>JAECXJ010000276.1:0-600000 GCA_018152295.1 Drosophila carrolli
TTCTGAAGCAGGTCCACCCTGACACCGGCATTTCGTCGAAGGCGATGAGCATCATGAACAGCTTTGTGAATGACATCTTCGAGCGTATTGCTGCAGAGGCTTCTCGTCTGGCCCACTACAACAAACGGTCGACCATCACCAGTCGGGAAATCCAAACGGCTGTTCGCCTGCTTCTGCCCGGAGAGTTGGCCAAGCACGCCGTTAGTGAGGGAACCAAGGCTGTCACCAAGTACACCAGCTCCAAGTAAATTTGCTGCGTTTGCGGAGGAAGATCCAAAACGGCCCTTTTCAGGGCCACAACATATTTTACCAAAGAAACTACATTTTCAATACCATTCGCAATACAATATAAAATAATCAAAATAGTCCAGTTTGATCTTTGTATCTTTCAAAACTAAAGTGTTTTAAATGATAAATTTATTCGATTCTGAATGCTACATTATTTGCCGACTTAGCCGCGGTTGCGTGCGTCAACAGAATTAAATAAACTCTTTTCAAATATGTAATTCCGCCGCTACAGTTCTTTCAAAAAAACACAATCACTATATTCTTGCTTTATAAAATAATTTGAGTGCTATTATATCGAAAGAATCTTTCTCTTGTTAACAAACATTGTAGCCCTGAAAAGGGCTTGTATAAATCAATTTCAGATTTCGAAATCTTAAATTGCGACTGTGAGCGTCCAGGTACAGGTACTGTACTTTTTCACAGTTTACTTCTTGGCAGCGGTAGTCTTTGCTTTCGGCTTCTTAGCTGTAGCAGGGGCAGCTGCTTTCTTTACCGCCTTTTTCGGCTTAGCAGACGCCGCTGGCTTGGTTTTGGGTGCTTTAGCTGCCTTCGGCTTCGCTGCGGTCGACTTGGCCTTTGGTGCTGCTGGCTTTGCCTTCACGGTTCCAGTTTTCTTAGCATCCTTGGCCCTTGCCTTCTCGGTTTTCTTCTTCTCGGCGGTCTTTTTGGTGACCACATCCTTCTTGATCTTGGGCTTTTTGTCGGCAAACCCGGCAGCCTTCTTGGCGGTGCCTCCGGTCTTCTTAACGGCTACCTTCCTGCTTTTGACTTTCTTCTCAGCAGACGCAACCTTTGGCTTGGGATCCTTCGCGGCAGACGCCGACAGTTTAAATGAACCAGACGCGCCCTTTCCCTTTGTTTGGATCAGTTTCCCATTGACGACGGCAGATTTCAAATACTTCTTAATGAATGGAGCCAATTTCTGGGCATCGCATTTGTAGGTGGCTGTGATATATTTCTTGATTGCCAGAAGCGATGAGCCGCCACGTTCCTTCAAATTCTTAATGGAAGCGTCCACCATTTGCTGAGTTGGCGGGTGCGATGGCGGTGCAGTTGGCTTCTTTGCCTTTGTGCCAGCGGATCCAGATGCCTTTTTGGCAGCCACCTTCTTCTCAACTGGCGCTGGTGGGGCAGCCACTGGGGACGCGGCCGTTGCAACTGCAGATTCAGACATTTTTGATCACTTAAATACACTTTGTTGTTTAGAAAATGGCGCGCGCGCTTGCTGCCGACCTCCTTCATACGGATGAGAATCGAGGAGGAGAGCACTTCTACTATGGGTCTGACATCAGTCATTTGCTGTGCTGATGTCTGCTTGAAGTGCAAACTTATTTTCTTGTTTTTAGTGTTTAAGACCTTTAATCGAAACAATGTTGTTGATTCTATAGGAACTTAAATGTTTCATGAAGCACTTTGCATTTATGAAAATGTAATATCTTGTTTCGTTGGCCTTTTATCGCTGAATAAACTTGAACATTGTCATTTGTAACTTGAGCAATTTATTTAAAAACCTATTTTAAAATTAGAAATCTAACAAATATTTGTACGATTCTTAATACAAAATTAAATTTGAACTTTTTACTTTAGGAAATATTGAAAATTTAATCCGTTTTCATTAATTAAGATATTTTATTCCTTGTTCCAAGTTGAGCCCAGTCGACATAAAAAGTTTGCTTTCAGGGTACATTCGGTCATAGTTTTCGATATGAAAAAAATATTAAAGTTTCAAAATGTTATAGTTATTTAAGATTTTCCTAAACAAATCATTTGCATGCTTTGGCCGACTTAATTTTTTAGTAATGTTTATGATAGTTTGTCCAAAATAGGCAAATTTGGCTTGGCTATTCCCATACAATCTTGCTCCTATTATAAATCGTACCAAGTCCCAATAAAAAAAAATATAAATTGTATTGATTTTTGACATATTTTTTATTTGTTTAATAGTTAAGAGATTCCTAAGCGTTGCTAACTTATTTTTAGAGTGTGTTTTGCAGTTTTTCGATTTTTTAAAGAGATTTGAATACGCCATGTGGGTTGTGCTTGTCCCATACAACCTTGTGCCTGATATAAGTCCCACCAAATACCAATCGAAAAAAATACGAATTCGAACTTTTTCGAGATAGGTTTTGTTTTATTTAATAAATAAGGGATTCGTTATCGTTGCTAAACTATTTTCCAGTTGAGTTTAATAGTTTTTCGATTTTTTAATGAGATTTGAATGGCTTGGCTATTCCCATACAATCTTGCTCCTATTTAAAATCGTACCAAGTCCCAATAAAAAAAAATATAAATTGTATTGATTTTTGACATATTTTTTATTTGTTTAATAGTTAAGAGATTCCTAAACGTTGCTAACTTATTTTTAGAGTGTGTTTTGCAGTTTTTCGATTTTTTAAAGAGATTTGAATACGCCATGTGGGTTGTGCTTGTCCCATACAACCTTGTGCCTGATAAAAGTCCCACCAAATACCAATCGAAAAAAATACGAATTCGAACTTTTTCGAGATAGGTTTTGTTTTATTTAATAAATAAGGGATTCGTTATCGTTGCTAAACTATTTTCCAGTTGAGTTTAATAGTTTTTCGATTTTTTAATGAGATTTGAATGGCTTGGCTATTCCCATACAATCTTGCTCCTATTTAAAATCGTACCAAGTCCCAATCAAAAAAAAATATAAATTGTATTGATTTTTGACATATTTTTTATTTGTTTAATAGTTAAGAGATTCCTAAACGTTGCTAACTTATTTTTAGAGTGTGTTTTGCAGTTTTTCGATTTTTTAAAGAGATTTGAATACGCCATGTGGGTTGTGCTTGTCCCATACAACCTTGTGCCTGATAAAAGTCCCACCAAATACCAATCGAAAAAAAATACGAATACGAACTTTTTCGAGATAGGTTTTGTTTTATTTAATAAATAAGGGATTCGTTATCGTTGCTAAACTATTTTCCAGTTGAGTTTAATAGTTTTTCGATTTTTTAATGAGATTTGAATGGCTTGGCTATTCCCATACAATCTTGCTCCTATTTAAAATCGTACCAAGTCCCAATCAAAAAAAAATATAAATTGTATTGATTTTTGACATATTTTTTATTTGTTTAATAGTTAAGAGATTCCTAAACGTTGCTAACTTATTTTTAGAGTGTGTTTTGCAGTTTTTCGATTTTTTAATGAGACTTGAATGGGCTATGTGGCTTGGGCTTGTCCCAAATAACCTTGTGCCTGATAAAAGTCGAAAAAATACAAATTTGAACTTTTTCGAGATAGGTTTTGTTATATTTGATAAATAAGGGATTCGTTATTGTTGCTAACTTATTTTAAAATTGAGTTTAATAGTTTTTCGGCTTTTTTATGACAGTTGAATGGTTAGTGCTATTCCCTTAAAACCTTGCACATTGTTCGCATCCCAATGCCACACCCCTAAAGCGAATTATTTATTAAAATAAAATACATTTTTACATATTTATTATAATTAGAAGACGGCAAAATAAAAATTAATATCTCATCGAAAGTATTTTGTGGTCCTGAAAAGGACCGATTTGTACAAAGTATGCTAGCGCATTGGTTGCTAGTTGAGACCGTCTCAGCTTAAGCACGCTCACCGCGAATGCGACGGGCCAACTGGATGTCCTTGGGCATGATTGTTACACGCTTGGCATGAATGGCACACAAGTTGGTATCTTCAAAAAGCCCAACAAGATATGCTTCGCTAGCTTCCTGAAGAGCCATCACTGCCGAGCTCTGGAACCGCAAATCAGTCTTGAAGTCCTGAGCGATCTCACGCACCAGACGCTGGAAAGGCAGTTTGCGAATCAGCAGCTCGGTACTCTTCTGGTAGCGACGGATCTCACGCAGGGCCACAGTTCCGGGGCGATAGCGATGGGGCTTCTTCACGCCTCCGGTGGCTGGGGCGCTCTTACGAGCGGCCTTGGTGGCCAGTTGTTTGCGTGGCGCCTTGCCACCAGTCGACTTGCGAGCGGTTTGCTTGGTTCGAGCCATTTTCGATTTCTATGTTGATATTTATATTCACTGATGTTCACTTCGCGTCTGAAAACACAATAAACGGTTGCCGCGTTCGGTGCCTGCTTATATAGCAAAATGTGGAGGGTTGGAAAGAGAAAGAGGCAGAGGCCATCTCGTTTGACGAGCGAAGAGCGAGACGAATATATCGCTCGGACTCGCTCGGGTAATCTATGGGTTTAGGTATAAATAGGGGCACGCCGAAAAATCGGAATTAGTTCTTCAGTGACTTTCGTGCAGTGTGTTAATAGTAGAAAAGTGAAAAATGACTGGTCGCGGTAAAGGAGGCAAAGGCTTGGGAAAAGGTGGCGCCAAGCGTCATCGCAAAGTGCTGCGTGATAACATCCAGGGTATTACGAAGCCAGCCATACGCCGTTTGGCTCGCCGTGGCGGTGTGAAGCGCATCTCCGGACTAATTTACGAGGAAACACGTGGTGTTCTGAAGGTGTTCCTGGAGAACGTTATCCGTGATGCCGTCACCTACACCGAACACGCCAAGAGGAAGACTGTCACAGCCATGGATGTCGTGTACGCCCTGAAGAGGCAAGGCCGCACCCTGTACGGTTTCGGCGGTTAAAAACAAGTACAGCTTGTACTTCATTCAGCAATCGGTCCTTTTCAGGACCACCATTACATCTCCAAAGCAGACACATTTTCAAAACATTTTACGCTTTTTTGTTTTATTGGCTGGGAACTCCAAATTGGGAGTGAACAAAATCGAAATATTTAGTTTTCACCGCGAGCATTTGTCAGTTTCTCAAACAGGTAGAAAAATGTGTTGTAAAACAATCACTTACAGACATGTATAAAAATGTTTTTTGTTCAGACTGTACTGTTTCAGATGCGAAAGCAGTCCGTCTGATAAAGTTATACAATAAAATTATTATTTAATTTCCCGAACATTTTTAAAACCCAAGATCCTGTGTTCACTAGATACATATTTTTTTTTGAAATACTTTTTGATGCCTGATGTTCTATTTGAAAATATCAACAATTCTTTGGTAAAAACTTGGTCGTCCTGAAAAGGACGGTTGGGTATGTTTATGTACAAGTTGTAGTTGGCTCTGCTTTTGGAACGTTTAAGCCTTCTTCTCGGTCTTCTTGGGCAACAGAACAGCCTGGATATTGGGCAATACTCCACCCTGGGCAATGGTGACGCCGGAGAGCAGCTTGTTCAATTCTTCGTCGTTGCGAATGGCCAGCTGCAGATGACGCGGGATAATCCTAGTCTTCTTGTTGTCACGAGCAGCATTGCCAGCCAACTCGAGAACCTCGGCGGCCAGATATTCCATCACGGCAGCCAGGTAAACCGGAGCGCCGGCACCAACACGCTCGGCATAGTTGCCCTTGCGGAGCAGACGGTGAATACGGCCCACTGGGAACTGAAGACCAGCCCGGTTGGAGCGGGACTTTGCCTTTCCCTTCACTTTGCCACCTTTTCCACGACCAGACATTTTGCTTTATTTCACTTAGTTCACTTAACACACAAAAACGAATGCCCGAGAAAAATTGGTAGCCACATATTTATACTTTTTTGCCTGCCTGCGCGTTTAGTTAGGGGTGGGTGCCTTATACCTGAAAAGGTTGCTCGAAAAAAAGTATAACCGTGAACGCGTTCCCGCTCCGTTATGATCAGTGAATTGTGTTTGTGAAATTAAAAGTGAACTGAAATAATGCCGCCGAAAACCAGTGGAAAGGCAGCCAAGAAGGCTGGCAAGGCTCAGAAGAACATCACCAAGACCGACAAGAAGAAGAAGCGCAAGAGGAAGGAGAGCTATGCCATCTACATCTACAAGGTTCTGAAGCAGGTCCACCCTGACACCGGCATTTCGTCGAAGGCGATGAGCATCATGAACAGCTTTGTGAATGACATCTTCGAGCGTATTGCTGCAGAGGCTTCTCGTCTGGCCCACTACAACAAACGGTCGACCATCACCAGTCGGGAAATCCAAACGGCTGTTCGCCTGCTTCTGCCCGGAGAGTTGGCCAAGCACGCCGTTAGTGAGGGAACCAAGGCTGTCACCAAGTACACCAGCTCCAAGTAAATTTGCTGCGTTTGCGGAGGAAGATCCAAAACGGCCCTTTTCAGGGCCACAACATATTTTACCAAAGAAACTACATTTTCAATACCATTCGCAATACAATATAAAATAATCAAAATAGTCCAGTTTGATCTTTGTATCTTTCAAAACTAAAGTGTTTTAAATGATAAATTTATTCGATTCTGAATGCTACATTATTTGCCGACTTAGCCGCGGTTGCGTGCGTCAACAGAATTAAATAAACTCTTTTCAAATATGTAATTCCGCCGCTACAGTTCTTTCAAAAAAACACAATCACTATATTCTTGCTTTATAAAATAATTTGAGTGCTATTATATCGAAAGAATCTTTCTCTTGTTAACAAACATTGTAGCCCTGAAAAGGGCTTGTATAAATCAATTTCAGATTTCGAAATCTTAAATTGCGACTGTGAGCGTCCAGGTACAGGTACTGTACTTTTTCACAGTTTACTTCTTGGCAGCGGTAGTCTTTGCTTTCGGCTTCTTAGCTGTAGCAGGGGCAGCTGCTTTCTTTACCGCCTTTTTCGGCTTAGCAGACGCCGCTGGCTTGGTTTTGGGTGCTTTAGCTGCCTTCGGCTTCGCTGCGGTCGACTTGGCCTTTGGTGCTGCTGGCTTTGCCTTCACGGTTCCAGTTTTCTTAGCATCCTTGGCCCTTGCCTTCTCGGTTTTCTTCTTCTCGGCGGTCTTTTTGGTGACCACATCCTTCTTGATCTTGGGCTTTTTGTCGGCAAACCCGGCAGCCTTCTTGGCGGTGCCTCCGGTCTTCTTAACGGCTACCTTCCTGCTTTTGACTTTCTTCTCAGCAGACGCAACCTTTGGCTTGGGATCCTTCGCGGCAGACGCCGACAGTTTAAATGAACCAGACGCGCCCTTTCCCTTTGTTTGGATCAGTTTCCCATTGACGACGGCAGATTTCAAATACTTCTTAATGAATGGAGCCAATTTCTGGGCATCGCATTTGTAGGTGGCTGTGATATATTTCTTGATTGCCAGAAGCGATGAGCCGCCACGTTCCTTCAAATTCTTAATGGAAGCGTCCACCATTTGCTGAGTTGGCGGGTGCGATGGCGGTGCAGTTGGCTTCTTTGCCTTTGTGCCAGCGGATCCAGATGCCTTTTTGGCAGCCACCTTCTTCTCAACTGGCGCTGGTGGGGCAGCCACTGGGGACGCGGCCGTTGCAACTGCAGATTCAGACATTTTTGATCACTTAAATACACTTTGTTGTTTAGAAAATGGCGCGCGCGCTTGCTGCCGACCTCCTTCATACGGATGAGAATCGAGGAGGAGAGCACTTCTACTATGGGTCTGACATCAGTCATTTGCTGTGCTGATGTCTGCTTGAAGTGCAAACTTATTTTCTTGTTTTTAGTGTTTAAGACCTTTAATCGAAACAATGTTGTTGATTCTATAGGAACTTAAATGTTTCATGAAGCACTTTGCATTTATGAAAATGTAATATCTTGTTTCGTTGGCCTTTTATCGCTGAATAAACTTGAACATTGTCATTTGTAACTTGAGCAATTTATTTAAAAACCTATTTTAAAATTAGAAATCTAACAAATATTTGTACGATTCTTAATACAAAATTAAATTTGAACTTTTTACTTTAGGAAATATTGAAAATTTAATCCGTTTTCATTAATTAAGATATTTTATTCCTTGTTCCAAGTTGAGCCCAGTCGACATAAAAAGTTTGCTTTCAGGGTACATTCGGTCATAGTTTTCGATATGAAAAAAATATAAAAGTTTCAAAATGTTATAGTTATTTAAGATTTTCCTAAACAAATCATTTGCATGCTTTGGCCGACTTAATTTTTTAGTAATGTTTATGATAGTTTGTCCAAAATAGGCAAATTTGGCTTGGCTATTCCCATACAATCTTGCTCCTATTATAAATCGTACCAAGTCCCAATAAAAAAAAAATATAAATTGTATTGATTTTTGACATATTTTTTATTTGTTTAATAGTTAAGAGATTCCTAAACGTTGCTAACTTATTTTTAGAGTGTGTTTTGCAGTTTTTCGATTTTTTAAAGAGATTTGAATACGCCATGTGGGTTGTGCTTGTCCCATACAACCTTGTGCCTGATATAAGTCCCACCAAATACCAATCGAAAAAAATACGAATTCGAACTTTTTCGAGATAGGTTTTGTTTTATTTAATAAATAAGGGATTCGTTATCGTTGCTAAACTATTTTCCAGTTGAGTTTAATAGTTTTTCGATTTTTTAATGAGATTTGAATGGCTTGGCTATTCCCATACAATCTTGCTCCTATTTAAAATCGTACCAAGTCCCAATCAAAAAAAAATATAAATTGTATTGATTTTTGACATATTTTTTATTTGTTTAATAGTTAAGAGATTCCTAAACGTTGCTAACTTATTTTTAGAGTGTGTTTTGCAGTTTTTCGATTTTTTAAAGAGATTTGAATACGCCATGTGGGTTGTGCTTGTCCCATACAACCTTGTGCCTGATAAAAGTCCCACCAAATACCAATCGAAAAAAATACGAATTCGAACTTTTTCGAGATAGGTTTTGTTTTATTTAATAAATAAGGGATTCGTTATCGTTGCTAAACTATTTTCCAGTTGAGTTTAATAGTTTTTCGATTTTTTAATGAGATTTGAATGGCTTGGCTATTCCCATACAATCTTGCTCCTATTTAAAATCGTACCAAGTCCCAATCAAAAAAAAATATAAATTGTATTGATTTTTGACATATTTTTTATTTGTTTAATAGTTAAGAGATTCCTAAACGTTGCTAACTTATTTTTAGAGTGTGTTTTGCAGTTTTTCGATTTTTTAAAGAGATTTGAATACGCCATGTGGGTTGTGCTTGTCCCATACAACCTTGTGCCTGATAAAAGTCCCACCAAATACCAATCGAAAAAAATACGAATTCGAACTTTTTCGAGATAGGTTTTGTTTTATTTAATAAATAAGGGATTCGTTATCGTTGCTAAACTATTTTCCAGTTGAGTTTAATAGTTTTTCGATTTTTTAATGAGATTTGAATGGCTTGGCTATTCCCATACAATCTTGCTCCTATTTAAAATCGTACCAAGTCCCAATCAAAAAAAATATAAATTGTATTGATTTTTGACATATTTTTTATTTGTTTAATAGTTAAGAGATTCCTAAACGTTGCTAACTTATTTTTAGAGTGTGTTTTGCAGTTTTTCGATTTTTTAAAGAGATTTGAATACGCCATGTGGGTTGTGCTTGTCCCATACAACCTTGTGCCTGATAAAAGTCCCACCAAATACCAATCGAAAAAAATACGAATTCGAACTTTTTCGAGATAGGTTTTGTTTTATTTAATAAATAAGGGATTCGTTATCGTTGCTAAACTATTTTCCAGTTGAGTTTAATAGTTTTTCGATTTTTTAATGAGATTTGAATGGCTTGGCTATTCCCATACAATCTTGCTCCTATTTAAAATCGTACCAAGTCCCAATCAAAAAAAAATATAAATTGTATTGATTTTTGACATATTTTTTATTTGTTTAATAGTTAAGAGATTCCTAAACGTTGCTAACTTATTTTTAGAGTGTGTTTTGCAGTTTTTCGATTTTTTAATGAGATTTGAATGGGCTATGTGGCTTGGGCTTGTCCCAAATAACCTTGTGCCTGATAAAAGTCCCCCAAATAAATCAAAAAAATTTGAACTTTTTCGAGATAGGTTTTGTTATATTTGATAAATAAGGGATTCGTTATTGTTGCTAACCTATTTTAAAATTGAGTTTAATAGTTTTTCGCTTTTTTTATGACAGTTGAATGGCTTAGTGCTATTCCCTTAAAACCTTGCTCCTATTGTAAATCGCAAGTCCCAATGCCAAAAAAATATTTATAAATTGTATTCATTTTTGACATATTTTTTATTTGTTTAATAGTTAAGAGACGTCAAAATAAAAATTAATAACTTATTTTTAGAGTGTGTTTTGTAGTCTTTCGATTTTTTAAAGGACCGATTTGAATAGCGCCATATGGGTTGTGCTTGTCTGAGACCTTGTGCCTGATAAAAGTCCACCTCACCTCGAAAAAATACGAATTTGAACTTTTTCGAGATAGGTTTTGTTTATTTGATAAATAAGGGATTCGTTATTGTTGCTAATTATTTTCCAATTGAGTTTAATAGTTTTTCGACGGGCCAACTGGATGTCCTTGGGCATGATTGTTACACGCTTGGCATGAATGGCACACAAGTTGGTATCTTCAAAAAGCCCAACAAGATATGCTTCGCTAGCTTCCTGAAGAGCCATCACTGCCGAGCTCTGGAACCGCAAATCAGTCTTGAAGTCCTGAGCGATCTCACGCACCAGACGCTGGAAAGGCAGTTTGCGAATCAGCAGCTCGGTACTCTTCTGGTAGCGACGGATCTCACGCAGGGCCACAGTTCCGGGGCGATAGCGATGGGGCTTCTTCACGCCTCCGGTGGCTGGGGCGCTCTTACGAGCGGCCTTGGTGGCCAGTTGTTTGCGTGGCGCCTTGCCACCAGTCGACTTGCGAGCGGTTTGCTTGGTTCGAGCCATTTTCGATTTCTATGTTGATATTTATATTCACTGATGTTCACTTCGCGTCTGAAAACACAATAAACGGTTGCCGCGTTCGGTGCCTGCTTATATAGCAAAATGTGGAGGGTTGGAAAGAGAAAGAGGCAGAGGCCATCTCGTTTGACGAGCGAAGAGCGAGACGAATATATCGCTCGGACTCGCTCGGGTAATCTATGGGTTTAGGTATAAATAGGGGCACGCCGAAAAATCGGAATTAGTTCTTCAGTGACTTTCGTGCAGTGTGTTAATAGTAGAAAAGTGAAAAATGACTGGTCGCGGTAAAGGAGGCAAAGGCTTGGGAAAAGGTGGCGCCAAGCGTCATCGCAAAGTGCTGCGTGATAACATCCAGGGTATTACGAAGCCAGCCATACGCCGTTTGGCTCGCCGTGGCGGTGTGAAGCGCATCTCCGGACTAATTTACGAGGAAACACGTGGTGTTCTGAAGGTGTTCCTGGAGAACGTTATCCGTGATGCCGTCACCTACACCGAACACGCCAAGAGGAAGACTGTCACAGCCATGGATGTCGTGTACGCCCTGAAGAGGCAAGGCCGCACCCTGTACGGTTTCGGCGGTTAAAAACAAGTACAGCTTGTACTTCATTCAGCAATCGGTCCTTTTCAGGACCACCATTACATCTCCAAAGCAGACACATTTTCAAAACATTTTACGCTTTTTTGTTTTATTGGCTGGGAACTCCAAATTGGGAGTGAACAAAATCGAAATATTTAGTTTTCACCGCGAGCATTTGTCAGTTTCTCAAACAGGTAGAAAAATGTGTTGTAAAACAATCACTTACAGACATGTATAAAAATGTTTTTTGTTCAGACTGTACTGTTTCAGATGCGAAAGCAGTCCGTCTGATAAAGTTATACAATAAAATTATTATTTAATTTCCCGAACATTTTTAAAACCCAAGATCCTGTGTTCACTAGATACATATTTTTTTTTGAAATACTTTTTGATGCCTGATGTTCTATTTGAAAATATCAACAATTCTTTGGTAAAAACTTGGTCGTCCTGAAAAGGACGGTTGGGTATGTTTATGTACAAGTTGTAGTTGGCTCTGCTTTTGGAACGTTTAAGCCTTCTTCTCGGTCTTCTTGGGCAACAGAACAGCCTGGATATTGGGCAATACTCCACCCTGGGCAATGGTGACGCCGGAGAGCAGCTTGTTCAATTCTTCGTCGTTGCGAATGGCCAGCTGCAGATGACGCGGGATAATCCTAGTCTTCTTGTTGTCACGAGCAGCATTGCCAGCCAACTCGAGAACCTCGGCGGCCAGATATTCCATCACGGCAGCCAGGTAAACCGGAGCGCCGGCACCAACACGCTCGGCATAGTTGCCCTTGCGGAGCAGACGGTGAATACGGCCCACTGGGAACTGAAGACCAGCCCGGTTGGAGCGGGACTTTGCCTTTCCCTTCACTTTGCCACCTTTTCCACGACCAGACATTTTGCTTTATTTCACTTAGTTCACTTAACACACAAAAACGAATGCCCGAGAAAAATTGGTAGCCACATATTTATACTTTTTTGCCTGCCTGCGCGTTTAGTTAGGGGTGGGTGCCTTATACCTGAAAAGGTTGCTCGAAAAAAAGTATAACCGTGAACGCGTTCCCGCTCCGTTATGATCAGTGAATTGTGTTTGTGAAATTAAAAGTGAACTGAAATAATGCCGCCGAAAACCAGTGGGGAAAGAGTTTCTTAGAATTTCGAAATTAAGCTCGATTTTTTAAAATTTCAAAATTCTCAAAAATAATAGTGACTGGAAAATATATAAAAGAAAAAAAAAGAAAAAAAAAAAAAGTGAATCAAACGGGCAAAAACAATATAACACCGACGGTTGCATATGCAGCACTGGCGTCGGTCACCCAAAAATGCAAAACCAATAAAAGCCCTCGTAAAACTGAGTCATCAGTGCCATATAACAAAAAAAAAAACAACAGTCCCTTAAAGGGAGAGACCCCAAAAAAACCACAAAAAAATTAAATAAAAAAAAAAAAAAAAAAAAAAAAAAAAAAAAAAAAAAAAAAAAAAAAAAAAAAAAAAAAAAAAAAAAAAATACACATGAAAGCAGCCTTAATTCCGATAACAATGAAATGGATTTCGAAAGCGCAAATAATAAGCGTAAATACACAACATCATCTGAAGAAGAATCTGAATCCAGCTTCGACGAATCCAATGAAGAAGAAGAAGAAGACGATGAAGATGAATCACCTTCGAAAATCACCAACGCAGAGCTCTATGGACTACTCCAGGAGCTACAAAAATTAAGAGAGCAGAACAAACTTCTCATGCTACAACAAAACATCAAAACCGCCGAAACACCAATTGTCGACAACTTTCCGCGTCCAACGAATGGAAATAACAACAAAGACGTCATGTTTCCGCCCCTGGAAGCATCTACAACGATTAAGAAAAACAAAGCTACAATTGCCAAGACAACTCCTACCCAGAAGACCGCAGGCTCAAAGGATTCTACTTCTGAACCAGACCTTAATATAAAGAACCTACCGGTCATAGTACTCTACAACGAAAATCCTTCAAAACTAAAAGGTATATTTAACTATAAGTTTAATTTAAACATCTTAAATAAAAATGTTACCCATATTAAGACTTTCTCCCTCGAAACTCTCGAAAAAACCAAAACAATACTGTCAAAAAATAATATGAATTTCTTTACATACACACCTAAACAAATAAAGCCACATAACATAATAATAAAAAAAAATCCTCCTTTATTATTTAATAAAGAGGAAGTAGAAAACGCTCTCAAAGAGGCTGTTCCAGAATTGGAAATTATCTCACTAGAACCCTTTAAAATAAAACACTGGCACGCCGTGTTAAAAAAATCAAAAGACATTAAAAAAATTTTCAATATACGATATCTATTAAACTGTAAGATAGACATAGAGACTTATAAGCCCCACCCAAAAGAAATCAAACAGTGCCGCAAGTGCCAACGATTTCTACACGTCGCCTCGAACTGTAACATGCCATACCGTTGTGTAAAATGTACAGAAGAACACGCACCTGGGAATTGCAAAATTAAAAAACCAGAAAACAACGATGAAAATCAACCAATCATGACACAATGCGTGAACTGCAAAGGACAACACACAGCCAACGCTAGAATATGCCCGGTACGCATAAAATATATAAAAAACATTACAGACAGACGCCAAATACAAGCTGCAAAACTCAATAAAAAAATAAACCCAATAAAATATTCCCAAAACCAAAAAACAAATCAAATAAAAGAAGGCTTAAGCTTTGCGGCCGCAGTTAAATCCAACAATACAGCAACAACAAGAAAACAGTACCAACCTCGAGGTAATAACCAGTCCCTATCTTTAGAAAAATTAGATAATGTTTCAATCGAAGCCTTTGGAAAGGACCTTCTAACCTGTTATGAAATAATGAAATCGGTAGTAGAGAGGTACCCAGCTGTGAATGAAAGCGACCAAAAAACGAAACAAACTTTAATCCTGGATTTCCTAATACAAATTGCGGTCAACTGAAGATGAAAATAGTTTTCCAAAATGTCAACGGAATCGTTCTTCTCAGAAAGAGAATCGAACTTAACCAATTCCTGAAAAAACACAAGCCAGAAATTTTAATTATTGCAGAACATAACCTAAATAGCACACACGCTCCAATGTTGGATACACACCATTCTATAAACCAAACAATTATATCTGTGGCATCAGCCTTCAAAACTCAAAATAAAAAAAAAAAGAATCGAGGAAAACAAGTAGCCATTTGCAAAAAAAAAAAAAAACACCAATCCATCAGCCCAGCTGATGGCCTAGTCTACAACATAAGTCAATAAAAGAACATACATAAATACCTAAATCATAAACAATATCATGAAATCCCAATATAATTTAGTTGATCCACTCAACTTATATTCCTTGTACATATTCCCCACCTGTAAATATCCACTTTACCCTCACCCGTAGTATATAACATAGATTTAAGTCTCAAACAAAACAATCAAAACTAATGAACTCAGGGTTTTTTTAAAAAAAAAACTTTTTCCCGGAACATACCAAAATGAAATGAAATTGAACTATTTTTAAGATACAATAATACACTCATATTAGCAGAAATCATAAGATCAATATTAAAAGACTAAAGCCCAGATAAGCTTGAAGCGCAGGGTTAAACTATAATTTTCTAAATAGTCAGTAAGCACGAACCTTGTCAATCATGTTGTACTATTGTTTAAGAATAACTGTATATCTGAACAAAAATTTTGACAATAAATGAATGAATGAATAAAAATGCTCCGTTATGATCAGTGAATTGTGTTTGTGAAATTAAAAGTGAACTGAAATAATGCCGCCGAAAACCAGTGGAAAGGCAGCCAAGAAGGCTGGCAAGGCTCAGAAGAACATCACCAAGACCGACAAGAAGAAGAAGCGCAAGAGGAAGGAGAGCTATGCCATCTACATCTACAAGGTTCTGAAGCAGGTCCACCCTGACACCGGCATTTCGTCGAAGGCGATGAGCATCATGAACAGCTTTGTGAATGACATCTTCGAGCGTATTGCTGCAGAGGCTTCTCGTCTGGCCCACTACAACAAACGGTCGACCATCACCAGTCGGGAAATCCAAACGGCTGTTCGCCTGCTTCTGCCCGGAGAGTTGGCCAAGCACGCCGTTAGTGAGGGAACCAAGGCTGTCACCAAGTACACCAGCTCCAAGTAAATTTGCTGCGTTTGCGGAGGAAGATCCAAAACGGCCCTTTTCAGGGCCACAACATATTTTACCAAAGAAACTACATTTTCAATACCATTCGCAATACAATATAAAATAATCAAAATAGTCCAGTTTGATCTTTGTATCTTTCAAAACTAAAGTGTTTTAAATGATAAATTTATTCGATTCTGAATGCTACATTATTTGCCGACTTAGCCGCGGTTGCGTGCGTCAACAGAATTAAATAAACTCTTTTCAAATATGTAATTCCGCCGCTACAGTTCTTTCAAAAAAACACAATCACTATATTCTTGCTTTATAAAATAATTTGAGTGCTATTATATCGAAAGAATCTTTCTCTTGTTAACAAACATTGTAGCCCTGAAAAGGGCTTGTATAAATCAATTTCAGATTTCGAAATCTTAAATTGCGACTGTGAGCGTCCAGGTACAGGTACTGTACTTTTTCACAGTTTACTTCTTGGCAGCGGTAGTCTTTGCTTTCGGCTTCTTAGCTGTAGCAGGGGCAGCTGCTTTCTTTACCGCCTTTTTCGGCTTAGCAGACGCCGCTGGCTTGGTTTTGGGTGCTTTAGCTGCCTTCGGCTTCGCTGCGGTCGACTTGGCCTTTGGTGCTGCTGGCTTTGCCTTCACGGTTCCAGTTTTCTTAGCATCCTTGGCCCTTGCCTTCTCGGTTTTCTTCTTCTCGGCGGTCTTTTTGGTGGCCACATCCTTCTTGATCTTGGGCTTTTTGTCGGCAAACCCGGCAGCCTTCTTGGCGGTGCCTCCGGTCTTCTTAACGGCTACCTTCCTGCTTTTGACTTTCTTCTCAGCAGACGCAACCTTTGGCTTGGGATCCTTCGCGGCAGACGCCGACAGTTTAAATGAACCAGACGCGCCCTTTCCCTTTGTTTGGATCAGTTTCCCATTGACGACGGCAGATTTCAAATACTTCTTAATGAATGGAGCCAATTTCTGGGCATCGCATTTGTAGGTGGCTGTGATATATTTCTTGATTGCCAGAAGCGATGAGCCGCCACGTTCCTTCAAATTCTTAATGGAAGCGTCCACCATTTGCTGAGTTGGCGGGTGCGATGGCGGTGCAGTTGGCTTCTTTGCCTTTGTGCCAGCGGATCCAGATGCCTTTTTGGCAGCCACCTTCTTCTCAACTGGCGCTGGTGGGGCAGCCACTGGGGACGCGGCCGTTGCAACTGCAGATTCAGACATTTTTGATCACTTAAATACACTTTGTTGTTTAGAAAATGGCGCGCGCGCTTGCTGCCGACCTCCTTCATACGGATGAGAATCGAGGAGGAGAGCACTTCTACTATGGGTCTGACATCAGTCATTTGCTGTGCTGATGTCTGCTTGAAGTGCAAACTTATTTTCTTGTTTTTAGTGTTTAAGACCTTTAATCGAAACAATGTTGTTGATTCTATAGGAACTTAAATGTTTCATGAAGCACTTTGCATTTATGAAAATGTAATATCTTGTTTCGTTGGCCTTTTATCGCTGAATAAACTTGAACATTGTCATTTGTAACTTGAGCAATTTATTTAAAAACCTATTTTAAAATTAGAAATCTAACAAATATTTGTACGATTCTTAATACAAAATTAAATTTGAACTTTTTACTTTAGGAAATATTGAAAATTTAATCCGTTTTCATTAATTAAGATATTTTATTACTTGTTCCAAGTTGAGCCCAGTCGACATAAAAAGTTTGCTTTCAGGGTACATTCGGTCATAGTTTTCGAGATGAAAAAATATAAAAGTTTCAAAATGTTATAGTTATTTAAGATTTTCTTAAGCAAATCATTTGCATGATTTGGTCGACTTAATTTTTAGTAATGTTTATGATAGTTTGTCCAAAATAGGCAAATTTGGCTTGACTATTCCCATACAATCTTGCTCCTATTATAAATCGTACCAAGTCCCAATAAAAAAAAAATATAAATTGTATTGATTTTTGACATATTTTTTATTTGTTTAATAGTTAAGAGATTCCTAAGCGTTGCTAACTTATTTTTAGAGTGTGTTTTGCAGTTTTTCGATTTTTTAAAGAGATTTGAATACGCCATGTGGGTTGTGCTTGTCCCATACAACCTTGTGCCTGATATAAGTCCCACCAAATACCAATCGAAAAAAATACGAATTCGAACTTTTTCGAGATAGGTTTTGTTTTATTTAATAAATAAGGGATTCGTTATCGTTGCTAAACTATTTTCCAGTTGAGTTTAATAGTTTTTCGATTTTTTAATGAGATTTGAATGGCTTGGCTATTCCCATACAATCTTGCTCCTATTTAAAATCGTACCAAGTCCCAATCAAAAAAAAATATAAATTGTGTTGATTTTTGACATATTTTTTATTTGTTTAATGTTAAGAGATTCCTAAACGTTGATAACTTATTTTTAGAGTGTGTTTTGCAGTTTTTCGATTTTTTAAAGAGATTTGAATACGCCATGTGGGTTGTGCTTGTCCCATACAACCTTGTGCCTGATAAAAGTCCCACCAAATACCAATCGAAAAAAAATACGAATTTGAACTTTTTCGAGATAGGTTTTGTTTTATTTAATAAATAAGGGATTCGTTATCGTTGCTAAACTATTTTCCAGTTGAGTTTAATAGTTTTTCGATTTTTTAATGAGATTTGAATGGCTTGGCTATTCCCATACAATCTTGCTCCTATTTAAAATCGTACCAAGTCCCAATCAAAAAAAATATAAATTGTATTGATTTTTGACATATTTTTTATTTGTTTAATAGTTAAGAGATTCCTAAACGTTGCTAACTTATTTTTAGAGTGTGTTTTGCAGTTTTTCGATTTTTTAAAGAGATTTGAATACGCCATGTGGGTTGTGCTTGTCCCATACAACCTTGTGCCTGATAAAAGTCCCACCAAATACCAATCGAAAAAAAATACGAATTCGAACTTTTTCGAGATAGGTTTTGTTTTATTTAATAAATAAGGGATTCGTTATCGTTGCTAAACTATTTTCCAGTTGAGTTTAATAGTTTTTCGATTTTTTAATGAGATTTGAATGGCTTGGCTATTCCCTACAATCTTGCTCCTATTTAAAATCGTACCAAGTCCCAATCAAAAAAAATATAAATTGTATTGATTTTTGACATATTTTTTATTTGTTTAATAGTTAAGAGATTCCTAAACGTTGCTAACTTATTTTTAGAGTGTGTTTTGCAGTTTTTCGATTTTTTAAAGAGATTTGAATACGCCATGTGGGTTGTGCTTGTCCCATACAACCTTGTGCCTGATAAAAGTCCCACCAAATACCAATCGAAAAAAATACGAATTCGAACTTTTTCGAGATAGGTTTTGTTTTATTTAATAAATAAGGGATTCGTTATCGTTGCTAAACTATTTTCCAGTTGAGTTTAATAGTTTTTCGATTTTTTAATGAGATTTGAATGGCTTGGCTATTCCCATACAATCTTGCTCCTATTTAAAATCGTACCAAGTCCCAATAAAAAAAATATAAATTGTATTGATTTTTGACATATTTTTTATTTGTTTAATAGTTAAGAGATTCCTAAACGTTGCTAACTTATTTTTAGAGTGTGTTTTGCAGTTTTTCGATTTTTTAAAGAGATTTGAATACGCCATGTGGGTTGTGCTTGTCCCATACAACCTTGTGCCTGATATAAGTCCCACCAAATACCAATCGAAAAAAATACGAATTCGAACTTTTTCGAGATAGGTTTTGTTTTATTTAATAAATAAGGGATTCGTTATCGTTGCTAAACTATTTTCCAGTTGAGTTTAATAGTTTTTCGATTTTTTAATGAGATTTGAATGGCTTGGCTATTCCCATACAATCTTGCTCCTATTATAAATCGTACCAAGTCCCAATAAAAAAAATATATAAATTGTATTGATTTTTGACATATTTTTTATTTGTTTAATAGTTAAGAGATTCCTAAACGTTGCTAACTTATTTTTAGAGTGTGTTTTGCAGTTTTTCGATTTTTTAAAGAGATTTGAATACGCCATGTGGGTTGTGCTTGTCCCATACAACCTTGTGCCTGATAATAAGTCCCACCAAATACCAATCGAAAAAAATACGAATTCGAACTTTTTCGAGATAGGTTTTGTTTTATTTAATAAATAAGGGATTCGTTATCGTTGC
Organism: Drosophila carrolli; assembly: GCA_018152295.1. Lineage (NCBI taxonomy): Eukaryota > Metazoa > Arthropoda > Insecta > Diptera > Drosophilidae > Drosophila > Drosophila carrolli. Next base: position 19,775 of record JAECXJ010000276.1, read on the forward strand.
TAAACTATTTTCCAGTTGAGTTTAATAGTTTTTCGATTTTTTAATGAGATTTGAATGGCTTGGCTATTCCCATACAATCTTGCTCCTATTTAAAATCGTACCAAGTCCCAATCAAAAAAAATATAAATTGTATTGATTTTTGACATATTTTTTATTTGTTTAATAGTTAAGAGATTCCTAAACGTTGCTAACTTATTTTTAGAGTGTGTTTTGCAGTTTTTCGATTTTTTAAAGAGATTTGAATACGCCATGTGGGTTGTGCTTGTCCCATACAACCTTGTGCCTGATAAAAGTCCCACCAAATACCAATCGAAAAAAAATACGAATACGAACTTTTTCGAGATAGGTTTTGTTTTATTTAATAAATAAGGGATTCGTTATCGTTGCTAAACTATTTTCCAGTTGAGTTTAATAGTTTTTCGATTTTTTAATGAGATTTGAATGGCTTGGCTATTCCCATACAATCTTGCTCCTATTTAAAATCGTACCAAGTCCCAATCAAAAAAAATATAAATTGTATTGATTTTTGACATATTTTTTATTTGTTTAATAGTTAAGAGATTCCTAAACGTTGCTAACTTATTTTTAGAGTGTGTTTTGCAGTTTTTCGATTTTTTAATGAGACTTGAATGGGCTATGTGGCTTGGGCTTGTCCCAAATAACCTTGTGCCTGATAAAAGTCGAAAAAATACAAATTTGAACTTTTTCGAGATAGGTTTTGTTATATTTGATAAATAAGGGATTCGTTATTGTTGCTAACTTATTTTAAAATTGAGTTTAATAGTTTTTCGGCTTTTTTATGACAGTTGAATGGTTAGTGCTATTCCCTTAAAACCTTGCACATTGTTCGCATCCCAATGCCACACCCCTAAAGCGAATTATTTATTAAAATAAAATACATTTTTACATATTTATTATAATTAGAAGACGGCAAAATAAAAATTAATATCTCATCGAAAGTATTTTGTGGTCCTGAAAAGGACCGATTTGTACAAAGTATGCTAGCGCATTGGTTGCTAGTTGAGACCGTCTCAGCTTAAGCACGCTCACCGCGAATGCGACGGGCCAACTGGATGTCCTTGGGCATGATTGTTACACGCTTGGCATGAATGGCACACAAGTTGGTATCTTCAAAAAGCCCAACAAGATATGCTTCGCTAGCTTCCTGAAGAGCCATCACTGCCGAGCTCTGGAACCGCAAATCAGTCTTGAAGTCCTGAGCGATCTCACGCACCAGACGCTGGAAAGGCAGTTTGCGAATCAGCAGCTCGGTACTCTTCTGGTAGCGACGGATCTCACGCAGGGCCACAGTTCCGGGGCGATAGCGATGGGGCTTCTTCACGCCTCCGGTGGCTGGGGCGCTCTTACGAGCGGCCTTGGTGGCCAGTTGTTTGCGTGGCGCCTTGCCACCAGTCGACTTGCGAGCGGTTTGCTTGGTTCGAGCCATTTTCGATTTCTATGTTGATATTTATATTCACTGATGTTCACTTCGCGTCTGAAAACACAATAAACGGTTGCCGCGTTCGGTGCCTGCTTATATAGCAAAATGTGGAGGGTTGGAAAGAGAAAGAGGCAGAGGCCATCTCGTTTGACGAGCGAAGAGCGAGACGAATATATCGCTCGGACTCGCTCGGGTAATCTATGGGTTTAGGTATAAATAGGGGCACGCCGAAAAATCGGAATTAGTTCTTCAGTGACTTTCGTGCAGTGTGTTAATAGTAGAAAAGTGAAAAATGACTGGTCGCGGTAAAGGAGGCAAAGGCTTGGGAAAAGGTGGCGCCAAGCGTCATCGCAAAGTGCTGCGTGATAACATCCAGGGTATTACGAAGCCAGCCATACGCCGTTTGGCTCGCCGTGGCGGTGTGAAGCGCATCTCCGGACTAATTTACGAGGAAACACGTGGTGTTCTGAAGGTGTTCCTGGAGAACGTTATCCGTGATGCCGTCACCTACACCGAACACGCCAAGAGGAAGACTGTCACAGCCATGGATGTCGTGTACGCCCTGAAGAGGCAAGGCCGCACCCTGTACGGTTTCGGCGGTTAAAAACAAGTACAGCTTGTACTTCATTCAGCAATCGGTCCTTTTCAGGACCACCATTACATCTCCAAAGCAGACACATTTTCAAAACATTTTACGCTTTTTTGTTTTATTGGCTGGGAACTCCAAATTGGGAGTGAACAAAATCGAAATATTTAGTTTTCACCGCGAGCATTTGTCAGTTTCTCAAACAGGTAGAAAAATGTGTTGTAAAACAATCACTTACAGACATGTATAAAAATGTTTTTTGTTCAGACTGTACTGTTTCAGATGCGAAAGCAGTCCGTCTGATAAAGTTATACAATAAAATTATTATTTAATTTCCCGAACATTTTTAAAACCCAAGATCCTGTGTTCACTAGATACATATTTTTTTTTGAAATACTTTTTGATGCCTGATGTTCTATTTGAAAATATCAACAATTCTTTGGTAAAAACTTGGTCGTCCTGAAAAGGACGGTTGGGTATGTTTATGTACAAGTTGTAGTTGGCTCTGCTTTTGGAACGTTTAAGCCTTCTTCTCGGTCTTCTTGGGCAACAGAACAGCCTGGATATTGGGCAATACTCCACCCTGGGCAATGGTGACGCCGGAGAGCAGCTTGTTCAATTCTTCGTCGTTGCGAATGGCCAGCTGCAGATGACGCGGGATAATCCTAGTCTTCTTGTTGTCACGAGCAGCATTGCCAGCCAACTCGAGAACCTCGGCGGCCAGATATTCCATCACGGCAGCCAGGTAAACCGGAGCGCCGGCACCAACACGCTCGGCATAGTTGCCCTTGCGGAGCAGACGGTGAATACGGCCCACTGGGAACTGAAGACCAGCCCGGTTGGAGCGGGACTTTGCCTTTCCCTTCACTTTGCCACCTTTTCCACGACCAGACATTTTGCTTTATTTCACTTAGTTCACTTAACACACAAAAACGAATGCCCGAGAAAAATTGGTAGCCACATATTTATACTTTTTTGCCTGCCTGCGCGTTTAGTTAGGGGTGGGTGCCTTATACCTGAAAAGGTTGCTCGAAAAAAAGTATAACCGTGAACGCGTTCCCGCTCCGTTATGATCAGTGAATTGTGTTTGTGAAATTAAAAGTGAACTGAAATAATGCCGCCGAAAACCAGTGGAAAGGCAGCTTCTGAGAAAAGCTCGATTTCTTAGAATTTCGAAATTCTCAATAATACAGATAGTGACTGAAAAATATATAAAAGAAAAAAAAAAAAGAAAAGTGAATCAAACGGACAAAAACAATATAACACCGACGGTTGCATATGCAGCACTGGCGTCGGTCACCCAAAAATGCAAAACCAATAAAAGCCCTCGTAAACTGAGAATCATGCCATATAACAAAAAAACAATCATCAGTGCCTTAATGGCAGAGAGTCCCGGTACATCATCCACGCAGTTAGTTCCTGAACCAACAGCGAACATACCAACAAATATTACCGAAACAATAACAGAACCAACGGTAAAGCAAATACCTAATAGCAGCCTTAATTCCGATAACAATGAAATGGATTTCGAAAGCGCAAATAATAAGCGTAAATACACAACATCGTCTGAAGAAGAATCAGAATCCAGCTTCGACGAATCCAATGAAGAAGAAGAAGAAGACGATGAAGATGAATCACCTTCGAAAATCACCAACGCAGAGCTCCATGGACTACTCCAGGAGCTACAAAAATTAAGAGAGCAGAACAAACTTCTCATGCTACAACAAAACATCAAAACCGCCGAAACACCAATTGTCGACAACTTTCCGCGTCCAACGAATGGAAATAACAACAAAGATGTCATGTTTCCGCCCCTGGAAGCATCTACAACGATTAAGAAAAACAAAGCTACAATTGCCAAGACAACTCCTACCCAGAAGACCGCAGGCTCAAAGGATTCGACTTCTGAACCAGACCTTAATTTAAAGAACCTACCGGTCATAGTACTCTACAACGAAAATCCTTCAAAACTAAAAGGTATATTTAACTATAAGTTTAATTTAAACATCTTAAATAAAAATGTTACCCATATTAAGACTTTCTCCCTCGAAACTCTCGAAAAAACCAAAACAATACTGTCAAAAAATAATATGAATTTCTTTACATACACACCTAAACAAATAAAGCCACATAACATAATAATAAAAAAAATTCCTCCTTTATTATTTAATAAAGAGGAAGTAGAAAACGCTCTCAAAGAGGCTGTTCCAGAATTGGAAATTATCTCACTAGAACCCTTTAAAATAAAACACTGGCACGCCGTGTTAAAAAAATCAAAAGACATTAAAAAAATTTTCAATATACGATATCTATTAAACTGTAAGGTAGACATAGAGACTTATAAGCCCCACCCAAAAGAAATCAAACAGTGCCACAAGTGCCAACGATTTCTACACGTCGCCTCGAACTGTAACATGCCATACCGTTGTGTAAAATGTACAGAAGAACACGCTCCTGGGAATTGCAAAATTAAAAAACCAGAAAACAACGATGAAAATCAACCAATCATGACACAATGCGTGAACTGCAAAGGACAACACACAGCCAACGCTAGAATATGCCCGGTACGCATAAAATATATAAAAAACATTACAGACAGACGCCAAATACAAGCTGCAAAACTCAATAAAAAAATAAACCCAATAAAATATTCCCAAAACCAAAAAACAAATCAAATAAAAGAAGGCTTAAGCTTTGCGGCCGCAGTTAAATCCAACAATACAGCAACAACAAGAAAACAGTACCAACCTCGAGGTAATAACCAGTCCCTATCTTTAGAAAAATTAGATAATGTTTCAATCGAAGCCTTTGGAAAGGACCTTCTAACCTGTTATGAAATAATGAAATCGGTAGTAGATAGGTACCCAGCTGTGAATGAAAGCGACCAAAAAACGAAACAAACTTTAATCCTGGATTTCCTAATACAAATTGCGGTCAACTGAAGATGAAAATAGTTTTCCAAAATGTCAACGGAATCGTTCTTCTCAGAAAGAGAATCGAACTTAACCAATTCCTGAAAAAACACAAGCCAGAAATTTTAATTATTGCAGAACATAACCTAAATAGCACACACGCTCCAATGTTGGATACACATCATTTTATAAACCAAACAACTATATCGGTGGCATCAGCCTTAAAAACTCAAAATAGAAAAAAAGAATCGGGAAAACAAGTAGCCATTTGCCTAAAAAACGGCTTAAAACACGAACATATTAATATTGAACAAATGGAGTTCATTGAAGCAGTAGGTATTAAAATACACTATACCGACATGAATAATAGACCCTTAACATGCGTGCTTATATCACTATATAAAAGACCCCAGCATGCACTTTTAAGCTCTGATCTAAATAAACTGATGAACTCAATATTAAAAATTAAAAATTACGATCAGATAATTATCGGATGCGACCTAAACGCCAAGCACCCTTCTTGGAACAAACCAAATCATAACAATCGCCATGTAAATCAGTCAGGAAAGGTTCTCGATCAATGGTTATCTGGCCAGCCTTCACTTACTATCATTCCCAGCCAAGAACCAACCCGCCCAAATCTAATACAAGACTCATCAATAGATTTTTTCATTACTTCAAACTCAATTAAAATAGACAACCACACATTTATGTACGGGTGCAAAGTAATAAAAGATTTTGCCTCAGACCATCACGGCATAGAACTAACAATAAACCAAAGGAGTAATCTCATCTACAACCAACCCAAAACAATATACAATTTTAATAAAATAAACAGCATTTCTTGGAACACATTAATTCTACAAAATTTGAGAAATATACCAAACAAAGAAAACATAAACTCTAACGAATTAGACAACCATGTTCAAATCCTAACAAATGCCATATCAACAGCCTTAAATTCTGAAAACGCCATTCCCAAAATAACAATAGACCCAACCAAACCTCACCAAAAAATTAATCTCAGCAATCAATGTATCAAATTAATTCAAATCAAAAGGAAACTAAGACGATCCCTTTTCCGCCACCGCCATAGCTTAACACAAACTCAACTAATACAAATCCAAAATACCATTAAAGAACTAAATATCCAAATTACAAACTACATAGAAATAACCAAAATCAAATCCATAACATTTAAACTCAGAAAATTCAACAATAACAAATTAAGTCATAAAACAATTAAATCACTAAACCCAAACTTACATACACAAGATCAACTGTCACCTGACATTTACCTTTCAAACGATGAAGCTACATCAATTGATATTGATCTCAATATTAACAACTCTCGAAAAATAACATCAACTTTTGAAAAGGTCAATGCTTTAGCATGGGCGTTCGAGAAAATTCATAAAAGAGACGACAAAACATTTTACAATAGCTTATATCTAAGGACGCACTCAATTAATATAAAACAAACCGCCAACCAAATAAGAACAATAGCATCAAACACAAATAGAATAACATTCGACAACCTACACACAGCTGATGGAAATTGGACAGGAGCCACAATTATGGGATTCACAAACGCAGAAGACCTTCTCCAAATACTCAAAACTAAAAATAATAAAAAAACTATGGGCCCAGATGGCACAAGTAACTTTCTTCTCATAAACTGCAATAAACCAGTCCTGAACCACATAGCAATTATATTTAATCACTGCCTCAATATAGGATATTTTCCATCTGAGTGGAAACACAGCAAAGTCATCCCAATCCCAAAAACAAACTGCAAGCCTAACAGCTTGCAATCTTTTAGACCAATTGCAATACTATCTGCAATAAGTTTACTGTTAGAAAAAGTAATAACATCAGAAATTAAACGCCATCTGAATTCCAACAGAATATTAAAAGAAAATCAGTACGGGTTCAAAGACGGACTATCAACTAATCACGCATTTGCTGCAGCCAATGATTTCATCTATGGAAATCTGGCCCACAGGCGTGCAACAATCGCCTGCGCTCTTGACTTCGAAAAGGCATTTGATACGGTCTGGATTGATGGACTCATCTACAAAATGAGCCAACATTTTAATTTTAGACCAGAAACCATTAAAATAATACAAAATTACCTATTAAATCGATCATTTCAAGTACATAGTCCCTCTGAAGACGAAATCTCAATAATAAGAACAGTTCCAGCAGGTGTTCCCCAAGGATCCCTACTAGCACCAATACTCTATAACATATATCTTGCAGATCTTCCCGACTATACACTGAATACAGCTACATCTACGCAAATAAAAACACTCATATATGCAGACGACATTCTATTACTCGCATCCGCAGGATATATGTCGAGTGCACAGAATGACATTAATACATACCTAGACATGCTATGCAATTACTTTAGCAAATGGCACATTAAACTAAATGCTAAAAAATGCATAAGCTCCATTTTCAAAGGACCGTGCCTCACTGGAATTTACAAAAACGCCCGAAAATTTGTACCTAAAGTGTACATATACGGCAACCAAGAAGTAAAATATGACGACCAACTGAAATATCTTGGAGTAATCTACGATGAAAAACTTAACTTTAAAAAACACTTAGAGTACTGCAAAAAGAATGCCTATACTATATTAAATCTAATTAATCATATTTATAAGCCGTTAGCGACCGCACAAATAAATGAAATAAACTCTATTATTAAAATGTCCACACTTGCTTACAAAAAACTAATTCAACCAGTACTCACTTATGGCTGTATTGCTTGGATGAATATAAGCAGCAATATAATGGAGGAACTTCGTCGCCTTGAACGCAAAATACTTCGCATCTCTATTGGTCCTCAAAGCAGGGATATATTTACACATCACTATATACCAAATAAAACCCTTTACACAATAACTAAAACTACAAGATTAGATAGACAAATGTTTCTCATCTTAGATAAATTCATCATCACAAACAACATATCACAAACTCAAATCCCTCCATACTTACCAACTGAACTAATCACCATACACCATAGAAATGATCTCATGGAAAAAGGAATTCTATACGACGAGGTCGGAAATCTTATTTTCTACCATAGAAAACACCAATCCATCAGCCCAGCTGATGGCCTAGTCTACAACATAAGTCAATAAAAGAACATATATAAATATCTAAATCATAAACAATATCATGAAATCTCAATATAATTTAGTTGATCCACTCAACTTATATTCCTTGTACATATTCCCCACCTGTAAATATCCACTTTACCCTCACCCGTAGTATATAACATAGATTTAAGTCTCAAACAAAACAATCAAAACTAATGAACTCAGGGTTTTTTTTTAAAAAAACTTTTTCCCGGAACATACCAAAATGAAATGAAATTGAACTATTTTTAAGATACAATAATACACTCATATTAGCAGAAATCATAAGATCAATATTAAAAGACTAAAGCCCAGATAAGCTTGAAGCGCAGGGTTAAACTATAATTTTCTAAATAGTCAGTAAGCACGAACCTTGTCAATCATGTTGTACTATTGTTTAAGAATAACTGTATATCTGAACTAAAATTTTGACAATAAATGAATGAAATGAATGCTCCGTTATGATCAGTGAATTGTGTTTGTGAAATTAAAAGTGAACTGAAATAATGCCGCCGAAAACCAGTGGAAAGGCAGCCAAGAAGGCTGGCAAGGCTCAGAAGAACATCACCAAGACCGACAAGAAGAAGAAGCGCAAGAGGAAGGAGAGCTATGCCATCTACATCTACAAGGTTCTGAAGCAGGTCCACCCTGACACCGGCATTTCGTCGAAGGCGATGAGCATCATGAACAGCTTTGTGAATGACATCTTCGAGCGTATTGCTGCAGAGGCTTCTCGTCTGGCCCACTACAACAAACGGTCGACCATCACCAGTCGGGAAATCCAAACGGCTGTTCGCCTGCTTCTGCCCGGAGAGTTGGCCAAGCACGCCGTTAGTGAGGGAACCAAGGCTGTCACCAAGTACACCAGCTCCAAGTAAATTTGCTGCGTTTGCGGAGGAAGATCCAAAACGGCCCTTTTCAGGGCCACAACATATTTTACCAAAGAAACTACATTTTCAATACCATTCGCAATACAATATAAAATAATCAAAATAGTCCAGTTTGATCTTTGTATCTTTCAAAACTAAAGTGTTTTAAATGATAAATTTATTCGATTCTGAATGCTACATTATTTGCCGACTTAGCCGCGGTTGCGTGCGTCAACAGAATTAAATAAACTCTTTTCAAATATGTAATTCCGCCGCTACAGTTCTTTCAAAAAAACACAATCACTATATTCTTGCTTTATAAAATAATTTGAGTGCTATTATATCGAAAGAATCTTTCTCTTGTTAACAAACATTGTAGCCCTGAAAAGGGCTTGTATAAATCAATTTCAGATTTCGAAATCTTAAATTGCGACTGTGAGCGTCCAGGTACAGGTACTGTACTTTTTCACAGTTTACTTCTTGGCAGCGGTAGTCTTTGCTTTCGGCTTCTTAGCTGTAGCAGGGGCAGCTGCTTTCTTTACCGCCTTTTTCGGCTTAGCAGACGCCGCTGGCTTGGTTTTGGGTGCTTTAGCTGCCTTCGGCTTCGCTGCGGTCGACTTGGCCTTTGGTGCTGCTGGCTTTGCCTTCACGGTTCCAGTTTTCTTAGCATCCTTGGCCCTTGCCTTCTCGGTTTTCTTCTTCTCGGCGGTCTTTTTGGTGGCCACATCCTTCTTGATCTTGGGCTTTTTGTCGGCAAACCCGGCAGCCTTCTTGGCGGTGCCTCCGGTCTTCTTAACGGCTACCTTCCTGCTTTTGACTTTCTTCTCAGCAGACGCAACCTTTGGCTTGGGATCCTTCGCGGCAGACGCCGACAGTTTAAATGAACCAGACGCGCCCTTTCCCTTTGTTTGGATCAGTTTCCCATTGACGACGGCAGATTTCAAATACTTCTTAATGAATGGAGCCAATTTCTGGGCATCGCATTTGTAGGTGGCTGTGATATATTTCTTGATTGCCAGAAGCGATGAGCCGCCACGTTCCTTCAAATTCTTAATGGAAGCGTCCACCATTTGCTGAGTTGGCGGGTGCGATGGCGGTGCAGTTGGCTTCTTTGCCTTTGTGCCAGCGGATCCAGATGCCTTTTTGGCAGCCACCTTCTTCTCAACTGGCGCTGGTGGGGCAGCCACTGGGGACGCGGCCGTTGCAACTGCAGATTCAGACATTTTTGATCACTTAAATACACTTTGTTGTTTAGAAAATGGCGCGCGCGCTTGCTGCCGACCTCCTTCATACGGATGAGAATCGAGGAGGAGAGCACTTCTACTATGGGTCTGACATCAGTCATTTGCTGTGCTGATGTCTGCTTGAAGTGCAAACTTATTTTCTTGTTTTTAGTGTTTAAGACCTTTAATCGAAACAATGTTGTTGATTCTATAGGAACTTAAATGTTTCATGAAGCACTTTGCATTTATGAAAATGTAATATCTTGTTTCGTTGGCCTTTTATCGCTGAATAAACTTGAACATTGTCATTTGTAACTTGAGCAATTTATTTAAAAACCTATTTTAAAATTAGAAATCTAACAAATATTTGTACGATTCTTAATACAAAATTAAATTTGAACTTTTTACTTTAGGAAATATTGAAAATTTAATCCGTTTTCATTAATTAAGATATTTTATTCCTTGTTCCAAGTTGAGCCCAGTCGACATAAAAAGTTTGCTTTCAGGGTACATTCGGTCATAGTTTTCGATATGAAAAAAATATAAAAGTTTCAAAATGTTATAGTTATTTAAGATTTTCCTAAACAAATCATTTGCATGCTTTGGCCGACTTAATTTTTTAGTAATGTTTATGATAGTTTGTCCAAAATAGGCAAATTTGGCTTGGCTATTCCCATACAATCTTGCTCCTATTATAAATCGTACCAAGTCCCAATCAAAAAAAATATAAATTGTGTTGATTTTTGACATATTTTTTATTTGTTTAATAGTTAAGAGATTCCTAAACGTTGCTAACTTATTTTTAGAGTGTGTTTTGCAGTTTTTCGATTTTTTAAAGAGATTTGAATACGCCATGTGGGTTGTGCTTGTCCCATACAACCTTGTGCCTGATAAAAGTCCCACCAAATACCAATCGAAAAAAAATACGAATTCGAACTTTTTCGAGATAGGTTTTGTTTTATTTAATAAATAAGGGATTCGTTATCGTTGCTAAACTATTTTCCAGTTGAGTTTAATAGTTTTTCGATTTTTTAATGAGATTTGAATGGCTTGGCTATTCCCATACAATCTTGCTCCTATTTAAAATCGTACCAAGTCCCAATCAAAAAAAAATATAAATTGTATTGATTTTTGACATATTTTTTATTTGTTTAATAGTTAAGAGATTCCTAAACGTTGCTAACTTATTTTTAGAGTGTGTTTTGCAGTTTTTCGATTTTTTAAAGAGATTTGAATACGCCATGTGGGTTGTGCTTGTCCCATACAACCTTGTGCCTGATAAAAGTCGAAAAAATACAAATTTGAACTTTTTCGAGATAGGTTTTGTTATATTTGATAAATAAGGGATTCGTTATTGTTGCTAACTTATTTTAAAATTGAGTTTAATAGTTTTTCGGCTTTTTTATGACAGTTGAATGGTTAGTGCTATTCCCTTAAAACCTTGCACATTGTTCGCATCCCAATGCCACACCCCTAAAGCGAATTATTTATTAAAATAAAATACATTTTTACATATTTATTATAATTAGAAGACGGCAAAATAAAAATTAATATCTCATCGAAAGTATTTTGTGGTCCTGAAAAGGACCGATTTGTACAAAGTATGCTAGCGCATTGGTTGCTAGTTGAGACCGTCTCAGCTTAAGCACGCTCACCGCGAATGCGACGGGCCAACTGGATGTCCTTGGGCATGATTGTTACACGCTTGGCATGAATGGCACACAAGTTGGTATCTTCAAAAAGCCCAACAAGATATGCTTCGCTAGCTTCCTGAAGAGCCATCACTGCCGAGCTCTGGAACCGCAAATCAGTCTTGAAGTCCTGAGCGATCTCACGCACCAGACGCTGGAAAGGCAGTTTGCGAATCAGCAGCTCGGTACTCTTCTGGTAGCGACGGATCTCACGCAGGGCCACAGTTCCGGGGCGATAGCGATGGGGCTTCTTCACGCCTCCGGTGGCTGGGGCGCTCTTACGAGCGGCCTTGGTGGCCAGTTGTTTGCGTGGCGCCTTGCCACCAGTCGACTTGCGAGCGGTTTGCTTGGTTCGAGCCATTTTCGATTTCTATGTTGATATTTATATTCACTGATGTTCACTGCGTTGAAAAAAAAAAAAAGGTTGCCGCGTTTTTGGTTCCTAAAAAAAGTATCCTGAGGACAAACGATTACCTAGCGTAAAAACTTTAATCTTTCAGTGTGCAAAAGTTTGAGAGTTATCAGATTAATTGCTACGGGCGTACTGTCAATCAGCTGGGTTTGTTGACAAGCAGTTAAAATTCAAATATCGTATTTGCGGGAAAGAGCCTATTATCAAATACCTTGGCAAGACAGGTCTGCCGCTGTACAAAGAAATAAAACTAAAGACAAAAACTATCGCTCATCACTAACAAACAAAACAAACCAAAAATGTAAACAACGCAAATAATTAGAAGTGACGGGAAATATATGGTGTGTTGGTGGCTATTGTTAGTAAGACGCCCCCCAACCAAGGATGCCCCGGATGATTCTGGGGGCATACCATTCTGCTGGTCAGTACTCCTCGCGACTAGGACAGCTCCATCTCCCAGCGACAACTTCCACATTTCGGTCTTCATGTACATTTAATATTCACAGTAGTACTAAAGTTAAATAACTTGTCTTAGTAATTAATTATCTTTCCTTAGCTTTAGACCAATTGGACCGTCTACAATTTACGCGGTGAAAGCGGAGATTATTCTTTGGCAAAGGCTACGGCGGAAATAATGTTACCAGACATGTATTGGTGGACTCGCAGTGGAACGAGGCTCAAAAGGGGCACACTAGGTATTGTCGGGTACCTATCCTGAGGAGCTGTGGCCCAAAAGTACTCTGGAGCTGCACAAATAAGGGCCTGGAACACCACTAGGAACGGTGGCGAAGGCGAGACTGGTGGGGTGCCTTACGCTAACTTATTTTAAAATGACTGGGTTTAATAGTTTTTCGGCTTTTTTAGAAAGGTTGGGAATGGTTAGTGTTTCCTAAAACTTCTTTGTAGTGCGTATGTCCATCCAATACCAGATTATATTTATTCAATTGAATATCAATTTTAATTATTTATTATAATTTGAATACGGTTAAAATAATTTAAATAGTCAATTAAGTTTAATTTGAATTTCTTTAAAGGACCGATTTGTAAATATCTGGGTTGTTGTAGTTGGGACCCGGTTTATATATTTTAATAATACATTAAACCTCAACGCGAATTTTCTAACACTGATTCCTTTTATTATATTTGGCACGAAACTTTTTAACATTTTGGTATCTTCAAATGCGGACAAGATATGCTGCGCTAGTTCTGAAAATTGCCATCACTGCCAGTCTGCGCAAATATTCCTGCTCTCTCGAAATGGGTCGTTGGATTAAGGCCATTGCATACCAGAGCGAACCGGGCTAGTTTAATGCTAGCGACATCTCAGAAGGGGGGCCACTTCCGGGGTTCTCTCTTTATCGATAGCTACGATACTTCTTCTTATCCTCCGGCCGTTAACTTGATGACCGAGCCATTATTTTTTATCTTTTGCTAGGTTTGAACTCTTTCACAGACTGGCAAGCTATGGTTTTCTGGTATTTTTTTCGATTCTATTGATATTTATATGCACTGAATCACTTTTGCGTCTGAAAACACAATAAACGGTTGCCGTCGTTCGGTGCCTGCTTATATAGCAAAATGTGGAGGGTTGGAAAGAGAAAGAGGCAGAGGCCATCTCGTTTGACGAGCGAAGAGCGAGACGAATATATCGCTCGGACTCGCTCGGGTAATCTATGGGTTTAGGTATAAATAGGGGCACGCCGAAAAATCGGAATTAGTTCTTCAGTGACTTTCGTGCAGTGTGTTAATAGTAGAAAAGTGAAAAATGACTGGTCGCGGTAAAGGAGGCAAAGGCTTGGGAAAAGGTGGCGCCAAGCGTCATCGCAAAGTGCTGCGTGATAACATCCAGGGTATTACGAAGCCAGCCATACGCCGTTTGGCTCGCCGTGGCGGTGTGAAGCGCATCTCCGGACTAATTTACGAGGAAACACGTGGTGTTCTGAAGGTGTTCCTGGAGAACGTTATCCGTGATGCCGTCACCTACACCGAACACGCCAAGAGGAAGACTGTCACAGCCATGGATGTCGTGTACGCCCTGAAGAGGCAAGGCCGCACCCTGTACGGTTTCGGCGGTTAAAAACAAGTACAGCTTGTACTTCATTCAGCAATCGGTCCTTTTCAGGACCACCATTACATCTCCAAAGCAGACACATTTTCAAAACATTTTACGCTTTTTTGTTTTATTGGCTGGGAACTCCAAATTGGGAGTGAACAAAATCGAAATATTTAGTTTTCACCGCGAGCATTTGTCAGTTTCTCAAACAGGTAGAAAAATGTGTTGTAAAACAATCACTTACAGACATGTATAAAAATGTTTTTTGTTCAGACTGTACTGTTTCAGATGCGAAAGCAGTCCGTCTGATAAAGTTATACAATAAAATTATTATTTAATTTCCCGAACATTTTTAAAACCCAAGATCCTGTGTTCACTAGATACATATTTTTTTTTGAAATACTTTTTGATGCCTGATGTTCTATTTGAAAATATCAACAATTCTTTGGTAAAAACTTGGTCGTCCTGAAAAGGACGGTTGGGTATGTTTATGTACAAGTTGTAGTTGGCTCTGCTTTTGGAACGTTTAAGCCTTCTTCTCGGTCTTCTTGGGCAACAGAACAGCCTGGATATTGGGCAATACTCCACCCTGGGCAATGGTGACGCCGGAGAGCAGCTTGTTCAATTCTTCGTCGTTGCGAATGGCCAGCTGCAGATGACGCGGGATAATCCTAGTCTTCTTGTTGTCACGAGCAGCATTGCCAGCCAACTCGAGAACCTCGGCGGCCAGATATTCCATCACGGCAGCCAGGTAAACCGGAGCGCCGGCACCAACACGCTCGGCATAGTTGCCCTTGCGGAGCAGACGGTGAATACGGCCCACTGGGAACTGAAGACCAGCCCGGTTGGAGCGGGACTTTGCCTTTCCCTTCACTTTGCCACCTTTTCCACGACCAGACATTTTGCTTTATTTCACTTAGTTCACTTAACACACAAAAACGAATGCCCGAGAAAAATTGGTAGCCACATATTTATACTTTTTTGCCTGCCTGCGCGTTTAGTTAGGGGTGGGTGCCTTATACCTGAAAAGGTTGCTCGAAAAAAAGTATAACCGTGAACGCGTTCCCGCTCCGTTATGATCAGTGAATTGTGTTTGTGAAATTAAAAGTGAACTGAAATAATGCCGCCGAAAACCAGTGGAAAGGCAGCCAAGAAGGCTGGCAAGGCTCAGAAGAACATCACCAAGACCGACAAGAAGAAGAAGCGCAAGAGGAAGGAGAGCTATGCCATCTACATCTACAAGGTTCTGAAGCAGGTCCACCCTGACACCGGCATTTCGTCGAAGGCGATGAGCATCATGAACAGCTTTGTGAATGACATCTTCGAGCGTATTGCTGCAGAGGCTTCTCGTCTGGCCCACTACAACAAACGGTCGACCATCACCAGTCGGGAAATCCAAACGGCTGTTCGCCTGCTTCTGCCCGGAGAGTTGGCCAAGCACGCCGTTAGTGAGGGAACCAAGGCTGTCACCAAGTACACCAGCTCCAAGTAAATTTGCTGCGTTTGCGGAGGAAGATCCAAAACGGCCCTTTTCAGGGCCACAACATATTTTACCAAAGAAACTACATTTTCAATACCATTCGCAATACAATATAAAATAATCAAAATAGTCCAGTTTGATCTTTGTATCTTTCAAAACTAAAGTGTTTTAAATGATAAATTTATTCGATTCTGAATGCTACATTATTTGCCGACTTAGCCGCGGTTGCGTGCGTCAACAGAATTAAATAAACTCTTTTCAAATATGTAATTCCGCCGCTACAGTTCTTTCAAAAAAACACAATCACTATATTCTTGCTTTATAAAATAATTTGAGTGCTATTATATCGAAAGAATCTTTCTCTTGTTAACAAACATTGTAGCCCTGAAAAGGGCTTGTATAAATCAATTTCAGATTTCGAAATCTTAAATTGCGACTGTGAGCGTCCAGGTACAGGTACTGTACTTTTTCACAGTTTACTTCTTGGCAGCGGTAGTCTTTGCTTTCGGCTTCTTAGCTGTAGCAGGGGCAGCTGCTTTCTTTACCGCCTTTTTCGGCTTAGCAGACGCCGCTGGCTTGGTTTTGGGTGCTTTAGCTGCCTTCGGCTTCGCTGCGGTCGACTTGGCCTTTGGTGCTGCTGGCTTTGCCTTCACGGTTCCAGTTTTCTTAGCATCCTTGGCCCTTGCCTTCTCGGTTTTCTTCTTCTCGGCGGTCTTTTTGGTGACCACATCCTTCTTGATCTTGGGCTTTTTGTCGGCAAACCCGGCAGCCTTCTTGGCGGTGCCTCCGGTCTTCTTAACGGCTACCTTCCTGCTTTTGACTTTCTTCTCAGCAGACGCAACCTTTGGCTTGGGATCCTTCGCGGCAGACGCCGACAGTTTAAATGAACCAGACGCGCCCTTTCCCTTTGTTTGGATCAGTTTCCCATTGACGACGGCAGATTTCAAATACTTCTTAATGAATGGAGCCAATTTCTGGGCATCGCATTTGTAGGTGGCTGTGATATATTTCTTGATTGCCAGAAGCGATGAGCCGCCACGTTCCTTCAAATTCTTAATGGAAGCGTCCACCATTTGCTGAGTTGGCGGGTGCGATGGCGGTGCAGTTGGCTTCTTTGCCTTTGTGCCAGCGGATCCAGATGCCTTTTTGGCAGCCACCTTCTTCTCAACTGGCGCTGGTGGGGCAGCCACTGGGGACGCGGCCGTTGCAACTGCAGATTCAGACATTTTTGATCACTTAAATACACTTTGTTGTTTAGAAAATGGCGCGCGCGCTTGCTGCCGACCTCCTTCATACGGATGAGAATCGAGGAGGAGAGCACTTCTACTATGGGTCTGACATCAGTCATTTGCTGTGCTGATGTCTGCTTGAAGTGCAAACTTATTTTCTTGTTTTTAGTGTTTAAGACCTTTAATCGAAACAATGTTGTTGATTCTATAGGAACTTAAATGTTTCATGAAGCACTTTGCATTTATGAAAATGTAATATCTTGTTTCGTTGGCCTTTTATCGCTGAATAAACTTGAACATTGTCATTTGTAACTTGAGCAATTTATTTAAAAACCTATTTTAAAATTAGAAATCTAACAAATATTTGTACGATTCTTAATACAAAATTAAATTTGAACTTTTTACTTTAGGAAATATTGAAAATTTAATCCGTTTTCATTAATTAAGATATTTTATTCCTTGTTCCAAGTTGAGCCCAGTCGACATAAAAAGTTTGCTTTCAGGGTACATTCGGTCATAGTTTTCGATATGAAAAAAATATTAAAGTTTCAAAATGTTATAGTTATTTAAGATTTTCCTAAACAAATCATTTGCATGCTTTGGCCGACTTAATTTTTTAGTAATGTTTATGATAGTTTGTCCAAAATAGGCAAATTTGGCTTGGCTATTCCCATACAATCTTGCTCCTATTATAAATCGTACCAAGTCCCAATAAAAAAAAAATATAAATTGTATTGATTTTTGACATATTTTTTATTTGTTTAATAGTTAAGAGATTCCTAAGCGTTGCTAACTTATTTTTAGAGTGTGTTTTGCAGTTTTTCGATTTTTTAAAGAGATTTGAATACGCCATGTGGGTTGTGCTTGTCCCATACAACCTTGTGCCTGATATAAGTCCCACCAAATACCAATCCAAAAAAATACGAATTCGAACTTTTTCGAGATAGGTTTTGTTTTATTTAATAAATAAGGGATTCGTTATCGTTGCTAAACTATTTTCCAGTTGAGTTTAATAGTTTTTCGATTTTTTAATGAGATTTGAATGGCTTGGCTATTCCCATACAATCTTGCTCCTATTTAAAATGTACCAAGTCCCAATAAAAAAAAAATATAAATTGTATTGATTTTTGACATATTTTTTATTTGTTTAATAGTTAAGAGATTCCTAAACGTTGCTAACTTATTTTTAGAGTGTGTTTTGCAGTTTTTCGATTTTTTAAAGAGATTTGAATACGCCATGTGGGTTGTGCTTGTCCCATACAACCTTGTGCCTGATATAAGTCCCACCAAATACCAATCGAAAAAAAATACGAATTTGAACTTTTTCGAGATAGGTTTTGTTTTATTTAATAAATAAGGGATTCGTTATCGTTGCTAAACTATTTTCCAGTTGAGTTTAATAGTTTTTCGATTTTTTAATGAGATTTGAATGGCTTGGCTATTCCCATACAATCTTGCTCCTATTTAAAATCGTACCAAGTCCCAATCAAAAAAAAATATAAATTGTGTTGATTTTTGACATATTTTTTATTTGTTTAATAGTTAAGAGATTCCTAAACGTTGCTAACTTATTTTTAGAGTGTGTTTTGCAGTTTTTCGATTTTTTAAAGAGATTTGAATACGCCATGTGGGTTGTGCTTGTCCCATACAACCTTGTGCCTGATAAAAGTCCCACCAAATACCAATCGAAAAAAAATACGAATACGAACTTTTTCGAGATAGGTTTTGTTTTATTTAATAAATAAGGGATTCGTTATCGTTGCTAAACTATTTTCCAGTTGAGTTTAATAGTTTTTCGATTTTTTAATGAGATTTGAATGGCTTGGCTATTCCCATACAATCTTGCTCCTATTTAAAATCGTACCAAGTCCCAATCAAAAAAAATATAAATTGTATTGATTTTTGACATATTTTTTATTTGTTTAATAGTTAAGAGATTCCTAAACGTTGCTAACTTATTTTTAGAGTGTGTTTTGCAGTTTTTCGATTTTTTAATGAGACTTGAATGGGCTATGTGGCTTGGGCTTGTCCCAAATAACCTTGTGCCTGATAAAAGTCGAAAAAATACAAATTTGAACTTTTTCGAGATAGGTTTTGTTATATTTGATAAATAAGGGATTCGTTATTGTTGCTAACTTATTTTAAAATTGAGTTTAATAGTTTTTCGGCTTTTTTATGACAGTTGAATGGTTAGTGCTATTCCCTTAAAACCTTGCACATTGTTCGCATCCCAATGCCACACCCCTAAAGCGAATTATTTATTAAAATAAAATACATTTTTACATATTTATTATAATTAGAAGACGGCAAAATAAAAATTAATATCTCATCGAAAGTATTTTGTGGTCCTGAAAAGGACCGATTTGTACAAAGTATGCTAGCGCATTGGTTGCTAGTTGAGACCGTCTCAGCTTAAGCACGCTCACCGCGAATGCGACGGGCCAACTGGATGTCCTTGGGCATGATTGTTACACGCTTGGCATGAATGGCACACAAGTTGGTATCTTCAAAAAGCCCAACAAGATATGCTTCGCTAGCTTCCTGAAGAGCCATCACTGCCGAGCTCTGGAACCGCAAATCAGTCTTGAAGTCCTGAGCGATCTCACGCACCAGACGCTGGAAAGGCAGTTTGCGAATCAGCAGCTCGGTACTCTTCTGGTAGCGACGGATCTCACGCAGGGCCACAGTTCCGGGGCGATAGCGATGGGGCTTCTTCACGCCTCCGGTGGCTGGGGCGCTCTTACGAGCGGCCTTGGTGGCCAGTTGTTTGCGTGGCGCCTTGCCACCAGTCGACTTGCGAGCGGTTTGCTTGGTTCGAGCCATTTTCGATTTCTATGTTGATATTTATATTCACTGATGTTCACTTCGCGTCTGAAAACACAATAAACGGTTGCCGCGTTCGGTGCCTGCTTATATAGCAAAATGTGGAGGGTTGGAAAGAGAAAGAGGCAGAGGCCATCTCGTTTGACGAGCGAAGAGCGAGACGAATATATCGCTCGGACTCGCTCGGGTAATCTATGGGTTTAGGTATAAATAGGGGCACGCCGAAAAATCGGAATTAGTTCTTCAGTGACTTTCGTGCAGTGTGTTAATAGTAGAAAAGTGAAAAATGACTGGTCGCGGTAAAGGAGGCAAAGGCTTGGGAAAAGGTGGCGCCAAGCGTCATCGCAAAGTGCTGCGTGATAACATCCAGGGTATTACGAAGCCAGCCATACGCCGTTTGGCTCGCCGTGGCGGTGTGAAGCGCATCTCCGGACTAATTTACGAGGAAACACGTGGTGTTCTGAAGGTGTTCCTGGAGAACGTTATCCGTGATGCCGTCACCTACACCGAACACGCCAAGAGGAAGACTGTCACAGCCATGGATGTCGTGTACGCCCTGAAGAGGCAAGGCCGCACCCTGTACGGTTTCGGCGGTTAAAAACAAGTACAGCTTGTACTTCATTCAGCAATCGGTCCTTTTCAGGACCACCATTACATCTCCAAAGCAGACACATTTTCAAAACATTTTACGCTTTTTTGTTTTATTGGCTGGGAACTCCAAATTGGGAGTGAACAAAATCGAAATATTTAGTTTTCACCGCGAGCATTTGTCAGTTTCTCAAACAGGTAGAAAAATGTGTTGTAAAACAATCACTTACAGACATGTATAAAAATGTTTTTTGTTCAGACTGTACTGTTTCAGATGCGAAAGCAGTCCGTCTGATAAAGTTATACAATAAAATTATTATTTAATTTCCCGAACATTTTTAAAACCCAAGATCCTGTGTTCACTAGATACATATTTTTTTTTGAAATACTTTTTGATGCCTGATGTTCTATTTGAAAATATCAACAATTCTTTGGTAAAAACTTGGTCGTCCTGAAAAGGACGGTTGGGTATGTTTATGTACAAGTTGTAGTTGGCTCTGCTTTTGGAACGTTTAAGCCTTCTTCTCGGTCTTCTTGGGCAACAGAACAGCCTGGATATTGGGCAATACTCCACCCTGGGCAATGGTGACGCCGGAGAGCAGCTTGTTCAATTCTTCGTCGTTGCGAATGGCCAGCTGCAGATGACGCGGGATAATCCTAGTCTTCTTGTTGTCACGAGCAGCATTGCCAGCCAACTCGAGAACCTCGGCGGCCAGATATTCCATCACGGCAGCCAGGTAAACCGGAGCGCCGGCACCAACACGCTCGGCATAGTTGCCCTTGCGGAGCAGACGGTGAATACGGCCCACTGGGAACTGAAGACCAGCCCGGTTGGAGCGGGACTTTGCCTTTCCCTTCACTTTGCCACCTTTTCCACGACCAGACATTTTGCTTTATTTCACTTAGTTCACTTAACACACAAAAACGAATGCCCGAGAAAAATTGGTAGCCACATATTTATACTTTTTTGCCTGCCTGCGCGTTTAGTTAGGGGTGGGTGCCTTATACCTGAAAAGGTTGCTCGAAAAAAGTATAACCGTGAACGCGTTCCCGCTCCGTTATGATCAGTGAATTGTGTTTGTGAAATTAAAAGTGAACTGAAATAATGCCGCCGAAAACCAGTGGAAAGGCAGCCAAGAAGGCTGGCAAGGCTCAGAAGAACATCACCAAGACCGACAAGAAGAAGAAGCGCAAGAGGAAGGAGAGCTATGCCATCTACATCTACAAGGTTCTGAAGCAGGTCCACCCTGACACCGGCATTTCGTCGAAGGCGATGAGCATCATGAACAGCTTTGTGAATGACATCTTCGAGCGTATTGCTGCAGAGGCTTCTCGTCTGGCCCACTACAACAAACGGTCGACCATCACCAGTCGGGAAATCCAAACGGCTGTTCGCCTGCTTCTGCCCGGAGAGTTGGCCAAGCACGCCGTTAGTGAGGGAACCAAGGCTGTCACCAAGTACACCAGCTCCAAGTAAATTTGCTGCGTTTGCGGAGGAAGATCCAAAACGGCCCTTTTCAGGGCCACAACATATTTTACCAAAGAAACTACATTTTCAATACCATTCGCAATACAATATAAAATAATCAAAATAGTCCAGTTTGATCTTTGTATCTTTCAAAACTAAAGTGTTTTAAATGATAAATTTATTCGATTCTGAATGCTACATTATTTGCCGACTTAGCCGCGGTTGCGTGCGTCAACAGAATTAAATAAACTCTTTTCAAATATGTAATTCCGCCGCTACAGTTCTTTCAAAAAAACACAATCACTATATTCTTGCTTTATAAAATAATTTGAGTGCTATTATATCGAAAGAATCTTTCTCTTGTTAACAAACATTGTAGCCCTGAAAAGGGCTTGTATAAATCAATTTCAGATTTCGAAATCTTAAATTGCGACTGTGAGCGTCCAGGTACAGGTACTGTACTTTTTCACAGTTTACTTCTTGGCAGCGGTAGTCTTTGCTTTCGGCTTCTTAGCTGTAGCAGGGGCAGCTGCTTTCTTTACCGCCTTTTTCGGCTTAGCAGACGCCGCTGGCTTGGTTTTGGGTGCTTTAGCTGCCTTCGGCTTCGCTGCGGTCGACTTGGCCTTTGGTGCTGCTGGCTTTGCCTTCACGGTTCCAGTTTTCTTAGCATCCTTGGCCCTTGCCTTCTCGGTTTTCTTCTTCTCGGCGGTCTTTTTGGTGACCACATCCTTCTTGATCTTGGGCTTTTTGTCGGCAAACCCGGCAGCCTTCTTGGCGGTGCCTCCGGTCTTCTTAACGGCTACCTTCCTGCTTTTGACTTTCTTCTCAGCAGACGCAACCTTTGGCTTGGGATCCTTCGCGGCAGACGCCGACAGTTTAAATGAACCAGACGCGCCCTTTCCCTTTGTTTGGATCAGTTTCCCATTGACGACGGCAGATTTCAAATACTTCTTAATGAATGGAGCCAATTTCTGGGCATCGCATTTGTAGGTGGCTGTGATATATTTCTTGATTGCCAGAAGCGATGAGCCGCCACGTTCCTTCAAATTCTTAATGGAAGCGTCCACCATTTGCTGAGTTGGCGGGTGCGATGGCGGTGCAGTTGGCTTCTTTGCCTTTGTGCCAGCGGATCCAGATGCCTTTTTGGCAGCCACCTTCTTCTCAACTGGCGCTGGTGGGGCAGCCACTGGGGACGCGGCCGTTGCAACTGCAGATTCAGACATTTTTGATCACTTAAATACACTTTGTTGTTTAGAAAATGGCGCGCGCGCTTGCTGCCGACCTCCTTCATACGGATGAGAATCGAGGAGGAGAGCACTTCTACTATGGGTCTGACATCAGTCATTTGCTGTGCTGATGTCTGCTTGAAGTGCAAACTTATTTTCTTGTTTTTAGTGTTTAAGACCTTTAATCGAAACAATGTTGTTGATTCTATAGGAACTTAAATGTTTCATGAAGCACTTTGCATTTATGAAAATGTAATATCTTGTTTCGTTGGCCTTTTATCGCTGAATAAACTTGAACATTGTCATTTGTAACTTGAGCAATTTATTTAAAAACCTATTTTAAAATTAGAAATCTAACAAATATTTGTACGATTCTTAATACAAAATTAAATTTGAACTTTTTACTTTAGGAAATATTGAAAATTTAATCCGTTTTCATTAATTAAGATATTTTATTCCTTGTTCCAAGTTGAGCCCAGTCGACATAAAAAGTTTGCTTTCAGGGTACATTCGGTCATAGTTTTCGATATGAAAAAAATATTAAAGTTTCAAAATGTTATAGTTATTTAAGATTTTCCTAAACAAATCATTTGCATGCTTTGGCCGACTTAATTTTTTAGTAATGTTTACGATAGTTTGTCCAAAATAGGCAAATTTGGCTTGGCTATTCCCATACAATCTTGCCCCTATTATAAATCGTACCAAGTCCCAATAAAAAAAAAATATAAATTGTATTGATTTTTGACATATTTTTTATTTGTTTAATAGTTAAGAGATTCCTAAACGTTGCTAACTTATTTTTAGAGTGTGTTTTGCAGTTTTTCGATTTTTTAATGAGACTTGAATGGGCTATGTGGCTTGGGCTTGTCCCAAATAACCTTGTGCCTGATAAAAGTCGAAAAAATACAAATTTGAACTTTTTCGAGATAGGTTTTGTTATATTTGATAAATAAGGGATTCGTTATTGTTGCTAACTTATTTTAAAATTGAGTTTAATAGTTTTTCGGCTTTTTTATGACAGTTGAATGGTTAGTGCTATTCCCTTAAAACCTTGCACATTGTTCGCATCCCAATGCCACACCCCTAAAGCGAATTATTTATTAAAATAAAATACATTTTTACATATTTATTATAATTAGAAGACGGCAAAATAAAAATTAATATCTCATCGAAAGTATTTTGTGGTCCTGAAAAGGACCGATTTGTACAAAGTATGCTAGCGCATTGGTTGCTAGTTGAGACCGTCTCAGCTTAAGCACGCTCACCGCGAATGCGACGGGCCAACTGGATGTCCTTGGGCATGATTGTTACACGCTTGGCATGAATGGCACACAAGTTGGTATCTTCAAAAAGCCCAACAAGATATGCTTCGCTAGCTTCCTGAAGAGCCATCACTGCCGAGCTCTGGAACCGCAAATCAGTCTTGAAGTCCTGAGCGATCTCACGCACCAGACGCTGGAAAGGCAGTTTGCGAATCAGCAGCTCGGTACTCTTCTGGTAGCGACGGATCTCACGCAGGGCCACAGTTCCGGGGCGATAGCGATGGGGCTTCTTCACGCCTCCGGTGGCTGGGGCGCTCTTACGAGCGGCCTTGGTGGCCAGTTGTTTGCGTGGCGCCTTGCCACCAGTCGACTTGCGAGCGGTTTGCTTGGTTCGAGCCATTTTCGATTTCTATGTTGATATTTATATTCACTGATGTTCACTTCGCGTCTGAAAACACAATAAACGGTTGCCGCGTTCGGTGCCTGCTTATATAGCAAAATGTGGAGGGTTGGAAAGAGAAAGAGGCAGAGGCCATCTCGTTTGACGAGCGAAGAGCGAGACGAATATATCGCTCGGACTCGCTCGGGTAATCTATGGGTTTAGGTATAAATAGGGGCACGCCGAAAAATCGGAATTAGTTCTTCAGTGACTTTCGTGCAGTGTGTTAATAGTAGAAAAGTGAAAAATGACTGGTCGCGGTAAAGGAGGCAAAGGCTTGGGAAAAGGTGGCGCCAAGCGTCATCGCAAAGTGCTGCGTGATAACATCCAGGGTATTACGAAGCCAGCCATACGCCGTTTGGCTCGCCGTGGCGGTGTGAAGCGCATCTCCGGACTAATTTACGAGGAAACACGTGGTGTTCTGAAGGTGTTCCTGGAGAACGTTATCCGTGATGCCGTCACCTACACCGAACACGCCAAGAGGAAGACTGTCACAGCCATGGATGTCGTGTACGCCCTGAAGAGGCAAGGCCGCACCCTGTACGGTTTCGGCGGTTAAAAACAAGTACAGCTTGTACTTCATTCAGCAATCGGTCCTTTTCAGGACCACCATTACATCTCCAAAGCAGACACATTTTCAAAACATTTTACGCTTTTTTGTTTTATTGGCTGGGAACTCCAAATTGGGAGTGAACAAAATCGAAATATTTAGTTTTCACCGCGAGCATTTGTCAGTTTCTCAAACAGGTAGAAAAATGTGTTGTAAAACAATCACTTACAGACATGTATAAAAATGTTTTTTGTTCAGACTGTACTGTTTCAGATGCGAAAGCAGTCCGTCTGATAAAGTTATACAATAAAATTATTATTTAATTTCCCGAACATTTTTAAAACCCAAGATCCTGTGTTCACTAGATACATATTTTTTTTTGAAATACTTTTTGATGCCTGATGTTCTATTTGAAAATATCAACAATTCTTTGGTAAAAACTTGGTCGTCCTGAAAAGGACGGTTGGGTATGTTTATGTACAAGTTGTAGTTGGCTCTGCTTTTGGAACGTTTAAGCCTTCTTCTCGGTCTTCTTGGGCAACAGAACAGCCTGGATATTGGGCAATACTCCACCCTGGGCAATGGTGACGCCGGAGAGCAGCTTGTTCAATTCTTCGTCGTTGCGAATGGCCAGCTGCAGATGACGCGGGATAATCCTAGTCTTCTTGTTGTCACGAGCAGCATTGCCAGCCAACTCGAGAACCTCGGCGGCCAGATATTCCATCACGGCAGCCAGGTAAACCGGAGCGCCGGCACCAACACGCTCGGCATAGTTGCCCTTGCGGAGCAGACGGTGAATACGGCCCACTGGGAACTGAAGACCAGCCCGGTTGGAGCGGGACTTTGCCTTTCCCTTCACTTTGCCACCTTTTCCACGACCAGACATTTTGCTTTATTTCACTTAGTTCACTTAACACACAAAAACGAATGCCCGAGAAAAATTGGTAGCCACATATTTATACTTTTTTGCCTGCCTGCGCGTTTAGTTAGGGGTGGGTGCCTTATACCTGAAAAGGTTGCTCGAAAAAAAGTATAACCGTGAACGCGTTCCCGCTCCGTTATGATCAGTGAATTGTGTTTGTGAAATTAAAAGTGAACTGAAATAATGCCGCCGAAAACCAGTGGAAAGGCAGCCAAGAAGGCTGGCAAGGCTCAGAAGAACATCACCAAGACCGACAAGAAGAAGAAGCGCAAGAGGAAGGAGAGCTATGCCATCTACATCTACAAGGTTCTGAAGCAGGTCCACCCTGACACCGGCATTTCGTCGAAGGCGATGAGCATCATGAACAGCTTTGTGAATGACATCTTCGAGCGTATTGCTGCAGAGGCTTCTCGTCTGGCCCACTACAACAAACGGTCGACCATCACCAGTCGGGAAATCCAAACGGCTGTTCGCCTGCTTCTGCCCGGAGAGTTGGCCAAGCACGCCGTTAGTGAGGGAACCAAGGCTGTCACCAAGTACACCAGCTCCAAGTAAATTTGCTGCGTTTGCGGAGGAAGATCCAAAACGGCCCTTTTCAGGGCCACAACATATTTTACCAAAGAAACTACATTTTCAATACCATTCGCAATACAATATAAAATAATCAAAATAGTCCAGTTTGATCTTTGTATCTTTCAAAACTAAAGTGTTTTAAATGATAAATTTATTCGATTCTGAATGCTACATTATTTGCCGACTTAGCCGCGGTTGCGTGCGTCAACAGAATTAAATAAACTCTTTTCAAATATGTAATTCCGCCGCTACAGTTCTTTCAAAAAAACACAATCACTATATTCTTGCTTTATAAAATAATTTGAGTGCTATTATATCGAAAGAATCTTTCTCTTGTTAACAAACATTGTAGCCCTGAAAAGGGCTTGTATAAATCAATTTCAGATTTCGAAATCTTAAATTGCGACTGTGAGCGTCCAGGTACAGGTACTGTACTTTTTCACAGTTTACTTCTTGGCAGCGGTAGTCTTTGCTTTCGGCTTCTTAGCTGTAGCAGGGGCAGCTGCTTTCTTTACCGCCTTTTTCGGCTTAGCAGACGCCGCTGGCTTGGTTTTGGGTGCTTTAGCTGCCTTCGGCTTCGCTGCGGTCGACTTGGCCTTTGGTGCTGCTGGCTTTGCCTTCACGGTTCCAGTTTTCTTAGCATCCTTGGCCCTTGCCTTCTCGGTTTTCTTCTTCTCGGCGGTCTTTTTGGTGACCACATCCTTCTTGATCTTGGGCTTTTTGTCGGCAAACCCGGCAGCCTTCTTGGCGGTGCCTCCGGTCTTCTTAACGGCTACCTTCCTGCTTTTGACTTTCTTCTCAGCAGACGCCACGCAACCTTTGGCTTGGAATCCTTCGCGGCAGACGCCGACAGTTTAAATGAACCAGACGCGCCCTTTCCCTTTGTTTGGATCAGTTTCCCATTGACGACGGCAGATTTCAAATACTTTAGAGAAAATACATCCGTAAACCACTCCCTAGCAGTTGCAAATAACTTTATCTTTGGAAATCTAGCACAAAAACGGGCCACCATAGCATGTGGACTCGACTTCGAAAAAGCCTTTGATACCGTGTGGACAAACGGGTTAATCTATAAGATGTCCCAAACATTCAACTTTAACTCAAACCTTACAAGGATCCTACATAGCTATTTTACGCAAAGATCATTTTTCGTCTGCAGCCCCGATGGTGCAGAACGCTCAATGATACGAAAAATAACAGCAGGTGTTCCTCAAGGATCAATTCTAGCTCCTACACTATATAATGTTTATCTAGGTGATATACCCGATCCCCAAATAGACCCAAACTCATCCTCAACTGCTCGCATTCAACCATTAATATATGCAGACGATATACTCCTTCTCGCTTCAGGAGCCAGAATCGCAAGTGCAGAAATGGACCTTAATTCGTATCTCGATCAATTATGCACATATTTCAAAAAATGGCGCTTAAAGTTAAATACGAATAAATGTGAAGGCTGTATCCTAAAAGGACAAAATCAAAATGACATTTACAAAAATGCACGAAATTTTCAACCTAAAATTTTTATAAACAACACCACCGAAATAAAGATAAGATCAAAACTTAAATATCTAGGTATAACTTATGACCAAAAGCTAAACTTTAGCAGTCACATTGAAAATACACTTAAGAAGGCAAAGATGCGATTCCACCAAATTCATCATATATTCGGTCCTTTAATTAGCAGTGGGGCTGTACCCAACTCTCAACTAGTAAAAACTAAGTCATACATATATAAAAAATTTATACAACCAATCCTAGTCTACGGCCAAATAGGCTGGTTTAACCTGGACTCTAAAAACATGGAAAACTTGCGCCTTTTAGAAAGGAAAATTCTTCGCAGAACCATTGGCTCTGCTGCCAGAAACCCAGTCACTAGGCACTACATAAATAACAAGAAGCTTTATAAATTAACAAAAACTAAACGAATAGATATCCACACTTTCAACATAATAGAAAAGTTCCTACAAATAAACCAAAATAATCAAAACCCATTAGTACTTGACAGCATAACACAAACTAGGTTACCAGCCAATCTCAACCACTTAACAATAAAACACATTAATCGCCTTAAAGAAATAGGTAAAATATATGATCTCAATAAAAACCTAATCTTCTACCACAGAAGACGACAGTCATTAAATCCATCTGAATTAATATACAATATAAATCAATAACCTTGTTGTCTTTATGAGAATGGCGCAACATACTTTATCTCCCCTATGTATATATCCTTCCTCACCCAACCCCCTGTAAATACTCCCCAACTTATATTTAATTAGTCTATAAGTTGCAAAACAATTAAAATACAAAACAAAGTAATTTAGGTTTTTTCTCCTTCAGAGCCTTTCCTAAAAAATATAAAAATTCACATTAATTAAAAACCAAATTAAAAACAAACTGTAAAACTAAGATAAGAAACTCATTTACCATACAAAATTAAACGATACTTAAGCCTTGAAAAGCGAATAAGCATAAGGCAAAATACAAATAATTAGATAAGTAAACTTGAACTTTGTCAACCAAGTATGTACTATAAGTTAAGGTCTTACAAATGTATTACCTCCCACCATTACGACAATAAATCTGAATCTGAATCTGAATCTGCTCCGTTATGATCAGTGAATTGTGTTTGTGAAATTAAAAGTGAACTGAAATAATGCCGCCGAAAACTAGTGGAAAGGCAGCCAAGAAGGCTGGCAAGGCTCAGAAGAACATCACCAAGACCAACAAGAAGAAGAAGCGCAAGAGGAAGGAGAGCTATGCCATCTACATCTACAAGTTTCTGAAGCAGGTCCACCATGACACCGGCATTTAGTCGAAGGCGATGAGCATCATGAACAGCTTTGTGAATGAAAATTCTTCGCAGAACCATTGACTCTGCTGCCAGAAACCCAGTCACTAGGCACTACATAAATAACAAGAAGCTTTATAAATTAACAAAAACTAAACGAATAGATATCCACACTTTCAACATAATAGAAAAGTTCCTACAAATAAACCAAAATAATCAAAACCCATTAGTACTTGACAGCATAACACAAACTAGGTTACCAGCCAATCTCAACCACTTAACAATAAAACACATTAATCGCCTTAAAGAAATAGGTATAATATATGATCTCAATAAAAACCTAATCTTCTACCACCGAAGACGACAGTCATTAAATCCATCTGAATTAATATACAATATAAATCAATAACCTTGTTGTCTTTATGAGAATTGCGCAACATACTTTATCTCCCCTATGTATATATCCTTCCTCACCCAATCCCCTGTAAATACTCCCCCACATATATTTAATTAGTCTATAAGTTGCAAAACAATTAAAATACAAAACAACGTAATTTAGGTTTTTTCTCCTTCAGAGCCTTTCCTAAAAAATATAAAAATTCACATTAATTAAAAACCAAATTAAAAACAAACTGTAAAACTAAGATAAGAAACTCATTTACCATACAAAATTAAACGATACTTAAGCCTTGAAAAGCGAATAAGCATAAGGCAAAATACAAATAATTAGATAAGTAAACTTGAACTTTGTCAACCAAGTATGTACTATAAGTTAAGGTCTTACAAATGTATTATGGTGGGAACCATTACGATAATAAATCTGAATCTGAATCTGAATCTGCTCCGTTATGATCAGTGAATTGTGTTTGTGAAATTAAAAGTGAACTGAAATAATGCCGCCGAAAACTAGTGGAAAGGCAGCCAAGAAGGCTGGCAAGGCTCAGAAGAACATCACCAAGACCGACCAGAAGAAGAAGCGCAAGAGGAAGGAGAGCTATGCCATCTACATCTACAAGGTTCTGAAGCAGGTCCACCCTGACACCGGCATTTCGTCGAAGGCGATGAGCATCATGAACAGCTTTGTGAATGACATCTTCGAGCGTATTGCTGCAGAGGCTTCTCGTCTGGCCCACTACAACAAACGGAGAGTTGGCCAAGCACGCCGTTAGTGAGGGAACCAAGGCTGTCACCAAGTACACCAGCTCCAAGTAAATTTGCTGCGTTTGCGGAGGAAGATCCAAAACGGCCCTTTTCAGGGCCACAACATATTTTACCAAAGAAACTACATTTTCAATACCATTCGCAATACAATATAAAATAATCAAAATAGTCCAGTTTGATCTTTGTATCTTTCAAAACTAAAGTGTTTTAAATGATAAATTTATTCGATTCTGAATGCTACATTATTTGCCGACTTAGCCGCGGTTGCGTGCGTCAACAGAATTAAATAAACTCTTTTCAAATATGTAATTCCGCCGCTACAGTTCTTTCAAAAAAACACAATCACTATATTCACTATATTGCTTTATAAAATAATTTGAGTGCTATTATATCGAAAGAATCTTTCTCTTGTTAACAAACATTGTAGCCCTGAAAAGGGCTTGTATAAATCAATTTCAGATTTCGAAATCTTAAATTGCGACTGTGAGCGTCCAGGTACAGGTACTGTACTTTTTCACAGTTTACTTCTTGGCAGCGGTAGTCTTTGCTTTCGGCTTCTTAGCTGTAGCAGGGGCAGCTGCTTTCTTTACCGCCTTTTTCGGCTTAGCAGACGCCGCTGGCTTGGTTTTGGGTGATTTAGCTGCCTTCGGCTTCGCTGCGGTCGACTTGGCCTTTGGTGCTGCTGGCTTTGCCTTCACGGTTCCAGTTTTCTTAGCATCCTTGGCCCTTGCCTTCTCGGTTTTCTTCTTCTCGGCGGTCTTTTTGGTGGCCACAGCCTTCTTGATCTTGGGCTTTTTGTCGGCAACTCCGGCAGCCTTCATGGCGGTGCCTCCGGTCTTCTTAACGGCTACCTTCCTGCTTTTGACTTTCTTCTCAGCAGACGCAACCTTTGGCTTGGGATCCTTCGCGGCAGACGCCGACAGTTTAAATGAACCAGACGCGCCCTTTCCCTTTGTTTGGATCAGTTTCCCATTGACGACGGCAGATTTCAAATACTTCTTAATGAATGGAGCCAATTTCTGGGCATCGCATTTGTAGGTGGCTGTGATATATTTCTTGATTGCCAGAAGCGATGAGCCGCCACGTTCCTTCAAATTCTTAATGGAAGCGTCCACCATTTGCTGAGTTGGCGGGTGCGATGGCGGTGCAGTTGGCTTCTTTGCCTTTGTGCCAGCGGATCCAGATGCCTTTTTGGCAGCCACCTTCTTCTCAACTGGCGCTGGTGGGGCAGCCACTGGGGACGCGGCCGTTGCAACTGCAGATTCAGACATTTTTGATCACTTAAATACACTTTGTTGTTTAGAAAATGGCGCGCGCGCTTGCTGCCGACCTCCTTCATACGGATGAGAATCGAGGAGGAGAGCACTTCTACTATGGGTCTGCCATCAGTCATTTGCTGTGCTGATGTCTGCTTGAAGTGCAAACTTATTTTCTTGTTTTTAGTGTTTAAGACCTTTAATCGAAACAATGTTGTTGATTCTATACGAACTTAAATGTTTCATGAAGCACTTTGCATTTATGAAAATGTAATATCTTGTTTCGTTGGCCTTTTATCGCTGAATAAACTTGAACATTGTCATTTGTAACTTGAGCAATTTATTTAAAAACCTATTTTAAAATTAGAAATCTAACAAATATTTGTACGATTCTTAATACAAAATTAAATTTGAACTTTTTACTTTAGGAAATATTAAAAATTTAATCCGTTTTCATTAATTAAGATATTTTATTACTTGTTCCAAGTTGAGCACAGTCGACATAAAAAGTTTGCTTTCAGGGTACATTCGGTCATAGTTTTCGAGATGAAAAAAATATAAAAGTTTCAAAATGTTATAGTTATTTAAGATTTTCCTAAACAAATCATTTGCATGCTTTGGCCGACTTAATTATACCCTTGCAGAGGGTATTATAATTTTGGTCAAAAGTGTGCAACGCAGTGAAGGAGACATCTCCGACCCTATAAAGTATATATATTCTTGATCAGGATCACCTCCTGAGTTTATATAGCCATGTCCGTCTGTCCGTCTGTCTGTTTCTACGCAAACTAGTCTCTCAGTTTTAAAGCTATCGAGTTGAAACTTTGCACACACCCTTCTTTCCTTTGCACGCAGTATATATGTCGGAACGGCCGGGATCGGCCGACTATATCCTATAGCTGTCATATAACTGAACGATTGAAAATGCCATAACTTTGGTGTTTTTAAAGTTAGGAAGTTGGGATTTTTTATGAGTATTAAGAATGCATCTTATGAATAATTTTGGAGAATATAATTTACAGAGTATTCTGCAAGGGTATATCAACTTCGGCTTCGCCCGAAGTTAGCTTTCCTTTCTTGTTTTTTAGTAATGTTTATGATAGTTTGTCCAAAATAGGCAAATTTGTCTTGGCTATCCCCATACAATCTTGCTCCTATTATAAATCGTACCAAGTCCCAATCAAAAGAAAACAAGAGAGAACGCTATAGTCGGGTGCCCCGACTATCAGATACCCGTTACTCAGGTAATGGGAGTGCGAGGGAGATGGAGATAGAAACTTTGATCACGCATAACTTTTTAACGAATGGTCCGATTTGAAAAATTTCGATAGGTATTGATAAACACAATAAAACTGCATTTTTACTTTTCCGAAATATTAAAATTTTTAAAATCGTATATAAGCGATTGTGGGCGTTAAAGGGGGCGTGGCACCTTTTTGAAACAAACTTGCGCTGCGTAGGGACTCCTAGAATCTGCATGCAAAATGCCAATCTTCTAGCTTTTATAGTTTCCGAGATCTCAGCGTTCATACGGACGGACAGACAGACGGACAGACAGACGGACAGACGGACATGGCTATATCGACTCGGCTACTGACCCTGATCAAGAATATATATACCTTATAGGGTCGGAAACGCTTCCTTCTAGCTGTTACATACTTTTGCACGAATACAATATACCCTTTTACTCTACGAGTAACGGGTATAAATATAAATTGTATTGTTTTTGACATATTTTTTATTTTGTTTAATAGTTATGGGATTCCCCAACACTGCTGACTTATTTTCAGAGTGTGTTTTATAGTTTTTCGATTTTTTAATGAGATTGGAATATGCCATGTGGGTTGTGCTTGTCCCATAGAACCTTGTGCCTGATAAAAGTCCCATAATTTTATTTCGTAAAATTATTAAGGCGATAAAATATTGTTCACTTTGAATTTTATAAAGACTCATTACAGTCTCTGCAGCTGGTGAATTTTTTACCACTTCAAGTGTGGTATCGCATTTTATAGTTGGGTCAATTGCTTGAATTTTATAATCCTCCACAGTGTTTGCATCTGTTGCCAACCTTCCTTCTAAACCTTCTATTTTCTTGGTTACTTCATTAAATTTAACATTTATTAATCTATTTATTACTTCCTCTACTACCTGCAAAAAAATTTGGTGCTGAACCTCCGGTTTTTTTTAAATTTAATTCACCAAAGCTATTTATTAAATCTTCCAGATTGTTTCTTTATTAATTATTAAATCTAGATTCGCGATTTAACTTACTGTTTTTATTTTATATATTTTTCTCAATTGCCTTATCTTAAATTATAATCTTTATTTTTTATTATTGTAAATTAATTCCTCACGAAACTGTCCCGATGGGGTCTTCCTGGATTCAGGGAAGATTGATGGCGAGAGAATGGCCTTCCTTCATTCTTAATTATACCCGTTACTCGTAGAGTAAAAGGGTATATTGTATTCGTGCAAAAGTATGTAACAGCTAGAAGGAAGCGTTTACGACCCTATAAAGTATATATATTCTTGATCAGGGTCACTAGCCGAGTCGATATAGCCATGTCCGTCTGTCCGTCTGTCTGTCCGTCTGTCTGTCCGTCTGTCTGTCTGTCTGTCCGTATGAACGCTGAGATCTCGGAAACTATAAAAGCTAGAAGATTGGCATTTTGCATGCAGATTCTAGGAGTTCCTAAGCAGCGCAAGTTTGTTTCAAAAAGGTGCCACGCCCCCTTTAACGCCCACAATCGCTTATATACGATTTTAAAAATTTAAATATTTCGGAAAAGTAAAAATTCAGTTTTATTATGTTTATCAATACCTATCGAAATGTAGAAGAAAATTTTCAAATCGGACCATTCGTTAAAAAGTTATGCGTGATCAAACTTTCTATCTCCATCTCCCTCGCACTCCCTGTACCTGAGTAACGGGTATCTGATAGTCGGGGCACCCGACTATAGCGTTCTCTCTTGTTTTTTTTTTGTTTTAGCGTGTTGTCTTTTTTTTTGTTGTAAGTTCTTGTTTGTTTAAATTTTTTTTTAGTTTAATGCGTTTTCGGTTTTTAATCGATTTTTTTTTTATTCTGTGTTCTTGTATTTTTTGGGTTAAGATTTCGGTCCACCTTTATTTTAAATTCATTTTTAAATGGATTAGATAGACGCGAGATAGGAAAATATAGGTAAAGGTCCGGGGAAAAAAGTAATAGTAAGATCAATCTTGTGCCAATGAAGCAAGTATTACTCATTTTAGGAGCGGTATAGAGTCAAGATTTGAGATTACATTAAAAACGTCTATTATAGTCAGAACATAATACTCTGAAAGGCTCATGCAAGGCATAGTTAGATCTACAATTATTTAAAATTAAGGGAATATAATTTCTGGTTAATCTACTTGGCTCAGAATGGTTTAGCCGACTTACCTAGTCGGGGCAGTCAATATCACCATGTAAAAGGTTATGAATAAAGATAGTACCAAGCATCGTTCTACGGTTGGCTAGGGAGGGTAAATTAATCAACAGAAATTTACTAGAATAAGAAGGTAAGTTAAGATTTGCATCCCAGTTTAGGCGCCGTTTTTTATACAGATTCAATACGACCAATATGTATTCCATATTGTGGACTCCAGATGGGAGACCCATACTCCAGAATCGGACGGACCTGCGAAATAAATAAAGTTTTAGTCAAATAAGGATCATCGAATTCTTTTGACCACCTTTTAATAAATCCAAGCACTCCTCTGGCTTTATGAACCATGGATGAAATGTGATTAGAAAATGTTAGTTTAGGGTCCAAGAGAACGCCAAGATCGTTTACAAGAGTTATTCTATCCAAAGAGCTGCCAACGTGTAAGTCGCGTATATCGGATTGGCCCGATAAAAAGTTATCAGCTTGCACTTGGAACCGTTTAAATTTAGTAAATTATTTCGGCACCAGTTTTAAAAATTATCCAGATTGTAAGTCTAAATGGCAGGAAATATCCTTATACTGCAGGCATAACTTAACATCATCTGGGTACATAAGTACGCGAGAATGACTTATAATTGATGGAAGATCGTTAAAAAATAAAAGTAACGGACCCAGATGGCTCCCTTGTGGGACACCGGAGGTAACACGGAGAATTTTAGAAATGGAATTTTTAAAAAGGTCCCTTTGTGACCGACCTGCCATACAGATAACTTGAGATCCATCTAAGAAGATCAACTGGAAAACCTAACAAGTGAAGTTTTTGAACTAGAATTAATTGATTTACAGAGTCAAATGGTTTACTGAAGTCAGTATAAATGACATCTGTTTGAAAACTACTATTGATGTCCTTTATAACAAATGCAGTAATCTGTAGAAGGTTTGTGATTGTGGATCTAGGTTTAATAAATCCATGTTGACACGGAGAAATGATTGATCTACAAAGGTGCTGCAAGTGAGGAGTAATGATTTTTTGAAAAGCTTAGGAATAGCTGAGAAATGCCTCTGTATTTACTGGCTTCTAACTTGTTACCTTTTTTGCAGAGAGGGACAACAAAAGCTTCCTTCCAAATATTTGGGAATTGGAAAGTTCCTAGAGGTAAGGTAAACAACTTGTGAAGAGGTTTGCACAGGGCCTTAGCGCAATACCTAAGCACCCTGGAATACCATCGGGCCCTGGCCGAAGATCTGTTAAAGTGGTAAAGAATAAGAGGTTTGACTTGGATATGGTGTAAGAATTAGGCTGTGATGAATAATCTAAAGAAAAGTATGTCGTTTGAAAAAATTAAGCAAATAAATCGGCTATTGCCTGATCTGTGGTTGCCGTCATGTTTTCGAACGACAGCGAGGAAGGATATGAATTAGATTTACGCTTGGTGTTAACGAAGTTATAAAACTGTTTCGGGT
Organism: Drosophila carrolli; assembly: GCA_018152295.1. NCBI lineage: Eukaryota > Metazoa > Arthropoda > Insecta > Diptera > Drosophilidae > Drosophila > Drosophila carrolli. Next base: position 56,753 of record JAECXJ010000276.1, read on the forward strand.
CTTAAGGGAACTGGAGCTTACAACGGTTTAAGTAACTATTATAACACTGAGCATTAAGCACGGTAAATCTTGACCGATCCCTTATATATCTAGTTAAAACAGATTGATAACCGGTATTTTCATATTTCCTAAAAAGTCTGGACTTTACCTTTCTTAAGTGTGTCAACTCTTTGCTAAACCGAGGAGATTTATTGGAAATTGACGGATAGTACCACGAAACACAGGAATTAAAAAATGCCATAACTTTGGTGTTTGTTAAGTTAGGAAGTTTGGATTTTCTATGGTTTTTATTTTTGGCCAATCAATCCGACCTACCAAATTTCCAGCTGCCATATAACTGAACGATTGGAAAGCCAACTTTAGTGTTTGTAAAGTTAGGATTTTAAATGAGAATTAAGAATGCATCATATGAATAGTTTTGGAGAATATAATTTACAGAGTATTCTGTAAGGGTATATCAACTTCGGCTCCGCCCGAAATTAGCTTTTCTTTCTTGTTCTTAATAAATTGAATCCAATTAGAAGATTCTAATCCTTCAATTTCATAAAATAAATGTCTTGTTTCAAATATATTTATAATATGATAATATTTAATAATTGAATACCCCTCAACTGTAGTTACCTTTTTGTATATTGATAACTCATTATACCCCTTACTCGTAGAGTAAAAGGGTATATTGTATTCGTGCAAAAGTATGTAACAGGTAGAAGGAAGCGTTTCCGACCCTATAAAGTATATATATTATTGTTCAGGATCACTAGCCAAGTCGATCTAGCCATGTCCGTCTGTCTGTCTGTCCGTATGAACGCTGAGATCTCGGAAACTATAAAAGCTAGATGATTGGCATTTTGCATGTAGATTTTAGGAGTTTTTACTCAGCGCAAGTTTGTTTCAAAATGGTGCCACGCCCCCTCTGACGCCCACAAGCCACAAGCTGTGGCCACAGTTTTGATGCTATTATGAAAATTTTAATTTATATGTATTTGTTTCGTCAATACCTATCGATTGGCCTAATAAAAGTTTGTCACGCCCACTCTAACGCCCAAAAAACCATTAAACGCTTAAGCCTGGCTAGCGCCTACATTTCCGCCTTTCATGGCCCGTGGTACCAATGTCTTGGGTTAGATGGCGCAATACCATAGCTCAACAGAGTCAACGTTAATTCTCGATAGGGATTTCTAGAAGGCATATTTATATTAAGTTGTTTAGCTGAGTAACGGGTATCTAATAGTCGAGGCACTCGACTATAGCGTTCTCTCTTGTTTTTATTTTCAAAAATTCCCTTTTTTATATAACAAGCCGTCTGGTCTAAAAAATGATCTTCATTAAAATTATTTAATCTGGTTACGTTATTGGCTGGTTGATTTACTGTTCCACTTGGTTCCCTATACCCTTGCAGAGGGTATTATAATTTTGGTCAAAAGTGTGCAACGCAGTTAAGGAGACATCTCCGACCCTGTAAAGTATATATATTCTTGATCAGGATCGTCTCCTGAGTTGATAAAAGCATGTCCGTCTGTCCGTCTGGCTGTTTCTACGCAAACTAGACTCCCAGTTTTAAAAATATCGAAATGAAACTTTGCACACACCCTTCTTTCCTCTGCACGCAGTATATAAGTCGGAACGGCCGGGATCGGCCGACTATATCCTACAGCTGCCATATAACTGAACGATTGGAAATGCCATAACTTCGCTGTTTTTAAAGTTAGGAAGTTGGGGTTTTCTATGGGTTATAATTTTGGAGAATATAATTTACAGAATATTCTGCAAGGGTATATCAACTTCGGCTTCGCCCGAAGTTAGTTTTTCTTTCTTGTTTGAGGTTGAGTTTGCTCTCTATTTTGATTTGTGTCATAATAATTTAAACGATTATTATTTTGATAATAATTATTATTATATCTTCCTTGATTATTATTTGCCGGCCAATTATTATATCTTCCTTAATTATTATTTGCTTGCCAATTATTCGGCTGCCATTGTTATAAGGTTTATTCTGGAGTTGAATCGATGGATCAACATCCATTGGCTCGACGGCTTGTTGCTTTTGATTGTTATTTTGATTATTGGTTTGCCAAAAATTTCCTCCTTGTGGCCAATTATAATTTTGGTTATTACTAAAATTATTTCCCATTTTATTAGAACTATTATTTTGTCGTATTTGATTAAATCGTAAGTTGTTTCCCTGATATTTATTTTCATTTTTAAATCCATTAAACCTGTTTGCAATTGAGCACGGAAATTATTTGATTCTAATTCTTGGACCTTTGCCAAAGCATTGGGCAAATCTGGAGAAATTGAGAAAAGAGCTTCTGAGATAGATCCATTCAGTCCGGATATAAATATTCGTAGAGCATTGCTCTTTATTATTTTGTTTGTTTCCTTGGTAACTACGCTGTCCTTTCCGTGAGTCATTATGGTTTTGTTTATTAATAAAGTCATTATACCCTTACAGAGGGTATTATAATTTTGGTCAAAAGTGTGCAACGCAGTGAAGGAGACATCTCCGACCCTATAAAGTATATATATTCTTGATCAGGATCACCTCCTGAGTTGATATAGCCATGTCCGTCTGTCCGTCTGTCTGTTTCTACGCAAACTAGTCTCTCAGTTTTAAAGCTATCGAATTGAAACTTTGCACACACCCTTCTTTCCTTTGCACGCAGTATATATGTCGGAACGGCCGGGATCGGCCGACTATATCCTATAGCTGCCATATAACTGATTGATCGGAAATGCCATAACTTTGGTGTTTGTAAAGTTAGGAAGTTGGGATTTTCTATCGGTTTTATATTTGGCCAATCAATCCGACCTACCAAATTTCATAAGGATCGGCCGACTATATCCTATAGCCGCCATATAACTGATTGATCTGAAATGCCATAACTTTGGTGTTTGTAAAGTTAGAATGTTGGGATTTTCTAAGGAATTTATATTTGGTTAATCAATTCGACATGCCGAATTTCATAAGGATCGGCCGACTATATCCTATAGCTGCCATATAACTGAACGATTGAAAATGTCATAACTTTGGTGTTTTTAAAGTTAGGAAGTTGGGATTTTTTATGAGTATTAAGAATGCATCATATGAATAATTTTGGAGAATATAATTTACAGAGTATTCTGCAAGGGTATATCAACTTCGGCTCCGCCCGAAGTTAGCTTTCCTTTCTTGTTTTTTATTGACTTCATTATAGTATTCTGTAACTGTCATTCGTCCCTGCCTTAGGATACTTAGTTCTGACTCGAGAATATGTATTGGTCGTTTATCGTTATATATAAAATCCAATCTAGATAATATTGCTTGAAAATTTAATCGATTGATACAAATTGATTGGTAAGGGCATTATGTCGTAAAATTATTAAGGCGATAAAAAATTGTTCACTTTGAATTTTATAAAGACAACCTTCCTTCTAAACCTTCTATTTTCTTGGTTACTTCATTAAACTGAACATTTATTAATCTATTTATTAATTCAACTACTACCTGCAGAATAATTTGGTGCTGAACCTCCGGTTGCCATTTTTAAATTTAATTCACCAAAAGCTATTTATTAAATCTTCCAGATTGTTTCTTTATTAATTATTAAATCTAGATTCGCGATTTAACTTACTGTTTTTATTTTATATATTTTTTCTCAATTAAATTATAATCTTTATTTTTTTATTATTATACCCGTTACTCGTAGAGTAAAAGGGTATATTGTATTCGTGCAAAAGTATGTAACAGCTAGAAGGAAGCGTTTCCGACCCTATAAAGTATATATATTCTTGATCAGGGTCACTAGCCGAGTCGATATAGCCATGTCCGTCTGTCCGTCTGTCTGTCCGTCTGTCCGTCTGTCCGTCTGTCTGTCCGTCTGTCTGTCCGTATGAACGCTGAGATCTCGGAAACTATAAAAGCTAGAAGATTGGCATTTTGCATGCAGATTCTAGGAGTTCCTACGCAGCGCAAGTTTGTTTCAAAAAGGTGCCACGCCCCCTTTAACGCCCACAATCGCTTATATACGATTTAAAAAATTTAAATATTTCGGAAAAGTAAAAATGCAGTTTTATTGTGTTTATCAATACCTATCGAAATGTTGAAGAAATTTTCAAATCGGACCATTCGTTAAAAAGTTATGCGTGATCGAAGTTTCTATCTCCATCTCCCTCGCACTCCCTTTACCTGAGTAACGGGTATCTGATAGTCGGGGCACCCGACTATAGCGTTCTCTCTTGTTTTCTTTTGATTGGGACTTGGTACGATTTATAATAGGAGCAAGATTGTATGGGGATAGCCAAGACAAATTTGCCTATTTTGGACAAACTATCATAAACATTACTAAAAAACAAGAAAGGAAAGCTAACTTCGGGCGAAGCCGAAGTTGATATACCCTTGCAGAATACTCTGTAAATTATATTCTCCAAAATTATTCATAAGATGCATTCTTAATACTCATAAAAAATCCCAACTTCCTAACTTTAAAAACACCAAAGTTATGGCATTTTCAATCGTTCAGTTATATGACAGCTATAGGATATAGTCGGCCGATCCCGGCCGTTCCGACATATATACTGCGTGCAAAGGAAAGAAGGGTGTGTGCAAAGTTTCAACTCGATAGCTTTAAAACTGAGAGACTAGTTTGCGTAGAAACAGACAGACGGACAGACGGACATGGCTATATAAACTCAGGAGGTGATCCTGATCAAGAATATATATACTTTATAGGGTCGGAGATGTCTCCTTCACTGCGTTGCACACTTTTGACCAAAATTATAATACCCTCTGCAAGGGTATAATTAAGTCGGCCAAAGCATGCAAATGATTTGTTTAGGAAAATCTTAAATAACTATAACATTTTGAAACTTTTATATTTTTTTCATATCGAAAACTATGACCGAATGTACCCTGAAAGCAAACTTTTTATGTCGACTGTGCTCAACTTGGAACAAGTAATAAAATATCTTAATTAATGAAAACGGATTAAATTTTTAATATTTCCTAAAGTAAAAAGTTCAAATTTAATTTTGTATTAAGAATCGTACAAATATTTGTTAGATTTCTAATTTTAAAATAGGTTTTTAAATAAATTGCTCAAGTTACAAATGACAATGTTCAAGTTTATTCAGCGATAAAAGGCCAACGAAACAAGATATTACATTTTCATAAATGCAAAGTGCTTCATGAAACATTTAAGTTCCTATAGAATCAACAACATTGTTTCGATTAAAGGTCTTAAACACTAAAAACAAGAAAATAAGTTTGCACTTCAAGCAGACATCAGCACAGCAAATGACTGATGGCAGACCCATAGTAGAAGTGCTCTCCTCCTTGATTCTTATCCGTATGAAGGAGGTCGGCAGCAAGCAAGCGCGCCATTTTCTGAACAACAAAGTGTATTTAAGTGATCAAAAATGTCTGAATCTGCAGTTGCAACGGCCGCGTCCCCAGTGGCTGCCCCACCAGCGCCAGTTGAGAAGAAGGTGGCTGCCAAAAAGGCATCTGAATCCGCTGGCACAAAGGCAAAGAAGCCAACTGCACCGCCATCGCACCCGCCAACTCAGCAAATGGTGGACGCTTCCATTAAGAATTTGAAGGAACGTGGCGGCTCATCGCTTCTGGCAATCAAGAAATATATCACAGCCACCTACAAATGCGATGCCCAGAAATTGGCTCCATTCATTAAGAAGTATTTGAAATCTGCCGTCGTCAATGGGAAACTGATCCAAACAAAGGGAAAGGGCGCGTCTGGTTCATTTAAACTGTCGGCGTCTGCCGCGAAGGATCCCAAGCCAAAGGTTGCGTCTGCTGAGAAGAAAGTCAAAAGCAGGAAGGTAGCCGTTAAGAAGACCGGAGGCACCGCCATGAAGGCTGCCGGAGTTGCCGACAAAAAGCCCAAGATCAAGAAGGCTGTGGCCACCAAAAAGACCGCCGAGAAGAAGAAAACCGAGAAGGCAAGGGCCAAGGATGCTAAGAAAACTGGAACCGTGAAGGCAAAGCCAGCAGCACCAAAGGCCAAGTCGACCGCAGCGAAGCCGAAGGCAGCTAAAGCACCCAAAACCAAGCCAGCGGCGTCTGCTAAGCCGAAAAAGGCGGTAAAGAAAGCAGCTGCCCCTGCTACAGCTAAGAAGCCGAAAGCAAAGACTACCGCTGCCAAGAAGTAAACTGTGAAAAAGTACAGTACCTGTACCTGGACGCTCACAGTCGCAATTTAAGATTTCGAAATCTGAAATTGATTTATACAAGCCCTTTTCAGGGCTACAATGTTTGTTAACAAGAGAAAGATTCTTTCGATATAATAGCACTCAAATTATTTTATAAAGCAATATAGTGAATATAGTGATTGTGTTTTTTTGTAAGAACTGTAGCGGCGGAATTACATCTTTGAAAAGAGTTTATTTAATTCTGTTGACGCACGCAACCGCGGCTAAGTCGGCAAATAATGTAGCATTCAGAATCGAATAAATTTATCATTTAAAACACTTTAGTTTTGAAAGATACAAAGATCAAACTGGACTATTTTGATTATTTTATATTGTATTGCGAATGGTATTGAAAATGTAGTTTCTTTGGTAAAATATGTTGTGGCCCTGAAAAGGGCCGTTTTGGATCTTCCTCCGCAAACGCAGCAAATTTACTTGGAGCTGGTGTACTTGGTGACAGCCTTGGTTCCCTCACTAACGGCGTGCTTGGCCAACTCTCCGTTTGTTGTAGTGGGCCAGACGAGAAGCCTCTGCAGCAATACGCTCGAAGATGTCATTCACAAAGCTGTTCATGATGCTCATCGCCTTCGACGAAATGCCGGTGTCAGGGTGGACCTGCTTCAGAACCTTGTAGATGTAGATGGCATAGCTCTCCTTCCTCTTGCGCTTCTTCTTCTTGTCGGTCTTGGTGATGTTCTTCTGAGCCTTGCCAGCCTTCTTGGCTGCCTTTCCACTGGTTTTCGGCGGCATTATTTCAGTTCACTTTTAATTTCACAAACACAATTCACTGATCATAACGGAGCAGATTCAGATTCAGATTCAGATTTATTATCGTAATGGTTCCCACCATAATACATTTGTAAGACCTTAACTTATAGTACATACTTGGTTGACAAAGTTCAAGTTTACTTATCTAATTATTTGTATTTTGCCTTATGCTTATTCGCTTTTCAAGGCTTAAGTATCGTTTAATTTTGTATGGTAAATGAGTTTCTTATTTTAGTTTTACAGTTTGTTTTTAATTTGGTTTTTAATTAATGTGAATTTTTATATTTTTTAGGAAAGGCTCTGAAGGAGAAAAAACCTAAATTACGTTGTTTTGTATTTTAATTGTTTGGCAACTTATAGACTAATTAAATATATAGAGGGGAGTATTTACAGGGGGTTGGGTGAGGAAGGATATATACATAGGGGAGATAAAGTATGTTGCGCAATTCTCATAAAGACAACAAGGTTATTGATTTATATTGTATATTAATTCAGATGGATTTAATGACTGTCGTCTTCGGTGGTAGAAGATTAGGTTTTTATTGAGATCATATATTATACCTATTTCTTTAAGGCGATTAATGTGTTTTATTGTTAAGTGGTTGAGATTGGCTGGTAACCTAGTTTGTGTTATGCTGTCAAGTACTAATGGGTTTTGATTATTTTGGTTTATTTGTAGGAACTTTTCTATTATGTTGAAAGTGTGGATATCTATTCGTTTAGTTTTTGTTAATTTATAAAGCTTCTTGTTATTTATGTAGTGCCTAGTGACTGGGTTTCTGGCAGCAGAGTCAATGGTTCTGCGAAGAATTTTCATTCACAAAGCTGTTCATGATGCTCATCGCCTTCGACTAAATGCCGGTGTCATGGTGGACCTGCTTCAGAAACTTGTAGATGTAGATGGCATAGCTCTCCTTCCTCTTGCGCTTCTTCTTCTTGTTGGTCTTGGTGATGTTCTTCTGAGCCTTGCCAGCCTTCTTGGCTGCCTTTCCACTAGTTTTCGGCGGCATTATTTCAGTTCACTTTTAATTTCACAAACACAATTCACTGATCATAACGGAGCAGATTCAGATTCAGATTCAGATTTATTATCGTAATGGTTCCCACCATAATACATTTGTAAGACCTTAACTTATAGTACATACTTGGTTGACAAAGTTCAAGTTTACTTATCTAATTATTTGTATTTTGCCTTATGCTTATTCGCTTTTCAAGGCTTAAGTATCGTTTAATTTTGTATGGTAAATGAGTTTCTTATCTTAGTTTTACAGTTTGTTTTTAATTTGGTTTTTAATTAATGTGAATTTTTATATTTTTTAGGAAAGGCTCTGAAGGAGAAAAAACCTAAATTACGTTGTTTTGTATTTTAATTGTTTTGCAACTTATAGACTAATTAAATATATGTGGGGAGTATTTACAGGGGATTGGGTGAGGAAGGATATATACATAGGGGAGATAAAGTATGTTGCGCAATTCTCATAAAGACAACAAGGTTATTGATTTATATTGTATATTAATTCAGATGGATTTAATGACTGTCGTCTTCGGTGGTAGAAGATTAGGTTTTTATTGAGATCATATATTATACCTATTTCTTTAAGGCGATTAATGTGTTTTATTGTTAAGTGGTTGAGATTGGCTGGTAACCTAGTTTGTGTTATGCTGTCAAGTACTAATGGGTTTTGATTATTTTGGTTTATTTGTAGGAACTTTTCTATTATGTTGAAAGTGTGGATATCTATTCGTTTAGTTTTTGTTAATTTATAAAGCTTCTTGTTATTTATGTAGTGCCTAGTGACTGGGTTTCTGGCAGCAGAGTCAATGGTTCTGCGAAGAATTTTCATTCACAAAGCTCATGCAAGGCATAGTTAGATCTACAATGATTTAAAATTAGGGGAATATAATTTCTAGTTAATCTACTTGGCACAGAAAAGTTTAGCCGACTTAACAAGTCGGGGCAGTCAATATCACCATGTAAAAGGTTATGAATAAAGATAGTACCAAGCATCGTTCTACGGTTGGCTAGGGAGGGTAAATTAATCAACAGAAATTTACTAGAATAAGAAGGTAAGTTAAGATTTGCATCCCAGTTTAGGCGCCGTTTTTTATACAGATTCAATACGACCAATATGTATTCCATATTGTGGACTCCAGATGGGAGACCCATACTCCAGAATCGGACGGACCTGCGAAATAAATAAAGTTTTAGTCAAATAAGGATCATCGAATTCTTTTGACCACCTTTTAATAAATCCAAGCACTCCTCTGGCTTTATGAACCATGGATGAAATGTGATTAGAAAATGTTAGTTTAGGGTCCAAGAGAACGCCAAGATCGTTTACAAGAGTTATTCTATCCAAAGAGCTGCCAACGTGTAAGTCGCGTATATCGGATTGGCCCGATAAAAAGTTATCAGCTTGCACTTGGAACCGTTTAAATTTAGTAAATTATTTCCGCACCAGTTTTAAAAATTATCCAGATTGTAAGTCTAAATGGCAGGAAATATCCTTATACTGCAGGCATAACTTAACATCATCTGGGTACATAAGTACGCGAGAATGACTTATAATTGATGGAAGATCGTTAAAAAATAAAAGTAACGGACCCAGATGGCTCCCTTGTGGGACACCGGAGGTAACACGGAGAATTTTAGAAATGGAATTTTTAAAAAGGTCCCTTTGTGACCGACCTGCCATACAGATAACTTGAGATCCATCTAAGAAGATCAACTGGAAAACCTAACAAGTGAAGTTTTTGAACTAGAATTAATTGATTTACAGAGTCAAATGGTTTACTGAAGTCAGTATAAATGACATCTGTTTGAAAACTACTATTGATGTCCTTTATAACAAATGCAGTAATCTGTAGAAGGTTTGTGATTGTGGATCTAGGTTTAATAAATCCATGTTGACACGGAGAAATGATTGATCTACAAAGGTGCTGCAAGTGAGGAGTAATGATTTTTTGAAAAGCTTAGGAATAGCTGAGAAATGCCTCTGTATTTACTGGCTTCTAACTTGTTACCTTTTTTGCAGAGAGGGACAACAAAAGCTTCCTTCCAAATATTTGGGAATTGGAAAGTTCCTAGATATAAGGTAAACAACTTATGAAGAGGTTTGCACAGGGCCTTAGCGCAATACCTAAGCACCCTGGAATACCATCGGGCCCTGGCGAATAAACAGGCTTAATACGAAGAAGATCTGTAAAAGTGGTACAGAATATGAGGTTTGACTTGGATATGGTGTATGAATAAGGCTGTGATGAATAATCTAAAGTAGAGTATGTCGTTTGAAAAAATTGGGCAAATAAATCGGCTTTTACCTGATCTGTGGTTGCCGTCATGTTTTTGAACGATGGCGAGGAAGGGTATGAATTAGATTTACGCTTGGTTAACGAAGTTATAAAACTGTTTCGGGTCTTGAGAGAACTGGAGCTTACAACGGTTTAAGTAACTATTATAACACTGAGCATTAAGCACGGTAAATCTTGACCGATCACTTAAATATCTAGTTAAAACAGATTGAGAACCGGTATTTTTATGTTTCCTAAAAAGTCTGGCCTTTACATTTCTTAAGTGTGTCAACTCTTTGCTAAACCAAGGTGATTTATTGGAAATTGACGGATAGTACCACGGAACACAGGAATTAAAAAATGAGTTTATCGCAGTGTAAAAAACATTAACTGCATCGGACATATTAATGCATAAGTAAAGATCAGACCAATTAAAGCCAGAATTAAAATTATTTAGCCTCAGAAAGTCTGCCTTGCGAAAACAATGCATTCGTTTGGATTTTTATGATTTTTCTTCTATAACTCTACCCGTATCAAATGAAAGTTCGATTGTAGGGTGATATGGATCTTCAGGTTGCGTGAGTGGTGCTACTCTGGACAGAAACACACCTTCAGGATTTGATACAAAACACGAATCAAGTAGGCGACCTAATGAATTTCGAACATGGTTTACTTGAGATAGAGATATGTCGAGCAGGCTGTCAATAAAATCATGCTGACATGATCCATCCTCAGTGGACCAGGTAATTCCAGGTATATTAAAATAACCTAGAACCACCAACTGATCCCTATCAGAAAGCTTATTTGCAACAGACTTAATAACGGAAAGGTGATTTAAATAATCAGGAATTTCAGACAACGGCAGAATATATGAGCAAGTTATGTATACAAAGCTACCAGGATAATTTAGCTATACGATAACTTTACACAAATAAATTTTGAAAAGAGGATTGAATTCCTCAAAAAAAACTTCCTCTGACGGCAGGTTTGAATCAACTCCAATTAACACCACACCTCCCCGTCTAGAGGGACGGTCATACCTGTATATTGGGTACTTACCTTGAAAAACTTCGGAGTTAAAGATCTCCGGCTTTAACCAGGTTTCTATAAACACAATAATATGAGATGCAAAGGAAAGGCAAACCTCTTGCATTCTGATAAGAATTAGAAGTTAGAAGTTAGTTTTTTAAAATTGGTACACTGGTTTGGCCTCGACTAGGAAGTTTGACTCCCACGGGCCCCTTCTTCTTTATTTTAGCCTAGCACTCTTTTACAACCATATTATCCAGCCAAAAGTCGTCCGAGCATTTGGCTACAAAGAGCTCGAACAGTTATCTTGAAAGATTAAATGTCCCTTGCATAAGAAAACTTAAACTTTTCAACCTTTACACTAATACAATCGGCTTTAGTTTTGACTTGTATATAAGACTATACATCAAAAGATGTTTGATCAGGGGAAAGCCGAGAAATGTGTTTCTTTAGTTGAAACACTGAAAGGGGTTTTGGTGAAGCAGAAATTGTTTCTGCAAAACCAACATGATCCGGTTGTCCGGACTCAGTAGTCCCTTGTGGTGGTGAAGATACATTTTGAGAGATAGGTGGATCCACTAATTGTGAAACCACTACGGACAATTCGGAATTCTTTGAAGTCCCTGGTTACATGCATTCTGTTACGGATTGTTCAGAATTCTTTTTTAGCTGCTGATCTTAGCAACTTTTTAATCCGCCGGAATGCTCTGTTGATCTTTTGATTTCGGTTGCGGGGTGATCCCCTTTTGCTGCTTACCACCAGCGGCCTTTTTGCGCTTAGGGGACTTAGCTTACGACTATTAAACTGCGAATCCAGCGCAGAGAGGAGATTATCAGCTCGGCGAAAACTATCTCTAGCAACTCCGAAACAGCTAATCAGCCCCATCAGGCCGCCTTTAGTTTGGCGCATGAACGATTTCATCTCGTTCGCAACCTCGACACAAGCATCACAACAAAACTGCAAATTGGGCCCCTTTGAAAGGTCATCACATGTCCGGCCAGTAAAACCGGCGCACTTGGTGTGCACCATATTTTCACATAGCCAGCAAGTCATATTAGACTGGTCAGCCCCGATTAGGAGGCTTCATTTTTTGCACCATATTTTCACATAGCCAGCAAGTCATATTAGACTGGTCAGCCCTGATTAGGAGGCTTCATTTTTGGCAGAAGCAGACTAAATTATTGTTATTCATTTTACCTATTGAAACCACTGAACCAAGAAAACGAATTGAAATTTATAAGCGAGCAGTTATAAGCACCGTAAGAGCGCAGAAACTGCACGCTTAAAACTTTCAAAACAAAGAGAGCGAGAGAGCGGGAGCGTAATTTAGTTCAAGTGCATGCAAAAGCAACACTAAAAACAGCACTACGACTTACGACGAACAACGCACAAAAGAGAAATGACGGGGTTACAAGAAAAGAAAACACAGAACAGAATTACGAAATTAAAACCATTTTTGATTATTATTATGTGCACAAAGACTCAAAGATCACTCGCGAAGCGAATGGAATTTAAATGTAAATTTAATTAAATGATTAATTTAAATGAAAATTAAAATTGTTTTAATACAACCCACCGATGGGATTAAACGAAAATACAAAATCGGATCGCAGAAAAAAAACACGACCGTTCATTTTGAAAACTTAAATTTAAGTTTAGATTAAAAGCTTAAGCCAGCCTAGTACGCAGATCGACAAAAACTGTCCGCCACTTATGAGAGAGAGCGAGAGGCAAACAGCTGGCGTCAGCTTTTCGTCGGGCCTTTTTTTCACGGCGGTACTCAGATCGACGAAAAAAGTACCAGAAAATTGCATAGCGTTGCCAGTCTGCAGAAATGAACTTTGGGTGAACCCTAGCGAAAAGAATAAAAAATTTAATCTTTTAGCGTGCGCTTCTCACTGAAAATTTAAAAAAATGGAGGGAAAAAACAAAAAACCTGCAAAAGTCGATTGCAGGAGTTTATATGTGAGGACAAAACAACATTAATACTATCTGGGGTGCCTCTTGTTAAAGCAAAATGTTTTTTAGGTCAAGAATGTACAAAAAAAACACAATAAAAGTGCCGCTATGAACATTAAATAAGCAGCTAATTATCTATAATTAAACAAAACAACTGTTAAATTTAAATTGTATTGTTTTTTAATTTCATTGTTCAGCGGCAGACTTGTCTTGCCAAGGTATTTAATAATATCTTTTAAAGGCTCTTTCCCGCAAATACGATATTTGAATTTTAACTGCTTGTCAACAAACCCAGCTGATTGACAGAACGACCGTAGCACGCCTAAATCTGATGAACTCTTGAAATTTTGGTCACACTGGAAAGATTAAAGTTTTTACGCTAGCATACTCATTTGTCGATCTGAGTACTAGGCTTTAAGATGAAACTGTTCTCATTGTGAAATTCAATCATGTTGACCGATGCAATTTGGTGGGAACTTGCAACCCAAAAGGGTTTGGTGGAACTGTCGCATTTCATCGTGAAATTCAATTAGCAATTAATTGGGCTTCGAACGGAAGCTGATGTTTACTTTAATTTTGATTTTTTTAAATTAGTTGGGGAACCAAGATCGGACCTCAAAGCCAAAGGCAAAGACAAAGGCAAATGCAGAGTTGGAAAATATTGTTTATAAAAGCCATAAATGGCCTGGTTTCACGGGTTGAAATAAAAGAAATAAGAATATTCAATGTAAACAATCCACATTCGGAGCTGACAATACCGCTCTTCTATAGCATAAACAATAATTGCAATCACTAAATTATTGAGTAGAATCAATATCCCAAGCGGGCAATCTCGCTCACAAATTGATGTAAGCAAAGGGCAACACAAGAAAGATTCTTGTCACAATTAAATTTTATAATCCAGTTCTCGATAAAAAAATTACGCAACACATTTTAAAACACTTCAACTTGGATTATAATTCCAATTCGGTTGTCCAACAAAAAGTGGAAGAATAAAAAAATAACAAGAAAGGAAAGCTATCTTCGGGCGGAGCCGAAGTTGATATACCCTTGCAGAATACTCTGTAAATTATATTCTCCAAATTATTCATATGATGCATTCTTAATACTCATAAAAAATCCCAACTTCCTAACTTTAAAAACACCAAAGTTATAGCATTTCCAATCGTTCAGTTATATGGCAGTTATAAGATATAGTCGGCCGATCCTTATGAACTTTGGTAGGTCGGATTGATTGGCCAAAAATAAAACCCATAGAAAATCCCAACTTCCTAACTTAACAAACACCAAAGTTATGGCATTTCAGATCAATCAGTTATATGGCGGCTATAGGATATAGTCGGCCGATCCTTATGAAATTTGGTAGGTCGGATTGATTGGCCAAATATAAAACCGATAGAAAATCCCAACTTCCTAACTTTACAAACACCAAAGTTATGGCATTTCCGATCAATCAGTTATATGGCAGCTATATGATATAGTCGGCCGATCCTTATGAAATTTGGTAGGTCGGATTGATTGGCCAAATATAAAACCCATAGAAAATTCCAACTTCCTAACTTTACAAACACCAAAGTTATGGCATTTCCGATCAATCAGTTATATGGCAGCTATAGGATATAGTCGGCCGATCCCGGCCGTATATACTGCGTGCAAAGAAAAGAAGGCTGTGTGCAAAGTTTCAACTTGATAGCTTTAAAACTGAGAGACTAGTTTGCGTAGAAACAGACAGACGGACAGGCGGACATGGCTATATCAACTCAGGAGGTGATCCTGATCAAGAATATATATACTTTATAGGGTCGGAGATGTCTCCTTCACTGCGTTGCACACTTTTGACCAAAATTATAATACCCTCTGCAAGGGTATAAAAACAATAAGTCCAAAGGCAACTAAAAGTTAAGCAAAATATAAAATTTAAAGAAAATTCAATTAAACAAACACTACAACTTCAATAAGTAAAATAAAAATAAAACATAATTTGTATTTCTACTGAAATTTTTACAAAATTATAATTTTACAATAACAATAAGCGAAAACAGCCTTGCTGAAGCTCGTCGGCAGCTAAAAGATATTATGCCATTTAAGGGTAAAGCCTAGTATCCAGATCGACAAACGATTACGCTAGCGCAAAAACTTTAATCTTTCCAGTGTGACCAAAGTTTCGAGAGTTCATCAGATTTAAGCGTGCTACGGTCGTACTGTCAATCAGCTGGGTTTGTTGACAAGCAGTTAAAATTCAAATATCGTATTTGCGGGAAAGAGCCTTTAAAAGATATTATCAAATACCTTGGCAAGACAAGTCTGCTGCTGTACAAAGAAATTAAAAAACAATACAATTTAAATTAAACAGTTGTTTTTTTTTAATTTACTGTTAATTATTTGCTGATTTAAAGTTCATAGCTGCACTTTTAGTGTGTTTTTTCGTACATTCTGGACCTAAAAGACATTTTGCTTTGACAAGAGGCACCCCAGATAGTATTAATGTTATTTTGTCCTCACATGTAAACACCTACAATCGACTTTTGGGAGTTTTTTGAGTTTTTCCCTCCATTTCTTATAATGTTCAGTGAGAAGCGCACGCTAAAAGATTAAATTTTTTAATCTTTTAGCTAGGGTTCACCCAAAGTTCATTTCCGCAGACTGGCAACGCTATGGAATTTTCTGGTATTTTTTTCGTCGATCAGGGGACCGACATGAAAAAAAGGCCCGACGAAAAGTGAACGCCAGCTGTTTGCCTCTCGCTCTCTCTCATGACTGGCGTACGGTTTTCGTCGATCTGGATACTAGGCTTATTGCACAAAATGAGGAAATATATTAAGAACATATTAATTTTGAATTGAGTAAAAATCCAGAAAACCGTAATAAAAACGCAAACCCAAATCATAATTTTAAATTATACAAATTCAATACAAATATCCAAACCCGATGTTTGAATATCATTCCAACTAATATAATAATATTAAGACTTAGTTGTAAAACCTAGTATCCAGATCGACAAACGATTACGCTAGCGTAAAAACTTTAATCTTTCCAGGTTGACCAGAAGTTTCGAGAGTTCATCAGATTTAAGCGTGCTACGGTCGTACTGTCAATCAGCTGGGTTTGTTGACAAGCAGTTAAAATTCAAATATCGTATTTGCGGTAAAGAGCCTTTAAAAGATATTATCAAATACCTTGGCAAGACAAGTCTGCTGCTGTACAAAGAAATTAAAAAACAATACAATACAAAGAGGCCCGACGAAAAGTGAACGCCAGCTGTTTGCCTCTCGCTCTCTCTCATGACTGGCGTTCGGTTTTCGTCGATCTGGATACTAGGCTTAATCCAGAAAATCTTTACACCTTCGTCAGCAGAGTGGACTATGAAATTTAACTCTACCAAACTAATGATGTTTGACAACAGAGCATCGAAAAAAACTTAGACGGACACGTTTCACGATCATTGGGCCTTCCGAAATTCAAAGACTGGCTACCCTTAAATAGAGACTATGTGCAGAATTTAAACCCCAAACACCGAATTACAAACTACTGGAGAACTTCAAGGAGACATCTTACAAACGAAAATTACCTATACAATCATTTACTATTTTGGTTCAACATGATATTTCAGACTTAAGATCGTTAATTACTATTGCACAAAATGAGGAAATATATTAAGAACATATTAATTTTGAATTGAATAAAAATCCAGAAAACCGTAATAAAAACGCAAACCCAAATCAGAATTTTAAATTATACAAATTCAATACAAATATCCAAACCCGATTTTGGAATATCATTCCAACTAATATAATAATATTAATACTTAGTTGTAAAGCCTAGTATCCAGATCGACAAACGATTACGCTAGCGTAAAAACTTTAATCTTTCCAGGGTGACCAGAAGTTTCGAGAGTTCATCAGATTTAAGCGTGCTACGGTCGTACTGTCAATCAGCTGGGTTTGTTGACAAGCAGTTAAAATTCAAATATCGTATTTGCGGGAAAGAGCCTTTAAAAGATATTATCAAATACCTTGGCAAGACAAGTCTGCTGCTGTACAAAGAAATTAAAAAACAATACAATTTAAATTTAACATTGGTTTTTTTAATTCACTGATAATTATTTGCTAATTTAAAGTTCATAGCTGCACTTTTATTGTGTTTTTTCGTACATTGCTCTGACAAGAGGCACCCCAGATAGTATTAATGTTATTTTGTCCTCACATGTAAACACCTGCAATCGACTTTTGGGAGTTTTTTGAGTTTTTCCCTCCATTTCTTATAATGTTCAGTGAGAAGCGCACGCTAAAAGATTAAATTTTTTAATCTTTTCGCTAGGGTTCACCCAAAGTTCATTTCCGCAGACTGGCAACGCTATGGAATTTTCTGGTATTTTTTTCGTCGATCAGGGGACCGACGTGAAAAAAAGGCCCGACGAAAAGTGAACGCCAGCTGTTTGCCTCTCGCTCTCTCTCATGACTGGCGTACGGTTTTCGTCGATCTGGATACTAGGCTTAAGGCAAGACTCCAACTCAAAGCCTATACCTAGCTTACACTAATACAACAAAGAAATGAAAACGAAACATAACCTTAAGTTTATACAAAATATGTACAGATTGTATGAATCTCTAACGCATAGAATCTGCGGTCACCAAAAAGCCAGACCATTTCCGGCGGCAATTAAAACTGGGTCTTGAACCTACACTAGTGCTTGTCTTATTTCTGTCGTCAAATTTTTCGTGCAAAATATAAATCAACCAAATTAAACTAAACTAAATCAACTGCAAACAACCATTATTATTCATGGTCCTTCGTCGCTAACCAGGAACTGGAGATCTTCGTTTTTTCTTTGTTGGCCCCAGAGCATGCAAATAAAGGTAATCCTACCCTGCAGTTCCGAAATTCATCACTACAAAAATTCATCACTGTTTAATCAGCAGCGGACTGCGACGCCGGCAGAGCCAAAGGTAAAGCCGAGTACGACGTAGGCAGAGCCGAAACTCTCAGTCCGCGATCGTAGGCAACGCAGAAAAATTTCCATCTCCCTCTCTTACTCTGTCTCTCTCCCCATAAAATGAGCTGAGAGGTGGAGGACAATGTATTAAAATCAGATCGACCTTTATACACCCTTGAAAATAAATTAGCATAATTTTCGTATTGTAGTCGTTGATTCTTATTAATAATATTATTTTATGGAAATACTTTTTAAAAATAAAATTATTATGATAGTTTTGAAAGGTATGGATTCCTTTTTTAAGTGAATTTAAATTATGTGATTATTTTGCATAGTCGGACATGTTTTTATATACCCTGCTTTGACGCGAAGCGAAACATGTAAAGACAAATTAGGCAAAGGAAAGAACAATAGGATTAACGGCGCCCTTGTTTTCAACTGAAGTTGTTTTCGCGGTTTTTACGTGCACTTGCATTTGAGAGAACGGAGAAAACAGATCGAAACTGAGATTTTTGTGAAATTTTATAACTAAATTTATCCGAAATTTAGGTAAGTGTTATTTTATTAATTATTTATTTACTGATGAAAAAAAGCGATGAAAAATCAATGAAAATGAGATGAAAATGCGATGAAAAGGCGATGAAAAAGGGATGAATTACTGATTAAAGAGTGTGATGAATTCATCACTCTTTAATCAGTAATTCATCACTCGTTAATCACTATTTCATCGCATTTTAATCACTCTTTCATCGCATGTTCATCAGTAAACGCTGTTCAAAGAGTGATGAATTACTGATTAAAGAGTGATGAAAAACTGAAAAAAGAGTGATGAATTACTGCTTAAAGAGTGATGCATTTTTCACTGATTAACTCCTAGGACAGCCCATTGTTAAATTCATCACTAATTTGTATGAAGATTCATCAATGATTAATCAGCAGTGATGAATTTTTGGTGATGAAAAAGCGATTAAAAGGTGATGAACGGTACTGCAGGGTATTTAAATTAATGTCGGTCCGCTAAAGCGCCAAAACATAAACCTCAGTTGCAAAATAAAAACTTAATTTTGTATTTAATCATAACCAACACAAGGAGGCAGGGTATGCAGGCACCATCCGCTCGCAGAACAACAACCAAAGCTGATTTGGTTTGAAGTTTTCTCAACAGAAAGCAGACACCGACTGCGATGTGCCCTGTTCCTATCTCAGTAGATTGATTTATATTAATTGGAATACATACATACATGAAAAACATTTTACTGCTACCACTGATATGAATTTGTAAGCCAAAATGAAATTTATGCTGAAATATTTAAAAATATACTATAACATATAATATTCTTATTTTTATCATTACCCAATAGTGAATACGCCCATATTGTTAGGGTACCAAGTCTGAAAAGTAGCAAAAGACAAAATATTCTTGCTGAATCGAAATGAAATGATCGCACACATGCAAATTAACTATAACTTTAATTAAAGATTCTAATTAATATCGTAAACAATTTATTTTGGCAGAGCTTGCTACTGAGTTCTCACGGGTTCTTATCTTATAAACATTTCCACCCTCGCAAACGGCGAGCCAAGCTTGAGACAGAAGTAAACAAATTCCCCCTAGCTGGCCGCCAAAGGCCAGCCAAACTTTAGACTAAACATCCGTTAGAATCCCAACACCGCGAACCCTCTTTTTTAGGCATCGCGTTCGCTTCCAAATTTTCCATGCTGATCACAGCAATCTTAATCGGGAATTAGCTTCGGAAACCAAGACTTCGGAAAATTACGAAGATGAACTTTAAAAGCTTCGATCACGAGGCAACAAGGGAGGAGAACCAACTCAAGCTTGGGCAGTCGAGAAATAAGTCTAAGAATGATTGTATTCTAAGTCTAAGTGAAGTTTATTTAATAAAGATTATATTTTTTTAAATATATTCGGTAACGTATTTGTAATTGGCGCCCAACGTGGGGCCCGCGCTGTAAAAAATATCGAAATGAAATAAAAGATATTCGCGAGTGTTTCCATAAAAATAAATCATAGACCCGAAAATAGAAAAGGTTTCTATGTAAAAAAACAAAACGTACCGGATAAAAAAAAAACCAGAACATAAAGTGAAAATCGTATTGTGCTGAGAAACAACTAAAGTGAAAATCTAAAAAAACACAATTAAAAGTGCAACACTTAAAAGAAAGAAATAAAAAAGGGCCAGAATACGCCAAATAATAAAAGTGAAAAATTACAATAATATATTAAATATAAATTATCCAGGAAAATAAACAATCGCAAAAAGTGCATAACTACAAAAAATAATAAATATTTCCAATAAAACAAAAAATAATAAAATAAATAAAATATTTATAAAACGCCAAATATAATAAAAAAAAGAGGTGCAAAAATTCAATTTACAAAACGCAAATATAAAAAAGAGCAAAAATACATCATCATTTTTAATATTCCTAAAGAGTAATATAAATATCAAAAATTTTTTGTTTTTTATAAAATTTTTTATAACATTTGGAGGACCATTTTTTAGAAGAACAATAGGCCTGCAACACATTTTTCGGCAGGACAAGAAAATAAATAAAAAAATAATTAAAATATACCACTACATAACAATTTTTCAAACAAAACACATATTTTATGAAATAGAAGGTTTAAAAGCAGATTTAATAATAGGATATAATTTACTAAGAAAGATAGGAGCAGTTATTGACATAAGCAATAATACAATAAAATATAATGGGAAAACGGAACAATTGCATTATGAAAAAAATTTAAACTTATTAGAATCAAATAATGAAACAAACATACTTCCCCTAAAAAAATATATACTAGATAGATATTTTAACCATGAAAGTTTTACGAATAAAAATACAGCTAGGGGGTATATAAACCCCGAACAAGTTATTAATGTAAATTCCGACACAATCAGTTTGGGACAATCAAGTTTCGAACGCGCCGTCGACGATATTTCCGACACAGATGAGTCAAACAGTTTGGGATTTTCAGATTCCGACCACGCAGTAGATGTCAAGCTCGACATAAACAAAATAAACATTTCAGAAGATGAAAATATAGGTAGCAACTTCGACAATACCCTCGATATTATAATTTAGAAAACACTACAGACGAAACAATAATAACCAATTATACAGAAAAAATAGTAAATACAATAAAAAAGTACACTCAGAAATAAATACGAATTTTCCATTCCGGACAGATGTTCGATGCGAGATAGACACAATTAATGACAAACCAATTTATTCAAGACAGTACCCATATTCACAAGCAGTAAATGGCTTTGTGAATCAGGAAATAAGTCGTATGCTTGAAGACGAAATCATTAGACCCAGCAAAAGCCCTTATAATGATTGTAGTATCAAAGAAAGGTACTAATAAAGACGGCACCCCCAAACACAGACTCTGAATTGATTTTAGGAAATTAAACCTCAACACAATTCCGGATAGATACCCCATGCAGGATCCGTCAGTTATTTTATCTAACCTAGGAAAGGCTAAATATTTTAGTACGATAGACTTAGAATCAGGTTTCCATCAAATTTTGATGAAAGAATCAGACTTAGAAAAAACTTCATTTTCCATTAACAACGGAAAATACGAATTCATAAGAATGCCATTCGGGCTTACAAATGCGCCCAGAATATTCCAGAGAGCAATGGATAGAGAACATATTGGAAAATTCTGCCATGTTTACATGGACGATATAATTATTTTTTCTCACTCCCTCAAAACACATTTAAATGACCTCAATTCGATAATTAACATTCTACACGAAGCCAATATGAAAATATCACTAGAAAAATTCAAATTTTTTAAAATGGAAACGTCATTTCTAGGATATGTAGTATCACAGAACGTTATTAAAACCGACCCTCAAAAAATAGAAACCATATCGAAATATCCTATTCCCAAAAATATCAGAGAGCTGCGTAGCTTCGTGGGACTCACAGGATACTATAGGAAATTCGTAAAAAATTACGCGTCCAATGCCAAACCCCTAACCAGATTTTTAGAAGGCTCCAATGGAAAAATTTCAAAGAGAGTGTCAAAGAATGTCTCAATTACTCTCGATGATTCGGCAATCCAGGCCATTAACGAACTAAAAGAACAACTAATTAGCTACATAGAACTAGTTCAACCAGATTACACAAAAAAATTTACATTAGCAACAGACGCCTCTGATTTAGCTATAGGAGCAGTGCTCTCCCAAAACGGAAACCCAATTACCGTTATATCTAAGACACTCAATAAAACCGAAAGAAATTACGCTACCAATAAAAAAGAACTTTGGGCATAAAAAACTTAAGAAATTATTTATACGGAGTATCAGGACTAGAAATACATACGGACCATCAACCGCTCTCTTACGCTATTTCGGATAAAAACCCAAATGTAATTCAACATTCAACAAAAGATGGTTTAATTACATAGAAAGTTTTAAGCCAAAAATTATATATCAGCCTGGTACTACTAATGTAGTAGCGGATGCCCTTTCTAGAATCGAAATAAATAATATAACAGAAGAAGAGAATGAAGAATCCACGGATTCTGGCACTCAACATTCAGCCGAAATCAGCTTTGATAACATAATTAACGAAACAAAAAACCCCTTAATCAGTTTAAACAACAACTTCTATTAGCAAAATGAAACTTTACAATACATGAACAAATCAATGTCTTCGACAACAGAAGGCATATCATAGAATATGACCATACAGAAAACTTAATTACCATTCTAAAAGAATTTCTACAACGGAATATGAGCACAGAAATCCACTGCACCCCTGAAGTATTGTACGAAATTCAAATTCCACTAAAAGATAATTTTACAAATAAATTTCTATATACAACAATTTTTGTTCAAGATATAACAAATAACGAAGATAAAGCAATAATAATAGAGGAAACACATTGTCGAGCTCACAGAGGATTAGATGAGAATTATAAACAAATCAGCAGGCTATACTATTGGTCAAACTTATACAACAAATTAAAGGAATATATCACGAATTGCGAAATTTGTAATATAAATAAATACAACAGAAATCCAACACAAATCCCTATCGAAGAAGCTCCAATTCCAAAAATAGAAGGTCAAAATTTACATATTGATATTTATTACGCACAAAATCTAACGTTTTTAACTTGCATCGATTCATACTCTAAATACCTCGTTGTAAAAGAAATTAGTAACAAAAAAAACATTGACTCAAAAGTATACGAATTACTTCAAACATTTCCACTAGTAAAAACAATTATGACAGATAACGAGCCGAGTTTCGTATCGGCACAGTTTAAATCATTTTTACAACGTTCTGGAATATCAATTTATTATACAGACCCTAGACATAGCCTATCCAACGGACAAGTTGAAAGAGTTCATTCAACCTTAACAGAAATAGCTCGTTGTATTAAAGACGAGTACCGCCTCCTAGATTATTCTGAAATTATTATAAGAGCAGCAAAAAATTACAATTTGACAATTCACTCAGTGACAAATCAAAAACCTTACGACATCTTGTTTAATAAAATAAATCATAGCGACTTACCAGTCAAATTACAGATAGCACAAACTAAAATGTTAGATCATCAAAATAAAAGGTCCAAGATTCAAAAAACAAGACGTTCAGGAAAACTTACCAAACAAAGTAATAATTAATAATAAAGAAAGAGTTATTCATAAAGATAATATTAAATAATTCATCTCTTACAGACGATCCCATTTGTCATCGCTATTTTGATTACTTTTTGCCCCTCGGAAATTATTGAGTACACTAACAACGAGTATTTACTACTTAAAAACGAAAACGATGCAATGACTTACGACTCCTTTGAGGACCTATTCCATATTACTAATTTAAGTTTTTACAAAGAAATAATTCAAATTGAAAATAATATTAGTAATAAAAGTCCGAATTCTGAATTAGAATGGGACATTGCACAAAATTTAAACATTATTAAAATCCTCATGTCCCAACTATTACCATCTAGAAATAAAAGGGGTATTAATGAATTGGGAACCGTATGGAAGTGGCTATCAGGTACACCCGACCATAACGACTTAATAAGAATTGAAAATAAAATTAACGAACTTACAGAAAACAATAACAAACAACTTACAATAAACTCACGAATATTTCAGGAAGTACAATTAATCACCAAAACCCTTGATTCAATCATTTTTAAAAAAGAAACAAAAGTAAGACAACATCGTCTGAAATTAATTACACTCGATATTCAAAATTTAATCGATATTATCCCTTTAGCAAAAGTCGACGTTTTCAATACAAAAATTTTAAATGAAAAAGACATAAAAGACTCCTTTAGACACGAAAATAAACCAATTGTACTATCAGATTTACTAGACATTTCAACATTTAAAATAGTAAAAAACCAAGATTTACTTATAATATATATAAAATACCCAATAATTAATAATATTTGTAGTTTGTATACATCAAGGGCAATTCCCCAAAATAGTGGAAAATTAATAATAGACGATAAGACAGCGTATTGCAACGGAATATTTTATAAGATAACAAATTTTAAAAAAGAAATATTTCATAATTATTGTAAACTTTCTAACGAGAGTTCCTGTTTCATAAATTTATTAAATGGAAAAAAGCAAACTGTTCAAAAATTAGGGAAAATAATAAAAACTTTGAAAATTTAGATAATGGCGCCATTCTCCTCACCGGAGAAAACATTGTTAACGAGACAAAATTAAACGGCGCATTTCTGATTTTATTTAATGAAAGCATCGTCATTAATAACGTAAAATACATTAATGAAAAGCAAAAAATGTTAGAATACATAACACAATATAAATATAATAATTATATGATCACAGACTACATCTTCTCAAACGATTCCGAATTAAGTTTAGATAACTTAAACATCATAAATCCATTTTTAAAAATCGGAAATACAAAAATACCCCTAGAGCTAATATTGTTAATATTAATAATTACCTTCTTAATCATATACAAATCACCCAAAATCTTAAACAAAATAATACAACATATTCAAAAAAACGCACCAAAACAAAAATAGAAATAGAAATCCCAGAACCCGAAAATACAATTGAAACCATTACAGAGAATGAACCCGAAAATAATATAGAAATAACATTTGCTGAACTTAACAATAGAATCTCCTCCCTCGCATCACACTTGTAATAAATCGGGACGATTCATCTTAGGAGGGGGAGAATTAACTATAACTTTAATTAAAGATTCTAATTAATATCGTAAACAATTTATTTTGGCAGAGCTTGCTACTGAGTTCTAACGGGTTCTTATCTTATAAACATTTCCACCCTCGAAAACGGCGAGCCAAGCTTGAGACAGACGTAAACAAATTCCCCCTAGCTAGCCGCCAAAGGCCAGCCAAACTTTAGACTAAACATCCGTTAGAATCCCAACACCGCGAACCCTCTTTTTTAGGCATCGCGTTCGCTTCCAAATTTTCCATGCTGATCACAGCAATCTTAATCGGGAATTAGCTTCGGAAACCAAGACTTCGGAAAATTACGAAGATAAACTTTAAAAGCTTCGATCCTGAGGCAACAAGGGAGGAGAACCAACTCAAGCTTGGGCAGTCGTGAAAAAAGTCTAAGAATGATTGTATTCGAAGTCTAAGTGAAGTTTATTTAATAAAAATTATATTTTTTAAATACATTCGGTAACGTATTTGTAATTTGCACCCCTGTAAGAGAATGCATGAACACGCATACATACAAAGACCAATTCAAGCGCAGGGCAACCTTCTTCAAAATGCGCTTCTCTGCGACTGAACGACCGAACTCCTGCAATGATCGCGCGAGCATCAAAATGAGAATAAGAATGAGAGCGAATAAAGACCAGAAGGCACACGAAGTGTCCGGGCCCTGCCACTTAGGGCACTGGGGACTGTGGCTTTGAAACTTTTGTGTCCATTTTCGTTGTATGAAATGACCAGTCTATATGTTGTATGGTTAGTGCTTATAGGCACCCCACTTATTCACCTTTACAAACACAAGGAGACATAACCCTACTTTGTCTTCTGGCTTATAGGCACCCCACTTCTTCACTTTTACAAACACAAGGAGACATAACCCTACTTTGTCATTTGGCTTATAGACACCCCACTTATTTAAACTTTACAAACACACGGCGACATAACCCTACTTTGTCTGCTAGGAGCTAAAATATACCTGGCTTTATAAATACTTCCAGATCATTTCAAAAACTGATGGAGTGAACTAACCATACTTTGTCTGGGATCAAACTCTGGAACTCTATACAATTATAATTTCCATATTACAACTATTGAGTATATTAACGCTTTAACTCCTTTCCATTAAGTCTGTGGCCTTCCCCTATTGGGCCAAAGGATCAGATTCTGGTTGGTTTTACTTCGCATATAACTTTCACATCTGGGTTTCCTTTTGCTCAACCATCCAATGTTGTAGCACATCATTCCACTCTAAATCCCTACGGCGTTAGTCCCTGTACTTAATAAAGGAGAACTGTTCTGTCTCGGAGCCCTGATCGATCAAGGGTTCCAACGCACCTTGATCACAGAAAAGTCACAACGCAGACTTAAGATATGCGCACTTAAACACTACACAATCATCTCCGGAATGGGAGGAAAACATCTTAACTCGTCCTCTAAAATATGCCATCTACTACTCACAGGCAACCTCAGAACTAAAGAAATTTTAGTAGATGCGATTGTACTCGAGAAGCTCACAAATCTGATTGCAGCAATAAGATAGCTGTCTCGTTAATTTCGACTTAGCTGACAATCTCATGTCTCAACCGCTGCTGAGATTGATCTTATAATTGGGAGTGATATTGCCGCTAAAGTCTTTCTAGAGGGCATTCGAACTCCTCTCTCTCAAAACCTACTCGCTCAGTGTACCATTTTCGGATGGATCGTAAGTGGATTTTTAGGCGAGGCCTCTACATCCAACGTTTGCACGAAAACCGAAAACCGAAAACCTCTGTAATCTCATTCAAAAATTTTATGAAGTGGAAAAGATATCCGTCCCAAAACCAACTTCTCATTCGGACCAAATTTGGGAAAAATTATTCGCCGATCCGACCCAACGACTGCCTAATGGACGCTATACGGTCCGTCTGCCCTTTAAATCCGAGTTTCCCAACTCACAACACTTGGGCTGCTCCAGAGTCATTGCTAGGTCTCAATATCATCGCATGCAAAATACTCTATCCAATAATGAGTCTCTTAAATCGCAAAATAATAAAGTATTGACAGAATATATAAATCTTGCTCAGATGTCAGAGACTCAGCCATTCGAAATCACTTGGAATAGTAAAACCCTCGAGCACGTCAACAAAGCTAAGAGTCGTATTTGATGCAAATCTTCGGGCAGCTCGTTTAACGATGTTTTACACAAAGGCCCAACTCTACAGGCCTATTCACTTCGAATCCTACTCAATTGGCGATAATACAAGTATGTGTTCAACGGTGACATTGAGAAGATGTACCGCCAAATTCTGGTCCACCCCGACGATAGACCCTTTCAATGCATTATTTTTCATCCAGAGGGCAGTGTCATTTCGAAAGATTTCAAGCTCAACACCGTTACTTTTGGAGTTAACCGTGCCCCATATCTGGCTATCAGAACCCTTCAACAGTTAGCCATTCCATTGTGAACACGAGTTTCCATTAGCCTCCAAAATGTTACTCTCCGAAACATATGTGGATGATATACTTTCAGGCGACCATACTCTCGATGGTGCCATGAAAGCCCAATCTGAAATTCGAATGGCACTGAAACATACGCTCCACGAGACGCATTTTGAAAAACTGAGTCCTCTTTTATGGTGTGACTCTGAAATTGTTCTTGCATGGTTAGAAAAACCTCCTCATACAAGGAAAACCTATGTCGCAAACCGCACAGCAAGCATTCACGCGGAAAGTCCCAACTCGACCTGGATTCATGTCAAGTCAAAGGACAACCCTGCAGATCTAGGAACGCGAGCATGCTCAACAAATGAGCTAAAAGAATCCTCACTTTGGTGGAATGGTCCACTATGGCTATCCTTACCAAAGAAAAAATGGTCAATCTCGCGCAAACAAGAATGTTCTCCGCCAGAATCGCGAGCCCTAGTTAATTGCTGTACTCAGTCGGGCGTCGAGGACCAATGTTTAAAATTCACCTCGTACTCTCGAGCCCTAAGAGCCACAGCTCGCATTTTAGGTTGGAACCCACGGCATAAACGCACTGCTGTCAACATTAATGCACTTAATAAACTCGCTAAAACACGACTTGTCATCGGAGCTCAGAAAATGCATTACCCAGAGGAATACACTCGATTATTAAAAAACAAGGTGATTTCCTCCAAAAGCTCGCTCAGCCCCCTAAACCCATTTATTGACAACGATGGTCAAATTCGCGTTAACAGCCGCCTAGTCAACTCAAATCTGCCATATAACGAAAGCCACCCAGTGATCTTACCTCCAAACTCTGCACTATGCACTCTATTCATAAAATTTGTACACCAAATCCTTCTCCACGCAGAAAACAGACTCATGCTCCGATGCATTCGTCAAGAGTTCTATATTACTCGCTTGACAAACAAAATCAAAAACTGCACCCGATTCAAGCAGAGAACTTCGAATCAGATAATGGCAGCCCTCCCTTCTGATCGAGTCGCATTCACTTCGGCATTCACATTTACTGGTGTTGATTTTGCAGACCCCTTTGACTTAAAAACGTCAGCGATTCGTTCAAGCCACATTCTCAAGAGTTACGTAGCGGTATTCGTATGCTTCTCCACCAAAGCCGTTCATCTGAAATCGTTGTCCGAACTGTCCACAAAAGCTTTTCTTGCGACTTTCGAGCGCTTTGTAAGTCGCAGAGGACTTCCCAACAAAATGGTCTCCGATAAAATTTCCTTGCGGCCAGCCGAGAACTCACGAAGACATGGGAAACCTTTCTCAAGAATGCCAACGAACACATAACTGCAATTTTTAGTAGCTGCTCGTTCAAATGGCAATTTATACCTCCTCACTCTCCACATATGGGTTGCCTTTGGGAAGCGGCTGTAAAATCATTTAAAAAACACTTTAAGCGCGTAGCAGTATCCCACGCCTTTATTTTCGAAGAATTTTCTACTTTACTCGCAAAAATAGAAGCTCTAGACCGCTGCCAACTCTAAACTCGGATCCTGACCAATTACTGCCTTTAACCCCAGGTCATTTTATCCGAGGAGAAACTCAAAATAATGCATCAAGAGCTGAGTAGACGTTGGAGGGATGAATGTCTCTCAGAACCGTCGCTATAAATGGAAGTATCCTTCTCGAAACCTAGCTCTCGACGACATCGTCATTATTAAGGATGATGACTGCCCACCAACAGAGTGGCGCCTAGGGAGAGTTGTCAAGGTCCATCCGGGACCAGATAATTAAATTCGCGTCGTAGACTTGCAACCCGCACGGGTTTAATAACTCGTCCGGTCGTCAAACTTATCGTTCTCGAAATCAAACCCGATTCCTCCCAGTAAACACACACACATAACACACAAGTCCCAACACCACAGCTAACATATCATCTCGTTTCTCAATCAGTCGCTTATAATGTTTTTTCTTATCAGATGGGACATCAATGCAAGATGTGCCGGCAAAGGCACCCGATGCGTTTCTGCGAGAAGTTTCTAAAACTTGACTTCATCGCTAAACGACGGGCTGTAAGACGTTTGCACTATTTTGTCAACTGCTTGGCATCCTCTAACATACTCCAACAGTGCAGATCCAAGGACATCTGCAATGTGTGCGGAGAGCTACACCACACTATCCTGCATGGACCAGCCGAGGAGGCGAAAGGAAAGGAGACTGCAAAGCACACCAGGCCAGCCCAGCAGCACACCAAGGAGCGAGAAAGCCGCAAACGACAGCGAAGCAGTGGAAAACGGAGTTACCATCGCAGTCCCAGCAACAAGCCTTCGCCTCTAGGGCAATTGAAGAAAGCCATTCGCTGCTTAACCAGTCTGCAGTCCCTTGTCGCCAATTGATTGTCACCTGGCAAGGCCCATGTGGGAATATCATTCCAACAAAAATAAACACCCTTTGTATGATATTAAGACTTAGTTGTAAGGCAAGACTGAAACTGAAAGCTTATACGTAGTTTACACTAATACAATAAATGAACAAAGAAATGAAAACGAAACATAACCTAAAGTTTATACAAAATACTACATTGTATGAATCCCTAACGCATAGAATCTGCGGTCACCAAAAAGCCAGACCATTTCCGGCGGCAATTAAAACCGGGTCTTGAACCGAAGCACAAGTGTTTTATTTCTGTCGTCAAATTTTTCGTGCAAAATATAAATCAACCAAACTAAATCAACTGCAAACAAGCATTATTATTCACCCAATATCGACCAAGTTATCCACAATATTCTCAAGCATTTCAACCTAATTTTAATCAACACACGGAATCATTTAAACTATACACAGCAGTTACATAACAACCAAGCTATGTGGCATGTACCAAATCATTTCGCACCAAACCAATAAATGAATAAACGACCTGGTCAGAAATAAGAACGAGTTGAGTTGCGTATATGTGGACTGTATTAATTTTATTCTTGCCAGTTGCGAAGCCTATTTGATACTGAATTGAATTTCGCAATATGACGCCGTCTTAGCGGCGTTGCCAGAAACCCAAAAGATATATGTATACATGTTTTCTTGTACATAGATTAAAATATAGAATAAAATAGAGATGGCATTATGCGCCTATATATTAGAGATGATTAAAGCTGCAAGCGTTCACGAACATCCCGGCCCGCCCTGAAACATAGTTTCTGAATGGGGCAATACAGCAACTTTCGTGATGGGTGATCATCTCTCCAGTAGGGGTCTTCAATTTGACTGCTCGAACGAGGTTCTCCTTCCCTGGATAGGTTTCCATAACCCGAGCGATGTGCCAAGATGCCGGTGGTGAATTGGACTCTTTTACGAGCACAACATCACCGGTCGAGATGTTGGGTGTTGAAGTAGTCCATTTTGGACGTTGCTGCAGAGTAGTCAGATACTCCTGATGCCATTTTCTCCAGAATCCTTGAAGCATATACTGGATGCTTTGCCAATATTCTAATCGGCCCACTGGAATGTGACTCAAATCGGGATCTGGCACTGTTGTTAATGGTCGCCCAATTAAGAAGGTGATAGGTAGTTGGTTTCCGTATCCGGTGTGTAGCACAAGGGGCGTGAATTTATCACTGCGCTTATTTGAGCAAGAAGTGTGCGCATCTGTTCAAAGGTGAGCGTTGAGTTTCCGGTAATTCTGCGAAGATGCAGCTTGACACAACGAACTGCCGACTCCCATTTCCCTCCCCAGTGAGGGGCTCTCGGGGGAATAAGTACCCATTGGATACCATCATCCGCTAGTATGCTAGACACGGTGTCCTTGTGTGTCTGTGAATAAAGCAATTCTTGCATCTCGTCGAGGGATCGCTTAGCTCCAATAAAGTTTGTGCCATTGTCACTGTAGATCTTACTGCACTTGCCACGTACCGATATAAAGCGCCGCAAGGCAGCCAAGAAGGTTTCGGTCGTCAAATCTGTGGCATGTTCCAGGTGGATGGCCGAGGTGACCATGCAAACAAATAGGCATATGTAGCCCTTGCTGATACGTGGCTTCCGAACCATTGCATCCTTCAGAAGTATTGGACCTGCATAGTCGCAACCAGTATATATAAATGGAAGCGCTTGTGCAATGCGTACGCTGGGTAAATCAGCCATTTGTTGCTGGGATGTGTGGTAGCGTTGACAAAAGCAAGCTAAACAGTCGTGGGTTATTTTGCGAATTAGATTACGTGCTCCAAATATCCAGAATTTTTGCCGAATAATAACAAAAAGTGAAGAAACGCCAGGGTGGAGGTTCACTCGGTGCTCGTGTTCCAGAATCAGCTTTGAGATGCGGCGTGTTTTTGGTAGCAATACTGGGTGTTTGTCATCGTTTGACAACTGCGATTGGTGCAGTCGTCCGCCTACCCTCAGCAAATCTTTTTTGTCGATTATGGGTGCCAGTTTGATCAGCTGTGATCGGTTCCTTAAGGGTTTTTTACTGAGGAGCAATTGGTAATCGTCTTTGAAACAACCTTGTGCTTGTTTTATGCACAGAGGATTCTGTCTCCTTAATCTCGTCAAATGTGAGAGCGCTAGATACCCTTTTGCGAGTTAGGTTTCGTGTACGTTGAATAAACCGCTTCACGTAGCCGACAATGTGGACGAGCTTGATCCAAGAAGACACTCTCTTGGTTAGTTCATCAAGTGGATGAACCAGTTGGATTTGACTTCTCCTTGTCTGTAAGAGATTAACCGAAACGTGAGTCGTTTAACTTTACCAGATACTGCACCTTGTCCCGTAGCCATAAAGTCCCATTCCACCACAAATGGAAGTCGATGAGATCAGCAGCCATCAGTCCCCTGGACGCACAGTCCGCTGGGTTTGTTTTGGAATTTACGGGATGCCAAGCACTCCTTGGAATAGTGTCAAGGATTTCCGAGGTTCTGTTTCCAACAAATGTCTTGAGTTGGGCTGGCGTATACGATAACCAGGTGAGCACTATTGATGAGTCGGACCAGCCAAAAACCGTTGTGTTTTTGTGGCACAATGCAGATGTGATCGAGCGAATCAGTTGGCTGAGGAGAAGTGCTGCGCAAAGTTCCAGACGTGGCAAGGATTGATGTTTCAGTGGAGCCACCCTTGTTTTCGCAGCCACAATGGATACCGAGATGGAGCCATCGTCATTCGTGACTCTGCTGTACACCACAGCAGCTTATGCCTTGGTTGACGCATCCGAAAATCCGTGGAGTTCGATGTTGTCCGGGTCGTTGGCGACAAATCGTGGTAGTTGAAATGTTTGAAGATTGTCCAGATCTGCTCTCCACTTTAGCCAGTTGTCCGCCAGTTTAGTTGGGAGTGGGTCATCCTAATCCAAATTCAAGAGCAATAGCTTTTGGAACAGGATTTTGAATTGGATTACAATGGGTGCCAAGAGTCCGAGAGGATCAAATATCCTCGAGACGTCGGACAAGACTTGTCTCTTTGTGCAATCAGGATTTTCAGCTAGACCAACATTGTACGTTAGAATGTCTTTTCCAGGATTCCAGTAAAGTCCGAGAACCTTTACAGGTAACGTTTGTGCAGGTTGTGTGTCGCTATCATCCGTTTGTATACATGGTGTATTGGATACCCATTTCCCGAGTTCAAGATTTGCACGAGACATCAGCTGAATCAGCTCGTTTCGGTTTCGAAGTAGCTCATCCTCACTGTTTGACCCAGTAAGAACGTCATCTACATAGAAATCCTCCAGCAGGATTTGCGACGCATTTGGGTATTCCTCTTGATGATCTACAGCAAGTTGTTCCAGCACTCGCACGGCCAGGAATGGTGCGCATGAAGTTCCGTAGGCTACTGTGCACAATTGGAAATGCTTGATCGGATGGATCTTCTCTCCAAACGGTTTTCTGGAAGTTTCTGTGCTTTTCGTTGATCCATATCTGGCGGAACATTTTTACGATATCCGCTGAGAATGCAAATTTGTACATTCGAAAACGAAGGCACACAGCGAATAGATCGCGCTGGATACTGGGACCTGTAAACAGCCTTACCATTGGAGTCACGAAAAGATCCATCGAAAACTACTCGCTTCCGACCCAGAACTGGGTGGTGTGGTAGATAAAACTGATTTCCAGTAGCTTTTTTTTCAGGTGGCACCTCTCGCATGTGCCCCAGATTTGTGTATTCCCGCATAAAGTATACGTATTGTGTACGCAGCTGCTCGTTCTGTTGCAGCCGCCGCTCAACCGATTTAAAGCGTTTGAGCGCTCCTTGTAGAGTTTCACCGAAATCGGGGTTTTCAGTGTTGAATGGAAGATCCACGATATACTTCCCGTTTTCATCGCGACTGTGAGTGGCGAGAAAGTGCTTCTTGACCTGATCATCCTCCGGATCCAATTTTGCGCTGCTTTAAACGTTTTCCAATTGCCAAAACTTCTGAAGCGTGACGCCTATGTCTACTGTTGTAGTCAGTGCAATAGCGTTGCTTGGATTCGATGTGATGAGTGAGGTTATTACCCATCCGAACACCGAAGAAATGGCGATAAGATTACCCTTGTTGTCGTACACCTTTCGTCCTGTAAATACCGACCATACGTGTTCGCTTCCCAATAGAATGTCAACAGGTGAGTTTGTGTTGAATTCTGTATCCGCCAACTGCAGATCCTTGAATGCCTCGAGTGCCGATGCATCGATGTTTTGGCGTTCCAGCGAAGAAGTAATTCTGCCTAGCACGTGGGCGTAGACAGTCAAATGATCCTCGGAGATACGGGACTTGATATGCTGCATCCCCTTGTCGTGTCTGCTTTCACCGAAGAGATTCCCGTGACCAAGATGCGTGATGCCGAACGTGTCAATCCGAGGGCTTGAATGCAACGCTCGGATACGTACGAATGCTCTGAGCCTGTGTCCAATAAGGGACGACATGTTACATGGTCACCTTTTGCGTTTTGAACATAAACCATGACAGTTGGTAATATGCTTCGCTTAATTTTCGTTTCCTGTGCAGATTTTGCAGTGCCCTGTGCACATAGAACTGATTGAGTGCCCTCTCCTTGGGCGAAATGACTGAGAGTCACCGAAGTGTTGTTGGACGCACCTATGTTTCGCTCGTCCTCGCCTGCTATCTGGGCAAGATTCCCAATAGCCTGTGGATTCGCTTGGACATGTAGAAGGGAGTGATGATTTCCCCTTCATTGCCTACATTTGTATGTCGACTTGCACTTGCTGACCCCATGACCAGGTCGCACGCAGTTGTAGCACAGTGATTTCTCCTTTACGAAGGATCGCCTCTGCATCCCAGACATATCCAAGAACAGATGACAGTTATACAGAGTGTGTTCTGTTGAATTACATTTGGTGCAGCCACTGCCTTCGACCGCAACCATCGATTGTGTGATCCTTTTTGTTTTTTCTGCATGTGTTGTTGTCTTACTACCAGTCGCAAGCACCCTTTTACTCAGTTCCAGTTCCTCGCAACGAGAATCCAGAAATTTGAAGAATTCCTCGAGAGTGGGGGAATTTGTGTCCATGCTGCGCTCAATCCACCTACGCCGCGTGTCGGCGTCAAGTTTCTCGAGGGTCAGATAGATGATCCAGCAATCGCGTCCCATCTGGTTGACTGCATCCAATCCGCGAATAATTTCGTTTGCTCCGTCTGACACCTTACGTAGAATTGATGCACCTACCTTTGTAGTTGTTGGCAGGCTCATAAACTGCTCCAAAAATGAGTTTACAATGTGCCGTGGACGATTGTAACTTTCCTTCAGACGTAATGGCCAAGTGCCGTACCAAGTTGGCAGCCTCATCAACAATAAGTGTTTTTAAGTGATGGAACTTCTGGGTGTTGGACAAATATTGCTTGTTTAGAATTGTGCTT
The DNA here is from genome assembly GCA_018152295.1 of Drosophila carrolli. Taxonomy (NCBI): domain Eukaryota; kingdom Metazoa; phylum Arthropoda; class Insecta; order Diptera; family Drosophilidae; genus Drosophila; species Drosophila carrolli. The sequence continues at coordinate 92,392 of JAECXJ010000276.1, forward strand.
TCATAAATGTCTTGAAAAGAGGGCCACTATGTGTAGTTGCCAGAGAACCGTTTGATTTGAATTTTCGGCAATTCACTCAGATTGGAATTGGCCGCACTTGAATTCGCCAAAGAGACGTCACCACCAACATGAACCGGCGTGCTCGAATGAGCCTGATTTGCAGCCAGTCGCTCAAATAGTTGTTGGTTTTGTTGTAGCAAATTTACAATTGCGTCGCCGTTGGAGTGCAGACCGTTGCTGCCATTCACAATGCCTGCAGATGTAATCGGTTGAAGAGCATCACTTCTGTCCTTGAGAATTGCGTTCGCCCTTAGGTACTTTTCTTCGTAAATTGCGTTATCCATCTCCGGATCGACGTAACCTAACCTTCTACCTCCTCGTGGAGAGCAATGCAATCGCCGAACTGGTTGAACTCCTTCCAAACTTTGTGGAGAAGTTGTATGCGCGTGGAGATCTCCGGCTGTGTTGCAGATTCCGCTTGCTCAGCCCATGAGAGACAACGTGTGATGTTGCCCTTGAGTCTGGAACGGCTTTTCACCAATGCTTTAAATTGTTCCATAGCAAACAATTACCCTGAGGATCAAAGCACTTCACTAACTGTCCAAGAATCCGGAACGAAGGACAAACAATATGGTTAGAAATAAGAACGAGTTGAGTTGCGTATATGTGGACTGTATTAATTTTATTCTTGCCAGTTGCGAAGCCTATTTGACACTGAATTGAATTTCGCAATATGACGCCGTCTTAGCGGCGTTGCCAGAAACCCAAAAGATATATGTATACATGTTTTCTTGTACATAGATTAAAATATAGAATAGAATAGAGATGGCATTATGCGCCTATTTATTAGAGATGATTAAAGCTGCAAGCGTTCACGAACACGACCAATTACTCAGAAAAATCCTTTCCTACAATCCTCAAACAACATATTTTAAAGGAAATACATACCCTCAATTGCAACAACACTCCACATCTAAAAAAATTCCGAATTCCCGGTTACCAAACGACTAGGACCATCGGACAGTGAACAAACTAAAAAATCTATTCAGGAATTAAGCTTTCAAGACGCACAAGAATACGAAGAATTACAACCTAATTATTATGAACAACAATCCATCCAAAATATAAATGAACAAAATCAAAATAGCTCAAAACCAAACGGTTAAAAGCCCCGGGCAACACCAATACATAGTGTTAGCGTACCACTTGAGTCGCTAAGCCACTTGAAGCCTTGTGTGGAAGACTCTGTACCTTTGTATATCTTAGAATATTTTTAACTAACAACCCCATACCACTTCTTTGCTATGGTTCCCCCCTTGACTCTAAAAACGTGTATATAAACCCGACCTTTTGCCCTAATAAAATCAGTACTCAAGCAATACTTGTGTATTCAACCACTCTGCGTTCTACGAGTGAGCATCGCTGTGTCTTTGGCCCTCATACGCATGATCCCTCCGAGTTAAACCAATTTAAGTGTTGGTTTAGCAACCTATCGTCACTAGAGTATGTTCTAGGGGAAACAATTCCTATAAATAATAAAAATAAAACTACAAACAGATATCGAATTGAAACTTTGCACACTTTGAAGGGCCGGGATCGGCCGGCTATATCCTATAGCTGCCATATAAGTGATTGATCGGAAATGCCATAACTTTTGTTAGCGTACCACTTGAGTCGCTAAGCCACTTGAGCTAACAGACCAATACCACTTCTTTGCTATGGTGCCCCCCTTGACTCTGAAAACGTGTATATAAACTCGACCTTTTGCCCTACTAAAATTAGTACTCAAGCAATACTTGTGTATTCAAATACTCTGCGTTCTACGAGTGAGCATCGCTGTGTCTTTGGCCCTCATACGCATGATCCCTCCGAGTTAAACCAATTTAAGTGTTGGTTTAGCAACCTATCGTCACTAGAGTATGTTCTAGGGCCAACCATTCCAATAAATAATAAAAATTAAACTACAAACATTTTGGTGACCCCGACCATAGCATGAAATTCTAAGTCAACTTGGCGACTAAATTTCTGCACATACGTTTCTAGACAGATTCCCGATCAACTTGACGATAGAATCATCTAGAGTTAAAGTTGTGAAAATCTTGCTCAATAAACCAGATATTGAGCAAAATTCATAACAAAGGAACTTTGCCTCGAATAAATTTCTGAGCATATTCCCGTACAACTCGAAATTTTCAAGGAGTAACTTATCAACTTGGCTATCTGTTACTACCATATTGGAAGTCAACTTGGCCACTCCAATAACACGTCTATTTAAAAGTAGAAGAAGTCAACCCGGCGACTCTTCCAACTTACAACATCCATATAATCCGATTTCCTGGAGTCAACTAGGCAACTCCCAGGATAATCATCGATTATTTTTCCGAAATTGAAGTAGTCAACAAGATGGCTCTTCAACTGGAAAACAATAAATTTAAGTAGTCAACAAGGAGACTCTTGAATAATTCTGGAAGCGGTAGCATCCAAAAAATTTAAATTGTTTGTTTAAACAATATAATCAAATTTACTGGTGTCAACTAGGCGACTCCCAGGATAATTGTCGATTTATTTTCCAAAATAGAAACAGTCAACACGGAGGCTTTTCACTGGAAAACAATACATTCAAGTAGTCAACAAGGCGACTCTTGAATAATTCTGCGGTAGCGGTAGCATCCAAAAAATTAAAATTGTTTTTTAACAATATAATCCGAATTACTGGAGTCAACTTGGCGACTCCCAGGATAATCGTCGATTATTTTTCCGAAATTGAAGTATTCAACAAGACGGCTCTTCAACTGGAAAACAATAAATTCAAGTAGTCAACAAGGCGACTCTTGAATAATTCTGGAAGCGGTTTGTTTAAACAATATAATCAAATTTACTGGTGTCAACTAGGCGACTCCCAGGATAATTGTCGATTTATTTTCCAAAATGGAAACAGTCAGCACGGAGGCTTTTCACTGGACAACAATATATTCAACAAGAGAGAACGCTATAGTCGGGTGCCCCGACTATCAGATACCCGTTACTCAGGTAATGGGAGTGCGAGGGAGATGGAGATAGAAACTTTGATCACGCATAACTTTTTAACGAATGGTCCGATTTGAAAAATTTCTTCTACATTTCGATAGGTATTGATACACACAATAAAAATGCATTTTTACTTTTCCGAAATATGTAAATTTTTAAAATCGTATATAAGCGATTGTGGGTGTTAAAGGGGGCGTGGCACCTTTTTGAAACAAACTTGCGCTGCGTAGGAACTCCTACAATCTGCTTGCAAAATGCCAATCTTCTAGCTTTTATAGTTTCTGAGATCTCAGCGTTCATACGGACAGACAGACGGACAGACGGACATGGCTAGATCGACTCGGCTAGTGATCCTGAACAAGAATATATATATATATATAATATATTATAGGGTCGGAAACGCTTCCTTCTACCTGTTACATACTTTTGCACGAATACAATATACCCTTTTACTCTACGAGTAACGGGTATAAATAGTCAACAAGGCGACTCTTGAATAATTCTGGAAGCGGTAGCATCCAAAAAATTAAAATAGTTTTTTTTAACAATATAATCCGATTTACTGTAGTCAACTTGGCGACTCCCAGGATAATCGTCAATTATTTTTCCGAAATTGAAGTAGTCAACAAGACGGCTCTTCAAGTGGAAAACAATAAATTCAAGTAGTCAACAAGGCGACTCCTGAATAATTCTGGAAGCGGTAGCATCCAAAAAATTTAAATTTTTTTTTTTTAACAATATGATCCGATTTACTGGAGTCAACTTGGCTACTCCCAGGATAATCGTCTATAAACGTTTGAGATTGAACAACAAGGCGGTTCTTCAAGTGGAACTCAACAACTTCAAGTAGTCAACAAGACGGCTCTTGAATATTTCTGGAAGCGTTTGCATCCAAAACTAAAAACCTTTATTTAACACACATATTAAATAAAATAAAAAATACTTTTTAAATAAAAAGGTTTTAAAAATTTTTTTTTGACCCTCTTTTCTAATCCAAAAATCCTTACTTGTCTTTGACCATAAATCGGTTGCGAGTAGAAGCGTAGCCAGTTTATATAAGCAAATCAATTATCTTCCAACGGGTCAGGCAATTGTTAAGGCAAAATGGAGGTTGAAAATTTGATTGCCATACAAAGCCAAATTGGCGAAGAAATCCTAATTTTGCTACGGAACATCAAAAAGGATTCCAGCATAAGAAAGGAAAAGGCGTCGTATTTTGAAGACAGAAAACGACAAATTGAAGAGCATTGGAAAAAATTCGACCAGGGAAATAATAGTATCCTAGAATTATTAAAGGGTACTCCGCATCCGCATGTTTATTTTGAAAAACAGTACTACAGTCAAATGCAGACGATTGTTCATCAAGCCATCGAAGAATTTAACGCAAAAATTCTTCAACTACCGACGACAGAAACATCTTCAGAAGAGGTGGATCATATACAAAAGATGATCAGACACCAAGCAGCGGTTCTGGAATCTATGTCAAGAACCATGAAATATATATCTCCAGAAAACCAATTTACCTATAAATCGGTAATTGATAATTTATGGAAACAAATTGAATGTCTTCATTTTGAAATCCACAAGTTATGTATAACACCTGAAGAAGTGGGCTATTGTAAGGAGCGATTTATCTCCGCGGAAGAAGCAATGTTGCAATTCTGTCATCCATATGCTGAACCTGTTTCAGTAGCCACTAATCAAGCGGTTTCAACAATCTCTTCGATACAGTTGCCAAAAGTTTCCATTCCAAAATTTGATGGAAGCTATCTAAAATGGCAACAATATCAAGACATTTTTAATAAAATGGTTTATGAATCAGCGAGACCAAAAATACAAAAAATGTGGTATCTTAAAGCTAATCTTTCTGGAGAAGCAGAAAGGTTAGTCAGGCATTTAGAATTAACAGAAGTTAATTATGACACTGCCTGGACCATGCTTAAAGAACGTTTCAATTATAAGCGGGTCCTTTCGACTGGAATATTTGAAAAATTATTAGATCACCCTAATGTGACAAATGATTCTCAGTCAATAAAAAATCTGCATGACAATGTCAATGAATCCCTGCAAGCCTTGAAAAATATTGGAATAAAAACAGATATGTGGGATCCAGTCCTCCTGTTCCATATGACAAGAAAACTAAATCGGCTTACACACACAGTGTATAAGCAAACTATGCATAGCATATACAACTCCTGCTGAAAGGCTGACCTGGGTTTGGCGAATAAGATTGTGCGTCAATTATCTTAAGGCAGACCACATGACCAAGCAATGCGTGTCTAAATATACATGCATAAAATTTAACAAAAAACACAACACATTGCTACATTTAGGTAACGGAAAACCAAATACCGAACCTAAAACGTCCGCTTCTGCTGCTACGAAAAACAGTTGTGAGAACAAATACACACTGTTAGCAAAGGCGAGAGTCATAGTGCAAGGACTAAATAATCAAGAAGGAGATTTTCGCGCACTGCTCGATTCCTAGTCACAAATAAGTCTGATATCAGAAAGACTTATTAAGCGGTTATCGTTGCAACTACAACCAACAAACCTTCGCATTTAGGGAGTTGGAGGTCAGCCGCGAATAAGTAAAGGACGCGTTAGTGTATTAATTAAATCAAAACATAGCTATTTTGAAACAAGAGTTGAAGCCTTTGTTCTTCCTCTTATTGTGGCAGATCAGCCTACGGAACAAATAAAAGTAGCTGATTTAAAAATCTCAAAAAATATCCGGCTCACTGATCCACATTTCGGCAAACCAGGAAATATTGATATATTGCTTGGCGCAGAACATCACTTTTCCGTTATAAAACCTGAACAAATTTTTTTTTTTTTTTTTTTCGCGCGGAGTCCCACGGCCCACTTACCCGCCCAACCGACCGAGGGGCGCAGCCGTGTATCGTACGGCACGATTCGCGATAAGATAGACGCGAGATAGGAAAATAAAGGTAAAGGTCCGGGGAAAAAAGTAATAGTTAGATCAATCTTGTGCCAATGAAGCAAGTATCAATCGTTTTAGGAGCGGCAGAGAGTCAAGATTTGATATTACAGGAAAAAGTCTATTATAGTCAGAACATAATACTCTGAAAGGCTCATGCAAGGCATAGTTAGATCTACAATGATTTAAAATTAGGGGAAAATAATTTCTAGTTAATCTACTTGGCACAGAAAAGTTTAGCCGACTTAACAAGTCGGGGCAGTCAATATCACCATGTAAGTTATCCAACCCGTGAAACGGTTCCACTTATGGAACTAATAAACAAATTTTTAAATTCAATTATCCAACGGTTCCACTTATGGGATTAATAAACAAATTTTTAAATTCAATCTGAGCTACATTGCCTTTGCCTTTATTTATGATTCTGCCTTCGCCTTTTTCATTAACTTCGAAGACCGCGCTTGACCGTTCTGCTTAGATAAATAAACCTATAGTAAAGTAAACAACAGCTTCCGTTCGAAGCCAAACTCTCACGTTCAAAGACAAAAGTATTGCGTTCCAATTTTTAATCAAAATTGCATCGGTCAGCATAATTGAATTTCACAACGAGATGCGACAATTTCAGCATAAGCTTTTATTTTAAACAAAAATCAAAGTTCTAGAAGCTTAAAAAGAAAAGCTTCTGGCCGAGGTTCGTTGGAGAAGATTTTAGAATTAAGGAGTCAGTCTTATTCGGATTGAAACCGGGATCGGTCATAAGAAATAAAAATAAGTGAAAGTGTCTTGATGTAATAAAGAATTAGTGAATTAAGGTCTGCACCAATAAAGAGAAATTAAAAAATAAAATTTATATTTTTTTTAATCAACCAATACGATCAAATTTAATTTGTATAAGGTTATAAATAAAGATAGTACCAAGCATCGTTCTACGGTTGGCTAGGGATGGTAAATTAATCAAAAGAAGTCTACTAGAATAAGAAGGTAAGATAAGGTTTGCATCCCAGTTTAGGCGCCGTAAAGCAAAAAGAAGGAAGTTTTTTGTACAGATTCAATACGACCAATATGTATTCCGTATTGTGGACTCCAAACGGGAGAGCCATACTCCAGAATCGGACGGACTAGCGAAATAAATAAAGTTTTAGTCAAATAAGGATCATCGAATTCTTTTGACCACCTTTTACTAAATCCAAGCACTCCTCTGGCTTTATTAACCATGGACGAAATGTGATTAGAAAATTTTAGTTTAGGGTCCAAGAGAACGCCAAGATCGTTTACAAGAGTTATTCTTTCCAAAGAGCTGCCACTTAACGAGTAAGTCGCGTATATCGGATTGGCCCGATAAAAAGTCGTAAGCTTGCACTTGGAACCGTTTAAATTTAGTAAATTAACTCGGCACCAGTTTTGAAAATGATCTAGATCGGATTGCAAGTCTAAATGGCAGGAAATGTCCTTATACTGCAGGCACAACTTAACATCATCTGCGTACATAAGTACGCGAGAATGACTTATAATTGAAGGAAGATCGTTAATAAATAATGTAAAAAGTAACTGACCCAGATGGCTCCCTTGTGGGACACCGGAGGTAACACGGAGAATTTCAGAAATTGAATTTTTAAAAAGGACCCTTTGTAAATTAGGTCTTATTCAGACCAACCTATTCTCCAGAACACCGAATTTGGTTTGATAATTGCTGGGCAAGTAAACATGACTGCAAAAATGCCACAAAATTGCATGGTAGTTTCCTCAGCCGAGGAAGCCAAATCATCGTTGGCAAAATTCTGGAAGCTGGACAACATGGAACCGATAAGGAAATACCGGACGCCAGAGGAAAGACATTGCGAGAAGCATTTTTTGGAAAATCTTCAGCACGCACAAGATGGAAGGTTAATTGTCAGATTACCTTATTCTGAAGATCCCCCAGCTCTGGGGAAGTCTTGCGATATTGCGACAAGGCGTTTTCTTTCGTTGGAACGAAGAACCAGCTCAGACATTAAAATATTATATAACGATTTGATGGCCGAATACGAAAAACTAGGTCATATGAAGCAAGTATTACCTAGTCAAATACCAAAACATCATTATTTTATTCCTCACCACTGTGTTCTGAAACCAGAAAGCACTTCAACAAAATTAAGAGTAGACTTTAATGCTACAGGAAGCATCACAGGAAGCAACATCTACAGGAAAATCATTAAATGATTTACTTTATCCAGGTCCAGTTGTTAAAAGTGATCTGTTTTCGATTCTATTGAGATTCAGAGTTCACAAATATGTTTTTATGGCGGATATAGAAAAAATGTTTCGGCAAGTTTGGATGAATCCAAAGGTTCAATTCAACCAAATGATTGTTTGGCGCTACAAGCCGTCCGAGGAAATAAAATATTACCGGCTGAAAACTGTGACTTATGGCACAACGTCAGCTCCATTTCTTGCCACAAAATGCTTGGAGCATTTGGCCAATAAAAATTTGGAAAAATGGCCATTGGGATCAAATGCAAAAGCATTGAATTTCCATACATTCGTTGCAAATAGGTTGTTGAAAATACAAGATACAACCTGTCCAAATCAATGGAGACATGTGTCATCAAGTCTCAACGCTGCAGATCTACTATCTAGAGGGATACCTGCATCTCAATGAAGTGCACATAGATTGTGGTTATACGGACCACTTTTTCTTCATGAACCAGAAGAAAAATGGCCAGCTCTATTTAAAGCTCCAAAGGACAACACTATTTCTTTGGAACGGAAAACAAAAATTGTTACTTTGGCAACAGTTTCACTTGGAGAAGAAAAATATGGAAGTAAACACGGAAATTGATTCAATCGCTTGCAACGTATAATTGCATACATGTTACGATTTTGTTATCGTAAAAATAGAAAACAAACCATCTTTCTAGAGCTTGACGAATTAGAAAAAACTAGGCGGATTATACAACAGGCTGATTTCACAAATGAGTTTAATCACCTTCGACGTCATTCCGAACACCCATTACCCAATAGCAGCAAGGTCGCATCTCTTCATCTTCATTTAGACGAAAACTCTATCATAAGAGTAGGAACAAGAGTATAAAATGCCCCAATTTCTCGGGATGCAATGAATACCTACTTACTCCCATATAATGACATCGTAAAAATGCTGCTACATAAAATTCATGAGGAAAATATCCACTGTGGTCAAAATACCTTTAAAGGTATTGCAGTATCACATTATCAAAATCACACCTATGGTTAGAAACGTAATTATGAAATGCGTGCCATGTACCAGGTTTCGTCCAAAATTACTTTCTCAAATAATGGGAAAACTACCTGAGCATAGAGTCTCACAAAACAGACTATTTTTAAATACCAGAGTTGATTATTGCGGATCCATCTGGATACATCACAAAGTCCGAGGCAAGCGACCTGATAAAGCATACAAATTACAAATACGTTACCGAATGTATTTAAAAAAATATAATCTTTATTAAATAAACTTCACTTAGACTTAGAATACAATCATTCTTAGACTTATTTCACGACTGCCCAAGCTTGAGTTGGTTCTCCTCCCTTGTTGCCTCGGGATTGAAGCTTTTAAAGTTTATCTTCGTAATTTTCCGAAGTCTTGGTTTCCGAAGCTAATTCCCGATTAAGATTGCTGTGATCAGCATGGAAAATTTGGAAGCGAACGCGATGCCTAAAAAGAGGGTTCGCGGTGTTGGGATTCTAACGGATGTTTAGTCTAAAGTTTGGCTGGCCTTTGGCGGCTAGCTAGGGGGAATTTGTTTACGTCTGTCTCAAGCTTGGCTCGCCGTTTTCGAGGGTGGAAATGTTTATAAGATAAGAACCCGTTAGAACTCAGTAGCAAGCTCTGCCAAAATAAATTGTTTACGATATTAATTAGAATCTTTAATTAAAGTTATAGTTAATTCTCCCCCTCCTAAGATGAATCGTCCCGATTTATTACAAGTGTGATGCGAGGGAGGAGATTCTATTGTTAAGTTCAGCAAATGTTATTTCTATATTATTTTCGGGTTCATTCTCTGTAATGGTTTCAATTGTATTTTCGGGTTCTGGGATTTCTATTTCTATTTTTGTTTTGGTGCGTTTTTTTGAATATGTTGTATTATTTTGTTTAAGATTTTGGGTGATTTGTATATGATTAAGAAGGTAATTATTAATATTAACAATATTAGCTCTAGGGGTATTTTTGTATTTCCGATTTTTAAAAATGGATTTATGATGTTTAAGTTATCTAAACTTAATTCGGAATCGTTTGAGAAGATGTAGTCTGTGATCATATAATTATTATATTTATATTGTGTTATGTATTCTAACATTTTTTGCTTTTCATTAATGTATTTTACGTTATTATTAAATCATTAAATAAAATCAGAAATGCGCCGTTTAATTTTGTCTCGTTAACAATGTTTTCTCCGGTGAGGAGAATGGCGCCATTATCTAAATTTTCAAAGTTTTTATTATTTTCCCTAATTTTTGAACAGTTTGCTTTTTTCCATTTAATAAATTTATGAAACAGGAACTCTCGTTAGAAAGTTTACAATAATTATTAAATATTTCTTTTTTAAAATTTGTTATCTTATAAAATATTCCGTTGCAATACGCTGTCTTATCGTCTATTATTAATTTTCCATTATTTTGGGCAATTATTTTATATATATTATAAGTAAATCTTGGTTTTTTACTATTTTAAATGTTGAAATGTCTAGTAAATCTGATAGTACAATTGGTTTATTTTCGTGTCTAAAGGATTCTTTTATGTCTTTTTCATTTAAAATTTTTGTATTGAAAACGTCGACTTTTGCTAAAGGGATAATATCGATTAAATTTTGAATATCGAGTGTAATTAATTTCAGACGATGTTGTCTTACTTTTGTTTCTTTTTTAAAAATGATTGAATCAAGGGTTTTGGTGATTAATTGTACTTCCTGAAATATTCGTGAGTTTATTGTAAGTTGTTTGTTATTGTTTTCTGTAAGTTCGTTAATTTTATTTTCAATTCTTATTAAGTCGTCATGGTCGGGTGTACCTGATAGCCACTTTCATACGGTTCCCAATTCATTAATACCCCTTTTATTTCTAGATGGTAATAGTTGGGACATGAGGATTTTAATAATGTTTAAATTTTGTGCAATGTCCCATTCTAATTCAGAATTCGGACTTTTATTACTAATATTATTTTCAATTTGAATTATTTCTTTGTAAAAACTTAAATTAGTAATATGGAATAGGTCCTCAAAGGAGTCGTAAGTCATTACATCGTTTTCGTTTTTAAGTAGTAAATACTCGTTGTTAGTGTAGTCAATAATTTCCGAGTGGCAAAAAGTAATCAAAATAGCGATGACAAATGGGATCGTCTGTAAGAGATGAATTATTTAATATTATCTTTATGAATAACTCTTTTTTTATTATTAATTATTACTTTGTTTGGTAAGTTTTCCTGAACGACTTGTTTTTTGAATCTTGGACCTAGTTTGTTTCTCTCTCCGAATCTTTTTTCGTATACTACTTCTCCTACGTGATAATTTTTTTGTAATCTATTTTTATTTTGATGATCTAACATTTTAGTTTGTGCTATCTGTAATTTGACTGGTAAGTCGTTATGATTTATTTTATTAAACAAGATGTCGTAAGGTTTTTGATTTGTCACTGAGTGAATTGTCAAATTGTAATTTTTTGCTGCTCTTATAATAATTTCAGAATAATCTAGGAGGCGGTACTCGTCTTTAATACAACGAGCTATTTCTGTTAAGGTTGAATGAACTCTTTCAACTTGTCCGTTGGATAGGCTATGTCTAGGGTCTGTATAATAAATTGATATTCCAGAACGTTGTAAAAAGGATTTAAACTGTGCCGATACGAAACTCGGCTCGTTATCTGTCATAATTGTTTTTACTAGTGGAAATGTTTGAAGTAATTCGTATACTTTTGAGTCAATGTTTTTTTTGTTACTAATTTCTTTTACAACGAGGTATTTAGAGTATGAATCGATGCAAGTTAAAAACGTTAGATTTTGTGCGTAATAAATATCAATATGTAAATTTTGACCTTCTATTTTTGGAATTGGAGCTTCTTCGATAGGGATTTGTGTTGGATTTCTGTTGTATTTATTTATATTACAAATTTCGCAATTCGTGATATATTCCTTTAATTTGTTGTATAAGTTTGACCAATAGTATAGCCTGCTGATTTGTTTATAATTCTCATCTAATCCTCTGTGAGCTCGACAATGTGTTTCCTCTATTATTATTGCTTTATCTTCGTTATTTGTTATATCTTGAACAAAAATTGTTGTATATAGAAATTTATTTGTAAAATTATCTTTTAGTGGAATTTGAATTTCGTACAATACTTCAGGGGTGCAGTGGATTTCTGTGCTCATATTCCGTTGTAGAAATTCTTTTAGAATGGTAATTAAGTTTTCTGTATGGTCATATTCTATGATATGCCTTCTGTTGTCGAAGACATTGATTTGTTCATGTATTGTAAAGTTTCATTTTGCTAATAGAAGTTGTTGTTTAAACTGATTAAGGGGTTTTTTGTTTCGTTAATTATGTTATCAAAGCTGATTTCGGCTGAATGTTGAGTGCCAGAATCCGTGGATTCTTCATTCTCTTCTTCTGTTATATTATTTATTTCGATTCTAGAAAGGGCATCCGCTACTACATTAGTAGTACCAGGCTTATATATAATTTTTGGGTTAAAACTTTCTATGTAATTAAACCATCTTTTTAATTAAACATTTGGGTTTTTATCCGAAATAGCGTAAGAGAGCGGTTGATGGTCCGTATGTATTTCTAGTCCTGATACTCCGTATAAATAATTTCTTAAGTTTTTTATGCCCAAAGTTCTTTTTTATTGGTAGCGTAATTTCTTTCGGTTTTATTGAGTGTCTTAGATATAACGGTAATTGGGTTTCCGTTTTGGGAGAGCACTGCTCCTATAGCTAAATCAGAGGCGTCTGTTGCTAATGTAAATTTTTTTGTGTAATCTGGTTGAACTAGTTCTATGTAGCTAATTAGTTGTTCTTTTAGTTCGTTAATGGCCTGGATTGCCGAATCATCGAGAGTAATTGAGACATTCTTTGACACTCTCTTTGAAATTTTTCCATTGGAGCCTTCTAAAAATCTGGTTAGGGGTTTGGCATTGGACGCGTAATTTTTTACGAATTTCCTATAGTATCCTGTGAGTCCCACGAAGCTACGCAGCTCTCTGATATTTTTGGGAATAGGATATTTCGATATGGTTTCTATTTTTTGAGGGTCGGTTTTAATAACGTTCTGTGATACTACATATCCTAGAAATGACGTTTCCATTTTAAAAAATTGGGATTTTTCTGGTGATATTTTCATATTGGCTTCGTGTAGAATGTTAATTATCGAATTGAGGTCATTTAAATGTGTTTTGAGGGAGTGAGAAAAAATAATTATATCGTCCATGTAAACATGGCAGAATTTTCCAATATGTTCTCTAAGTATATCGTCCATTGCTCTCTGGAATATTCTGGGCGCATTTGTAAGCCCGAATGGCATTCTTATGAATTCGTATTTTCCGTTGTTAATAGAAAATGAAGTTTTTTCTAAGTCTGATTCTTTCATCAAAATTTGATGGAAACCTGATTCTAAGTCTATCGTACTAAAATATTTAGCCTTTCCTAGGTTAGATAAAATAACTGACGGATCCTGCATGGGGTATCTATCCGGAATTGTGTTGAGGTTTAATTTCCTAAAATCAATTCAGAGTCTGTGTTTGGGGGTGCCGTCTTTATTAGTACCTTTCTTTGATACTACAATCATTATAAGGGCTTTTGCTGGGTCTAATGATTTCGTCTTCAAGCATACGACTTATTTCCTGATTCACAAAGCCATTTACTGCTTGTGAATATGGGTACTGTCTTGAATAAATTGGTTTGTCATTAATTGTGTCTATATCGAACATCTGTCCGGAATGGAAAATTCGTATTTATTTCTGAGTGTACTTTTTTATTGTATTTACTATTTTTTCTGTATAATTGGTTATTATTGTTTCGTCTGTAGTGTTTTCTAAATTATTAATATCGAGGGTATTGTCGAAGTTGCTACCTATATTTTCATCTTCTGAAATGTTTATTTTGTTTATGTCGAGCTTGACATCTACTGCGTGGTCGGAATCTGAAAATCCCAAACTGTTTGACTCATCTGTGTCGGAAATATCGTCGACGGCGCGTTCGAAACTTGATTGTCCCAAACTGATTGTGTCGGAATTTACATTAATAACTTGTTCGGGGTTTATATACCCCCTAGCTGTATTTTTATTCGTAAAACTTTCATGGTTAAAATATCTATCTAGTATATATTTTTTTAGGGGAAGTATGGTTGTTTCATTATTTTTTCCGTTTTCCCATTATATTTTATTGTATTATTGCTTATGTCAATAACTGCTCCTATCTTTCTAAGTAAATTATAGCCTATTATTAAATCTGCTTTTAAACCTTCTATTTCATAAAATATGTGTTTTGTTTGAAAAATTGTTATGTAGTTGTATATTTTAATTATTGAGTATCCATTGACTGTGGATACTCTCTTATAAATAGGTAATTCTATCCCGTTTTGGTAAATGCCTTTTTTTATATAACAGGCTGTAGCTCCTGTGTCTATCAAAATATTAAATTTTTTATTTATTTTCTTGTCCTGCCGAAAAATGTTTGTTTTTTGGTTGAGCTGATGACTCAACTTGTGTGCGCTTAGCTGGCTGTTCTGCTTGTTGAAATAGTTTTCTTTCTTGGTTATAGGAGTTTGTTTGGAAATTATTATTTTTGTTTTGGTACTGCCAGCCTTTGGGAAATGATTGGTTATTAGGATTATAATTTTTATTTTGGAATTGGCTCACTCCGGTTTTGATAAGTATTATTCGCTTGTGTCCAAACATTATTAGTTGGGTTTGAATTGAACCGAGCGTTGTTATACTGATAGTTATTATGATTTTGATAACTATTAGTATTTTGATAGTTATTCGGGTTTTTATAGCTATTAGTAAGTTGAGAGTTATTATTATTTTGATAACTATTATTTTGATAGTCATGTTTGTTGGTGTATTGGTGGTTGGCATTTTGCCCTTGATAATTATACCCGTTACTCGTAGAGTAAAAGGGTATATTGTATTCGTGCAAAAGTATGTAACTGCTAGAAGGAAGCGTTTCCGACCCTATAAAGTATATATATTCTTGATCAGGATCACTAGCCGAGTCGATCTAGCCATGTCCGTCTGTCCGTCTGTCCGTATGAACGCTGAGATCTCGGAAACTATAAAAGCTAGAAGATTGGCATTTTGCATGTAGATTTTAGAAGTTCCTACGCAGCGCAAGTTTGTTTCAAAATGGTGCCACGCCCCCTTCAACGCCCACAATCGTTTATATACGATTTTAAAAATTTAAATATTTCGGAAAAGTAAAAATGCTGTTTTATTGTGTTTATCAATACCTATAGAAATGAAGAAGAAATTTTTTAAATCGGACCATTCGTTAAAAAGTTATGCGTGATCAAAGTTTCTATCTCCATCTCCCTCGCACTCCCTTTACCTGAGTAACGGGTATCTGATAGTCGGGGCACGCGACTATAGCGTTCTTTCTTGTTTTGATTATTATCATTATAATATAATATATTATCATATAATATGAATCATATGAAGTTCGTGGGTTTTCGTTAAAGCGGCGTTGAGGAGTGCTAAAACGACAAGCGAACTGTGCCCTCATCTGGTTGTTTCCATTTCTTGCACTCTGGCTAATGCGTTTGGCAAGTCTGGAGGGTTAAGGGAAATAACATGCCGGAAATTGAGCCGTTTAGGCCAGTTATAAACACTCTCAAGGCATTTTGAATATGTCTGAGGTTTGTTTCTGTGGTTATGGGATTTTCTTTCCCGTAAGTCATTATGGTTTTATTTATTAGTAAGGTTAATTTTTTATTAACCAAATTATAAAAGTCCATAACTGAGAATTTATTTTGTGTAAGGACGCTTAGTTCCTGTTCAATTATGTGGATAGGTCTTTTGTCGCTAAAGACGAAGTCGAGCCTGGCAAAAATTGCCTCAAGGTTTAACACCGTTCCGTGATTTGTTAAGGCATCATTTGCCTTTCCTATTATTTTATTTCTTAAAATGGTTAAGGCTACAAAATACCTGCGGCTTTTACGAACGTATAATCCCATTGCGGTTTCAGCGGCCACCCGCCAGCCCACATCATTTTCTAAACTTCCGGAAAACTGGGGAACGGATTTTACTACCTCCAAAGTTTCGTCGCATGTTATGTTATCGTCAATCTGTTCGACTTGATATTCGGTTACCAAATTAGCTCTTGAGTCTAAAAGGGTACGTAAATTTTTTATTTCGTCTTGTAAAGGGGTTACATTACTAGCAATCAATCGGACAATTAAATCTGTGGTTAATGCTTGTTCGGGTGTTTGTATCAGTCATTTTAAAATTTTGTAATGCGTTTATTAACTCTTCCAGGATTAATCTATCACTTTTAGCAAAATCTTTCTGTGTTTATTTATGAAGATTAGTTTTATATATATTGAATATTGTTTAGAATTGTAGATAATAATTTCTTTCTCACGATTTGTTGTCTTCTGTGTCCTGGTGGGTCCTGGGTCTTCTTAGTCTTCTCTCAGTAATTTTGTTTCGTTCCTTTTCTTGGTACTTCTTGGTTTTATCAAATTGTTTGTGTGTGTCACTTTTTATAGTTTTTTCTTTTTTTGTTTTCTTGTAGCTTTTTGTATGTTTTTTATTTGTTATCTTTAATTTTTTTATTTTGTTTTATTTTATAGTTTTGCACTTTTTGCGATTGTTTATTTTCCTGGATAATTTATATTTAATATATTATTGTAATTTTTCACTTTTATTATTTGGCGTATTCTGGCCCTTTTTTATTTCTTTCTTTTAAGTGTTGCACTTTTAATTGTGTTTTTTAGATTTTCACTTTAGTTGTTTCTCAACACAATAATATTTTCACTTTACGCTCTGGTTTTTTTTATCCGGTACGTTTTGTTTTTTTACATACATAGAAACCTTTTTATTTTCGGGTCTATGATTTATTTTTATGGGAACACTCGCGAATATCTTTTATTTCATTTCGATATTTTTTACAGCGCGGGCCCCACGTTGGGCGCCAATTACAAATACGTTACTGAATGTATTTAAAAAAATATAATCTTTATTAAATAAACTTCACTTAGACTTAGAATACAATCATTCTTAGACTTATTTCACGACTGCCCAAGCTTGAGTTGGTTCTCCTCCCTTGTTGCCTCGGGATTGAAGCTTTTAAAGTTTATCTTCGTAATTTTCCGAAGTCTTGGTTTCCGAAGCTAATTCCCGATTAAGATTGCTGTGATCAGCATGGAAAATTTGGAAGCGAACGCGATGCCTAAAAAAGAGGGTTCGCGGTGTTGGGATTCTAACGGATGTTTAGTCTAAAGTTTGGCTGGCCTTTGGCGGCTAGCTATTGGGAATTTGTTTACGTCTGTCTCAAGCTTGGCTCGCCGTTTTCGAGGGTGGAAATGTTTATAAGATAAGAACCCGTTAGAACTCAGTAGCAAGCTCTGCCAAAATAAATTGTTTACGATATTAATTAGAATCTTTAATTAAAGTTATAGTTAATTCTCCCCCTCCTAAGATGAATCGTCCCGATTTATTACAAGTGTGATGCGAGGGAGGAGATTCTATTGTTAAGTTCAGCAAATGTTATTTCTATATTATTTTCGGGTTCATTCTCTGTAATGGTTTCAATTGTATTTTCGGGTTCTGGGATTTCTATTTCTATTTTTGTTTTGGTGCGTTTTTTTTGAATATGTTGTATTATTTTGTTTAAGATTTTGGGTGATTTGTATATGATTAAGAAGGTAATTATTAATATCAACAATATTAGCTCTAGGGGTATTTTTGTATTTCCGATTTTTAAAAATGGATTTATGATGTTTAAGTTATCTAAACTTAATTCGGAATCGTTTGAGAAGATGTAGTCTGTGATCATATAATTATTATATTTATATTGTGTTATGTATTCTAACATTTTTTGCTTTTCATTAATGTATTTTACGTTATTATTTATTCATTAAATAAAATCAGAAATGCGCCGTTTGCGAGGGTGGAAATGTTTATAAGATAATAATTTACATAGCAGTATTTGTTTGTTTCTCCACAAAGGACAGCCTCTGGAACTTGTCGGAGATTTAACGACTGCAGCATTCCTTGGAGCATTACAGCGATTTATAAGTCGTCGCGGGAAGTGTCAGACCCTATACTACGACAATGCAACAAATTTCGTTGGCGCCAGCAACCAATTGAAGGAGTTAAAGGAAACAATCCACTCACAGCAGGCTAAGAATTCCATAAGGGAAGTTGCAGTAGTCAGCAAAGACGTTATTATTAAAAAATGTGTCCCACTGCAAACCTCACCTTTGAGCAGTTGAGCACTGCCATAACAAATGTCGAGGCAGTATTAAATTCTCGGCCACTTACTCCAATGTCGAATGACATTGTCCTAATGACTTTACAGTCCTTACACCAGGTCATTTATTGATTGGAGAAGCACTAGTCGCTCAGCCAGACCCAGAACCACTTATAATAAAATCACTATCTGAACAATGGGAACTGGTGCAGCGACTCAAGCACACATTCTAGACGCATGGTCCAGAGAATATTTAACAAGCCTGCAACAACACTTAAAATGGAAACAGGTTCATAAAAATGAAGAGAATGTAAGAAAAGGCATGATGGTTATTGTCAAGGAAGACAATAATAAAAATTTATCCAGGTCAAGATTGTGAGAGAACCGGTATATTTAATACTTTAGGCACTTTTTATTATAACACGTCCGCTTTATTCAATGCATATACCAAGAATGATTAACATTGGGCTTGCTTAAAGATTATGTTATACTTAATGTTAGTTTAACATTAACAATCGATAGATTATCGGGCGTAAGGTGGCCTACTACAAGATGGATATGTGCGAGTTGCAGACGTAAAAACTGCAACAGGAGTCTTTAAAAGTGCAGTTCATAAGCTTGCTCCACTATTCCGTCAAGAAGATCAAGGAGAAAAACGCAAGGAAATTAATAAAGAAGATGCTGAAGAAGAAACAAAGGAAGATCAAGAGACAAAAAGACGGAAAAGCCCATCCTTACCAATGCTATCGATGCCATTATTAATCTTGCTGCTGCTATTACCATTAGCTACCGCCGGACCGATTAACATAACCAGGTTTGGTTCGAGGCCAGGACTTTATTACGAGAAAATTGGATCTACTCGACTAGCAACTGCAGACTGGACAATCACAGCTTATTATGATTTAAAGCCGTATCTCGAAGATGTAAAGACATTTTACACGGGGACACTTAAGGTTGGTCAAATGTGTTCACATATACAACCAGTCCAAGCATGTGCTGCTGTATATAATCATTTTCAACACGTTTACGAAGAAATAAAAACTGCAAATGATTTACTCCACAAGTCAAGAATACGTCGTTCTCCCTTGGACATAGTGTGAAATATTGCCAACAGCTTATTTGGCGTATTAGACACATAGTATGCCAAGAGGATGTCTGCAACTATTCAAAAAGTGAAATCAAATGAATATTACATTTTAGAATTAGTTAAGAATTAAACTTCAATAATTGATTCTACGATAAACATCATGAAACGAGATGAAGCTACCATCGATAAAAGTATTAAAATAATGACTCAGCAAATGGAGGATATAGCCAATGCTCGTCTAGATTCTCTCAAGGCCTTTCAATGGTATATTGCATTGACAAATCAATTATCTATATGGGCTGCAAAGAGTTCAGACAGAGATTTCACATGTTCTGACAAACGTTCATCACAATGAAATTAGCCCACTGCTCGTTTCTCCCAAGCAACTTCGGCAACATTTAAACAAACTAAAAATGCACATGCCTCAAGGAAAAATGCTCCCTCTCATCAACGATGATATACTTCAATTATATAAGTTAATGAAGGCAGAAGCAAAGGTGGTAAAGGATTATGTAATCTTTAAATTAACACTGCCATTATTATCAACACAGTTAATTGAAATATATAACTTGATTCCAATATCGGTAATCATCAACAATAAAATGATTTCCCTTGATATTGAATTTCCAATCATGGCTGTGAATCAACATCGAGATCAATTCATTACTATGTCATCAAGTGAATTTGATCTTTGTAATTTAATTAATGACGAAGAGTATATTTGCTCAGATAAGCAATCCATGTTTTCTATTGAAAATCTTTCGAGTTTAAAATGTTTAATAACAAGTCATGGCAAAGATAAAGAACAAAAAATCAATGGATATTTTCAATTAAATCACCAATGGCGTTATCAGCAGTATGTGATGATCAATTACCAACAATTACAATTGATAATATCGGACTTTTATCATTGGATCCGAAGTGCACTCTAAGGTAACCTCTACTGGATCATTGAAATTAACACCGCTTCTTAAAGTTTCACACCCAAATAATTCATTGAAGCTAAGTTATAATGAATTAAATGAGCTCAGTAAAGAATCGATTCCGAGAATAAAAATAAAAATGCCAAACGAGATCTTCGATCTACAACATCACCACATAAGTGCATATGTCGCCCTAATTTTATCACTTGGGGTGATAATATTTTATGTATGAAGACGTTTCCAAAAGAAGTCACATCAATTAACTTCGCCATCGTCAAAGGACATCGACTTGCCAGAGAGGCCAGCGTTAATCAACTCCCCAAAAAGACATCACAAGACGCCTGTATCCGACCCCTGTATCCGACGCCTGTATCCGACGCCTTTGAGATCAACATAGGATGATGTTGAACACCTGTTCAAGGGCCGGGAGTATGTTAGCGTACCACTTGAGTCGCTAAGCCACTTGATGCCCACGGACAGCGCCAGCTCTGCCTGAGCTACCTTTTCTATTTTTACTAACCCTAGCGTTTTAACTCCTTGTATGTACCTTTGTATATCTTAGAACATAAGCAATGCAATGTATTTTTAGCTAACAGTCCCATACCACTTCTTTGCTATGGTGCCCCCTTGACTCTGAAAACGTGTATATGAACCCGACCTTTTGCCCTAATAAAATCAGTACTCAAGCAATACTTGTGTATTCAACTACTCTACGTTCTACGAGTGAGCATCGCTGTGTCTTTGGCCCTCATACGCATGATCCCTCCGAGTTAAACCAATTTAAGTGTTGATTTAGCAACCTATCGTCACTAGAGTATGTTCTAGGGGCAACCATTCCTATAAATAATAAAATTAAACTACAAATACATAGAAATAACATACAAAGGTTGCACATACAAATGCCTTATAGACACAGGATCCACAATAAATATAATTAATAACGAGGACGAAAGCTAACTTCGGCAAGCCGAAGTTTTAATGCCCTTACAGACTTTGTCGAAATTGATAAAATTGAAAAAGTAGCGAAAGGAATAAGGTAAACATAAATAAAGTAGATTTGCACAGTTTCATGTCAATTGCTTTTATACTGCAAAAATTTGATATAAAAATAGAAAAAAGGGATATTTTTGCAGCTTTTAACAATTTTTCCTACGGAAGCCAGAAGATATAGACGTCCGATAGGCAAGCGCTTTTACCCTGATCAAGATATGCGTAAATAAAAAAGACATGGACAAATTTATGTCAATAGCTCACACACTGCTCGAAATATTCTGAAAATCATCAAATTTGGACCGATTTCACCGTATGTTCCTATGGGAGCTATAGGATATAGACCGAATGGCATGCGCTTTTACCCTTATCAAGGTATGCATACAAAAATACTATTTGGAAGGGATCATGTCAATAGCTTATATACTGCGCGAAATATTCTAAAAATCATTAAATTTTAACCGATTTCACCTTATTGTTTTTATGGAAGCAATAGGATATAGACGTCCGATCGGCACGCGCTTTTACCCTGATGAAGGTATGCATAATAAATACGATTTGAAAAAATTTATGTCAATAGCTTTTACACTGCGCGAAATATTCTGAAAAACATAAAATTTGGACCGAATTCACCCTATTGTTTCAATGGGAGCTATAGGATATAGACGTCCGATAGGTGCGATTTTATACATGTGTATAAAGACATGTTTTAGGACGACGGTGAAAGTTTCAGATCGCTAGCTTTTAAACTGAGCTTTCAAACGGTATTGGAACAGACGGTCATGGCTATATCGACTCCCCTATTGATGCTAATCAAGAATATATATACTTTATAGGGTCGGTAACGTCTCCATCACTGCGTTACAAACTTCTGACCAAAATTATAATACCCTCTGCGAGGCTATAAAAAGATTAGCTATACGTAATCAATTTTATTTTTAAATAGCGGTTGTAGTATGTAGTTGTGTGATTGCCAAAAACTTTTACCCTGAGCAAGGTATACATAAATACATTAGAAAAATTGCTTAGTTTCATGTCAATAGCTTTTATACTACAAAAATGTCATATACAAATAGGAAAAAAAGGGATATTTTCGCTGCCTTTAACAATTTTTCCTACGGAAGCTATAAGATATAGACGTCCGGTCGGCAAGCGCTTATACTTTAATCAAGGTATGCGTAAATAAATAAGACTTGGATATATGTATGTCAATAGCTTATACACTGCGCGAAATATTCTAAAAAACATAAAATTTGGACCGATTTCACCCTATTGTTCCTATGGGAGCAATAGGATATAGACGTCCGATCGGCACGCGCTTTTACCCTGATCAAGGTATGCATAAAAAATACGATTTGAAAAAATGTATGTCAATAGCGCGAAATATTCTGAAAAACATAAAATTTGAACCGATTTCAGCCTATTGTTCCAATGGGAGCTATAGGATATAGACTTCCGATCGGGACACGCTTTTACCCTGATCAAGGTATGCATAAAAAAAATACTGAAATGGCTATATCGACTCCCCTATTGATGCTGATCAAGAATATATATATGTCGGAGATGTATGAGAATAAGCAAATGTAAACTAAACTGTAAAGCCTTAAGAAAGAGAAACAATATAGAACAAAATAAACTAAGCAATGAGTTATTTTGTGGTCCTTTTACTTGCATAATTGCTGAGAGCGAGGATTGAGAGTGTCGTCTCAGCCGAGTGTGGCGCGGTCGAGTGTTGGTTGTCTCTGAGAGAGAGATAAATCAAAAAGGAATGCACAATTGGATGATGAAATACGCCATGGCGCGTGCCAAGGGAAGCGGGCAAAAGGGAAGCAAAGTTTAGTTTTCCTGCAGATCTTAAACGGAGAAGTGCTTGTAGTTGACCGCGACTCACTGCGCATCAGTAACAAAATGCAAGAAGAAGAGCAGCAAACGTCTCAGCCCCTGACATCAGATATGGGATCGGCTCAGGCCCAACGTGATAGTGAATGGCGATCTCTTTTAGAAGCACAAAATCTATTTATCGAAATATTAAAAACAATGGAGCAGCCTGCTTCAACAAAAACAAGTGAAAGATCGATCAGACTGCCAAAGTTCAATCCAGACGCGGCTGAAGCTGACGCCAGCGCATGGCGCAAAACAGCCGACATGATTTTCACGGAGCATCCCCTGGAGGGCAGTGCGCTAGTTATGTCGCTGAACGGAGCACTAGAAGGGAGCGCTTCCCAATGGCTGGCACAGATCAGCTATGCTGGCATAACCTGGCCAAAATTCCAAGAATTATTTGTTCTCCGCTACGACGACTCTGAGACGCCGGCCGCCATCTTGTTAAATATTCTCAACGGACGGACGAAAACTGGCGAGTGCTTGTCAGCGTATGGTAGCTGATTAGTGACGTTTCTTTTGACAAAATGGAAGTCGATGGACATCGAAGAGATAGCTGTTTCTTTCGTGCTGGCACACACGCCGCAAATCGACACTAGATTGTAGCGTCTGCTGTTCGAACAGAAATGAACTACAGCAGCAGTTGAAGGCGTATGCATACAGCAAGCAAAGTGAGCATCTGGCTTCAGATCATTCGATCGGCCCCGACCGGAGAGATGCCATTACTGTGGAATTTCCGGACACAAAATGCTAGAATGCCAGAAGAGAAAGCAGAACAATCAAAACCAAGTCAACCGTTTGGAAAACCACTGGCGGGACGAGACAGGACCGGAGTGACTTGCTTTAAATGTGGAATCGTCGGTCATATTGCATCCGCATGTATGAAGGGAGCAGCAGATGTCTGTACAGTTTCGGAGCCCAAAGGAATTTTATATCAATTTGGTGAGGCCTTTCCATTCTTTTTCGACTCGGGTGCCGAGTGCTCCTTAATAAAGGCAAAGCTAGCAGACAAATTTGCCGGAAAAAAACCTAATAATTTAGTCATTCTAAAAGGAATTGGTGCAAATACTGTACACTGTAATTTACAAATACTATCCACCATACAAATTTGTCAATTTAATTTAGAAATCATGTTTAATGTAGTTGAAGACGAGTATTTGAAACATGACATAATGATTGGTCGTGAAATCTTGGCCCTTGGCTTTGGCATAACGATGGATGCTGATAAATTTAATATTTTTAAAGCTAAAAAAGTTAATTCAATATCTGATGAAACTGTTATAAATTATGATAAGCTTTTTGATAAAAATTATGATTTAAGTGATAATGATAAGTTTAAGTTGAAGAAAATTATTGATCTATACACTGAACATTTTATTATTGAAATACCGAGCAGGCGTGTCACGACTGGAGAATTAGAGATTCGTTTATTGGAGGCCAATAAGACTGTGCAGAGACGCCCATATTGACTTGGCGTAGATGAAAAGGAATTAGTTAGAGATAAAATCAAAGAAATGTTGGCGGCAAACGTAATACGTCCAAGTATTTCTTCATTAGCGAGTCCAATTTTGTTAGTAATAAAGAAAGATGGCAGTGATCGTTTGTGAGTTAGAGAGCTAAATGCAAATACAGTGGCTGACAAATATCCTTTGCCTCTAATATCAGATCAAGTAAACAGACTGCGTGGGGGTAAATACTTCTCTTGCTTAGATATGGCTAGTGGATTTTATCAGATTCAAATAGACGCAGATCCATAGAGCGAACCGCGTTTGTAACACCTATGCCATTTGGGCTGAAGAATGCCTCTTCGATTTTTCAGTATGAGTTTTTAGCTATGCGAGCATTTGGGCTTGAAGAATGCCTCTTCGATTTTTACATTGATGATGTAGTGATAGTGATCTTTTCTGAAAGCTGAAATAGAATATCTTGGCTCCTTGGTCAAGGGCGGTAGTATTGAGCCAAATCCGCGAAGAATACAAGCTCTGGCTGGACTATCTCAACCAAAGAATGTCTCACAATTGAGACAATTTATAGGTTTAGCGTCGTATTTCCTTAAATTTGTCCCGCAGTTCTCTGAACAAATGAAACCGTTGTATCACTTGACTTCCAAGAATAGTAGCTTCGTTTGGAAATCAGAGCATGAAGAAATACGTCAGAAGATTATCTCAGTTCTATCTCATGATCCGGTTTTAATGATTTTTGATCCGTAGTATACCATAGAGCTGCACACAGATGCAAGTACCAGTCATCGAATATTTTAGCAAATGTACATCGCCCCCAGAATCGAGGTATCATTCTTACGAACTAGAGACCCTCGCAGTATACAACGCTGTAAAAAGTTTCCGCCATTACCTTCACGGTCGAAAGTTCGTAGTATTTACAGATTGTAATTCATTGAGAGCAAGTCGAACCAAAGTAGAATTAACGCCGAGAGTACATCGTTGGTGGGCATATTTACAATCATTTGGAAATCGCATGGCGCACGTGGACTCTTTATCCAGAAATCCGATTGTTACTGAATGTGAGACCTGAAGTTCGCATTGACCTGACAGAGGTGGCAGACAACTGGCTTGTGGCTAAGCAGCAGCGTGATTCGTGCGTAAGGGAAATTATGGCCCAGTTGAATGATGGAGAGATGCAGGAGAGCCTAGCGAAGACGTATGAGTTAAGGGCAGGAATTCTATATCGGAAAATTCAGAGAAATGGAAAGACACGCTGCTTAGCTTTAATCCCAAGAGCCTTTAGGTGGTCTGTAGTAAATCATGTCCATGAAGCAATCATGCATTTGGGATGGCAGAAAACGTTAGACAAGGTTTACGAGCAGTATTGGTTCGAGCATATGTCCAAGTACGTACGAAAATTAGTAGAGAACTGCATAACATGCAAATTAGCAAAGCCTTCAGCAGGGAAAATTCAAATGGAATTGCATCCAATTTCGAAAGTTGAAATACCTTGGCATACTTTGCATATTGACATCAGAGGAAAGCTGAGTGGTAAAAATGACACCAAGGAATATGTCATAGTACAAATAGACGCATTTACTAAATTTGTTCACTTGTATCATACTTTGTATTTAAATGCAGAAAACTGTATTAAGGCTGTTGTTGGACCGATTTCACCCTGTTGTTCCAATGGGAGCTATAGGATAAAGATGCCCGATCGGCACGCGCTTTTACCATGATCAAGGTATGCATAAAAAATACGATTTGGAAAGATTCATGTTAATAGCTTTTACACTTAGCGAAATATCATCAATTCTTGCAAGATATATCCGATTGTTTCTATGGGTGCTATAGGATATAGACGTCCGATCGATTTTCAAACTTGATCTTTATCAGTGTTGGGACATACCTAGATACTTTTACCTAGGTACGTACCTAGGTACAAATTAGTGGTACCTTTTACCTTACCTAGGTATAAAAATAATTGGGTACCTTTTACCTTACCTAGCTACAGATTTTTATATACCTTCAGAATTATTAAGGTACTTACATAGGTATTGAACAATGCTCTGATTTAAAAAAGCCAAATCTGACTGCGACACTGAAATAAGCTAAGTCCACCACATCTACACGTAATTGTACACGTACGTTTCGTTTCGAAATTGTAATAGCCGGAACGCAGAATTAAAAGTCAGTGGAACTAAGCCATTCTCATGTCTGTTTTGTGAAGTAACCTGAAGTAACAGACATGGCCGAAAAAGAAAATATAAATTTATAAACTGTTGCCAGTAATATTAAATGGCACATTTTTTAAGCCGGACTGCACAAACACCTTAAGGTAAGCCTATGCGCTCATTTTACATATTAATGAAAATATGACTAAGGTAAAATCGCAGTTTTATTGTATATTATATTAAAATCGGTGCATTAATGTATGTACATATCACCACATAACCATTGCATTTGGCGCTACAAAAATGTCGTATGTACGTTAACATGCATGTATAGTGAAAAGTTTCTACATATTTACGGAATTTTTGCGCGAGTAGCTGGTGTTTGATTGATAGAATAACAAGTAGATCTGTGCGATTTGATTTGTCATACAAGACTGAATTAATATATTCTTCAGCGGTGGCTAAATAGCCGCCGCTGCCAAGTGTACATGGAAATCTTATATATGATACATAAAAGCTTATATATAACTCTAAGAATGTTTATCAGGAAATTATACGAAGTGTCTGGTGGATATATTTCAGCGGCATCAGGGTGGGGGCATCCTGTTGCGAAGTCAGCAACTGTAAACGAGGCAACGGCTAGTGGTCGTTGCTAAGTTTGGGCAATGTTTTGATTGCAACATAATTGCAATGTGAAGTGTGGGTTCAGTGGCCGCTCAGTCAGCGTACCGTTTCTAGGGTAGCTCTGGGTGGCTTGGTCGGAGGCTCAACGTATCGTCCCTGGACGGTAACTCCTCCCCCCCTGGATTGGAGGGACGGCCAGAACGAAGGTGTGGTCGTCACGAAAGTAGACTTCAAATTTGTTATTGAACATTGGTAGTTGCAGTCCTTGAAGGTAATAAAAGCAGATCCACTTATAAAATTCTTTTGAGAGCAATTTGACTCAATTGTAGAGTTGTTTGTATTAAAAATCAAGATATGAGCTGGTTCCACCTCCATGATTGTTTCTTGTATGCCCACGTCTTTAGTTATGCAGTTTGCTGTTCGTGATGAAAGGATCCCAGAGAGACATTCGGAGCTGGCATCGCTCAAACTTGCTGCCGAGTTTTCGCATATGAAATATCCCTGTACATTACTACACTTATCATTAAAGTATTTAGCGCTATGGTTATTATGAGTAGTCATATAGTTAGGTAGAATCAAAAACTTCGACCCGTTTATTGGTGTCGGAATAATATGGATGAAATCATATATCAAGCTGTCGAAGGTAGGTACCTTAATTCCAAAATTTATTTTGGTTTCGTCCATAAATGTTTCTAAATCTAATAATTTAAAAATGTTTTCATCTGACATTTCTGTAAAGTGGGTGTCATTGATCTCTTGTCTAATTGCTTTTGTTTCTTCTAGGTTTACAATGAATGTTGGTACGATTTTTAATTTTGCGAGCAACATGCTCTCTTCGATATTACTTAGATAATTAGACGGTACATCAATGTTTATGTTAATTCGGGACATATACTGAAGAGTGTGTAGAGCTTTATGTTCTGTGTTAATTGTTTTAAAGACTGTGTATTTATAGTTATTAATGAAATGATTAATTATTTCTTGTTCTTTGTTAATGTGTTGTGTAATATTGTCGAATCTAGATTTAAAGTCATTATTGATTATTTCTTGCTTGTCAATTTTATTAATAATGTTTACCTCGTTCTCGGCTACTGTTTTTAGATTATTATTTATTCTCTGTCCGTCGGCATCGTCTAGATTACCGGTAACAACCTTAATCACACTTCCCAATCCATTAATTAACCCACGTCTATGTCTACTCTTGGGAAGTAATGCATCTATTCTATACTTCAGTTGTTTAATCTTAGTCGAAAGAATGTCTATAGCGTCATCCGCGTGTGCGATCTTTTTTAGTTCTATTATCGCTTTTTCAAAATTGTCGACGCCAAAAATGAAATCTTGGCGATTGACCTGGTGCGTAAGGAATTTATGGCTCTGAACAATTTTAGCCTGTCCATTTGATCTTGAGGAGTGAAATATTATCTTCCAATGGGTTAACATTTAGGTATTGTGAGGAGACGAGGGTGAATCGGGAATATCAATAGGTTGATTATTTTTTTTTATGTTCTGTCTTATCTTTGATTTATGTAATTTTTGTTTCTTAGTAGATATTAGTGTAATTCTTTTATCAGCTAGAACTTTGTGTTTTGAGAAACGAGGAGTTAGTTTATTCCTTCGATTCTCTTTTCTGAATATAGTGTCATTTGTGTCTAGTGGAATTGGTTCCGTTCTATTTTGGTTCTTTTTATCGATTCTGATGCTAGTCTTTTCTTCCAACAAGGTCTTTATTTTTGGATATAGGGTGTTTTGGAACTCATTTAGCTTTTGTAGGTAATCATGTTCTGAATTATAATTCACTTCCCTGGAGAACATATGAGTTCTACCAGAGAATATTTCGAAGGGTGTATGTTTGGTCGCTGAATGTATAGCATTAATGTAAGTCGTCAAAGTTTCAAACAAAATATCCTCGTGAATACAGTCTAGCTTTTCCGCTTTTCTGTTTTCGAGAATAATTCTATATATTTCTGTTAAAGAAGAATGTAATCTTTCTACCGGAGAATTGCTAGATGACTGTTGGAATGAGGTAACGTGAGTTACAATATCATATTGTTTACAAAAATCCAAGAAAATTTTACCAGAGAATTCAGAGCCTTGGTCGAAGACTAATTTTTGTGGAATTCCGAAGAAACAAAAGTAATGTCTTAATGATTTAACAACATTTATACAGCTCCTGGCCGGAATTGTATATGCTGCAGCAAATTTAGAGAATTTATCAATCAGTGTTAAAACGATCTGTCCATTAATTGTATAAATGTCCGTATGGACAATTTGTAATGGAGCTTCGGATATTTCGGGCTTTTGGAATAATGGTTTGGGTGGTCTTCTATCATATTTTAAAGTTTGGCAAATGTCACAAAGGTTAATTAATTCTGTTTCATATACGGAAAATACACTTTTAAGATGTTGCAAGGTTTCTTCTATCCCTCGAAGGTTATTCTTCGAGTGATAATCTTGGACTATTCTATCTTGTTCCTCCTTTGAGGTTACATCTAGTAGGAGTACCTTACATCGAATAATTTTAAGATTTGTAAAATGTTCTTCATGTGATTTTTTAATGAGGTCGAAAATTTCGTCCGATGTTAAAATCGCATGTATCTTGTTGGGCGTTAGTGTTTCACTTATCCAAAGTTTTATTTTATCAGCATCGAATTTTGTATGCACGATGGTGCGACGAAGTTTATTTTTGAAAAGTATATGATTTGGTACCCTATCTATATCTCCCAATTTGAGGATGAGTTGTGATTTGAACTCGTTGAGCGGTTTGTTGGACGTGATTATCCCGTTAGCATTGGTTGGTTTGGTGCTTCTGGTTTCAGAAATGCAATTGGCTTCCACCGTAATACGACTTAGGGCGTCGGCCACCACATTTTGTGACCCCTTTTTGTACACCACTTCGTAGTCATATTCTAAAAGTTGGAGTTTCCAACGAACTAGTTTAGAATTGGGTTCCTTAAAGTTCATGAGCCATGTTAATGGCCTGTGGTCCGTCACAATTTGATTAGCATTTCCTTTTCCACGGTAGAGTAATTTGACTCCCTGTCGTTTAGGGTCCTACTCGCGAATGATACTGGCCTGTCTGAACCAACGGTTCCTTGTGACAAGACCGCACCTATTGCCACGTTACTGGCATCGGTTGTTAATATAAATGGTTTCTTAAAGTCTGGATATTTTAAAATCGGGTCGTTGCAAAGTAGTGCTTTACAAGATTCGAAAGCTTTTTGTACTCTTCGCTTAGCAGCACTGCTGCCTTACCCTTTAGTTGCTGAGTCATAGGTTTAGTAATCCTGGCAAAATCTCGTATGAATTTTCTATAATAACCTAATAGGCCCAAGAAGGATTTAATCTCCTTCTTTGTAGTTGGTATTGGAAAATTCTTTATCACTGTGATCTTCTTGGGATTCGGTTTAATGCCGTCTTCCGTCACTATATGTCCCAAATACTCTATCTCTTTTCGTAGGAATTCAGATTTATCCGGCTGTATTTTTAGATTAGCTTGGTTCAATCTTAGGAACACCGCGTGTAAATCTGCAATGTGTTCTGGTAATGACGGTGAAAATACGATAATGTCGTCTAGATAGACCAAACAACATTTTCCATTTAGATCCGCTAATACATTATCCATAACCCTTTGAAAGGTTGCCGGGGCGTTCGTGAGCCCGAATGGCATACGAACGAATTCGTAATGGCCTCCCTGAGCTGTGAAAGCTGTTTTTGAAATATGCTTGGGTTCCATCTCTATTTGACGATACCCACTGGCCAAGTCTAAGGCTGTAAAGTACTTGGCACTGCTTATTCTATCCAACACGTCATTTATATTGGGCATTGGATACCTGTCTTTAATTGTCTTCTCGTTTAGTTTCCTAAAATCAACCACCATTCTCCATTTCTTTATATTTGAGGCATCCAATTTCTTCGATACGAGAAACACTGGTGCACTCCAAGGAGAATGGCTGTGCCTAATAATGTTTTGATCCAGAAGTTTATTTATTTGGCGTTAGATTTCAGTGCCCTCTGTAAGACTAAATCTGAAGGGTCTACAAAATATGGGTTTTTCATCTGTTGTATTTATATCATGTTTGACTTTGTTGGTGAAAGATAATTCATTTCCTTCCGAAAATATGATGTTAGGAAAACTCTTGCAAAGTTGGAAAAGTTGATGTTTTTCCTCTTCGTTTAAGTGTTCTGTCCTAATTAAATTAAACGTTGCTGTTGGGTCTTCCTTCTTGTATTTGAAGTTATTAGGAATCTCGTTAATGAAAGTGAACTCACCTTCATTAAACTTGTTTACCTCCAACCTCGAATCCAAGAAGAACCATTTTGGACTTGTAGAAAAATTATTGATTTCGAGTAAACCGAAGTTATCCACAGCATTATAAATGCCTTCCGTTATAAAAAAATCGTTTCCCAATTTAATGTGTTCACATAAAAAGGGTCCCTCCTTGATGCTAACGGGGACCTTAACAAGTGCTTTAGATCCTTCTTCAATTTCTTTAATTTCTGAGACATGATTTGGTTGCAGTAATATGGGTAGTTTGAAAATTGATGTCGAAAAGGTATGATCGGAAATTCTAATGTCTGCCTGGATATGTGTCAATATATTCATGCCGATTAGGCCATCAAAGAAAGGGTGGAATTGGAATAAGAGAAATGAGAACTCCCTTTTATCGTTTACTGTACTAAAAATAGGCAATGTTGCCATCTGATAAATTGGGTGCTCTTGGAGCACAGTGGTTATTACGATTGGTTTCTGTAAGTCAATTTTCTTTAGCTCGGGAACAAATTTGGGATGTATGAAGGAGCCCTCTGCTCCTGTATCAACTAGAAATTTTAAATGGCGATCATCGACTAATAATTCAACGTACGGCAAGTTCGCTTCCAAGCTGAACCTGCTTAAGAATCCTCTTTGTGTTTCGAGGCATCTGTCCGAAAATTTGGTGCCTCGTCGAAATTATGTTTCTCCCCGGCTTCTTCTGCCTTATTCTTTGTCTCGAAATTATACCTGTGCTGGTCTCTTGCATTAAACCTTTCATTTGAGTAATTCTTATTTGCCGCGGCCCTAGAAGTATTTGGTCTATCGTCGCTCGGCATTATAGCCGGATATTTAGTAATCTGGTTCTTTTCGAATTTCCTCGGAATGTATTCGCTTTTCTCGAAGCGATTAAAACGATTATACTCTCTTTTTTGGAGCTGGTTAGATCGAGGACTATCGTACAGTCTATTCTGTGATTTAAAAGCTGCGTTTTCAGAAAAATAAATACTCCGTTCTTTTATAACAACGTCATATGCTTCCTTTAATGTATCGGGTTTCATAGCTCTGACCGCTTCCAAACGAAAAAAAAAAAATAAAAAAAAAAAAAAAAAAAAAAAAAAAACAAAAGTAATGTCTTAATGATTTAACAACATCTATACAGCTCCTGGCCGGAATTGTATATGCTGCAGCAAATTTAGAGAATTTATCAATCAGTGTTAAAACGATTTGTCCATTAATTGTATAAATGTCCGTATGGACAATTTGTAATGGAGCTTCGGATATTTCGGGCTTTTGGAATAATGGTTTGGGTGGTCTTCTATCATATTTTAAAGTTTGGCAAATGTCAAAAAGGTTAATTATTTGAGTGATCTTCTGTTTCATATACGGAAAATACACTGTTCTTTTAAGATGTTGCAAGGTTTCTTCTATCCCTTGATGGTTATTCTTCGAGTGATAATCTTGGACTATTCTATCTTGTTCCTCCTTTGAGGTTACATCTAGTAGGAGTACCTTACATCGAGTAATTTTAAGATTAGTAAAATGTTCTTCATGTGATTTTTTAATGAGGTCGAAAATTTCGTCCGAAGTTAAAATCGCATGTATCTTGTTGGGCGTTAGTGTTTCACTTATCCAAAGTTTTATTTTATCAGCATCGAATTTTGTATGCACGATGGTGCGACGAAGTTTATTTTTGAAAAGTATATGATTTTGTACCGTATCTATATCTCCCAATTTGAGGATGTGTTGTGAGCGGTTTGTTGGACGTGATTATCCCGTTAGCATTGGTTGGTTTGGTGCTTCTGGTTTCAGAAATGCAATTGGCTTCCACCGTAATACGACTTAGGGCGTCGGCCACCACATTTTGTGACCCCTTTTTGTACACCACTTCGTAGTCATATTCTAAAAGTTGGAGTTTCCAACGAACTAGTTTAGAATTGGGTTCCTTAAAGTTCATGAACCATGTTAATGGCCTGTGGTCCGTCACAATTTGAAACTTTTGTCCAAATAGGTAGGGACGAAAATATTTAACCGCCCAGATTATAGCTAGCATTTCCTTTTCCACGGTAGAGTAATTTGACTCCCTGTCGTTTAGGGTCCTACTCGCGAATGATACTGGCCTGTCTGAACCAACGGTTCCTTGTGACAAGACCGCACCTATTGCCACGTTACTGGCATCGGTTGTTAATATAAATGGTTTCTTAAAGTCTGGATATTTTAAAATCGGGTCGTTGCAAAGTAGTGTTTTACAAGATTCGAAAGCTTCTTTGTACTCTTCGCTTAGCAGCACTGCTGCCTTACCCTTTAGTTGCTGAGTCATATGTTTAGTAATCCTGGCAAAATCTCGTATGAATTTTCTATAATAACCTAATAGGCCCAAGAAGGATTTAATCTCCTTCTTTGTAGTTGGTATTGGAAAATTCTTTATCACTGTGATCCTCTTGGGATTCGGTTTAATGCCATCTTCCGTCACTATATGTCCCAAATACTCTATCTCTTTTCGTAGGAATTCAGATTTATCTGGCTGTATTTTTAGATTAGCTTGGTTCAATCTTAGGAACACCGCGTGTAAATCTGGAATGTGTTCTTGTAATGACGGTGAAAATATGATAATATCGTCTAGATAGACCAAACAACATTTTCCATTTAGATCCGCTAATACATTATCCATAACCCTTTGAAAGGTTGCCGGGGCGTTCGTGAGCCCGAATGGCATACGAACGAATTCGTAATGGCCTCCCTGAGCTGTGAAAGCTGTTTTTGAAATATGCTTGGGTTCCATCTCTATTTGATCATACCCACTGGCCAAGTCTAAGGCTGTAAAGTACTTGGCCCTGCCTATTCTATCCAACACGTCATTTATATTGGGCATTGGATACCTGTCTTTAATAGTCTTCTCGTTTAGTTTCCTAAAATCAACCACCATTCTCCATTTCTTTATATTTGAGGCATCCAATTTCTTCGATACGAGAAACACTGGTGCACTACAAGGAGAATGGCTGTGCCTAATAATGTTTTGATCCAGAAGTTTATTTATTTGGCGTTAGATTTCAGTGCCCTCTGTAAGACTAAATCTGAAGGGTCTACAAAATATGGGTTTTTCATCTGTTGTATTTATATCATGTTTGACTTTGTTGTTGAAAGATAATTCATTTCCTTCCGAAAATATGATGTTAGGAAAACTCTTGCAAAGTTGGAAAAGTTGATGTTTTTCCTCTTCGTTTAAGTGTTCTGTCCTAATTAAATTAAACGTTGCTATTGGGTCTTCCTTCTTGTATTTGAAGT
Source organism: Drosophila carrolli (assembly GCA_018152295.1). Classification (NCBI taxonomy): domain Eukaryota; kingdom Metazoa; phylum Arthropoda; class Insecta; order Diptera; family Drosophilidae; genus Drosophila; species Drosophila carrolli. The sequence goes on from JAECXJ010000276.1 coordinate 127,433, forward strand.
TATTAGGAATCTCGTTAGTGAAAGTGAACTCACCTTCATTAAACTTGTTTACCTCCAACCTCGAATCCAAGAAGAACTTTTTTGGACTTGTAGAAAAATTATTGATTTCGAGTAAACCGAAGTTATCCACAGCATTATAAATGCCTTCCGTTATAAAAAAATCCTTTCCCAATTTAATGTGTTCACATAAAAAGGGTCCCTCCTTGATGCTAACGGGGACCTTAACAAGTGCTTTAGATCCTTCTTCAATTTCTTTAATTTCTGAGACATGATTTGGTTGCAGTACTATGGGTAGTTTGAAAATTGTTGTCGAAAAGGTATGATCGGAAATTCTAATGTCTGCCTGGATATGTGTCAATATATTCATGCCGATTAGGCCATCAAAGAAAGGGTGGAATTGGAATAAGAGAAATGAGAACTCCCTTTTATCGTTTACTGTACTAAAAATAGGCAATGTTGCCATCTGATAAATTGGGTGCTCTTGGAGCACAGTGGTTATTACGATTGGTTTCTGTAAGTCAATTTTCTTTAGCTCGGGAACAAATTTGGGATGTATCAACTAGAAATGGCGATCATCGACTAATAATTCAACGTACGGCAAGTTCGCTTCCAAGCTGAACCTGCTTAAGAATCCTCTTTGTGTTTCGAGGCATCTGTCCGAAAATTTGGTGCCTCGTCGAAATTATGTTTCTCCCCGGCTTCTTCTGCCTTATTCTTTGTCTCGAAATTATACCTGTGCTGGTCTCTTGCATTAAACCTTTCATTTGAGTAATTCTTATTTGCCGCGGCCCTAGAAGTACTTGGTCTATCGTCGCTCGGCATTATAGCCGGATATTTAGTAATCTGGTTCTTTTCGAATTTCCTCGGAATGTATTCGCTTTTCTCGAAGCGATTAAAACGATTATACTCTCTTTTTTGGAGCTGGTTAGATCGAGGACGATCGTACTGTCTATTTTGTGATTTAAAAGCTGCGTTTTCAGAAAAATAAATACTCCGTTCTTTTATAGCAACGTCATATGCTTCTTCTAATGTATCGGGTTTCATAGCTCTGACCGTACATCCTAAAGTACCGCGGAGGCCCGTAATAAAAGCCGTGAGACATGAGTGTGCTACCCCCTTCTTCCTGATTCTATAAGCGATTTGCTCGTTCTCCTCGGATTCAATGAGTCTGAACAACGCCAGCCTGATTTTAGTAATTTGATCATACAACCTCTGCACTTTAAGTTGTTTTTGTGGCAAATTGTGGATGGAATTATATCATTAAAGTGTCCTCATCTCTTCTATCTTTACAGTGCAATAGTAGTGCATCTCTGATTTCATCCCAATTTAGGCTCGCCCCTGAAGCAATTACTGCCTCGTTGGCCTTCCCTTCTATTTTTTGCCTAATAGCCCTTAATAAAATTTGGCCGTATGGAGTTTGGTCAGTGCCAAATCATGAGTATCACCTGGTGATAAACTCGTTTAGAGTGTACGGGTCACCAGCGTAAGTTGGCAGAAAGCGGATCACGTCTGGAATTCGCATGGATGCGAATAATTCTGCCAGATTAATGGCATTGGGTACTAGGGGTGACGAGGACGTTGTACTTGAATTCATTGTGGAGGTTGAGGGTGGTCTAATAGAAATCGAATTATTCGGAATGTCTTGTTCGTTACCCGCAGGAGTCTTAGAGGCACTCCTAGTGGTAGCCTTTCTCGCGGGTAATATATTTTTAACCTTACCTAAGTTCTTACTGTTTGTACTGTTCTCTTGTGTTGAAACTTTTATGATTGTGCGTTGTATTCTTATTAGTAAAATGGGTGTGTAAGTGTCCCTAATTAGTAAAATATATATTTTTATAGAATGGTATGGGTGTGTATAATTTAAGGCTCTTGTCTCTTTTCTTTGTTCTTTTTTTGTTTTTTACAAATGCTTGGTGTATAACTTATACCTAAAGTATTATACTTAGTGTTGTTCGTGTTGTTATCCTATCCAGAAGTGTATGTGTTGAAAATGTTAATCACCCGAAGCAAAGCATGCTCGTATCTCTACAATGAGTCTTGTATTGTAACATAGGCAATGTTAAAATGCGAGCTAGTCGCTAATAAACTCTCAAGCTGATTAGATCACATCGTGTGTTTTTCATTCCCTGCGGTTGTAACGGTCATCCCCTTGAATAGGTTATGGGCCCAGGTTACCCAGACAAGCATATGAAGAACAGAACAGAACAGAAATATGAGTGCGATGTACCAAATTGAAAAGCTGGACGAAAAGAATTACGACTCTTGGTGCGTCCAGATGCGCAGTGTTTTGGTGCACTCTGAGCTGTGGGAAGTCGTATCAGGGCAGTTAAAACAGGAAACTGCTCCAGAGGGAGTGAACTGGCTAGGCTTGGATCAGAAAGCATTGGCGACGCTCATATTAAGTGTAAAGCCCTCACAGTTGGGATATGTTAAGCATTGTTCACATTCCGCTGAGGCCTGGACGAGATTAAGAGAAGTGCATCAGCCTAGCGGACCGGTACGCAAGGTATCGCTTTACAAAAAGCTGTTAAGTACCAGGATGGCAGATGGACAGACAATGACCGGATACATAAGTTTTTTTGTCGAAATCCTAGATCAACTTGCAAGTGTTAATATTGATTTAAATGAAGAGCTGCGAGCGATCATTTTACTTTCCAGTCTCCCAAAAGACTACGGAAGTTTTGTTGTTGCCATAGAAACGATTTTTCGAGCAGATCGCCATGTAAGACGTGCATGGTGAGCAAGGTATCCGTGAAACCTTTTCCATCTCGAACGGAAAATCGAGCAGAGGATTTGTTACAGCTAGTTCACTCTGACGTGTGTGGACCATTCGGAACAAGTTCGCTAGGTGGCTCAAGATATTTCCTAACTTTCGTAGACGACAAGTCGAGGCGCGTGTTCATATATTTCCTGAAGCGCAAAGAAGAAGTGTTTGACAAATTCGTTGAATTTAAAAATATGTATGAGCGACAAACGGGAAAGAAGCTTATCTGCATCCGAAGTGACAACGGTCGCGAGTACGTGAATCGGACGTTTGATGATTACCTGAGATCGAATGGGATAATACGGCAGCTGACAGTCCCCTACACGCCGCAACAAAACGGAGTTGCTGAGCGTTTAAACCGGACTTTGGTAGAGATGTCCCGGTGTTTACTAGTGCAGTCTGGACTATGCGAGGCCCTGTGGGCAGAGGCAGTTTACACTGCGGTATACTTACGCAATCGGTCACCTACAACTGCTCTGGCCAACATGACGCCTATGGATGCGTGGACTGGTAAGAAGCCATCTGTCAGTCATCTCAAAGTTTTTGGCTCCGTTGCAGTGGCGCTAGACAAGGGCGTATAGAGAAGGAAGTTCCAACCTAAGGGCACGGAGTATCGCATGGTTGGCTATTCGAGAGCGGCCAAGGCGTACAGGCTTTACGACCCTAAAAAGCGGCAGGTGGTCGAGAAGAGAGATGTTCTCTTTGACGAAAATGACGGTGGACAGCAGCTTTCTGGAGATGAGACGATTTCGTTTGATTGGCAGCGGGCCGCGGAAATACCAAGCAGTTATGGCGAGGACATCGAACAAAAATCCTCTGAGCTGGCTGAGGGCATCTCTGATAAACACGGCATCAAAGATGAAGGCGGCGGCGATAGTAAGGAAATGGACTGCGTGGGTACTGAGGACGAAGGCGGTTTGGAGCTGGAAGTGGATCGAGTCGGACGTGGCAGGCCAAAGATTTTACGTACGGGCAGACCTGGTCGCCCAAGGAAACAGTATAACACACTTGTAAATTTGGCTGCGAGTGAAATACAAATACCATCGACGTACAATGAAGCGGTCAGCGGTGCACTTTCTACCAGGTGGGGCGAAGCGATGCGTTCTGAATATGATGCCTTGATTACGAATCAGACCTGGGAAGTAGCCGATCCACCTGACAACCGGAAACCCATTGGTTGTAAGTGGGTGTACAGCGTGAAGCGTGACTCAACTGGCAATGTTGAAAGGTTCAAGGCTCGTCTAGTAGCGAAAGGCTGTTCCCAGCGTTATGGTGTAAACTTTATCGAGACATATTCACCAGTCTGCAGATTGGAAAGCATCCGGTTGATTTTGGCCATGGCAGCTGAAATGGAACTCTACGTTCACCAGATGGATGTATGCACGGCGTACCTTAACAGCGATCTGGATGCGACAGTGTACATGCAACAACCCGAAGGTTATGAAGACGGCAGCAAGACGGGAAAGATGCTATTGCTGAAGAAGGCAATATACGGACTGAAGCAGGCTGGAAGACAATGGAACATTAAACTGGATGGTGTTCTGAAAAACATTGGTTTTCTCCCAACGGAAAATGAGCCTTACTTATATAAACGAGTTGGCGATGGTAGTATTGCGTTAATTCTTGTTTACGTTGCTGATCTCATTATAGCGTGTAAAAGCAAACCAGATCTGATTGACATCAAGACAGTCAGCAGTTGGCGAGCTGATGTGGTTGGCACTCACGGCCCGACCCGATATTTTGCATTCCGTTGCGAAATTAGCACAGCGAAACAAGGATCCGCACAGCGAGCACTTAGCGGGTGTTAAGCATGTCATGCGGTATCTGGCGGCCACGATGAACTACAAGCTGCACTACAAAGGGACAGGACAAGCTCTCGTTGGCTATGTTGACGCCGACTGGGGCGTCGATAGGATTGGTCGAAAATCGTTCACTGGCTACGTTTTCTTCCTAGCCGGTGGCCCAATCTCATGGAAATCGGAGAAGCAGCATAGCGTGGCTCTCAGCAGCACTGAAGCAGAGTACATGGCGTTGTCGACGACGTGTAAGGAGGCAGTTGCACGAGACGGCTTATTATCGAGCTTGGTTGTGGCGACGCGAATATTCCAACGGTCATGTATGGCGACAACTTAAGTGCCCAACAATTGGCAAAGAACCCGGTGCATCATGCTAGGACGAAGCATGTAGATATAAGATATCACTTTGTACGTCAGATACTAAACGAAGGTCATATTGTTTTAAAATATGCTTCTACTGAGGTAATGATTGCAGATGTATTGACCAAGAATTTGGCGAAGAAGAAACACCATGAATTTGTAAGAATGTTGAATTTGTACTAGCAATATTTATAACGTGCTTGCATTGAGGAGGAGTGTATAATGCGAGCTAGTCGCTAATAAACTCTCAATCTGATTAGATAACATCGTGTGTTTTTCATTCACTGCGGTTGTAACGGTCATCCCTTTGAATAGTATGTTTGAGCGTAGTGTATACCCTGTGAAGGTAAAGACTTTAGTAAAAATTCTTTTTCATAAAATAATGATAGAAAAATGTAGATGCACAAAAAAAATTTTTTATTTAAAATTTATTTATTTCTATATTGTTTCTTCAAATATTTATTTTGTATCTATAATTTTTTTGCCAGTGAATCTCATGTACAGGAGTCGCAATGAATACACTGACATTTGATTTCACTTATGCACTTTCCAAAAATTTTTATTTAATAATTCTGTGCCCGTGGAATCGCATGTTCAGGAGTCGCGATGAATACACTGCCACTTGATTCCACTTATGCACTTTTTCACAAATGTTTTTTTTGTTTTAACATCATGAATAATTATTTTTTTATTTTATTTATTCTTTATTTTGTATGTTTACTATTTTTTGCCCTTGAAATAGCGTGTACAGGAGTCGCGATGAATACACTGACATTTGATTTCACTTATGCTTTGTTTTGTGTTTTTTTTGTTTTAACAACATCCATATTAATTTTTTTTTTTTTATTTATTTATTTATTTATTCTTTATTTTGTATTTTTAATATTTTTGCCCGTGAAATCGCATGTACAGGAGTCGCAATAAATACACTGACACTTGATTTCACTTCATGCATTTTTCTTTTTTATATTTCATGTATGTTTATTTTAATGAACTATTCTTTTTTTCTGTTTTTTTTTTTTAATTTTTTTATCACTTTTCTTTTTTTATTTTTGTTCGTGTTGTTATCCTATCCAGAAGTGTATGTGTTGAAAATGTTAATCACCCGAAGCAAAGCATGCTCGTATCTCTACAATGAGTCTTGTATTGTAACATAGGCAATGTTAAAATGCGAGCTAGTCGCTAATAAACTCTCAAGCTGATTAGATCACATCGTGTGTTTTTCATTCCCTGCGGTTGTAACGGTCATCCCCTTGAATAGGTTATGGGCCCAGGTTACCCAGACAAGCATATGAAGAACAGAACAGAACAGAAATATGAGTGCGATGTACCAAATTGAAAAGCTGGACGAAAAGAATTACGACTCTTGGTGCGTCCAGATGCGCAGTGTTTTGGTGCACTCTGAGCTGTGGGAAGTCGTATCAGGGCAGTTAAAACAGGAAACTGCTCCAGAGGGAGTGAACTGGCTAGGCTTGGATCAGAAAGCATTGGCGACGCTCATATTAAGTGTAAAGCCCTCACAGTTGGGATATGTTAAGCATTGTTCACATTCCGCTGAGGCCTGGACGAGATTAAGAGAAGTGCATCAGCCTAGCGGACCGGTACGCAAGGTATCGCTTTACAAAAAGCTGTTAAGTACCAGGATGGCAGATGGACAGACAATGACCGGATACATAAGTTTTTTTGTCGAAATCCTAGATCAACTTGCAAGTGTTAATATTGATTTAAATGAAGAGCTGCGAGCGATCATTTTACTTTCCAGTCTCCCAAAAGACTACGGAAGTTTTGTTGTTGCCATAGAAACGATTTTTCGAGCAGATCGCCATGTAAGACGTGCATGGTGAGCAAGGTATCCGTGAAACCTTTTCCATCTCGAACGGAAAATCGAGCAGAGGATTTGTTACAGCTAGTTCACTCTGACGTGTGTGGACCATTCGGAACAAGTTCGCTAGGTGGCTCAAGATATTTCCTAACTTTCGTAGACGACAAGTCGAGGCGCGTGTTCATATATTTCCTGAAGCGCAAAGAAGAAGTGTTTGACAAATTCGTTGAATTTAAAAATATGTATGAGCGACAAACGGGAAAGAAGCTTATCTGCATCCGAAGTGACAACGGTCGCGAGTACGTGAATCGGACGTTTGATGATTACCTGAGATCGAATGGGATAATACGGCAGCTGACAGTCCCCTACACGCCGCAACAAAACGGAGTTGCTGAGCGTTTAAACCGGACTTTGGTAGAGATGTCCCGGTGTTTACTAGTGCAGTCTGGACTATGCGAGGCCCTGTGGGCAGAGGCAGTTTACACTGCGGTATACTTACGCAATCGGTCACCTACAACTGCTCTGGCCAACATGACGCCTATGGATGCGTGGACTGGTAAGAAGCCATCTGTCAGTCATCTCAAAGTTTTTGGCTCCGTTGCAGTGGCGCTAGACAAGGGCGTATAGAGAAGGAAGTTCCAACCTAAGGGCACGGAGTATCGCATGGTTGGCTATTCGAGAGCGGCCAAGGCGTACAGGCTTTACGACCCTAAAAAGCGGCAGGTGGTCGAGAAGAGAGATGTTCTCTTTGACGAAAATGACGGTGGACAGCAGCTTTCTGGAGATGAGACGATTTCGTTTGATTGGCAGCGGGCCGCGGAAATACCAAGCAGTTATGGCGAGGACATCGAACAAAAATCCTCTGAGCTGGCTGAGGGCATCTCTGATAAACACGGCATCAAAGATGAAGGCGGCGGCGATAGTAAGGAAATGGACTGCGTGGGTACTGAGGACGAAGGCGGTTTGGAGCTGGAAGTGGATCGAGTCGGACGTGGCAGGCCAAAGATTTTACGTACGGGCAGACCTGGTCGCCCAAGGAAACAGTATAACACACTTGTAAATTTGGCTGCGAGTGAAATACAAATACCATCGACGTACAATGAAGCGGTCAGCGGTGCACTTTCTACCAGGTGGGGCGAAGCGATGCGTTCTGAATATGATGCCTTGATTACGAATCAGACCTGGGAAGTAGCCGATCCACCTGACAACCGGAAACCCATTGGTTGTAAGTGGGTGTACAGCGTGAAGCGTGACTCAACTGGCAATGTTGAAAGGTTCAAGGCTCGTCTAGTAGCGAAAGGCTGTTCCCAGCGTTATGGTGTAAACTTTATCGAGACATATTCACCAGTCTGCAGATTGGAAAGCATCCGGTTGATTTTGGCCATGGCAGCTGAAATGGAACTCTACGTTCACCAGATGGATGTATGCACGGCGTACCTTAACAGCGATCTGGATGCGACAGTGTACATGCAACAACCCGAAGGTTATGAAGACGGCAGCAAGACGGGAAAGATGCTATTGCTGAAGAAGGCAATATACGGACTGAAGCAGGCTGGAAGACAATGGAACATTAAACTGGATGGTGTTCTGAAAAACATTGGTTTTCTCCCAACGGAAAATGAGCCTTACTTATATAAACGAGTTGGCGATGGTAGTATTGCGTTAATTCTTGTTTACGTTGCTGATCTCATTATAGCGTGTAAAAGCAAACCAGATCTGATTGACATCAAGACAGTCAGCAGTTGGCGAGCTGATGTGGTTGGCACTCACGGCCCGACCCGATATTTTGCATTCCGTTGCGAAATTAGCACAGCGAAACAAGGATCCGCACAGCGAGCACTTAGCGGGTGTTAAGCATGTCATGCGGTATCTGGCGGCCACGATGAACTACAAGCTGCACTACAAAGGGACAGGACAAGCTCTCGTTGGCTATGTTGACGCCGACTGGGGCGTCGATAGGATTGGTCGAAAATCGTTCACTGGCTACGTTTTCTTCCTAGCCGGTGGCCCAATCTCATGGAAATCGGAGAAGCAGCATAGCGTGGCTCTCAGCAGCACTGAAGCAGAGTACATGGCGTTGTCGACGACGTGTAAGGAGGCAGTTGCACGAGACGGCTTATTATCGAGCTTGGTTGTGGCGACGCGAATATTCCAACGGTCATGTATGGCGACAACTTAAGTGCCCAACAATTGGCAAAGAACCCGGTGCATCATGCTAGGACGAAGCATGTAGATATAAGATATCACTTTGTACGTCAGATACTAAACGAAGGTCATATTGTTTTAAAATATGCTTCTACTGAGGTAATGATTGCAGATGTATTGACCAAGAATTTGGCGAAGAAGAAACACCATGAATTTGTAAGAATGTTGAATTTGTACTAGCAATATTTATAACGTGCTTGCATTGAGGAGGAGTGTATAATGCGAGCTAGTCGCTAATAAACTCTCAATCTGATTAGATAACATCGTGTGTTTTTCATTCACTGCGGTTGTAACGGTCATCCCTTTGAATAGTATGTTTGAGCGTAGTGTATACCCTGTGAAGGTAAAGACTTTAGTAAAAATTCTTTTTCATAAAATAATGATAGAAAAATGTAGATGCACAAAAAAAAAAATTTTTTATTTAAAATTTATTTATTTCTATATTGTTTCTTCAAATATTTATTTTGTATCTATAATTTTTTTGCCAGTGAATCTCATGTACAGGAGTCGCAATGAATACACTGACATTTGATTTCACTTATGCACTTTCCAAAAATTTTTATTTAATAATTCTGTGCCCGTGGAATCGCATGTTCAGGAGTCGCGATGAATACACTGCCACTTGATTCCACTTATGCACTTTTTCACAAATGTTTTTTTTGTTTTAACATCATGAATAATTATTTTTTTTATTTTATTTATTCTTTATTTTGTATGTTTACTATTTTTTGCCCTTGAAATAGCGTGTACAGGAGTCGCGATGAATACACTGACATTTGATTTCACTTATGCTTTGTTTTGTGTTTTTTTTGTTTTAACAACATCCATATTAATTTTTTTTTTTTTATTTATTTATTTATTTATTCTTTATTTTGTATTTTTAATATTTTTGCCCGTGAAATCGCATGTACAGGAGTCGCAATGAATACACTGACACTTGATTTCACTTCATGCATTTTTCTTTTTTATATATCATGTATGTTTATTTTAATGAACTATTCTTTTTTTTCTTTTAAAATTTTTTATCACTTTTCTTTCTTTATTTTTCATCCTTCACAAAACTATTACGCTTTCTACTTACTATTCTTTATTATTTTTCTTGTGTTTAAATTGTGTGCTTACAAGAATACGATGATAATTTGTTCCATTATGGTCCGAGTAGCGGCTGCGCCAGTTACAGTAAAACGTTCGGCTAGAAGTCCGAAGGTGTTTCCCAGATTCCCTTGTAGGTTTTGTAGGAGCTGATGTTTGATAGAATAACAAGTAGATCGTGCGATTTGATTTGTCATACAAGACTGAATTAATATATTCTTCAGCGGTGGCTAAATAGCCGCCGCTGCCAAGTGTACATTGAAATTATATATATGATACATAAAAGCTTATATATAACTCTAAGAATGTTTATCAGGAAATCATACGAAGTGTCTGGTGGTCATATTTCAGCGGCATCAGTGTGGGGGCATCCTGTTGCGAAGTCAGCAACTGTAAACGGGGCAACGGCTAGTGGTCGTTGCTGAGTTTGGGCAGTGTTTTGATTGCAACATAATTGCAATGTGAAGTGTGGGTTCAGTGGCCGCTCAGTCAGCGTACCGTTTCTAGGGTAGCTCTGGGTGGCTTGGTCGGAGGCTCAACGTATCGTCCCTGGGCGGTAACTCGCGCCAAATACACCTTTCCTCTTGTACATCTTAAGAAAAAAGTGTATTTGGCGCGCAAAAATGCCGTATGAACGTAAACATACAGCATATACAAATTAACTAGATATAGTCAAAAGTTTCTACATACGGAATTTTTGCGCGCGAAATATGTACAAGAGGGTTTCATAAATACAGTGACTCCATCGCTTAATCGGACAAGTACCTTCTTATGATAAATGTGCGATAAAAATATACTAAATGGGCTTAATTAATTTTTAAAAATTTTTTTATTATAAATATACACTTTTACCTATCTAAAACAAAAGAAAAAACTCAACATTTTTGTTAAGAACCCAAAGTTTTCAGACAAATACAAATTTATATCGATATTTGGCGCTCAACGAATAATCGGACAATCCCAAAATGAACACAAAAAATCGTTTTTCCAGGAATTCGATGCAAACTTTAGGCTTTTTGAATTGCGTTTGGTTTATAATGGAGATTAGGAGCAGAAAACATAAATTTGCTATTATAAAAGTAGAAAAATGGCTCCAAATGGAAAGCAATCCTCTGTAGAACTTCGGCAGTTAGTTGTTAAGCTACATTTTGAAGGGAAATCTCCGAATTAGTTGGAAAAAGCAAATCTATGGTCCACGACATTATTAAGCGGTTCCGTGATAAATTTAGATTCGCCAATAAAAGCAGGGAAGGCCAAAAAAGATCTTAAATAACCGAGAAGAAAGGTCGTTTGAAAAGAAATTAAACAAGATCCCTTCAAAACTGCTAAATAACTAAAGATTTCTTTACAAAACACAACTGGTAAAGACGTGTGTCTCTATACTGTGCGTAATACTTTACATAAATTCGATTTCCACGGAAGATTTGTGAGGAAGAAGCCCTTTATTAGCCCCAAGAACAAATAAAATCGCATTAAATATGCAAAAAAAATGTTTGATGAAAACAGGGGATTTTTGGAAGACGGTAATATAGTAGTTATGGAGCTCAACAAATATTTTTGTTGATTTTTATTAATTAATTAAAGGTTCTATTTAAATAAATATTTTTTGAGCTAGTAGTTATTACTATATTACCGTCTTCCAAAAATCCCCTGTTTTCATCAAACATTTTTTTTGCATATTTAATGCGATTTTATTTGTTCTTGGGGCTAATAAAGGGCTTCTTCCTCACAAATCTTCCGTGGAAATCGAATTTATGTAAAGTATTACGCACAGTATAGAGACACACGTCTTTACCAGTTGTGTTTTGTAAAGAAATCTTTAGTTATTTAGCAGTTTTGAAGGGATCTTGTTTAATTTCTTTTCAAACGACCTTTCTTCTCGGTTATTTAAGATCTTTTTTGGCCTTCCTGCTTTTATTGGCGAATCTAAATTTATCACGGAACCGCTTAATAATGTCGTGGACCATAGATTTGCTTTTTCCAACTAATTCGGAGATTTCCCTTCAAAATGTAGCTTAACAACTAACTGCCGAAGTTCTACAGAGGATTGCTTTCCATTTGGAGCCATTTTTCTACTTTATAATAGCAAATTTATGTTTTCTGCTCCTAATCTCCATTATAAACCAAACGCAATTCAAAAAGCCTAAAGTTTGCATCGAATTTCTGGAAAAAAACGATTTTTTGTGTTCATTTTGGGATTGTCCGATTATTCGTTGAGCGCCAAATATCGATATAAATTTGTATTTGTTTGAAAACTTTGGGTTCTTAACAAAAATGTTGAGTTTTGTCTTTTGTTTTAGATAGGTGAAAATGTATATTTATAATAAAAAAATTTTAAACGAGGACGGAAGCTAACTTCGGCAAGCCGAAGTTTTAATACCCTTGCAGACTTTGCCGAAATTGCTAAAACTGAAAAAGTAGCGATAGGAATAAGGTATACATAAATAAACTAGATTTGCGTCGTTTGATGTCAATTGCTTTTATACTGCAAAAATGTCATATAAAATAGGAAAAAAGGGATACTTTCGCAGCCTTTAACTATTTTTCCTACGGAAGCTATAAGAAATAGACGTCCGATCGGCAAGCGCTTTTACCCTAATCAAGATATGCGTAAATAAATAAGACTTGGAAAAATTTATGTCAGTAGCTTACACACTACGTGAAAAATTCAGAAAACCAACAAATTTGGACCGATTTCACCGAATTGTTCCTATGGGAGCTATAGGATATAGACGTCCGATCGCCAAGCGCTTTTACCCTGATCAAGGTATGCATAAAAAAATAAGATTTGGAAAGATTTATGTTAAATGCTTTTACACTGCGCGAAATATCTTCCATTCTTGAAAGTTATATCCGATTGTTCCTATGGGAGCTATAGGATATAGACGTCCGATCAGCACGCGCTTTTACCTTGATGAAGGAATGCATAAAAAAATACGATTTGAAAAAATTTATAGCAATAGCTTTTACACAGCGCGAAATATTCTGAAAAACATCAAATTTGGACCGATTTTACCCTATTGTTCCTATGGGAGCTATAGGATATAGACGTCCGATCGCCACGCGCTTTTACCCTGATCAAGGTATGCATAAAAAAATACGATTTGGAAAGATTCATGTCAAAAGCTTTTACACTGCGCGAAATATCATCAATTCTGGCAAGATATATCCGATTGTTCCTATGGGAGCTATAGGATATAGACGTCCGATTGGGGCGATTTTCAAACTTGATCTGCGTACACATGTTTTAGGACGAGTGTGAAAGTTTCAGATCGCTAGCTTTTAAACTGAGCTCGCAAACGGTATTGAAACAGACGGACAGACGGACAGACGGACATGGCTATATCGACTCAGGAGGTGATCCTGATCAAGAATATATATACTTTATACGGTCGGAAACGTCTCCTTCAGTGCGTTACAAACTTCTGACCAAAATTATAACACCCTCTGCAAGGGTATAAAAAGATTAGCTATACGTAATTAATTTAATTTTTAAATAGCGGATGTAGTATGTACTTGTCTGATTGGCAGCAACTTTTACCCTGAGCAAGGTGTACATAAATAAATTAGATAAATTGCATAGTTTCATGCCAATAGCTTTTATACTGCAAAATTGTCATATACAAATAGGGAAAAAAGGGATATTTTCGCAGCCTTTAACAATTTTTCCTACGGAAGCTATACGATATAGACGTCCAATCGGCAAGCGCTTTTACGCTGATCAAGGTATGCGTAAATAAATAAGACTTGGAAAAATGTGTGTCAATAGCTTATACACTGCGCGAAATATTCTAAAAAACATGAAATTTTGACCGATTTCACCGTATTGTTCCTATGGGAGCTATAGGATATAGACGTCCGATCAGCACGCGCTTTTACCTTGATGAATGAATGCATAAAAAAATACGATTTGAAAAAATGTACAGCAATAGCTTTTACACATCGCGAAATATTCTGAAAAACATCAAATTTGGACCGATTTTACCCTATTGTTCCTATGGGAGCTATAGGATATAGACGTCCGATCGTCACGCGCTTTTACCCTGATCAAGGTACGCATAAAAAATAAGATTTGGAAAGATTTATGTCAATAGCTTTTACACTGCGCGAAATATCCTAAAAATCATTAAATTTTAACCGATTTTACCCTATTGTTCCTATGGGAGCTATAGGATATAGACGTCCGATCGCCACGCGCTTTTACCCTGATCAAGGTATGCATAAAAAAATACGATTTGTAAAGATTAATGTCAATAGCTTTTACACTGCGCGAAATATCATAAATTCTTGCAAGATATATCCAATTGTTCCTATGGGAGCTATAGGATATAGACGTCCGATCGGGGCGATTTTCAAACTTGATCTGCGTACACATGTTTTAGGACGATTGTGAAAGTTTCAGATCGCTAGCTTTTAAACTGAGCTCGCAAACGGTATTGAAACAGACGGACAGACGGACAGACGGACATGGCTATATCGACTCCCCTATTGATCCTGATCAAGAATATATATACTTTATGGGGTCGGAAACGTCTCCTTCACTGCGTTACAAACTTCTGACCAAAATTATAATACCCTCTGCAAGGGTATAAAAATTAAGTTTTCTATAATTATACATAAAACGAGGACGGAAGCTAACTTCGGCAAGCCGAAGTTTTAATACCCTTGCAGACTTTGCCGAAATTGCTAAAACTGAAAAAGTAGCGATAGGAATAAGGTATACATAAATAAACTAGATTTGCGTCGTTTGATGTCAATTGCTTTTATACTGCAAAAATGTCATATAAAATAGAAAAAAGGGATACTTTCGCAGCCTTTAACTATTTTTCCTACGGAAGCTATAAGAAATAGACGTCCGATCGGCAAGCGCTTTTACCCTAATCAAGATATGCGTAAATAAATAAGACTTGGAAAAATTTATGTCAGTAGCTTACACACTACGTGAAAAATTCAGAAAACCAACAAATTTGGACCGATTTCACCGAATTGTTCCTATGGGAGCTATAGGATATAGACGTCCGATCGCCAAGCGCTTTTACCCTGATCAAGGTATGCATAAAAAAATAAGATTTGGAAAGATTTATGTTAAATGCTTTTACACTGCGCGAAATATCTTCCATTCTTGAAAGTTATATCCGATTGTTCCTATGGGAGCTATAGGATATAGACGTCCGATCAGCACGCGCTTTTACCTTGATGAAGGAATGCATAAAAAAATACGATTTGAAAAAATTTATAGCAATAGCTTTTACACAGCGCGAAATATTCTGAAAAACATCAAATTTGGACCGATTTTACCCTATTGTTCCTATGGGAGCTATAGGATATAGACGTCCGATCGCCACGCGCTTTTACCCTGATCAAGGTATGCATAAAAAAATACGATTTGGAAAGATTCATGTCAAAAGCTTTTACACTGCGCGAAATATCATCAATTCTGGCAAGATATATCCGATTGTTCCTATGGGAGCTATAGGATATAGACGTCCGATCGGGGCGATTTTCAAACTTGATCTGCGTACACATGTTTTAGGACGATTGTGAAAGTTTCAGATCGCTAGCTTTTAAACTGAGCTCGCAAACGGTATTGAAACAGACGGACAGACGGACAGACGGACATGGCTATATCGACTCAGGAGGTGATCCTGATCAAGAATATATATACTTTATAGGGTCGGAAACGTCTCCTTCACTGCGTTACAAACTTCTGACCAAAATTATAATACCCTCTGCAAGGGTATAAAAAAGATTAGCTATACGTAATTAATTTAATTTTTAAATAGCGGATGTAGTATGTACTTGTCTGATTGGCAGCAACTTTTACCCTGAGCAAGGTGTACATAAATAAATTAGATAAATTGCATAGTTTCATGCCAATAGCTTTTATACTGCAAAATTGTCATATACAAATAGGGAAAAAAGGGATATTTTCGCAGCCTTTAACAATTTTTCCTACGGAAGCTATACGATATAGACGTCCAATCGGCAAGCGCTTTTACGCTGATCAAGGTATGCGTAAATAAATAAGACTTGGAAAAATGTGTGTCAATAGCTTATACACTGCGCGAAATATTCTAAAAAACATGAAATTTTGACCGATTTCACCGTATTGTTCCTATGGGAGCTATAGGATATAGACGTCCGATCAGCACGCGCTTTTACCTTGATGAATGAATGCATAAAAAAATACGATTTGAAAAAATGTACAGCAATAGCTTTTACACATCGCGAAATATTCTGAAAAACATCAAATTTGGACCGATTTTACCCTATTGTTCCTATGGGAGCTATAGGATATAGACGTCCGATCGTCACGCGCTTTTACCCTGATCAAGGTACGCATAAAAAAATAAGATTTGGAAAGATTTATGTCAATAGCTTTTACACTGCGCGAAATATCCTAAAAATCATTAAATTTTAACCGATTTTACCCTATTGTTCCTATGGGAGCTATAGGATATAGACGTCCGATCGCCACGCGCTTTTACCCTGATCAAGGTATGCATAAAAAAATACGATTTGTAAAGATTAATGTCAATAGCTTTTACACTGCGCGAAATATCATAAATTCTTGCAAGATATATCCAATTGTTCCTATGGGAGCTATAGGATATAGACGTCCGATCGGGGCGATTTTCAAACTTGATCTGCGTACACATGTTTTAGGACGATTGTGAAAGTTTCAGATCGCTAGCTTTTAAACTGAGCTCGCAAACGGTATTGAAACAGACGGACAGACGGACAGACGGACATGGCTATATCGACTCCCCTATTGATCCTGATCAAGAATATATATACTTTATGGGGTCGGAAACGTCTCCTTCACTGCGTTACAAACTTCTGACCAAAATTATAATACCCTCTGCAAGGGTATAAAAATTAAGTTTTCTATAATTATACATAAAAAAAGATTAGCTATACGTAATTAATTTAATTTTTAAATAGCGGATGTAGTATGTACTTGTCTGATTGGCAGCAACTTTTACCCTGAGCAAGGTGTACATAAATAAATTAGATAAATTGCATAGTTTCATGCCAATAGCTTTTATACTGCAAAATTGTCATATACAAATAGGGAAAAAAGGGATATTTTCGCAGCCTTTAACAATTTTTCCTACGGAAGCTATACGATATAGACGTCCAATCGGCAAGCGCTTTTACGCTGATCAAGGTATGCGTAAATAAATAAGACTTGGAAAAATGTGTGTCAATAGCTTATACACTGCGCGAAATATTCTAAAAAACATGAAATTTTGACCGATTTCACCGTATTGTTCCTATGGGAGCTATAGGATATAGACGTCCGATCAGCACGCGCTTTTACCTTGATGAATGAATGCATAAAAAAATACGATTTGAAAAAATGTACAGCAATAGCTTTTACACATCGCGAAATATTCTGAAAAACATCAAATTTGGACCGATTTTACCCTATTGTTCCTATGGGAGCTATAGGATATAGACGTCCGATCGTCACGCGCTTTTACCCTGATCAAGGTACGCATAAAAAAATAAGATTTGGAAAGATTTATGTCAATAGCTTTTACACTGCGCGAAATATCCTAAAAATCATTAAATTTTAACCGATTTTACCCTATTGTTCCTATGGGAGCTATAGGATATAGACGTCCGATCGCCACGCGCTTTTACCCTGATCAAGGTATGCATAAAAAAATACGATTTGTAAAGATTAATGTCAATAGCTTTTACACTGCGCGAAATATCATAAATTCTTGCAAGATATATCCAATTGTTCCTATGGGAGCTATAGGATATAGACGTCCGATCGGGGCGATTTTCAAACTTGATCTGCGTACACATGTTTTAGGACGATTGTGAAAGTTTCAGATCGCTAGCTTTTAAACTGAGCTCGCAAACGGTATTGAAACAGACGGACAGACGGACAGACGGACAGACGGACAGACGGACATGGCTATATCGACTCCCCTATTGATCCTGATCAAGAATATATATACTTTATGGGGTCGGAAACGTCTCCTTCACTGCGTTACAAACTTCTGACCAAAATTATAATACCCTCTGCAAGGGTATAAAATTAAGTTTTCTATAATTATACATAAAAAAAGATTAGCTATACGTAATTAATTTAATTTTTAAATAGCGGATGTAGTATGTACTTGTCTGATTGGCAGCAACTTTTACCCTGAGCAAGGTGTACATAAATAAATTAGATAAATTGCATAGTTTCATGCCAATAGCTTTTATACTGCAAAATTGTCATATACAAATAGGGAAAAAAGGGATATTTTCGCAGCCTTTAACAATTTTTCCTACGGAAGCTATACGATATAGACGTCCAATCGGCAAGCGCTTTTACGCTGATCAAGGTATGCGTAAATAAATAAGACTTGGAAAAATGTGTGTCAATAGCTTATACACTGCGCGAAATATTCTAAAAAACATGAAATTTTGACCGATTTCACCGTATTGTTCCTATGGGAGCTATAGGATATAGACGTCCGATCAGCACGCGCTTTTACCTTGATGAATGAATGCATAAAAAATACGATTTGAAAAAATGTACAGCAATAGCTTTTACACATCGCGAAATATTCTGAAAAACATCAAATTTGGACCGATTTTACCCTATTGTTCCTATGGGAGCTATAGGATATAGACGTCCGATCGTCACGCGCTTTTACCCTGATCAAGGTACGCATAAAAAAATAAGATTTGGAAAGATTTATGTCAATAGCTTTTACACTGCGCGAAATATCCTAAAAATCATTAAATTTTAACCGATTTTACCCTATTGTTCCTATGGGAGCTATAGGATATAGACGTCCGATCGCCACGCGCTTTTACCCTGATCAAGGTATGCATAAAAAAATACGATTTGTAAAGATTAATGTCAATAGCTTTTACACTGCGCGAAATATCATAAATTCTTGCAAGATATATCCAATTGTTCCTATGGGAGCTATAGGATATAGACGTCCGATCGGGGCGATTTTCAAACTTGATCTGCGTACACATGTTTTAGGACGATTGTGAAAGTTTCAGATCGCTAGCTTTTAAACTGAGCTCGCAAACGGTATTGAAACAGACGGACAGACGGACAGACGGACATGGCTATATCGACTCCCCTATTGATCCTGATCAAGAATATATATACTTTATGGGGTCGGAAACGTCTCCTTCACTGCGTTACAAACTTCTGACCAAAATTATAATACCCTCTGCAAGGGTATAAAAAGATTAGCTATACGTAATTAATTTAATTTTTAAATAGCGGATGTAGTATGTACTTGTCTGATTGGCAGCAACTTTTACCCTGAGCAAGGTGTACATAAATAAATTAGATAAATTGCATAGTTTCATGCCAATAGCTTTTATACTGCAAAATTGTCATATACAAATAGGGAAAAAAGGGATATTTTCGCAGCCTTTAACAATTTTTCCTACGGAAGCTATACGATATAGACGTCCAATCGGCAAGCGCTTTTACGCTGATCAAGGTATGCGTAAATAAATAAGACTTGGAAAAATGTGTGTCAATAGCTTATACACTGCGCGAAATATTCTAAAAAACATGAAATTTTGACCGATTTCACCGTATTGTTCCTATGGGAGCTATAGGATATAGACGTCCGATCAGCACGCGCTTTTACCTTGATGAATGAATGCATAAAAAAATACGATTTGAAAAAATGTACAGCAATAGCTTTTACACATCGCGAAATATTCTGAAAAACATCAAATTTGGACCGATTTTACCCTATTGTTCCTATGGGAGCTATAGGATATAGACGTCCGATCGTCACGCGCTTTTACCCTGATCAAGGTACGCATAAAAAAATAAGATTTGGAAAGATTTATGTCAATAGCTTTTACACTGCGCGAAATATCCTAAAAATCATTAAATTTTAACCGATTTTACCCTATTGTTCCTATGGGAGCTATAGGATATAGACGTCCGATCGCCACGCGCTTTTACCCTGATCAAGGTATGCATAAAAAAATACGATTTGTAAAGATTAATGTCAATAGCTTTTACACTGCGCGAAATATCATAAATTCTTGCAAGATATATCCAATTGTTCCTATGGGAGCTATAGGATATAGACGTCCGATCGGGGCGATTTTCAAACTTGATCTGCGTACACATGTTTTAGGACGATTGTGAAAGTTTCAGATCGCTAGCTTTTAAACTGAGCTCGCAAACGGTATTGAAACAGACGGACAGACGGACAGACGGACAGACGGACTAAGACGGACATAGGCTATATCGACCCCTTATTGATCCTGATCAAGAATATATATACTTTATGGGGTCGGAAACGTCTCCTTCACTGCGTTACAAACTTCTGACCAAAATTATAATACCCTCTGCAAGGGTATAAAAAGATTAGCTATACGTAATTAATTTAATTTTTAAATAGCGGATGTAGTATGTACTTGTCTGATTGGCAGCAACTTTTACCCTGAGCAAGGTGTACATAAATAAATTAGATAAATTGCATAGTTTCATGCCAATAGCTTTTATACTGCAAAATTGTCATATACAAATAGGGAAAAAGGGATATTTTCGCAGCCTTTAACAATTTTTCCTACGGAAGCTATACGATATAGACGTCCAATCGGCAAGCGCTTTTACGCTGATCAAGGTATGCGTAAATAAATAAGACTTGGAAAAATGTGTGTCAATAGCTTATACACTGCGCGAAATATTCTAAAAAACATGAAATTTTGACCGATTTCACCGTATTGTTCCTATGGGAGCTATAGGATATAGACGTCCGATCAGCACGCGCTTTTACCTTGATGAAT
The DNA here is from genome assembly GCA_018152295.1 of Drosophila carrolli. Lineage (NCBI taxonomy): Eukaryota > Metazoa > Arthropoda > Insecta > Diptera > Drosophilidae > Drosophila > Drosophila carrolli. The sequence continues at coordinate 148,263 of JAECXJ010000276.1, forward strand.
GAATGCATAAAAAAATACGATTTGAAAAAATGTACAGCAATAGCTTTTACACATCGCGAAATATTCTGAAAAACATCAAATTTGGACCGATTTTACCCTATTGTTCCTATGGGAGCTATAGGATATAGACGTCCGATCGTCACGCGCTTTTACCCTGATCAAGGTACGCATAAAAAAATAAGATTTGGAAAGATTTATGTCAATAGCTTTTACACTGCGCGAAATATCCTAAAAATCATTAAATTTTAACCGATTTTACCCTATTGTTCCTATGGGAGCTATAGGATATAGACGTCCGATCGCCACGCGCTTTTACCCTGATCAAGGTATGCATAAAAAAATACGATTTGTAAAGATTAATGTCAATAGCTTTTACACTGCGCGAAATATCATAAATTCTTGCAAGATATATCCAATTGTTCCTATGGGAGCTATAGGATATAGACGTCCGATCGGGGCGATTTTCAAACTTGATCTGCGTACACATGTTTTAGGACGATTGTGAAAGTTTCAGATCGCTAGCTTTTAAACTGAGCTCGCAAACGGTATTGAAACAGACGGACAGACGGACAGACGGACAGACGGACATGGCTATATCGACTCCCCTATTGATCCTGATCAAGAATATATATACTTTATGGGGTCGGAAACGTCTCCTTCACTGCGTTACAAACTTCTGACCAAAATTATAATACCCTCTGCAAGGGTATAAAAAGATTAGCTATACGTAATTAATTTAATTTTTAAATAGCGGATGTAGTATGTACTTGTCTGATTGGCAGCAACTTTTACCCTGAGCAAGGTGTACATAAATAAATTAGATAAATTGCATAGTTTCATGCCAATAGCTTTTATACTGCAAAATTGTCATATACAAATAGGGAAAAAGGGATATTTTCGCAGCCTTTAACAATTTTTCCTACGGAAGCTATACGATATAGACGTCCAATCGGCAAGCGCTTTTACGCTGATCAAGGTATGCGTAAATAAATAAGACTTGGAAAAATGTGTGTCAATAGCTTATACACTGCGCGAAATATTCTAAAAAACATGAAATTTTGACCGATTTCACCGTATTGTTCCTATGGGAGCTATAGGATATAGACGTCCGATCAGCACGCGCTTTTACCTTGATGAATGAATGCATAAAAAAATACGATTTGAAAAAATGTACAGCAATAGCTTTTACACATCGCGAAATATTCTGAAAAACATCAAATTTGGACCGATTTTACCCTATTGTTCCTATGGGAGCTATAGGATATAGACGTCCGATCGTCACGCGCTTTTACCCTGATCAAGGTACGCATAAAAAAATAAGATTTGGAAAGATTTATGTCAATAGCTTTTACACTGCGCGAAATATCCTAAAAATCATTAAATTTTAACCGATTTTACCCTATTGTTCCTATGGGAGCTATAGGATATAGACGTCCGATCGCCACGCGCTTTTACCCTGATCAAGGTATGCATAAAAAAATACGATTTGTAAAGATTAATGTCAATAGCTTTTACACTGCGCGAAATATCATAAATTCTTGCAAGATATATCCAATTGTTCCTATGGGAGCTATAGGATATAGACGTCCGATCGGGGCGATTTTCAAACTTGATCTGCGTACACATGTTTTAGGACGATTGTGAAAGTTTCAGATCGCTAGCTTTTAAACTGAGCTCGCAAACGGTATTGAAACAGACGGACAGACGGACAGACGGACAGACGGACATGGCTATATCGACTCCCCTATTGATCCTGATCAAGAATATATATACTTTATGGGGTCGGAAACGTCTCCTTCACTGCGTTACAAACTTCTGACCAAAATTATAATACCCTCTGCAAGGGTATAAAAAGATTAGCTATACGTAATTAATTTAATTTTTAAATAGCGGATGTAGTATGTACTTGTCTGATTGGCAGCAACTTTTACCCTGAGCAAGGTGTACATAAATAAATTAGATAAATTGCATAGTTTCATGCCAATAGCTTTTATACTGCAAAATTGTCATATACAAATAGGGAAAAAAGGGATATTTTCGCAGCCTTTAACAATTTTTCCTACGGAAGCTATACGATATAGACGTCCAATCGGCAAGCGCTTTTACGCTGATCAAGGTATGCGTAAATAAATAAGACTTGGAAAAATGTGTGTCAATAGCTTATACACTGCGCGAAATATTCTAAAAAACATGAAATTTTGACCGATTTCACCGTATTGTTCCTATGGGAGCTATAGGATATAGACGTCCGATCAGCACGCGCTTTTACCTTGATGAATGAATGCATAAAAAAATACGATTTGAAAAAATGTACAGCAATAGCTTTTACACATCGCGAAATATTCTGAAAAACATCAAATTTGGACCGATTTTACCCTATTGTTCCTATGGGAGCTATAGGATATAGACGTCCGATCGTCACGCGCTTTTACCCTGATCAAGGTACGCATAAAAAAATAAGATTTGGAAAGATTTATGTCAATAGCTTTTACACTGCGCGAAATATCCTAAAAATCATTAAATTTTAACCGATTTTACCCTATTGTTCCTATGGGAGCTATAGGATATAGACGTCCGATCGCCACGCGCTTTTACCCTGATCAAGGTATGCATAAAAAAATACGATTTGTAAAGATTAATGTCAATAGCTTTTACACTGCGCGAAATATCATAAATTCTTGCAAGATATATCCAATTGTTCCTATGGGAGCTATAGGATATAGACGTCCGATCGGGGCGATTTTCAAACTTGATCTGCGTACACATGTTTTAGGACGATTGTGAAAGTTTCAGATCGCTAGCTTTTAAACTGAGCTCGCAAACGGTATTGAAACAGACGGACAGACGGACAGACGGACATGGCTATATCGACTCCCCTATTGATCCTGATCAAGAATATATATACTTATGGGGTCGGAAACGTCTCCTTCACTGCGTTACAAACTTCTGACCAAAATTATAATACCCTCTGCAAGGGTATAAAAACGTACACCGGAAATTATATTTCTTTGCATTTATATCAATTGTGACTATAAATCGCTGATCGGCACAAAATGCATCGCGCATTATATAAATGCATAAGAAAAACAAGAGAGAACGCTATAGTCGAGTGGCTCGACTATTAGATACCCGTTACTCAGCTAAACAACTTAATATAAATATGCTGTTGAGCGCAGCGGCAAACCAATCCAACTAAATAGAGAGTCAGAATCACTCATTTCTAAGCGGCTCCTCTTATCTCTCTATTAATTGGACTTGTCAGTCTGAGCCCGCCTCTCAACGCCTACGGTCCGTCGCCAGCGCATACATTTGTTGTTGTTGATAGCAAGCTGTGGTGTTCGCAAAGCCCGTAGCCCTTGCATACATATAGAAACGTTAATAAACTGAAATATTGAATTTATCTCGCCTTGTGATTTGTTTTTAAAATAGCTGAAAAAAGGCTTGTTAGCTCAACATTTGGAGGCCCCGGCGAGATTCGTAAATTTAAGTCTGTGGAAATTCGTTTGTGCAAAAGAAACAGTGCACAAAGAAGACAAAAAACAACTGTTACATTAGGCTGGTTCCGCTTTAAGCTGGTCCTAATAAATTTTCTGCCTCGCCAACTGGTGACTGTACTTTCTTGCCGTTACAAAAACAAAGACTTCTGACAATTGTAAATGTAAACTCCCGAGTTGTGCAGTGCGTTTCGGTTTGCTTTATACAAATACATACGCACAGATGAGTTCAGACGAAGGCAGGACAGTGGCAGACCATAGTATTATGACGGCTGAAACTAAAGTGCGGTTCTTGAAGTGCAAGGCCGAATCGGTGTACAATAGCTTAAAGCGCATGGATATTTCGCTAGCTAAAGACGCGATTTGCCTGTTTGGGTCCGCGGAGTTGACAGTTCGGTTAGAACTTCTTGAGCATACTCAAGTCTCCTTCAGGCTTGCCCACAATGCGCTGGAGGAGCTAGACTATTCGGAAATCGGCAGTGAGCTTAGCAACAATTTTGAAATGCTCATGGTATCGGTCAAGTCACGGCTAAGACGGCAACTTTACAACTGTCAGCTTCGAATGCCAACATCTTCCACTATGCACCTTGATTCCAACCTGGATCAGTCAACTGTCATGGTTGATCGAGGGCATAGGACTCGCCTGCCCGAAGTAAAACTGCCTACATTCTCTAGTGGATACACCGAATACTCTGATTTCCTCTCCATGTTCACCTCGGTGATAGATAAGGACCCCTACTTGGCTGACATAGAAAAGCTTCAACATTTGCGGTCATGCTTAGCTGGAGCTGCGCTGGAGTCGGTTCGATCATTAGAAATATCTGGTGCCAATTATCGTGTGGCACTATAAATCCTAAATAAACGTTTTAATAATAAACGTCTTGTTTTCCAGGCACACATCAATGAAATTCTTGGGCTCAAGAGGCTCGAGTCTGCGTCTGCTGTGGCATTGCGGGATTTTTCGGACAAAATTATTGGGCATATGCGAGCGCTTCAGGCCTTGGGAGACTTAAAACAAATCTCAGGCTGCATGGTTGTATACATGATAGTGCAAAAATTGGATGCAGCAACCCAAGCCAACTGGGAGGAAAGTTTGTCAACGGATATGATTCCAAGCGAGGAGGATTTGCTCTCGTACCTTGAAGGGCGTTGCCAGAAACTGGAGAGCGTTCAGCATGCCTTGGCTTCCAACATGGTCCATGACCATGTATCTCAAAGGCCTGCCAGAAGGACGTTACTTGGTGCCCAGGTCAGCCAGAGTAGCTGCGTTTTTTGTGATACTCCTGGTCATGGAATATACTCCTGTAGCTCTTTCGCCGGTCTGTCTCCTAGTCTACGGCAAAGGGAAATAAAAAGACTTTCCTTGTGCTTCAATTGCCTAAAGAAGGGGCACCACACTCGAACGTGCAACTCCGGCCATTGCCGCACATGCGGTGGAAAACACTACACGCTGCTCCATCTACGCCCTGATGATTCACCACCCTCGCAGCCATCTGCCTCGCTTGCGGCCCAAGGATTTCATTCTGATGTTGTGCTCTTGGCCACCGCTATAGTTCTTGTAAAGAACAGAGCTGGTTCCCCGGTACCTAATTACATCTCGCTTCGCCCAGGAGTTGCAGTTAAGGAAATCTCGGGTCTTGGTGATACAGCTGTTTCTTCAGAAGGATCTACAATCAGCATCTCCCTCCAGTCGCGTTCTTCTGAATACTCTGTGGCTCTAACGGCGCTGGTCGTGCCAACGATTACGGACAGTTAGCCTAGTTACATCATTGATATCGCTGATTGGAATATGTCATCTAACATACAGTTGGCTGTCCCTACATTCAACTGTCCCCAGCGCGTTGACCTGCTCCTTGGTGCCGGCCTATTTTATGACCTGTTATGCGTGGGCCAAATTAAGCTGGTTCATGGATTGCCTCTACTGCAGAAGACTCGCCTTGGCTGGATCGTGACTGGTGGTGGAGATAGACTTCGCGGCAATACATCTCTTTTAGCATCTCAAGGCTTGGAAAATGGAGCTACACTACATAATGTTCGCTTGGAGGATCTGGTTAGGCGATTTTGGGAAGTCGAAAATTTGGACAGTGGAGTCATAATGGCCTGCAAGGAAGAGCTGGAGTGTGAGGATCATTTTATCAAAAACTTCTATCGTCTTCCCTCTGGCGCTTACTCTGTTCGCCTGCCGTTGAAGCACCATGCTAAAGCCCTTGGCGATTCCTACACACAGGCACACCGAAGATTTCTTAATCTTGAACGCAAACTGCAAAGGAATCCCCATTTAAAGCGTCAATATGTGGCTTTTATTAAGGAATACTTGGAGCTAAACCACATGTCCAGAGTCAGCCCCGAGGCTGTGGGTCTTTGCAAGTATTTCCTGCCGCACCATTGTGTTCTAAAGGAGGATAGCACAACAACCAAGCTTCGCGTTGTTTTCGATTGATCGGCGTTAGCCTCATCCGGGTCGTCTCTTATTGATGTCCTTATGGCTGGGCCCGTTATACAGCCAAGGCTGTTTAACATTTTGATAAAATTTCGTACTTATCAGGTGGCCCTGACTGGAGACATTTGCAAGATGTATCGGTGCGTAAGGGTGAGTGAACCCGATAACTACTTGCAATGCATTTTATGGCGAGACGAACCGGACAAAGAGCTCGAAGTTTACAAACTGGATACAGTGACCTACGGAACCAAGCCTGCCTCATTCCTTTCTGTTCGTGCAATGCACCAGCTGGCCATTGATGAGAGGGATTCCTTCCCTGCTGGCTCAGTTGCTCTGCAACAAGATTTCTATGTCGATGATTTCATCTCCGGTGGAAGCTCTGTTGCTAAGGCTATTGAGAAAATGCGACAGGCCACTGAGATACTTGCTCGAGGTGACTTCAAGTTACGAAAGTGGTGCACCAGCCACCACGAGGTTTTAAAGGATGTGTCAGATGATGACAAGGAGAAGTATTTGAAGTTCGACGATGCCAGCGATATAACCAAAACCCTTGGTCTTGCATGGGATCCGGCAACAGACGAGCTGCTGTTCTCTTAATCGTCTCTAGATCCCGGCTCCAAGGCCTGCCGACGATCTGTTCTGGCCACCGTTGCTCGTTTCTATGACCCGCTAGGCCTTCTTGATCCAGTAATCACAAAGGCCAAGGTGTTTCTTCAACAACTCTGCAAGGATAAATTGGATTGGGATGAAAGTTTGCCCTTAGACCGTAACACCTGCTGGATTGAAATGTGCATCAGTTTTCAGAGCGTCCAACGCATATCATTCCCAAGATTTTTGCTTCTTTCAGAAACTGATGTTGAAATTCATGGTTTCTGCGATGCCAGCGAGGAAGCTTACGGAGCTTGCATATATGTGCTGTCTAGGGGCACTTCTCTAGCCAGCAGCCATCTCTTATGTTCCAAATCCCGAGTAGCGCCTCTCAAAACGATATCTGTACCTAAGCTGGAGTTATGTGGCGCCCTGCTACTAGCCAAGCTGATGAATGAAGTTATGAAAATGGATATGTTCAATGGTCCTTTTCACTGCTGGTGTGATTCCTCTGTGGAGCTATCCTGGATCGGTAATGAGCCTTTCAAATTCAACGTCTTCGTGGCAAAGCGAGTGGCTTCTATACAGGAATTGAAATGGCATCATATTCCGACTACACTGAATCCTGCCGACATTTTGTCCAGGGGGTCTACTCCGGATTTACTGGCGCTTTCTGAGATCTGGTTTCATGGCCCACCATTTTTACTTGGTGGTCGCAAGGATTGGCCTACGTGTCTGCATTATGGCGATCCGAGCCTTGAGTTACGTAAACAGGTGCTGATGGTCAAGTCGCCTCACGTTGATGTTACCCTTAGATCCAAGTATGGCAACTCGTTCCCTTCCATGCAGCGCGTATTCGCGTACATTTACAAATTTTCTCACCGCTTGTGGCATCGTGGTCTCGAAATATCTGATGTGCAACGTGGGACATATATGCTCTGGCGAGGCGTCCAATTGGCTCATTTATGGGAGGATATAAAGGAGCTTCGTTCAAATAGCATTGTTAAGAAATCAAGTTCTATTGCTTCGCTCTTGCCCTTCATAGATGCATGTGGCCTCCTTCGAGTTGGTGGACGCCTCGAAAATTCAACACTTGCGTATGAGGCTCGCCATCCTATAATAGTGCCACGTCGTCACCCACTCACCTTAGCGCTCATCATGCACTTCCATAAGATGAACCTGCATGCAGGACCGCGCGCTCTGTTGGCAAGCATCCGACTACAATACTGGCCTATTGGAGGACTGCGAACGGTCTCAAATGTACTGAAAGGCTGTGTGGAGTGCTTCCGGGCCAGGCCCAAATTTCTGGAACCAATCATGGCTAATCTTCCGAAGGAACGTTTGGAGTGCGTACGGGCCTTTGCTGTTTCTGGCGTCGACTATTGTGGACCTTTCCTTTACAAATCAGAAGTTCGCACCAGGTCTCCCATCAAGTGCTACGTATGCGTGTTCATCTGCTTTACAAGCAAAGCTGTGCACTTAGAGCTTGTCAAGGATCTAACAACTGCGTCGTTTTTAAGTGCTTTGAAAAGATTCATTTCTACACGTGGAAAGCCTAGTCAAATTTGGTCGGACAATGCTACCAACTTTGTAGGAGCAAAAAATGAGTTGGCGGATTTGAAGCGGCTGCTGCTTAGCGATTCTCATATGCAGTCTGTTCATCAAGCTTGCTTGGCTGAGGGAATCGACTGGCAATTTATTCCGCCTCGCTCACCACACTTTGGCGGATTGTGGGAGGCAGCAGTCAAGACGGCCAAACACCATTTCTACCGCTCTGTTGGCCGCCAAACGCTTAGTTTTGATGAGCTTCGCACTTTGGTTTGTCAGATTGCGTCATTCATTAATTCTCGCCCATTGCTATTCATTTCAGAGAATCCAAATGATCTTGATGTTTTGACTCCTGCCCACCTACTTTTTGGTGGCCCTTCTACTACTATTATTGAGCCCGATCTAACCAAGCTTAACTATAACCGCTTGGATGGCTGGCAGCGTGTAACATATCTGCAGCAACTATTCTGGTCCCGATGGCAGAAGGAGTATCTTACCCTTCTGCAACAACGCACCAAATGGCGGTCTCCTGAACGAATGCTGAAGGTCAACGACGTAGTTTTGACCTTTGAAATCTACCTCCCATGCGGTGGCCCTTAGCTAGGGTGACCGCACTTATTCCTGGACGAGATGGTGTTTGCCGAGTTGCTGATCTGAAAACGTCCACGTGTGACATCAGGAGAGCTGTCAATAAGTTATGCCTGCTGCCCACCAATGATGAAGTTGAAAGACAGGCTTCCAACGGGGGGAGTATGTTGAGCGCAGCGGCAAACCAATCCAACTAAATAGAGAGTCAGAATCACTCATTTCTAAGCGGCTCCTCTTATCTCTCTATTAATTGGACTTGTCAGTCTGAGCCCGCCTCTCAACGCCTACGGTCCGTCGCCAGCGCATACATTTGTTGTTGTTGATAGCAAGCTGTGGTGTTCGCAAAGCCCGTAGCCCTTGCATACATATAGAAACGTTAATAAACTGAAATATTGAATTTATCTCGCCTTGTGATTTGTTTTTAAAATAGCTGACAAAAAGGCTTGTTAGCTCAACATATGCCTTCTTGTGTTTTTTTTTTTTTTTTTTTAACATAATGTGAATTATAGTGACCACAGGAAAAAAGGACAAAAAGTTCAAATTATCAATTTGAATTCGGCACTCTCTTAGCGCTGGCAGCTTTACAGCACGAGCATCAGCACCAGCGCTGCTTTAGCGCAGGCAGCTTTTGTCCTGCACCAGCAGCTGTGTTTATGTATGCTTACATGCATACACACATACGCCATTGTTTGACTCAGACCTCCAATTTGGCTAACTAGATTTGATTTGCATAGTTCTTGGGATATAGGTCGGTATTGGCAAATGGAAACCATCGCAATTTCCTTTAATAGAAATCCTTATCGAGAATTAACGTTGACTCTGTTGAGCACCTTGGCCAGCTGTTCGAAAGTCATCCGTTAGATGGCGCTACGGGCCATGAAAGGCGGAAATGTAGGCGCTAGCCTGGCTTAAGCGTTTAATGGGTTTTTGGGCGTTAGAGTGGGCGTGGCAAACTTTTATTAGGCCAATCGATATTTATTGACGAAACAAATACATATCAATTAAAATTTTCATATAATCAAAACTGTGGCCACAGCTTGTGGCTTGTGGGCGTCAGAGGGGGCGTGGCACCATTTGGAAACAAACTTGCGCTGCGTAGGAACTCCTAAAATCTACATGCAAAATGCCAATCTTCTAGCTTTTATAGTTTCCGAGATCTCAGCGTTCATACGGACAGACAGACGGACAGGCAGACGGACAGACAGACGGACAGACAGACGGGCAGACAGACGGACAGACAGACGGACAGACAGACGGACAGACAGACGGACGGACAGACAGACGGACAAGCGGACATGGCTAGATCGACACGGCTAGTGATCCTGAACCAGAATATATATACTTTATAGGGTCGGAAACGCTTCCTTCTACCTGTTACATACTTTTGCACGAATACAATATACCCTCTTACTCTACGAGTAACGGGTATAATTAAAGATTTCCAAAAAAGTCATATACGGAAAAAATATATACAAATTTTATTTTTACGCACCCATTTTAATTGCGATCATCTACATTTGATTCCCCACAATTCACATCTCCATCCATACAAAAATGTGTATATTCATGGCCGGGTATTGTCTCCCTTTCCCCCCATTTCCACGAAACCCGATTCTTTTGGGTCTTAGACTCGACGAAGGGCAGCTACAATGTTGCAGGAAAAGAACACAAACTCAAAAACTCACTGACTAGGAAAAAAACAAGGCAGCAAACTCATTGAAAAGAACTCCTAAATTACCAACATTGTTGCCATTGCACTGCAAGGAAGAAAAAGAAAGAAAAGATAATAAAAATCGAATAACAACTTTTTATAATACTCCCTATTCCCCAACGAGCCCAATCACTTTGAGTCATGGTTGCCACGACAACACAATAAGACACACACACACACTAATATTGTCTGCATTACAGATTATCAACATAATACAACAACACGAACAATAGTAACGAAATATATATAATAAGCCTTATCTCTATATACCTATTTAGATTTACACAACATTATTACATATATAATAAGAAAAAAACATATTTTCTAAATACACTTTACCAAAAAAAAAACACATTCCTAAGACAGCTACACTAAACAAAATTCTCACACGTGGAAACAATTAAACGGGAAAATTCTGATTAAAGCACATATATTGACCAGTATTTACAATTCAAAATCTTTTCGAAACCTTTAATTACGCAAATACGTAAACTTTCACCTAATGTCAAGGAAAACCCTAGTACAAAAAATTAAATCTAGACTAGGCCTCAAGAGTAGTACCAGCTTACCTGAAATCAGAGAGGAGGTAATTTTGATCATAGAGTCGGGTAACGCCTCCGGGGGTTCTAGGACCACTAGCTCTACCAATAGTGGCATTAACAATATAGGAAATGCCATTACCATTTTGAACACGTCAATACCACCCTAAACCCTACCGATATACTAGCCTTTGTCAAGCAATTACCTACTTTCGAGGGGATCCCGGGTACCCTTCAGAAATTTATTGTGAGCGTTGAGGAAATTATTATGTTGATAAGGGGTACGGACCAAACCCCGTACGGACAGTTGCTATTAAGAACTTTGAGGAACAAAATTATAGGCAAGGCGGACGAGACCTTGAACATGTTAGATACTAAACTTGAATGGGACAGCATTAGGGAAAACCTTAAACGCATTTATGCATGCAAAAAGACAGAACCGATACTCATCGCCGAAATTCAGAACCTCCCCAGTGGTTTGTCCCTGGGTAAATTATTCCTTGAGATCACCAGACTCTCCCTGCAGACTCCGACCACGGAGTAAGAGCTCTTTACGATGGGGTCTGTCTTAATGCCTTTTTAGTGGGTCTACGCGACCCACTCAGAACAGTCATCCGGGCTCGAAATCCGACAACGAACGAGACGGCTTATGAGTGGTGTTAAGCCGAGTAGAGTTTTATTTACCAAAAACAAAACAAATCGCAGAACAATAGATTCAACTCGGACCATAATAGGCCCTACCAGAAGAGTTCGTATCAAAACAACTCTAGTGGCCGTAATAACTACTCTTCCAATACTCATAGGCAAGACTATCGGGGCAATTCTTATTCCTCGGCAAACCCATTCCGTCAAGGCTCGAACCAAAGCCAGAATCGTACCAATAACAACAGACAGAATAATGACAATGACAAATCCTTCACAAAGGTCTGCCTCCAACTTTAACAACATTGACGAAAGCTCAAATTTTCAACAAGAAGCCTCAACCGACAAGGCGGTTACATAAACAAAAAACGCACGTTCTGTCTCTTTCATATATAATTATCACTTTATCTAACTCTCCAGAACCACTAAAATTCCTCGTGGACACCGGTTCCACCTATTCCTTCGTGGACCCAACCCTTATTTCGCAAGGCGCTATAGAAAAATTAGAAAATAAAGTCCGTATCACAACAGTCCTGGAAACCTATTCACTGACCCGAACTGCTATTTACCTATACCATATACAATTTAAAGAACAAGGCGAAATTCAGTTATTACTTTTCAAATTCCACCTATACTTCGATGGCCTCCTAGGAATGGATTTCTTGACAGACCGAAAAGCGAAAATAAATATTGAAGAACTCAAACTCGAAACCCCATTTACATCGATTAACATTATAACGGAAATTAATAGAAGTACCGACGAACTTTTTATCCAGCCCCAAAGTAAAGCCATTATAAAACTACCAGTCAACCTTAGTGAAGGCGATTTTCACTGTAATTCTCTGGAGATAGACAGTAATCTTTCTGTTTCTGGGGGACTCTACACCGCCTCGGACGGACATAGCTTGCTGGAAATAACTAACAATTCCGAGACTGGGCAGATCCTTTGTCTCGATCAACCACTAAACGTGGAGCCATATAACAAGGAATGTTACGATCAGATAAACGGGGTAACACTTAATCCAAGTTAATAACAGATCAGGAGCAGTCTTAATGAGCACATCCCTACGGACCATTTAAATGACGAAGAAAAGCAAGGATTGCTTTAAATTTGGAAAAAATTTCAGGACCTATTTTACGACGACGCGACACTTCTCACATTCTCCAACACAGTTAAGCACCCCTTCCCGACTACCGACAATATCCCCGTTCATGTTGAAGCGTAAAATCGACATCGCTTCATTGTTTTTAGTAATACAGGCATAGAAATTTAAATGTAGTCGTTTTGTAATACTGCAAGGGTATAAAATCTTCTAGTTCCTTATGCCTGTGCAATGACGAATGTTTGTATAGTGCACAGAAAATATGTCTTCCAATTTCACGCTATGTCGGCAAATGGTTTATTAAGCCTTAAATGTGACATCCAAAGAATCTGTTCCGACTATGAACATTTTTACCACCAAGGGGATTAGTAAGAATGCTGCTGATAAAGAACGATTCAAACAGGTAAATCATATCAGGAAAAAAAGAAATCTAGGCGTTTCCGGTGGTAATACCATAAATCTCAAGCTGCAGCCTCTGGTATGATCAAACAATCACCTTCTTTACCGAAACCAGGCTTCCACCTCGGGAAGCCGACAAAAGCCAAGGACAACTTTCAAGCTTTAAAACTGCGTAAAAACGGACAGACGGACATGGCTAGATCGACTCTCCTGGTGATGCTGATCAAGAATATAAATACTTTATAAGGTCGAAAATGTCTCCATCACTGCGTTGCAAACTTTTGACTGAAACTATAATATAAGGAAGAAGTCCGCAAGCAAATAGCAAAAATGCTCGACCAGAATATAATAAGAAACAGCCATTCCCCTTGGGGCGCCCCTGTTCGGGTAGTCCCTAAGAAGTCGGACTCATCTAGCCAAAAGAAATGGAGATTAGTAATAGACTTCAGGAAACTGAATGACAAAACCATCACGGACAGGTACCCAATCCCCAACATTAACGACCCTCTTGACAACATTGGCAGGCAAAATATTTTTCCACCTTAGATTTAGCGAGTGGGTTCCACCAAATTCAGATGGACCCTAGGGACATGGCCAAGACAGCTTTTTCGGTAGAGAACGGACACTACGAATTCATGAAAATGCCGTTCGGGCTAAAAAACGCCCCAGCTACATTCCAAAGGGTAATGGACATCGTACTAGGAGAACTAGTAGGGGACATTTGCTTGGTCTATCTTGACGACATAATTATATTCTCGGCTTCCCTTCAGAAGCACTTGATGGACATAAACTCCGTATTTCAGAAATTACGTCAAGCGAATCTAAAAATCCAAATCACCAAGTCGAATTTCCTGAGGAAGGAAATAGATTTTTTGGGACACGTAATAACCCAGGACGGTATCAAACCAAATCCCGACAAAATAACAGCAGTAAAAAATTTCCCATGCCCAAAAACGACTAAGCAAATAAAATCCTTTTTAGGCATGTGGGATATTTATAAAAGCATTTGTTAGAATTACGAAACCTATTTCTTAAGGGTGGCAAAACCGTCGTTATAGATGCAGAATTTATAGAGACATTTGAAATTTGCAAAACCCTCCTAACGAACAACATAATTTTACAACACCCAGACTTTCACAAACCATTTACCCTTACCACAGACGCCAGTAACTTCGCCATTGGAGCCGTTCTTTCTCAGGGCCCCGACGGGTCCGACAGACCAATTTGTTTCGCGAGTAGAACCTTGAACGAGGCAGAGACTCGGTATTCGACAATAGAGAAAGAGATGCTGGCCATTATCTGGGCAGTTAAGAACTTTCGGCCATATGTGTATGGCAACAAGTTCAAGATCATTACCGACCATAAACCCTTAGTTTGGTTGCAAAATTTCAAGGGCCAAAACCCGATACTCCTCCGATGGAAACTAACACTTTCCGAGTAGGACTACGATATCGTCTACAAAAAAGGCTAACAAAACGTCATTGCGGATGCTTTAGTAGAATCGAACCAAACACACTTATCAATGACGTTGACCCACATATTTTAGCCGGAATTCCGTTAGCTAAGAAGGCACTTAACACATTTAACGTGCAGGTTATATTTGAAATCGGACAGACCTCCTTGGTCGCGGTAAACACACCATTCAAAAATAAAAAACGGACACACATAGCGAAACGCTTGTAAGAATCGAGGAGATAAATGAACATATTAACTGGGATCAGGTACTTATAAGCAACTTTATAAACTCGTATCAAAATAAAATTTTTTAAGAAATATATGAAGAATATAAGAACATCCAACTCATCCAATATATAGATAGATAGATAGATATAAAAGTGGGAGGTACACACATTTGCGAGACTCCACTGAAACCCAATAATACAGAATGCCTTTAGGACCTGCTGGACGATAATGAATCGACCTGCAGCACAACGAACAGAGGTCACCAACCACGGATCTTCGTTCCTTTAAAAGGGTTGTTGGTGATCCTCAACGTGGAGAATCTGAACATTACATACTTCCAACTGCATTTCGAGCAGGATCTTCAACGGTTCCATGCTTATAAAATACGATAATTGTTCTATCTCCGCTAATGGGACAAAATACGTCGAGGCCGCCACTACAATAATCCCAATTTTCCCACTAGCGAAGATGCCATTCAACCCGGACACCAAACCGCCGACACAGCAGACGGGATACCGAACCGAGTAAACAACTGGGCCACAGGCAACCGGCCGGGAACTGCTGACCTAAGGTCAGCTCTCATTTGTATACTCAGAACAGAATAAAATCAGTCTAAGAGTGAAACTCGACCAGAGAAGTTTATCTTTGTCTTTATTTCATTGGAATATCAAATAAGCACCTATATCTATATCACTGTGACCAGCCACCTCCGAACCACAGACGTAATTCGCGCTTTTAGCTTGATCAAGGAATGCATAAAAAATACAATTTGAAAAAAATTTCAACCTATTGTTCCTATGGGAGCTATAGGATATAGACGCCCGATCGGCATAGACGGGCATGGCTATATCGACTCCGCTATTGATCCTGACCAGGAATATATATACTTTATAGGGTCGGAAACGTCTCCTTCACTGCGTTACAAACTTCTGACCAAAATTATAATATCCTCTGCAAGGGTATAAAAATATATTTTGTCTTCCCATTCAAAGTATCCAATGCGAAGTTTTGACATCAAATGGTCCTTTTACATTGAACAATAGTATTTTTAAAACAAATGAACCATTTTATGTACACAGTTTTTCTAATAATTACGATATACTAATTGACGGAAAATTGTTGAAAAATGCACAATCAATTATAAATTACAAAAATAGCACAGTTACCCTTTTTGATAAAACATACAAATTAATTACTTCAAAATCAGTAAAAAACCAAAATTTTGATATCCAAAAGCCAACAGAACCAATTAAAAATTCAGCTTAGGAATCTATCACCTGAATCAGATGGAAACTTTAGGGTTAAAAGTTTTATTAAATAAATTCAACAATCTTCAATATGAAGAAGGAGACAATCTATCATTTACAAATACTATTAAACACGTACTAAATACAACACATAACTCCCCAATTTATTCAAAACAATACCGCCTTGCTCAAGCGCACGAAATTGAAGTCGAAAACCAAGTGCAGGAAATGCTTAATCAGGGGTTAATTAGGGAAACTAATTTACCATACAATAGTCCTACCTGGATAGTACCCAAAAAAACAGATGGTTCTGGTAAAATTAAGTATAGAGTAGTAATTGATTATAGGAAGCTTAATGAAATAACTATCCCCGACAGATATACAATACCAAACATAAACGAAATCCTTGGTAAGCTAGGAAAATGTCAATATTTTACAACAATCGATTTAACAAAGGGACTCCATCAAAAAGAAATGGACCCAGAATCAATATCTAAAACAGCATTTTCCACCAAAAGCGGTCATTACGAATACCTTCGAACCCCATTTTGCCTTCAAAATACACCCTCTACTTTTCAAAGGTGCATAAATAATATCCATCGACCGTTGCTTAACAAACACTGTCTAGTGTATTTAGATGATATAATAATTTTTTCCACATCCCTTACCGAACATTTAAATTCATTACAAGTAGTTTTTTCCAATCTTGCAGAAGCCAATTGCAGTGAATTTTTATTTGAATTTTTAAAAAAAGAAGCTAGCTTTCTTAATCACAATGTAACCCCTAATGGCATAAAACCAAGCCCCCTTAAAGTTGGAGCCATAGTTTCAAATCCAATTCCAACAAACGTAAAAGAGATCAGATCTTTCCTTGGATTAACCGGTTATTATCACAAATTTAACCCAAATTACGCAGGCATAGCAAAACCAATGACCAAATGTTTAAAAAAAGGAGCAAAGATAGATACACAAAATCTATACTACCTTGATTTCACCGATCGGCATACGATTTGGAATAATTCATGTCAATATAATCAAATCTTGCAAGGTATATCCGATTTTTCCTATGGGAGCTATGGGATATAGACGCTCGCAAACGGTATTGAAACAGACAGACAGGCGGACATGGCTATATCGACTCCCCTATTGATCCTGATTAAGAATATTTTTACTTTATGGGGGCGGAAACGTCTCCTTTACTGCGTTACAAACTTCTGACCAAAATTATAATACCCTCTGCAGTTAAACAAAATATAAAATTTTAAGAAAATTAAATTAAGCAAACCTACAATTTAAATAAGTGAAATAAAAATAAAACAAAATTTGTTTTTCTACTGAAACTTTTTAAAAATTACAATTTTACAATAACAATGGCACAACTAATTATTGCCGCACCGCCAAGCGCTGAGCGACAACAACCTTGCTGAAACTCGTCGGGAGCTAAAATATACTAGGTGGGGAGAAAAGTAACCTCCTTGAGGTTAGCGCCAGAATGCGCTACTACTGCAAAGAGGGTTATGCTTCCATACGGTGCGTTCATATTTAGGCAAGCATACCAAATTTCAGTGTGATACTGCCCTTAGTTTTGTTTTGATTGTTGATTGTTGTTGACGTGTTTGGCATCATGTTGAATATGGACAAAAACGATTTTCGTTCTCTCATAAAACATTATTTTTTGAGATGCAAAACGGAGAAGGAAACAAAAGAAAAATTGGACAAATATTATGGGGCAAATGCTCCGTCAGATTACACCGTGAAATATTGGTTCCGAGAGTTTCGTGGTGGCCGCAACTCCACTACTGATGAAGTCCGCAGCGGCAGGCTTTCCGATGCGGTTACAGAGGACAATGTCAAAAAAATACATGAAATGGAATTGGCTGATCGCAAAGTGAAAGTGCGCGAGCTAGCAGATGCCACAAAAATCAGTACTGAATAAGTTATCCTGCCGCTGGATGCCGCGCATGCTCACTCCGAACCAAAAACTCGAACGCGAGAGCAGTTCGAAAGAGTGTTTGGACTTACTGATGCGGAATCCGGCGGACTTTTGGCGTCGATTGGTAACTGTTGATGAAATCTGGATCTACTATTACACACCAGAGAACAGAATGAGTGCCGGGCACGAGTGCTCCGAAGCGGCCAAGGGAGGCTCGATGGGTCGGAAAGGTTATGGCGTCATTTTTTTTGGATTCTCATGGCATACTCTTCGTGGACTACCCCGAAAAAGAAAAAACCATCAACAGCGAGTATTACTGTGCATTGTTGGAGCGATTGAAGGCCGAAATCGCTGCAAAACGGCTTCACATGAAGCGAAAAAAATTTTGTTTTTGCAAGAGAATGCACCGGCGCACAAGAGCGTAGCAACCACGGCTAAAATAAGTGACTTAGGGCTCCAATTGCTTCTGCATCCACCTTAGAAAGTCATCGACGCCGCGGAGGAGGAATTAGCAGACCATCCGAAAAGTAATTTTTCGGATGGGATCAAGAAGCTGGAATATATGTATCGAGCTAAAAGGGGACTACATTGAATAAAATAAAAAAAACATTTGAGAAAAAAAATTTTTTCATTCCCAAGGAAATTACTTTTCACTCCATCTAGTATACCATTCCAAGATGATCCAAAAAATCTTTACACCTTCGTCAACAGAGTGGAATCTGTAATTTCACTTTACCAAACTAGTGATGTGCGACAACAGAGGATTCTACTTGGAGCCATCGAAAGAAACTTAGGCAGACACGTAACACGATCATTGGGCCTTCCGAGCATCGAAGACTGGCCTACCCTTAGATCGAGACTATTTTCAGAATTTAAGCCCCAAACACCGAACTACAAACTACTGGAGAACTTCAGGGAAGTTCTTCTGCGAAGAAGCTGAAAAACGACGTCAACTGCTGATTTCGAAAGTGCATCTGGAAGGTAACCATTCAGATTTTCTTATTTATGTTCAGGCGATTAAAGATTCCATTAAAATACTGATCAGAAAATTACCTATACAATTCTTTACTATTTTGGTTCATCATGATATTTCAGACTTAAGATCGTTAATTACTATTGCACAAAATGAGGGAATATATAAGAACATATTAATTTTGAGTTAAATTTTATTATCCAAAAAACCGTAATAAAAACGCAAACCCTAATCAGAATTTTAAATCATACAAATTCAATACAAGTACCCAAATCCAATATTGACCAAGTTATCCACAAGATTCTCAACCATTCCAACCTAATTTAATCCATACACGCAATCATTTAGACCCAACTATACACAGCAGATACCTAACAACCAAGCTATGTGGCATGGTCCAAATCATTTCGCACCCAACCAATATATGAATACACGACCATTAACTTACAAATATCCTTTCCCACAATATTCCAATAAAATTCAAAATCCTCAAACAGCATATTTTAAAGGAAATACATACCCTCAATTGCAACAATCCTCCACATTTAAAAATACCAACTTCCCGGTAACCAAACGACTAAGACCACCGGACAGTGAGCAAACTAAAATTTCAATATGCACACGAATACGAAGAATTACAACCTAATTATTATGAACACCAGTATTATGACCACAATCCATTCCATGGGTTGATTAATGTAGGGCAACAACAGGTACAATCCATCCAAAATATAGATGATCAAAATGATAATAGCTCAGAACCAAACGAAAATTTTCGCTCAATAGCCTCGAACAACACCAATACATAGAAAAAGCATACAAAAAGGTTATAGACACAAGATTTGATAGGTCCGATTGATTGGCCAAAAATAAAACCCATAAAAAATCAGAACTTCCTAACTTTACAAACACCAAAGTTCGATCAATCAGTTATATGGCGGCTATAGGATATAGCCTTATGAAATTTGGAAGGTCGGATTGATTGGCCAAATATAAATTCCATAAAAAATCCCAACTTTCTAACTTAAAAAACACCAAAGATTTGGCATTTCCGATCACTCATTTATATGGCGGCTATAAAAGCCTTTCCGACTTATATACTGCGTGTTTGAATTCGATATGTTTAAAACTGAGAGACTAGTTCGCGTAGAAACAGAATCGAAATAGGGAAAACCAATACTACAAAACACAATTTAAGAAACAAAAGATAACTAATGCCGTTAAACCGTTCACCACGGGCCACACTCAACAAGTTAAAATAACCAACTCAGATTCCGACTTTGGCAATTTACTCCTCTCAAGCATTCCAATTCAACTTTCACGTCTTGGATGAATCCAATTTGTAATTTTATACCAACTCTATCAAAAGAAATTATTTAATACGTTGAACCAAATATTATACTTACATGGAATTTAACTGAAATTACAATCGAACAAATTGTCAAGAATTAAATGGCGATATAAAAATAAATGAAGGCAAAATTATTAGAATAAAACAATGTCGAGTTAAAATTGGAAATGTTATTTTAAGCGAAAATTCGTTAAGTCTAGAAATGGATTTAACACCATTGTATTCACCGATTAATGTAACTAAGATAAAGATCATACAATTTTGACCGATTTCACCCTATTGTTCCTATGCGAGCTATAGGATATAGACGTTCGATCGGCGCGCGTTTTTACCTTGATCAAGGTATGCATATAAAAATACGATTTGGAAAGATTCATGTACAATAGCTTACATACTGTGCGAAATATCCTGAAAATCATCATTTTGTAACCGATTTCACCCTATTGTTCCTATGGGAGCTATAGGATATAGACGTCCGATCGGCACGCGCTTTTACCCTGATCAAAATTGCGTAAATAAATAAGACTTGGAAAAATTTATGTCAATAGCTTATATATTGCGCGAAATATTCTGAAAAACATCAAATTTGGACCGATTTCACACTATTGTTCCTATGGGAGCTATAGGATATAGAAGTCCGAAAATACGATTTAAAAAGATTGTGGGAGCCAGTGAAAATTTAAAACTCATTTTGGTACTTTAAGCAAATATCACCAGTCTGGCAACGTGAAGATCAGATCTTGACAAAAATACCAGATTAACAACAGAAATACCAGAACGAAAATCCCGCCTTTGGATTTTGGACGTACTAAGTCCACACTTCATTAGTGCTGTTTCCGGCTGCATCTTTCTCTTTTCTGGAAACTCTTCCCGAAGGCAGTCGTTCGCTCTTGAAATTAATATCTCAGTTCATCTTTCAGGACCGTGCTGACCCTTTTTCAGAAGTAATTAATATTTTTATAAGTGAATAGTGTCATATTTTTCTGGTAAGCTTATTAGGACCCAAAGACGGCCAATTTTAATTACGTTTTCCTAGGAATTATTCTGGTGTCTTCTTCGTGGTTCCCAAGACATACATGGTTGGAACACGAGGATATCTTTTCCAAGCCCCGGCTTTAAGCACGGCTATCGGCCAGGCGCCCACTTGCGATTCCTGGTTACCTAATTCTTTTGTGCGTGTGCGAGTTCGCAGAACTTCGGCGTGCACATCGAATTTCTTGGAACCGCGTGTCGCACACGCATTCCTTGGAACCGCGTGTCGCATTTCCTATTGCCACGTTGCGGATCGCTTCGCCTAATATTTTGCTGCGGATCGCTTCGCCAATTGCCTTGCTGCGGATCGCTTCGCCTATTATTTTGCTGCGGATCGCTTCACCTCTTTGCCTCGCTGCTGGCACAGACAGGAGTTTACCTGAGATCAGACGAAAACAGTCGCCGTCCACTGCAGAAAGTGAATTTTCTACCTTCGGAAATCTTTTGGAAACTTTCTCGTGTTACATTCTTCCCCGGATTTATCAAGAAGCTGCAGGCCACATTTCATCCCTACCAAGAGTAATGGTGGTGTGCCCAAGCGTGCTTGAGCGTTGGGACACGTTCAATCCTGTCCAGCTGCGCACCTCAATTGGATTTCTGCGAATCAACTCGCTAAGGAGAGCATTACAACAAGCTCGTTTGCGAGAATAGTTCTGAGTATCGTAGATTTAGTTGCCTTTTCTTTTGTATTTATTTAAGAATATTTTACTGATTAACTTTACGACTCCTATTATAGTGTAAAACTTTGTGTGCAGTTTTGACATAACATTTATCCACATTTATAAAGTCTACAGCAACGCTTCAACAGTCATCAGGCCTGAGGACAACGTTGGGCTCTGCGTAAGTACGGCATAGCCGTCAACATTCCTAGTCACTTGTGAGTCTGCACACTCCTTTTTATACTTTATTTTATACAAATAAATTTAACTCGTAAATTTAACGTAATCACAGCCTAAGAGCTGTTGCTTTTTGAACAAGAAAATCTTATTGAATAGAGAAACCATATAAATATCTACATAATTTAAATATATTCATCTTAGCAAGAAATAAGGACCTGATGTAGTCTCATGAAACATACATTAACGTAAAACTAAATTTACTTCTTAATTCCTTTATAACCTTAGTGAAATATAATTACACACATATAGACACAAACAAAACGAATACCGATTTCTAGATTTTAGGACATAGTGTTAAGAACTTTAGTATATAAGAAACATGAACCTAAATTTGATTTTGTTGAAGTAAATAATGTTTAAGATGAACTAATTGGTTAGTTATATTAGTTATGTTATACTTTGAAAACATGTTTTTGTTATCAGTTCGGTCATAGTCGAACATTATAGTCAAAAACATTCCAATTCAAATTTTTGATGCGTTGGAATTATAGTCCTGATATTAGGTCGGTTCTATACCAAGCTTTCAGTTTTTGAACAAATCCTTCTTTCCATTTCGGAATGAGACTTGCTCTAGATGGACAGGTCCGTTTAGTTTCTCATTCATTTGGAAAGACCTCAAAACCACAATTTTATAATCAGATCCGTATTCATTATCAGTTTTATTGCACCTATCGAACAAAATAAACTATTGCTGCTTTACTGCCCAGGATAAGCCCCTCATATTGTTATAATTATATCGATTTCCCTTTTTATATTGCTTTCCTTATATCGCATTCTCTTATATCGCATTATCTTATATCGCATTCCCTTATATCGCATTCTCTTATATCGCATTCTCTTATATCGCATTCCCGTATATCGCATTCTCGTATTCTCTAGTGTAAGATATCAAAAGCTTAAAATGTCGGTTAGGCACAGTAACGAAAACCTAGTTTCATTAGGGACTGAGGATTCGGTGATATGCACCATCTGCAACGCAGTAGTATTCGATTTGGAACTAATCGAAACTGCTTGTCAGCACAGTTTTCACAAGGCCTGTCTACAAGGTTGGCTACAGGAGCATAACACTTGTCCAACTTGTTCTCAACCATGTTCTCAAACCCTGATGAGACCCAACATAACTGGAGAAAATCGAGTTATAACCAGATCAATGCATCGAAACGCAGCTAATCAGAACGATAACCTTTCAGTTCAGAATGCAGAGCAGGATTCCCAACAGGAAAATCATAATGGAGGTAACCCTGTTGGAAACGAAGTTCTTAATCAGCATTTTCTGATTAATCAAATGCGAGCTCTCCAATCAAGAATGGAAGAAAACCAAATCACACAGATGCAAGCATTCCAAGCTAGAATGACAGAAACAGCGACAAACCAAATGACACAGATGTTCAGTCAGTTGAATAGGTCAACATTTCCTGAAAATAACTTAGCTCAGTCGCAACGGGAAAATCGAAATAATTTGGGACGAGCAGATTTTCACAACAGCACAGATCGAAACAGTCAACGGACTAGAAATTCTCCAGATGCTAACACAGACCGCAGCGATCTTTCTATGGATCGACCCGATAGGATTTCAAATGTGATTTCAAACTGGCGAATCAAGTTCAGTGGTTCGGCTAACGATATTGCAGTCGAGGATTGTATATACCGTGTAAAATTGTCTCACTTCACAATGCCTAAACTTTGACATGCTTTCCCAGTACGCCAATTTGTTATTCGAGGGACCGGCTTTGGCTTTTTATTGGCGCGTTCATAGGTCAGTGGACAACTTAAATTGGAACGAATTATGTAGACGGTTGAAGGAAAGATACCAGAACCAGAGATCAGACCGCGAGATTAAAAGCGTCATGCGTCGTCGCAAACAAGGTTCTAATGAAAGTTTTGATGAGTTCTTGGACGCAATGCTTTCCATTGCTGATTCCCTTCGAGAACCTATGCATGATTGTGATATAGCGACCGAAGTGCGTCATAATCTCAAGCCAGATCTTAAACTCGAACTACTGCATGTCGACACACCAAATTTAACAACTTTGCGTAAGGAGTGTCATCGTCACGAAGAATTTTATCGTAGCACTCGGCCTAGACCAGTTCAACGCCCTAATGCAAACAAGCGTTTCGTTAACACAATTCTTCACGAGGACGGTTCTGAAGATCAACCGGAAGAAGAACCAACTGTGGATGACGAAGTCTATGCTATTAAGTCGGTAGAAAAACTAACTTGCTGGAATTGTAACGAAATAGGTCACAAATACCATGATTGCCTTAAGTCTCGTCGTATTTTTTGTTATGGTTGTAGTGCGACAGATGTGTATAAGCCCAATTGCGCAAAATGTAATTCGGTTCCGGAAAACTCCAAGCCGGACATTCGCCGATTCCAAAAAGCGAGTGTCCGCCAATAGCTTGTCAAAACCCTGATTCTTCAAAAACCCCAACTTTCAATCCATATCACCTACGACTTCAAGACTATTGAAAACGAAAGTCCAAAAAATACCGTGTTAATGCTATTGTTGCTTCAAAACGCCGTTCTACCCTCCGCATGCGAAAATTCTGGAAGCGTAACAGAGCATTTAATCGATGTATAATTTCTTCTATTACTTACAAAAAGAATGACATTCGGCCTTTCACACTTGTTAAAATATTTGGCCTCGAATATTCAGCTCTTTTAGATAGTGGGGCCAACAAAAGTGTAATTGGTGGACAGCTTGCTCAGCAAATTATAAACGAACGAACATTTAATAAATTCAAAAGCATAGTTCGTACCGCTGACGGCCAAATACAATCAGTAGCTGGCACAATTTGTATTCCCTTGACATACAACTCCACCGATTCAAATTTCGAATTCTTAATTGTACCTTCCATACAACAAAGCGTGATATGCGGTATGGATTTCTGGGTAACATTTAATATTTCCATCACACAATCCTTTTCGATTAATGAAATCAGTTGCGAATCGGAAGAGGATTCTACTCGTTTCTGTTTATCCAACATACAGAAATCCAAACTGCAAAAAGTCGTCGACTTTTTCCCATCATTCGAAAGTGAGGGCTTAGGTTTGACTAAACTGATTGAGCACAACATTGACACATCTACTGCGAAGCCCATTAAGCAAAGCTTCTATCCCTTATCGCCAGCAAAGCAAAAGCTGTTGTGTTTGGAAATTGACTGCATGATTCAAATGGATGTTATAGAAGAAGCTCCTTCATCGCCTTGGTCTTCTCCAGTTACCTTAAACATAAAGCCTGGTAAGGTACGATTTTGTCTTGACGCAAGAAAACTTAATGCAGTCACTGATAAGGACGCTTATCCGATTCCCATAATGGATGGCCTCCTCAGTCGCCTTCCTCCCGTGCACTGCATTTCCAAAATTGACCTCAAGGATGCCTTTTGGCAAATCTGTTTAGATCAAGAATCCCGTGCCAAAACTGCTTTCACTGTTCCGAACCGTCCGCTTTACCAATTTAAGAGGATGCCATTTGGATTGACCAACGCTCCACAAACTATGTGTCGTCTAATGGACTTAGTAATTCCTTATCAGCAAAAGACTCATGTCCTAGTTTATCTGGATGACCTATTGGTGTTGTCAAATAATTTCGAAGACCATCTTTTGCATCTGTCTGAAGTAGCCACCCAATTGCGTAAAGCCGGATTGACAATAAATGTCCAGAAAAGTCAGTTTTGTCTAAAAAGTGTTGACTATCTAGGTTATTTAGTAGGTGAAGGCACGCTTCAAGTGAATCCCAACAAGATCAGCGCAGTTAGTGAATTCCCGGTTCCCAAAACTCAAAAACAGTTAAGAAGATTTCTTGGAATGACTGGTTGGTACCAGCGATTCATTTCGAATTATTCTTCCGTAATTTTCCACCTAACAGAGTTATTGCGTGGCAAGTCCTTCCAGTGGAACGATCAGGCTCAAGAGGCGTTTGAGAATATCAAATCAATGTTATGTTCGGCACCTTGTCTTGTTCATCCCAACTATGAAAAACCGTTTATCCTACAGTGCGATGCCTCATTACATGGTGTTGGTGCTGTCCTAGCCCAATGTGACGACTCTGGATGTGAACGACCAATAGCTTTCATGTCTAAAAAGCTTAATAAAGCACAGCGTAACTACACAGTTACAGAACTTGAATGCATGGCTGTAGTTTTGGCAATTTGGAAAGTTCAGGATGTATATTGATGGACATTCTTTCAAAGTAATAACGGATCACTCAAGTTTGCGTTGGCTTATGAACCAATCCGACCTTAGTGGCAGATTGACCAGATGGGCAATTAAGCTTCAAGGTTACTGCTTTGAAATCGAGCATCGTAAAGGAAGTGAAAATGTCGTAGCGGATGCCTTGTCTCGATCGTTTGAAGATGCTGACGAAGTTGCGGCGATAGATATCGAAGTTCATCCTGAAATTGATCTTGCTTCAGATGCATTCCAGTCAGAGGAATATTCTGCCCTCGAGAATAAATTCTCCTCTTCAAATTTACCTGACTTTCAAGTGGTCGATGATTTTATTTATTACCGCGCCACATTTCCCAATACTTTTGACACTTCACCAGATGAATGCTGGAAATTGTTTGTACCAGAAACGTTGCGCCAAAACGTAATCAGTGCTGCCCATGATCAACCCTCATCGGCTCACTGTGGAATGGTTAAATGCCTTGAGCGCATTCGTCGACGATTTTACTGGCCAAACATGGTAGTAAACGTGCGTGACTACATACGCAACTGCGAAACGTGCCAAACAACAAAGTATCCAACGCGTTCTTTGAAACCTCGCATGCACTATGGGGAATTTGCCCGATTTTTTGGAATAAATGTATTTTTTAAAAGTATGCCGATTTTCTATTTTTTTTTTTAATGTATTAAGAAAACATCAAGCTGTTTGTTAACATACCGCAAATGTTAACTTAAAAGTCTAGTATTTAAATACTAACTGTTAAAGTCAGCTGTTGCAAGCGCACATGGTTTGTTTACATTTTGCTTAACTTTGAAGTTCACTTTCAAATCATTATCTCTGCAACAAAATGACGTAAGACAGTCAAATTTGAAATGATTACCAATTCTCCAAGTATGTTCTTTATGAAAATACTTATATGTTGCTTAATATGTGCGTCCAATTTTAACAATTTGTAAATGTAGCAGGTGATGTTTTCGTTTGGGTGTTGAAAAGAAAGTTAAACTTTCAATAGAGTTTTAAAAAAATGTTTAACTTTGTTCAGTGAGTGTGTTTATCCATGTTGTAGAGTCATTCATTGCGAATTCAGAACATATTGTCTCATCGTGCGCTTCGTGCGACTTTTCGCGTAATTTCATTTTTTGGAAACCAATCTCTTGATCAAAAACGCAGCCATGCTGGAAGTTTTGCATAAGCAAAAGGGTCTTCGAGAAAAAGAAGATGGCGAATTCACTTTTGTTAGCAAGCAAGTTGATCCCACAGTAGAATCTCCAACTTTACAGATGTTTTTCAGAGAGCCATGGTTACTTCAGACCCCATCATTTCATCAATGAATTTGAAGAAGCGCGTCCGAAAACATAAGTTGCTTGCTCTTGACCAGAAGTCTTTCAATTGTTATTATGCGAATATGAACCTGGAGACGAGTCTCTATATGTTTATAATTATGAATAAGAAAACGACTATGATTTTTTGTACAACATTGAAATTGAAAATTAAGAGCATATAGAGCTAAATTTGTTATAAAAAATTGGGGGGGGGGTATATACTTTCACTTTCCCAACAGGTGTGTATAGGTATGTAGAACACTATAAAAAAAACCTCACTGAAATATGTTACATAGTTCGCGAGTTATTAATTTATTCCAAAAAATCGGGCAAATTCCCCATAGTGCCATGGGCGCACAAGTGCAAAGCGAAAGGGTATTTCAAAGGCTATACCTTGACTTTATTGGTCCATTTCCACGTTCAAAATCTGGCAACATAGGCATACTGATTATTCTGGATCACTTTTCGAAATTCGCCTTTTTGAAACCAGTGAAAAAGTTCACTACGAAAGTGATTGTCAATATACTGCGAGATGAAATATTTCCTTGCTTTGGTGTGCCTGAAACAGTCGTGACTGACAACGGCACTCAGTTTAAAAGCCGTGACTTCTCCGATTTTCTTTTAAAATATGGCGTTCGTCATATGTTTACTGCTGCTTATGCTCCGCAATCAAACGCCGCGGAGAGAGTTAACCGATCAATCAATGCTGCTTTGAGAGCGTACATTCGCACAGACCAGCGTGAGTGGGACTTATTTCTCAGTAGCATCAACTGTTCACTTCGAAATGCAGTTCATCAGTCTATCGGTATTTCCCCATATCAAGTTGTTTTTGGTCAACATATGATTTCTCACGGACAGGATTACAAGTTATTGCATAAGCTTGGTTTACTTACCGAGGGGAATGTCAGCCTCAAAAGAACTGATGAGTTTGAGAGAATCCGTTCAAACATTAACAAGCATTTGAGCAAAGCCTACGCGGCAAACCAAAGGACGTATAATCTGCGATCAAGACTCCGAACATTTGAAGTAGGACTGGAGGTGATCAAAAACAACTTCGCTTTAAGCAATGCAGGAAACAATTTTAACGCTAAACTAGCTCCTGTAGGAACCAAAGCTCGAGTAAAGAAAAAACTTGGCCAATCTATATATGTCCTAGAAGATATGAACGGTAAAGAGCTTGGTAATTTCCATGGATATTCCAAGGATATTTGGTAATTTCCACTGACACCTTTTCAGTTTTGATTGTTGGTCGCAGGGACCAAAAATCAAAACAGTGGCTGTGGGAGCCAGTGAAAATTTAAAACTCATTTTGGTACTTTAAGCAAATATCACCAGTCTGGCAACGTGAAGATCAGATCTTGACAAAAATACCAGATTAACAACAGAAATACCAGAACGAAAATCCCGCCTATGGATTTTGGACGTACTAAGTCCACACTTCATTAGTGCTGTTTCCGGCTGCATCTTTCTCTTTTCTGGAAACTCTTCCCGAAGGCAGTAGTTCGCTCTTGAAATTAATATCTCAGTTCATCGTGAAAACGTGCTGACCCTTTTTCAGAAGTAATTAATATTTTTATAAGTGAATAGTGTCATATTTTTCTGGTAAGCTTATTAGGACCCAAAGACGGCCAATTTTAATTGCGTTTTCCTAGGAATTATTCTGGTGTCTTCTTCATGGTTCCCAAGACATACATAGTTGGAACACGAGGATATCTTTTCCAAGCCCCGGCTTTAAGCACGGCTATCGGCCAGGCGCCCACTTGCGATTCCTGGTTACCTAATTCTTTTGTGCGTGTGCGAGTTCGCAGAACTTCGGCGTGCACATCGAATTTCTTGGAACCGCGTGTCGCACACGCATTCCTTGGAACCGCGTGTCGCATTTCCTATTGCCACGTTGCGGATCGCTTCGCCTAATATTTTGCTGCGGATCGCTTCACCTCTTTGCCTCGCTGCTGGCACAGACAGGAGTTTACCTGAGATCAGACGAAAACAGTCGCCGTCCACTGCAGAAAGTGAATTTTCTACCTTCGGAAATCTTTTGGAAACTTTCTCGTGTTACATTCTTCCCCGGATTTATCAAGAAGCTGCAGGCCACATTTCATCCCTACCAAGAGTAATGGTGGTGTGCCCAAGCGTGCTTGAGCGTTGGGACACGTTCAATCCTGTCCAGCTGCGCACCTCAATTGGATTTCTGCGAATCAACTCGCTAAGGAGAGCATTACAACAAGCTCGTTTGCGAGAATAGTTCTGAGTATCGTAGATTTAGTTGCCTTTTCTTTTGTATTTATTTAAGAATATTTTACTGATTAACTTTACGACTCCTATTATAGTGTAAAACTTTGTGTGCAGTTTTGACATAACATTTATCCACATTTATAAAGTCTACAGCAACGCTTCAACAGTCATCAGGCCTGAGGACAACTTTGGACTCTGTGTAAGTACGGCATAGCCGTCAACATTCCTAGTCTCTTGTGAGTCTGCACACTCCTTTTTATACCCTTGCAGAGGGTATTATAATTTTGGTCAGAAGTTTGTAACGCAGTGAAGGAGACGTTTCCGACCCCATAAAGTATATATATTCTTGATCAGGATCAATAGGGGAGTCGATATAGCCATGTCCGTCTGTCCGTCTGTCCGTCTGTCCGTCTGTTTCAATACCGTTTGCGAGCTCAGTTTAAAAGCTAGCGATCTGAAACTTTCACAATCGTCCTAAAACATGTGTACGCAGATCAAGTTTGAAAATCGCCCCGATCGGACGTCTATATCCTATAGCTCCCATAGGAACAATTGGATATATCTTGCAAGAATTTATGATATTTCGCGCAGTGTAAAAGCTATTGACATTAATCTTTACAAATCGTATTTTTTTATGCATACCTTGATCAGGGTAAAAGCGCGTGGCGATCGGACGTCTATATCCTATAGCTCCCATAGGAACAATAGGGTAAAATCGGTTAAAATTTAATGATTTTTAGGATATTTCGCGCAGTGTAAAAGCTATTGACATAAATCTTTCCAAATCTTATTTTTTTATGCGTACCTTGATCAGGGTAAAAGCGCGTGACGATCGGACGTCTATATCCTATAGCTCCCATAGGAACAATAGGGTAAAATCGGTCCAAATTTGATGTTTTTCAGAATATTTCGCGATGTGTAAAAGCTATTGCTGTACATTTTTTCAAATCGTATTTTTTATGCATTCATTCATCAAGGTAAAAGCGCGTGCTGATCGGACGTCTATATCCTATAGCTCCCATAGGAACAATACGGTGAAATCGGTCAAAATTTCATGTTTTTTAGAATATTTCGCGCAGTGTATAAGCTATTGACACACATTTTTCCAAGTCTTATTTATTTACGCATACCTTGATCAGCGTAAAAGCGCTTGCCGATTGGACGTCTATATCGTATAGCTTCCGTAGGAAAAATTGTTAAAGGCTGCGAAAATATCCCTTTTTCCCTATTTGTATATGACAATTTTGCAGTATAAAAGCTATTGGCATGAAACTATGCAATTTATCTAATTTATTTATGTACACCTTGCTCAGGGTAAACGTTGCTGCCAATCAGACAAGTACATACTACATCCGCTATTTAAAAATTAAATTAATTACGTATAGCTAATCTTTTTTTATGTATAATTATAGAAAACTTAATTTTTATTCCCTTGCAGAGGGTATTATAATTTTGGTCAGAAGTTTGTAACGCAGTGAAGGAGACGTTTCCGACCCCATAAAGTATATATATTCTTGATCAGGATCAATAGGGGAGTCGATATAGCCATGTCCGTCTGTCCGTCTGTCCGTCTGTTTCAATACCGTTTGCGAGCTCAGTTTAAAAGCTAGCGATCTGAAACTTTCACAATCGTCCTAAAACATGTGTACGCAGATCAAGTTTGAAAATCGCCCCGATCGGACGTCTATATCCTATAGCTCCCATAGGAACAATTGGATATATCTTGCAAGAATTTATGATATTTCGCGCAGTGTAAAAGCTATTGACATTAATCTTTACAAATCGTATTTTTTATGCATACCTTGATCAGGGTAAAAGCGCGTGGCGATCGGACGTCTATATCCTATAGCTCCCATAGGAACAATAGGGTAAAATCGGTTAAAATTTAATGATTTTTAGGATATTTCGCGCAGTGTAAAAGCTATTGACATAAATCTTTCCAAATCTTATTTTTTTATGCGTACCTTGATCAGGGTAAAAGCGCGTGACGATCGGACGTCTATATCCTATAGCTCCCATAGGAACAATAGGGTAAAATCGGTCCAAATTTGATGTTTTTCAGAATATTTCGCGATGTGTAAAAGCTATTGCTGTACATTTTTTCAAATCGTATTTTTTATGCATTCATTCATCAAGGTAAAAGCGCGTGCTGATCGGACGTCTATATCCTATAGCTCCCATAGGAACAATACGGTGAAATCGGTCAAAATTTCATGTTTTTTAGAATATTTCGCGCAGTGTATAAGCTATTGACACACATTTTTCCAAGTCTTATTTATTTACGCATACCTTGATCAGCGTAAAAGCGCTTGCCGATTGGACGTCTATATCGTATAGCTTCCGTAGGAAAAATTGTTAAAGGCTGCGAAAATATCCCTTTTTCCCTATTTGTATATGACAATTTTGCAGTATAAAAGCTATTGGCATGAAACTATGCAATTTATCTAATTTATTTATGTACACCTTGCTCAGGGTAAAAGTTGCTGCCAATCAGACAAGTACATACTACATCCGCTATTTAAAAATTAAATTAATTACGTATAGCTAATCTTTTTATACCCTTGCAGAGGGTATTATAATTTTGGTCAGAAGTTTGTAACGCAGTGAAGGAGACGTTTCCGACCCCATAAAGTATATATATTCTTGATCAGGATCAATAGGGGAGTCGATATAGCCATGTCCGTCTGTCCGTCTGTCCGTCTGTCCGTCTGTTTCAATACCGTTTGCGAGCTCAGTTTAAAAGCTAGCGATCTGAAACTTTCACAATCGTCCTAAAACATGTGTACGCAGATCAAGTTTGAAAATCGCCCCGATCGGACGTCTATATCCTATAGCTCCCATAGGAACAATTGGATATATCTTGCAAGAATTTATGATATTTCGCGCAGTGTAAAAGCTATTGACATTAATCTTTACAAATCGTATTTTTTTATGCATACCTTGATCAGGGTAAAAGCGCGTGGCGATCGGACGTCTATATCCTATAGCTCCCATAGGAACAATAGGGTAAAATCGGTTAAAATTTAATGATTTTTAGGATATTTCGCGCAGTGTAAAAGCTATTGACATAAATCTTTCCAAATCTTATTTTTTTATGCGTACCTTGATCAGGGTAAAAGCGCGTGACGATCGGACGTCTATATCCTATAGCTCCCATAGGAACAATAGGGTAAAATCGGTCCAAATTTGATGTTTTTCAGAATATTTCGCGATGTGTAAAAGCTATTGCTGTACATTTTTTCAAATCGTATTTTTTTATGCATTCATTCATCAAGGTAAAAGCGCGTGCTGATCGGACGTCTATATCCTATAGCTCCCATAGGAACAATACGGTGAAATCGGTCAAAATTTCATGTTTTTTAGAATATTTCGCGCAGTGTATAAGCTATTGACACACATTTTTCCAAGTCTTATTTATTTACGCATACCTTGATCAGCGTAAAAGCGCTTGCCGATTGGACGTCTATATCGTATAGCTTCCGTAGGAAAAATTGTTAAAGGCTGCGAAAATATCCCTTTTTATACCCTTGCAGAGGGTATTATAATTTTGGTCAGAAGTTTGTAACGCACTGAAGGAGACGTTTCCGACCCTATAAAGTATATATATTCTTGATCAGGATCACCTCCTGAGTCGATATAGCCATGTCCGTCTGTCCGTCTGTCCGTCTGTCCGTCTGTTTCAATACCGTTTGCGAGCTCAGTTTAAAAGCTAGCGATCTGAAACTTTCACACTCGTCCTAAAACATGTGTACGCAGATCAAGTTTGAAAATCGCCCCGATCGGACGTCTATATCCTATAGCTCCCATAGGAACAATCGGATATATCTTGCCAGAATTGATGATATTTCGCGCAGTGTAAAAGCTTTTGACATGAATCTTTCCAAATCGTATTTTTTATGCATACCTTGATCAGGGTAAAAGCGCGTGGCGATCGGACGTCTATATCCTATAGCTCCCATAGGAACAATAGGGTAAAATCGGTCCAAATTTGATGTTTTTCAGAATATTTCGCGCTGTGTAAAAGCTATTGCTATAAATTTTTTCAAATCGTATTTTTTTATGCATTCCTTCATCAAGGTAAAAGCGCGTGCTGATCGGACGTCTATATCCTATAGCTCCCATAGGAACAATCGGATATAACTTTCAAGAATGGAAGATATTTCGCGCAGTGTAAAAGCATTTAACATAAATCTTTCCAAATCTTATTTTTTTATGCATACCTTGATCAGGGTAAAAGCGCTTGGCGATCGGACGTCTATATCCTATAGCTCCCATAGGAACAATTCGGTGAAATCGGTCCAAATTTGTTGGTTTTCTGAATTTTTCACGTAGTGTGTAAGCTACTGACATAAATTTTTCCAAGTCTTATTTATTTACGCATATCTTGATTAGGGTAAAAGCGCTTGCCGATCGGACGTCTATTTCTTATAGCTTCCGTAGGAAAAATAGTTAAAGGCTGCGAAAGTATCCCTTTTTTCTATTTTATATGACATTTTTGCAGTATAAAAGCAATTGACATCAAACGACGCAAATCTAGTTTATTTATGTATACCTTATTCCTATCGCTACTTTTTCAGTTTTAGCAATTTCGGCAAAGTCTGCAAGGGTATTAAAACTTCGGCTTGCCGAAGTTAGCTTCCGTCCTCGTTATACTTTATTTTATACAAATAAATTTAACTCGTAAATTTAACGTAATCACAGCCTAAGAGCTGTTGCTTTTTGAACAAGAAAATCTTATTGAATAGAGAAACCATATAAATATCTACATTTTTTTTTTTTATTATTTTCGCGCGGAGTCCCACGGCCCACTTACCCGCCCAACCGACCGAGGGGCGCAGCCGTGTATCGTACGGCACGATTCGCGATAAGATAGACGCGAGATAGGAAAGTAAAGGTAAAGGTCCGGGGAAAAAAGTAATAGTTAGATCAATCTTGTGCCAATGAAGCAAGTATTAATCGTTTTAGAGCGGCAGAGAGTCAAGATTTGATATTACAGGAAAAAGTCTATTATAGTCAGAACATAATACTCTGAAAGGCTCATGCAAGGCATAGTTAGATCTACAATGATTTAAAGTTAGGGGAATATAATTTCTAGTTAATCTACTTGGCACAGAAAAGTTTAGCCGACTTAACAAGTCGGGGGCAGTCAATATCACCATGTATAAGGTTATAAATAAAGATAGTACCAAGCATCGTTCTACGGTTGGCTAGGGATGGTAAATTAATCAAAAGAAGTCTACTAGAATAAGAAGGTAAGATAAGATTTGCATCCCAGTTTAGGCGCCGTAAAGCAAAAAGAAGGAAGTTTTTTTTGTACAGATTCAATACGACCAATATGTATTCCGTATTGTGGACTCCAGACGGGAGACCCATACTCCAGAATCGGACGGATCATCGAATTCTTTTGACCACCTTTTAATAAATCCAAGCACTCCTCTGGCTTTATTAACCATGGACGAAATGTGATTAGAAAATTTTAGTTTGGGGTCCAAGAGAACGCCAAGATCGTTTACAAGAGTTTTTCTATCCAAAGAGCTGCCACTTAACGTGTAAGTCGCGTATATCGGATTGGCCCGATAAAAAGTCATCAGCTTGCACTTGGAACCGTTTAAATTTAGTAAATTATCTCGGCACCATTTTGAAAATTATCAAGATCGGATTGCAAGTCTAAATGGCAGGAAATGTCCTTATACTGCAGGCACAACTTAACATCATCTGCGTACATAAGTAAGCGAGAATGACTTATAATTGAGGGAAGATCATTAATAAATAATGTAAAAAGTAATGGACCCAGATGGCTTCCTTGTGGGACACCGGAGGTAACACGGAGAATTTCAGAAATTGAATTTTTAAAAAGGACCCTTTGTGACCTGCCATTCAGATTACTTGAAATCCATTTAAGCAGATCAACTGGAAAACCTAAAAGGTCAAGTTTTTGAATGAGAAGTAAGTGATTGACAGAGTCAAATGCTTTACTAAAGTCAGTGTAAATGACATCTGTTTGAAAACTACTATTGAAGCCTTTTATCACAAATGAAGTGAGCTCTAGAAGGTTTGTGATTGTGGATCTACGTTTAATAAATCCGTGTTGACACGGAGAAATGATTGATCTGCAAAGGTGCTGCAAATGAGGAGTAATAATTTTTTCAAAAAGCTTAGGAATAGCTGACAACTTAGAAATACCTCTGTAGTTACTGGCTTCTAACTTGTTACCTTTTTTGAAAAGAGGAATAACAAATGATTCCTTCCAAATATTTGGGAATTGGGACGTTTCTAGAGATAAGGTAAACAACTTGTGAAGAGGTTTGCACAGGGCCTTAGCGCAATACCTAAGCACGCACCCAGGAATACCATCGGGCCCTGGCGAATAAACAGGTTTAATACGAAGAAGATCCAAAAGAAGAGAGCTTTCTGTTAAAGTGGGACAGAATATGAGGTTTGACTTGGATATGTTGTAAGAATAAGGCTGTGATGAATAATATAAAGTAGAGTAAGTCGTTTGAAAAAATTGGGCAAATAAATCGGCTATTGCCTGATCTGTGGTTGCCGTCATGTTTTCGAACGATAGCGAGGAAGGAAAAGAATTAGATTTACGCTTGGTGTTAACAAAATTATAAAACTGTTTCGGGTCCTGAGAGAACTGGACCTTACAACGGTTTAAGTAACTGTTATAACACTGAGCATTAAGCACGGTAAATCTTGACCGAGCACTTAAATATCTAGTAAAAACAGATTGAGAACCGGTATTTTTATATTTCCTAAAAAGTCTGGACTTTACATTTCTTAAGTGTGTCAACTCTTTGCTAAACCAAGGTGATTTATTGGAAGTTGACGGATAGTACCACGGAACACAGGAATTAAAAAATGAGTTTATTGCAGTGTAAAAAACATTAACTGCATCGGACATATTAATGCATAGGTAAAGATCAGACCAATTAAAGCCTGAAATAAAATTATTTAGCCTCAGAAAGTCTGCCTTGCGAAAACAATGTATTCGTTTGGGTCTTTCTGATTTTTCTTCAATAACTCTACCCGTATCAAATGAAAGTTCGAATGTTGGGTGATATGGATCTTCAGGTTGCGTGAGTGGTGCTACTCTGGACAGAAACACACCTTCAGGATTTGATACAAAAACATAATTTAAATATATTCATATTAGCAAGAAATAAGGACCTGATGTAGTCCCATAAAACATACATTAACGTAAAACTAAATTTACTTCTTAATTCCTTTATAACCTTAGTAAAATATAATTACACACATATAGACACAAACAAAACGAATACCGATTTCTAGATTTTAGGACATAGTGTTAGGAACTTTAGTATATAAGAAACATGAACCTAAATTTGATTTTGTTGAAGTAAATAATGTTTAAGATGAACTAATTGGTTACTTTTTGGAGGGCACTTATGGGTATGTAGAGCAATAGTTATTCATGGGTGGAATCTAATTAGATTTCACATGGTAGGGTGGGTATAGAACGAGGCCAATAACATCTGGTCCTCAATCTTCGATAGGTGCACTGTCTTTGTCCGAGATTAGCTATAGAGCTGGTTATCTTTTGCTATCGTTTCTCTGTCTACTACTGTTAGTTCTGTAACACATCTTGTTCTCTCTTAACACAAACCCACCCCACTCTCCCTGAGCAAGCTGGTCGAAAATGTAGACAGAGCGTGTTAGGAGGGACAACGCTCGATGAGTGTGTTCGTTACAGAATTAAATGGCGCCCAACAATGGAGGCAATCCCAATGCCTGATCAGGCATTTGTCGTTTGACATCCGAGCTTCCCGAAAAATATATATTCCATCCATTTTATTTTGTAGATTCAGTCGGTATTTCATTTTTGACTCGGATTTGATGGCACTCTGAATAGGTTCGGAGCCATACCAGTAGAAATGTTATATTTTGAAAACATGTTTTTGTTATCAGTTCGGTCATAGTCAAACATTATAGTCAAAAACATTCCAATTCACATTTTTGATGCGTTGGAATTATAGTCCTGATATTAGGTCGGTTCTATACCAAGCTTTCAGTTTTTGAACAAATCCTTCTTTCCATTTCGGAATGAGACTTGCTCTAGATGGACAGGTCCGTTTAGTTCCTCATTCATTTGGAAAGACCTCAAAACCACAATTTTATAATTAGATCCGTATTCATTATCAGTTTTATTGCACCTATCGAACAAAATAAACTATTGCTGCTTTACTGCCCAGGATAAGCCCCTCATATTGTTATAATTATATCGATTTCCCTTTTTATATTGCTTTCTCTTATATCGCATTATCTTATATCGCATTCTCTTATATCGCATTATCTTATATCGCATTCCCTTATATCGCATTCTCTTATATCGCATTCTCTTATATCGCATTCCCGTATATCGCATTCTCGTATTCTCTAGTGTAAGATATCAAAAGCTTAAAATGTCGGTTAGGCACAGTAACGAAAACCTAGTTTCATTAGGGACTGAGGATTCGGTGATATGCACCATCTGCAACGCAGTAGTATTCGATTTGGAACTAATCGAAACTGCTTGTCAGCACAGTTTTCACAAGGCCTGTCTACAAGGTTGGCTACAGGAGCATAACACTTGTCCAACTTGTTCTCAACCATGTTCTCAAACCCTGATGAGACCCAACATAAATGGAGAAAATCGAGTTATAACCAGATCAATGCATCGAAACGCAGCTAATCAGAACGATAACCTTTCAGTTCAGAATGCAGAGCAGGATTCCCAACAGGAAAATCATAATGGAGGTAACCCTGTTGGAAACGAAGTTCTTAATCAGCATTTTCTGATTAATCAAATGCGAGCTCTCCAATCAAGAATGGAAGAAAACCAAATCACACAGATGCAAGCATTCCAAGCTAGAATGACAGAAACAGCGACAAACCAAATGACACAGATGTTCAGTCAGTTGAATAGGTCAACATTTCCTGAAAATAACTTAGCTCAGTCGCAACGGGAAAATGGAAATAATTTGGGACGAGCAGATTTTCACAACAGCACAGATCGAAACAGTCAACGGACTAGAAATTCTCCAGATGCTAACACAGACCGCAGCGATCTTTCTATGGATCGACCCGATAGGATTTCAA
Organism: Drosophila carrolli; assembly: GCA_018152295.1. Classification (NCBI taxonomy): domain Eukaryota; kingdom Metazoa; phylum Arthropoda; class Insecta; order Diptera; family Drosophilidae; genus Drosophila; species Drosophila carrolli. The sequence continues at coordinate 187,261 of JAECXJ010000276.1, forward strand.
ATGTGATTTCAAACTGGCGAATCAAGTTCAGTGGTTCGGCTAACGATATTGCAGTCGAGGATTTTATATACCGTGTAAATTGTCCCACTTCACAATGCCTAAACTTTGACATGCTTTCCCAGTACGCCAATTTGTTATTCGAGGGACCGGCTTTGGCTTTTTATTGGCGCGTTCATAGGTCAGTGGACAACTTAAATTGGAACGAATTATGTAGACGGTTGAAGGAAAGATACCAGGACCAGAGATCAGACCGCGAGATTAAAAGCGTCATGCATCGTCGCAAACAAGGTTCTAATGAAAGTTTTGATGAGTTCTTGGACGCAATGCTTTCCATTGCTGATTCCCTTCGAGAACCTATGCATGATTGTGATATAGCGACCGAAGTGCGTCATAATCTCAAGCCAGATCTTAAACTCGAACTACTGCATGTCGACACACCAAATTTAACAACTTTGCGTAAGGAGTGTCATCGTCACGAAGAATTTTATCGTAGCACTCGGCCTAGACCAGTTCAACGCCCTAATGCAAACAAGCGTTTCGTTAACACAATTCTTCACGAGGACGGTTCTGAAGATCAACCGGAAGAAGAACCAACTGTGGATGACGAAGTCTATGCTATTAAGTCGGTAGAAAAACTAACTTGCTGGAATTGTAACGAAATAGGTCACAAATACCATGATTGCCTTAAGTCTCGTCGTATTTTTTGTTATGGTTGTGGTGCGACAGATGTGTATAAGCCCAATTGCGCAAAATGTAATTCGGTTCCGGAAAACTCCAAGCCGGACATTCGCCGATTCCAAAAAGCGAGTGTCCGCCTATAGCTTCGCACAACCCAAACAATTTGGCACAATTTGTATTCCCTTGACATACAACTCCACCGATTCAAATTTCGAATTCTTAATTGTACCTTCCATACAACAAAGCGTGATATGCGGTATGGATTTCTGGGTAACATTTAATATTTCCATCACACAATCCTTTTCGATTAATGAAATCAGTTGCGAATCGGAAGAGGACTCTACTCGTTTCTGTTTATCCAACATACAGAAATCCAAACTGCAAAAAGTCGTCGACTTTTTCCCATCATTCGAAAGTGAGGGCTTAGGTTTGACTAAACTGATTGAGCACAACATTGACACATCTACTGCGAAACCCATTAAGCAAAGGTTCTATCCCTTATCGCCAGCAAAGCAAAAGCTGTTGTGTTTGGAAATTGACCGCATGATTTAAATGGATGTTATAGAAGAAGCTCCTTCATCGCCTTGGTCTTTTCCAGTTACCTTAAACATAAAGCCTGGTAAGGTACGATTTTGTCTTGACGCAAGAAAACTTAATGCAGTCACTGTTAAGGACGCTTATCCGATTCCCATAATAGATGGCCTCCTCAGTCGCCTTCCTCCCGTGCACTGCATTTCCAAAATTGACCTCAAGGATGCCTTTTGGCAAATCTGCTTAGATCAAGAATCCCGTGCCAAAACTGCTTTCACTGTTCCGAACCGTACGCTTTACCAATTTAAGAGGATGCCATTTGGATTGACCAACGCTCCACAACTATGTGTCGTCTAATGGACTTAGTAATTCCTTATCAGCTGAATACTCATGTCCTAGTTTATCTGGATGACCTATTGGTGTTGTCAAATAATTTCGAAGACCATCTTTTGCATCTGTCTGAAGTAGCCACCCAATTGCGTAAAGCCGGATTGACAATAAATGTCCAGAAAAGTCAGTTTTGTCTAAAAAGTGTTGACTATCTAGGTTATTTAGTAGGTGAAGGCACACTTCAAGTGAATCCCAACAAGATCAGCGCAGTTAGTGAATTCCCGGTTCCCAAAACTCAAAAACAGTTAAGAAGATTTCTTGGAATGACTGGTTGGTACCAGCGATTCATTTCGAATTATTCTTCCGTAATTTTCCACCTAACAGAGTTATTGCGTGGCAAGTCCTTTCAGTGGAACGATCAGGCTCAAGAGGCGTTTGAGAATATCAAATCAAAGTTATGTTCGGCACCTTGTCTTGTTTATCCCAACTATGAAAAACCGTTTATCCTACAGTGCGATGCCTCATTACATGGTGTTGGTGCTGTCCTAGCCCAATGTGACGACTCTGGATGTGAACGACCAATAGCTTTCATGTCTAAAAAGCTTAATAAAGCACAGCGTAACTACACAGTTACAGAACTTGAATGCATGGCTGTAGTTTTGGCAATTTGGAAAGTTCAGGATGTATATTGATGGACATTCTTTCAAAGTAATAACGGATCACTCAAGTTTGCGTTGGCTTATGAACCAATCCGACCTTAGTGGCAGATTGGCCAGATGGGCAATTAAGCTTCAAGGTTACTGCTTTGAAATCGAGCATCGTAAAGGAAGTGAAAATGTCGTAGCGGATGCCTTGTCTCGATCGTTTGAAGATGCTGACGAAGTTGCGGCGATAGATATCGAAGTTCATCCTGAAATTGATCTTGCTTCAGATGCATTCCAGTCAAAGGAATATTCTGCCCTCAAGAATAAATTCTCCTCTTCAAATTTACCTGACTTTCAAGTGGTCGATGATTTTATTTATTACCGCGCCACATTTCCCAATACTTTTGACACTTCACCAGATGAATGCTGGGAATTGTTTGTACCAGAAACGTTGCGCCAAAACATAATCAGTGCTGCCCATGATCAACCCTCATCGGCTCACTGTGGAATGGCTAAATGCCTTGAGCGCATTCGTCGACGATTTTACTGGCCAAACATGGTAGTAACGTGACTACATACGCAGCTGCGAAACGTGCCAAACAACAAAGTATCCAACGCGTTCTTTGAAACGTATTTCAAAGGCTATACCTTGACTTTATTGGTCCATTTCCACGTTCAAAATCTGGCAACATAGGCATACTGATTATTCTGGATCACTTTTCGAAATTCGCCTTTTTGAAACCAGTGAAAAAGTTCACTACGAAAGTGATTGTCAATATACTGCGAGATGAAATATTTCCTTGCTTTGGTTTGCCTGAAACAGTCGTGAGTGACAACGGCACTCAGTTTAAAAGCCGTGACTTCTCCGATTTTCTTTTAAAATATGGCGTTCGTCATATGTTTACTGCTGCTTATGCTCCGCATTCAAACGCCGCGGAGAGAGTTAACCGATCAATCAATGCTGCTTTGAGAGCGTACATTCGCACAGACCAGCATGAGTGGGACTTATTTCTCAGTAGCATCAACTGTTCACTTCGAAATGCAGTTCATCAGTCTATCGGTATTTCCCCATATCAAGTTGTTTTTGGTCAACATATGATTTCTCACGGACAGGATTACAAGTTATTGCATAAGCTTGGTTTACTTACCGAGGGGAATGTCAGCCTCAAAAGAACTGATGAGTTTGAGAGAATCCGTTCAAACATTAACAAGCATTTGAGCAAAGCCTACGCGGCAAACCAAAGGACGTATAATCTGCGATCAAGACTCCGAACATTTGAAGTAGGGCTGGAGGTGATCAAAAAGAACTTCGCTTTAAGCAATGCAGGAAACAATTTTAACGCTAAACTAGCTCCTGTAGGAACCAAAGCTCGAGTAAAGAAAAAACTTGGCCAATCTATATATGTCCTAGAAGATATGAACGGTAAAGAGCTTGGTAATTTCCATGGATATTTCAAGGATATTTGGTAATTTCCACTGACACCTTTTTCAGTTTTGATTGTTGGTCGCAGGGACCAAAAATCAAAACAGTGGCTGTGGGAGCCAGTGAAAATTTAAAACTCATTTTGGTACTTTAAGCAAATATCACCAGTCTGGCAACGTGAAGATCAGATCTTGACAAAAATACCAGATTAACAACAGAAATACCAGAACGAAAATCCCGCCTATGGATTTTGGACGTACTAAGTCCACACTTCATTAGTGCTGTTTCCGGCTGCATCTTTCTCTTTTCTGGAAACTCTTCCCGAAGGCAGTCGTTCGCTCTTGAAATTAATATCTCAGTTCATCCTGAAAACGTGCTGACCCTTTTTCAGAAGTAATTAATATTTTTATAAGTGAATAGTGTCATATTTTTCTGGTAAGCTTTTTAGGACCCAAAGACGGCCAATTTTAATTGCGCTTTCCTAGGAATTATTCTGGTGTCTTCTTCGTGGTTCCCAAGACATACATAGTTGGAACACGAGGATATCTTTTCCAAGCCCCGGCTTTAAGCACGGCTATCGGCCAGGCGCCCGCTTGCGATTCCTGGTTACCTAATTCTTTTGTGCGGGTGCGAGTTCGCAGAACTTCGGCGTGCACATCGAATTTCTTGGAACCGCGTGTCGCATACGCATTCCTTGGAACCGCGTGTCGCATTTCCTATTGCCACGTTGCGGATCGCTTCGCCTAATATTTTGCTGCGGATCGCTTCGCCAATTGCCTTGCTGCGGATCGCTTCGTCTATTATTTTGCTGCGGATCGCTTCACCTGTTTGCCTCGCTGCTGGCACAGACAGGAGTTTACCTGAGATCAGACGAAAACAGTCGCCGTCCACTGCAGAACGTGAATTTTCTACCTTCGGAAATCTTTTGGAAACTTTCTCGTGGTACATTCTTCCCCGGATTTATCAAGAAGTTGCAGGCCACATTTCATCCCTACCAAGAGTAGTGGTGGTGTGCCCAAGCGTGCTTGAGCGTTGCGACACGTTCAATCCTGTCCAGCTGCGCACCTCAATTGGATTTCTGCGAATCAACTCGCTAAGGAGAGCATTACAACAAGCTCGTTTGCGAGAATAGTTCTGAGTATCGTAGATTTAGTTGCCTTTTCTTTTGTATTTATTTAAGAATATTTTACTGATTAACTTTACGACTCCTATTATAGTGTAAAACTTTGTGTGCAGTTTTGACATAACATTTATCCACATTTATAAAGTCTACAGCAACGCTTCAACAGTCATCAGGCCTGAGGACAACGTTATACTCTGTGTAAGTACGGCATAGCCGTCAACACTCCTAGTCTCTTGAATCTTATTGAATAGAGAACCATATAAATATCTACATAATTTAAATATATTCATATTAGCAAGAAATAAGGACCTGCTGTAGTCCCATAAAACATACATTAACGTAAAACTAAATTTACTTCTTAATTCCTTTATAACCTTAGTAAAATATAATTACACACATATAGACACAAACAAAACGAATACCGATTTCTAGATTTTAGGACATAGTGTTAGGAGTATATAAGAAACATGAACTTAAATTTGATTTTGTTGAAGTAAATAATGTTTAAGATGAACTAATTGGTTACTTTTTGGAGGACACTTATGGGTATGTAGAGCAATAGTTATTCATGGGTGGAATCTAATTAGATTTCACATGGTAGGGTGGGTATAGAACGAGGCCAATAACATCTGGTCCTCAATCTTCGATAGGTGCACTGTCTTTGTCCGAGATTAGCTATAGAGCTGGTTATCTTTTGCTATCGTTTCTCTGTCTACTACTGTTAGTTCTGTAACACATCTTGTTCTCTCTTAACACAAACCCACCCCACTCTCCCTGAGCAAGCTGGTCGAAAATGTAGACAGAGCGTGTTAGGAGGGACAACGCTCGATGAGTGTGTTCGTTACAGAATTAAATGGCGCCCAACAATGGAGGCAATCCCAATGCCTGATCAGGCATTTGTCGTTTGACATCCGAGCTTCCCGAAAAATATATATTCCATCCATTTTATTTTGTAGATTCAGTCGGTATTTCATTTTTGACTCGGATTTGATGGCACTCTGAATAGGTTCGGAGCCATACCAGTAGAAGTGTTATACTTTGAAAACATGTTTTTGTTATCAGTTCGGTCATAGTCAAACATTATAGTCAAAAACATTCCAATTCAAATTTTTGATGCGTTGGAATTATAGTCCTGATACTAGGTCGGTTCTATACCAAGCTTTCAGTTTTTGAACAAATCCTTCTTTCCATTTCGGAATGAGACTTGCTCTAGATGGACAGGTCCGTTTAGTTCCTCATTCATTTGGAAAGACCTCAAAACCACAATTTTATAATTAGATCCGTATTCATTATCAGTTTTATTGCACCTATCGAACAAAATAAACTATTGCTGCTTTACTGCCCAGGATAAGCCCCTCATATTGTTATAATTATATCGATTTCTCTTTTTATATCGCTTTCTCTTATATCGCATTATCTTATATCGCATTCTCTTATATCGCATTATCTTATATCGCATTCCCGTATATCGCATTCTCGTATTCTCTAGTGTAAGATATCAAAAGCTTAAAATGTCGGTTAGGCACAGTAACGAAAACCTAGTTTCATTAGGGACTGAGGATTCGGTGATATGCACCATCTGCAACGCAGTAGTATTCGATTTGGAACTAATCGAAACTGCTTGTCAGCACAGTTTTCACAAGGCCTGTCTACAAGGTTGGCTACAGGAGCATAACACTTGTCCAACTTATTCTCAACCATGTTCTCAAACCCTGATGAGACCCAACATAAATGGAGAAAATCGAGTTATAACCAGATCAATGCATCGAAACGCAGCTAATCAGAACGATAACCTTTCAGTTCAGAATGCAGAGCAGGATTCCCAACAGGAAAATCATAATGGAGGTAACCCTGTTGGAAACGAAGTTCTTAATCAGCATTTTCTGATTAATCAAATGCGAGCTCTCCAATCAAGAATGGAAGAAAACCAAATCACACAGATGCAAGCATTCCAAGCATTCCAAACAGTGACAAACCAAATGACACAGATGTTCAGTCAGTTGAATAGGTCAACATTTCCTGAAAATAACTTAGCTCAGTCGCAACGGGAAAATGGAAATAATTTGGGACGAGCAGATTTTCACAACAGCACAGATCGAAACAGTCAACGGACTAGAAATTCTCCAGATGCTAACACAGACCGCAGCGATCTTTCTATGGATCGACCCGATAGGATTTCAAATGTGATTTCAAACTGGCGAATCAAGTTCAGTGGTTCGGCTAACGATATTGCAGTCGAGGATTTTATATACCGTGTAAATTGTCCCACTTCACAATGCCTAAACTTTGACATGCTTTCCCAGTACGCCAATTTGTTATTCGAGGGACCGGCTTTGGCTTTTTATTGGCGCGTTCATAGGTCAGTGGACAACTTAAATTGGAACGAATTATGTAGACGGTTGAAGGAAAGATACCAGGACCAGAGATCAGACCGCGAGATTAAAAGCGTCATGCATCGTCGCAAACAAGGTTCTAATGAAAGTTTTGATGAGTTCTTGGACGCAATGCTTTCCATTGCTGATTCCCTTCGAGAACCTATGCATGATTGTGATATAGCGACCGAAGTGCGTCATAATCTCAAGCCAGATCTTAAACTCGAACTACTGCATGTCGACACACCAAATTTAACAACTTTGCGTAAGGAGTGTCATCGTCACGAAGAATTTTATCGTAGCACTCGGCCTAGACCAGTTCAACGCCCTAATGCAAACAAGCGTTTCGTTAACACAATTCTTCACGAGGACGGTTCTGAAGATCAACCGGAAGAAGAACCAACTGTGGATGACGAAGTCTATGCTATTAAGTCGGTAGAAAAACTAACTTGCTGGAATTGTAACGAAATAGGTCACAAATACCATGATTGCCTTAAGTCTCGTCGTATTTTTTGTTATGGTTGTGGTGCGACAGATGTGTATAAGCCCAATTGCGCAAAATGTAATTCGGTTCCGGAAAACTCCAAGCCGGACATTCGCCGATTCCAAAAAGCGAGTGTCCGCCTATAGCTTCGCACAACCCAAACAATTTGGCACAATTTGTATTCCCTTGACATACAACTCCACCGATTCAAATTTCGAATTCTTAATTGTACCTTCCATACAACAAAGCGTGATATGCGGTATGGATTTCTGGGTAACATTTAATATTTCCATCACACAATCCTTTTCGATTAATGAAATCAGTTGCGAATCGGAAGAGGACTCTACTCGTTTCTGTTTATCCAACATACAGAAATCCAAACTGCAAAAAGTCGTCGACTTTTTCCCATCATTCGAAAGTGAGGGCTTAGGTTTGACTAAACTGATTGAGCACAACATTGACACATCTACTGCGAAACCCATTAAGCAAAAGTTCTATCCCTTATCGCCAGCAAAGCAAAAGCTGTTGTGTTTGGAAATTGACCGCATGATTTAAATGGATGTTATAGAAGAAGCTCCTTCATCGCCTTGGTCTTTTCCAGTTACCTTAAACATAAAGCCTGGTAAGGTACGATTTTGTCTTGACGCAAGAAAACTTAATGCAGTCACTGTTAAGGACGCTTATCCGATTCCCATAATAGATGGCCTCCTCAGTCGCCTTCCTCCCGTGCACTGCATTTCCAAAATTGACCTCAAGGATGCCTTTTGGCAAATCTGTTTAGATCAAGAATCCCGTGCCAAAACTGCTTTCACTGTTCCGAACCGTACGCTTTACCAATTTAAGAGGATGCCATTTGGATTGACCAACGCTCCCACAACTATGTGTCGTCTAATGGACTTAGTAATTCCTTATCAGCTGAATACTCATGTCCTAGTTTATCTGGATGACCTATTGGTGTTGTCAAATAATTTCGAAGACCATCTTTTGCATCTGTCTGAAGTAGCCACCCAATTGCGTAAAGCCGGATTGACAATAAATGTCCAGAAAAGTCAGTTTTGTCTAAAAAGTGTTGACTATCTAGGTTATTTAGTAGGTGAAGGCACACTTCAAGTGAATCCCAACAAGATCAGCGCAGTTAGTGAATTCCCGGTTCCCAAAACTCAAAAACAGTTAAGAAGATTTCTTGGAATGACTGGTTGGTACCAGCGATTCATTTCGAATTATTCTTCCGTAATTTTCCACCTAACAGAGTTATTGCGTGGCAAGTCCTTTCAGTGGAACGATCAGGCTCAAGAGGCGTTTGAGAATATCAAATCAAAGTTATGTTCGGCACCTTGTCTTGTTCATCCCAACTATGAAAAACCGTTTATCCTACAGTGCGATGCCTCATTACATGGTGTTGGTGCTGTCCTAGCCCAATGTGACGACTCTGGATGTGAACGACCAGTAGCTTTCATGTCTAAAAAGCTTAATAAAGCACAGCGTAACTACACAGTTACAGAACTTGAATGCATGGCTGTAGTTTTGGCAATTTGGAAAGTTCAGGATGAATATTGATGGACATTCTTTCAAAGTAATAACGGATCACTCAAGTTTGCGTTGGCTTATGAACCAATCCGACCTTAGTGGCAGATTGGCCAGATGGGCAATTAAGCTTCAAGGTTACTGCTTTGAAATCGAGCATCGTAAAGGAAGTGAAAATGTCGTAGCGGATGCCTTGTCTCGATCGTTTGAAGATGCTGATGAAGTTGCGGCGATAGATATCGAAGTTCATCCTGAAATTGATCTTGCTTCAGATGAATTCCAGTCAAAGGAATTTTCTGCCCTCAAGAATAAATTCTCCTCTTCAAATTTACCTGACTTTCAAGTGGTCGATGATTTTATTTATTACCGCGCCACATTTCCCAATACTTTTGACACTTCACCAGATGAATGCTGGAAATTGTTCCAGAAACGTTGCGCCAAAACGTAATCAGTGCTGCCCATGATCAACCCTCATCGGCTCACTGTGGAATGGTTAAATGCCTTGAGCGCATTCGTCGACGATTTTACTGGCCAAACATGGTAGTAAACGTGCGTGACTACATACGCAACTGCGAAACGTGCCAAACAACAAAGTATCCAACGCGTTCTTTGAAACCTCCCATGGGCGCACAAGTGCAAAGCGAAAGGGTATTTCAAAGGCTTTATTGGTCCATTTCCACGTTCAAAATCTGGCAACATAGGCATACTGATTATTCTGGATCACTTTTCGAAATTCGCCTTTTTGAAACCAGTGAAAAAGTTCACTACGAAAGTGATTGTCAATATACTGCGAGATGAAATATTTCCTTGCTTTGGTGTGCCTGAAACAGTCGTGACTGACAACGGCACTCAGTTTAAAAGCCGTGACTTCTCCGATTTTCTTTTAAAATATGGCGTTCGTCATATGTTTACTGCTGCTTATGCTCCGCAATCAAACGCCGCGGAGAGAGTTAACCGATCAATCAATGCTGCTTTGAGAGCGTACATTCGCACAGACCAGCATGAGTGGGACTTATTTCTCAGTAGCATCAACTGTTCACTTCGAAATGCAGTTCATCAGTCTATCGGTATTTCCCCATATCAAGTTGTTTTTGGTCAACATATGATTTCTCACGGACAGGATTACAAGTTATTGCATAAGCTTGGTTTACTTACCGAGGGGAATGTCAGCCTCAAAAGAACTGATGAGTTTGAGAGAATCCGTTCAAACATTAACAAGCATTTGAGCAAAGCCTACGCGGCAAACCAAAGGACGTATAATCTGCGATCAAGACTCCGAACATTGGTGATTTAATTGAAAATATCCATTGATTTTTTGTTCTTTATCTTTGCCATGATTTGTTATTAAACATTTTAAACTCGCAAGATTTTCAATAGAAAACATGGATTGCTTATCTGAGCAAATATACTCTGCGTCATTAATTAAATTACAAAGATCAAATTCACTTGATGACATAGTAATGAATTGATCTCGATGTTGATTCACAGCCATGATTGGAAATTCAATATCAAGGGAAATCATTTTATTGTTGATGATTACCGATATTGGAATCAAGTTATATATTTCAAATAACTGTGTTGATAATAATGGCAGTGTTAATTTAAAGATTACATAATCCTTTACCACCTTTGCTTCTGCCTTCATTAACTTATATAATTGAAGTATATCATCGTTGATGAAAGGGAGCATTTTTCCTTGAGGCATGTGCATTTTTAGTTTGTTTAAATGTTGTCGAAGTTGCTTGGGAGAAACGAGCAGTGGGCTAATTTCATTGTGATGAACGTTTGTCAGAACATGTGAAATCTTTGTCTGAACTCTTTGCAGCCAATATAGATAATTGATTTGTCAATGCAATATACCATTGAAAGGCCTTGAGAGAATCTAGACGAGCATTGGCTATATCCTCCATTTGCTGAGTCATTATTTTAATACTTTTATCGATGGTAGCTTCATCTCGTTTCATGATGTTTATCGTAGAATCAATTGTTGGAGTTTGATTCTTAACTAGTTCTAAAATTTAATTTTCATTTGATTTCACTTTTTGAATAGTTGAAGACATCCTCTTGGCATACTCTGTGTCTAATACGCCAAATAAGCTGTTGGCAATATTTCCCACTATGTCCAAGGGAGAACGACGTATTCTTGACTTGTGGAGTAAATCATTTTCAGTTTTTATTTCTTCGTAAGCGTGTTGAAAATGATTATATACAGCAGCACATGCTTGGACTGGTTGTATATGTGAACACATTTGACCAACCTTAAGTGTCCCCGTGTAAAATGTCTTTACATCTTCGAGATACGGCTTTAAATCATAATAAGCTGTGATTGTCCAGTCTGCAGTTGCTAGTCGAGTAGATCCAATTTTCTCGTAATAAAGTCCTGGTAAGGATGGGCTTTTCCGTCTTTTTGTCTCTTGATCTTCCTTTATTTCTTCTTCACCATATTCTTCATTAAGTTCCTTGCGTTTTTCTCCTTGATCTTCTTAACGGAATAGTGGAGCAAGCTTATGAATTGCACTTTTAAAGACTCCTGTTGCAGTTTTTACGTCTGCAACTCGCACATATCCATCTTGTAGTAGGCCACCTTACGCCCGATAAACTATCGATTGTTAATGTTAAACTAACATTAAGTATAACATAATCTTTAAGCAAGCCCAATGTTAATCATTCTTGGTATATACATTGAATAAAGTGGACGTGTTATAATAAAAAGTGCCTAAAGTATTAAGTATACCGGTGCTCTCACAATCTTGACCTGGATAAATTTTTATTATTCGTCCTATAGGCCAGTGAAGCATAGGCACATTGTCTTCCTTGGCAATAACCATCATGCCTTCTCTTACATTTTTATGAACCTGTTTCCATTTTGAGTGTTGTTGCAGGCTTGTTAAATATTCTCTGGACCATTGCGTCTAGAATGTGTGCTTAAGTCGCTGCACCAGTTCCCATTGTTCAGGTAGTGAATTTATTCTAAGTGATTCTGGGTCTGGCTGAGCGACTAGTGCTTCTCCAATCAATAAATGACCTGGTGTAAGGACTGTAAAGTCATTAGAACAATGTCATTCGACATTGGAGTGGTAAGTGGCCGAGAATTTCGCTTTATTCGGACGTTGATGCACTATGATCAGCGCAAACAAGTGGCCCTTACGACACCAAGCAGTGCTTGTTACGCGCGGAGCCTAATAGGCGTAAAACTGAGATCGCGAGAAGTTAAAAGCACAATGTAGAAGCGGACAGACTAAGATTAGAAATACGTACGAGACTAATACTAATACTAATTTTGTGCTAAGTAAGATAAAATATATGATTTTAGGCTTGGCAAAGAGTTGGTAGTAGAAATAATGTGGTATAGTTTATTATAGTCGTTACACAGTACTCTAAACGGTTCATGCATATCAAAGATAGATCTACAAATATTTAATGTAAGAGGAACATAGTTCCTGGTAATTCTATTAGGCACGGAGAAGCTTATGCGACCCAGTAACTCGGGACTCTCCACATCCCCGTGAATAAGGTTATAGATAAAAGTTGTGCCAAGCATCGTTCTATGGCTTACTAAGGATGGTAGATTAATTAGGAGAAGTCTACTAGAGTAGGATGGTAAAATAAGGCTTGCATCCCAGTTAAGGCCCCGTAGAGCAAATAATAAAAAGTTATTTTGCACAGACTCTATCCGGTCTATATGTACACCACACTGAGGACTCCAAACTGCAGAACAGTACTCCAGGATTGGACGGACTAGTGAAATGAACAGAGTCTTTGTAACATAGGGATCATCGAATTCCTTTGACCACCTTTTAATAGATCCAAGTACTCCCTCCACCATAGAAGTAATATGGTCACAAAACTTAAGTTTAGGGTCAAGGAAGACGCCAAGGTCATCAACATGCGTAATTCTAGACAACGCGCAACCACCCAGCGTATACGTTGCATATTGTGGGTTGACCCGAAAAAATGTCATTACTTTGCACTTAGCGCTATTTAAATCCAAAAGATTTTCACAACACCATGTTTGAAAAGCGTTTAGGTCAGATTGTAAGTCTGAACTGCTAGAAATTTCGTTATATTGCAGGCATAACTTAACGTCATCTGCGTACATAAGGACACGCGACTTTGTCAAGACTAGAGGGAGATCCTTTATAAATAAAGTAAAAAGAAGTGGGCCAAGGTGGCTTCCTTGTGGGACGCCTGAAGTAACTCGGATCAAATCAGAGATCGAGTTTTTAAAGAGGACTCGTTGAGTCCTACCACTCAGATAACTTGAGATCCATGTTAGAAGATCACATGGAAACCCTAATAAGTCTGGCTTTAATATAAGAAGTGTAAACTACGTCAGTCTGCATGTTCTTTCTGAAGCCATTTATTACAAAAGACGTTAGCTCCAAGAGGTTTGTCGTCGTAGATCTTCACCTTATAAGTCCATGTTGACATGGAGATATAATCGATCTACAAAGATGTTGCAAATGGGGTGTAATAGTGTTTTCGAAAAGCTTTGGGATGGCGGATAATTTGGATATGCCTCTGTAATTACTTGTATTGCATTTATTTCCTTTCTTATGAAGGGGAATGACAAATGACTCCTACCAAATAAGTGGGAAATGAGATGTTGTTAAAGACAAGGTAAACAATTTGTACATCTGTTATGACAGTGCTCAACTGCTCAAGGGTGAGGTTTGCAGTGAACACATTTTTTAATAATAACGTCTTTGCTGACTTTACTGCAACTTCCCTTATGAAATTCTTAGCCCGCTGTGAGTGGATTGTTTCCTTTAACTCCTTCAATTGGTTGCTGGCGCCAACGAAATTTGTTGCATTGTCGCAGTATAGGGTCTGACACTTCCCGCGACGACTTATAAATCGCTGTAATGCTCCAAGGAATGCTGCAGTCGTTAAATCTCCGACAAGTTCCAGAGGCTGTCCTTTGTGGAGAAACAAACAAATACTGCTATGTATGCTTTATCTTTGTGGTGTATCCAGATAGATCCGCAATAATCAACTCTGGTATTTAAAAATGGTCTGTTTTGTGAGACTCTATGCCCAGGTAGTTTTCCCATTATTTGAGAAAGTAATTTTGGACGAAACCTGGTACATGGCACGCATTTCATAATTACGTTTCTAACCTAGGTGTGATTTTGATAATGTGATACTGCAATACCTTTAAAGGTATTTTGACCACAGTGGATCTTTTCCTCATGAGTTTTATGTAGCAGCATTTTTACGATGTTGTCATTATATGGGAGTAAGTAGGGATTCATTGCATCCCGAGAAATTGGGGCATTTTCCACTCTTGTTCCTACTCTTATGATAGAGTTTTCGTACAAATGAAGATGAAGAGATGCGACCTTGCTGCTATTGGGTAATGGGTGTTCGGAATGACGTCGAAGGTGATTAAATTCATTTGTGAAATCAGCCTGTTGTATAATCCGCCTAGCTTGTTCTAATTCGTCAAGCTCTAGAAAGACGGTTTGTTTTCTATTTTAACGATAACAAAATCGCAATTATACGTTGCAAGCGATTGAATCAATTTCCGTGTTTACTTCCGTATATTTCTTCTCCAAGTGAAACTGTTGCCAAAGTAACAATTTTTGTTTTCCGTTCCAAAGAAATAGTGTTGTCCTTTGGAGCTTTAAATAGAGCTGGCCATTTCTCTTCTGGTTCATGAAGAAACAGTGGTCCGTATAACCACAATGTATGTGCACTTAATTGAGATGCAGGTATCCCTCTAGATAGTAGATCTGCAGCGTTGAGACTTGATGACACATGTCTCCATTGATTTGGACAGGTTGTATCTTGTATTTTCAACAACCTATTTGCAACGAATGTATGGAAATTCGATGCTTTTGCATTTATCCAATATAAGACGATGGTGGAATCTGTCCAGTAATGACATTTAATGGATTTTAATTGTAAATTAAGATCCTTTTTCACCTTTTCAGCAAGCTCTGCACCTAACACAGCTGCACATAACTCTAGTCGTGGTAGGTTTTGCTTGTCAAGAGGTGCTACTTTTGATTTAGCGCATAATAGGCGCACAGTCGTTTGTTTGTTCCTATATATGGCTCTTATATAAGCCACAGCAACAAACGCTTTTTCAGAAGCATCCACAAATATGTGTAGTTCTTGTTTTTGAGGTATTTTTCCATCATAAATGTGTCTCGGAGTAGTCATTTTATTTAAACATAGCAAGTCTTGTCTGAAGGCCTTCCACCTTTCCTTTAGGGAATCTGATATCTCTGTGTCCCAATCCAATTTAAGGACTGACAGATTTTAAAGAAATATTTTTGTTCTGATTATGACTGGAGCAAAAAGACCAAGTGGGTCAAAAATTTGACCCAACTCAGAGGCTACCACTCTTTTTGTAATTGTTTGAGTGTTATGTTCTTGACCCTTTCCGCACAACTTGTCATCCTTAGGACTCCAAATAATTCCCAAAGTCTTTACAGTGGTATGTTCCAATGCAGTGCCAAGATTTATGTTGCTAGCAATATCTTCTGGAGAAAATTGGACGTATTGTAGCGCCAAACAATCATTTGGTTAAATTGATCGATACATTTTTTCTATATCCGCCGTAAAAACATATTTGGGAACTCTGAATCTCAATAGAATCGAAAACAGATCACTTTTAACAACTGGTCCTGAATAAAGTAAATCATTTAATGATTTTCCTGTAGATGTTTTACAGGAAGCATCAAAGACTACTCTTAATTTTGTTGTAGTGCTGGTTTCAGAGCACAGTGGTGAGGAATAAAGAAATGTTTCTTTGGTATGCCTTGTCGCAATATCGCAAGACTTCCCCAGGGCTGAGGGATCTTCAGAAAAAAAGGAATCTGACAATTAACCTTTCATCTTGTGCGTGCTGAAGATTTTCCAAAAAATGTTTCTCGCAATGTTTTTCCTCTGGCGTCCGGTATTTCCTTATCGGTTCCATGTTGTCCAGTTTCCAGAATTTTTCCAACGATGATTTGGCTTCCTCGGCTGACGAACCTACCATGCACCAAATTCGGTGTACTGGAGAATAGGTTGGTCTGAATAAGACCTAATTTGTTCAGGTTTTATAACGGAAAAGTGATGTTCTGCGCCAAGCAATATATCAATCTTTCCTGGTGGGATCAGCGAGCCGGATATTTTTTGAGATTTTTAAATCAGCTGCTTTTATTTGTTCCGTAGGCTGATCTGCCACAATAAGAGGAAGAACAAAGGCTTCAACTCTTGTTTCAAAATCGCTATGTCCTTTACTTATTCGCGGCTGACCTCCAACTCCCTAAATGCGAAGGTTTGTTGGTTGTAGTTGCAACGATAACCGCTTAATAAGTCTTTCTGATATCAGACTAATTTGTGATCCGGAATCGAGCAGTGCGCGAAAATCTCCTTCTTGATTATTTAGTCCTTGCACTATGACTCTAGCCTTTGCTAACAGTGTGTATTTGTTTTCACAACTGTTTTTCGTAGCAGCAGAAGCGGACGTTTTAGGTTTTCCGTTACCTAAATGTAGCAATGTGTTGTGTTTTTTGTTAAATTTTATGCATGTATATTTAGACACGCATTGCTTGGTCATGTGGTCTGCCTTAAGACAATTGACGCACAATCTTTTTCGCTGAACCCAGGTCAGCCTTTCAGCAGGAGTTGTATATGCTATGCCCTTTTTGACAAAACAGGCATGCCAATGAACTTGTTGTTGCTGAAGCACTTTTTTTATGTTTCTCTTTGTGCATTTTTCCACCGATGGCTTCGAGTGCGAGAAAACGTTGTTCTAGAAACCCAAGGAATCCCTTTATTGTTTGAATTTTCCTGGTATCTAAAATAGTTTGCTTATACAGTGTGTGTGTAAGCCGATTTAGTTTTCTTTTCATATGGAACAGGAGGACTGGATCCCATATATCTGTTTTTATTCCAATATTTTTCAAGGCTTGCAGGTATTCATTGACATTGTCATGCAGATTTTTTATTGACTGAGAATCATTTGTCACATTAAGGTGATCCAATAATTTTTCAAATATTGCAGTCGAAAGGACCCGCTTATAATTGAAACGTTCTTTAAGCATGGTCCAGACAGTGTCATAATTAACTTCTGTTAATTCTAAATGCCTGACTAACCTTTCCGCTTCTCCAGAAAGATTAGCTTTAAGATACCACATTTTTTGTATTTTTGGTATCGCTGATTCATAAACCATTTTATTAAAAATGTCATGATATTGTTGCCATTTTAGATAGCTTCCATCAAATTTTGGAATGGAAACTTTTGGCAACTGTATCGAAGAGATTGTCGAAACCGCTTGCTTAGTGGCTACTGAAACAGGTTCAGCATATGGATGACAGAATTGCAACATTGCTTCTTCCGCGGAGATAAATCGCTCCATACTATAGCCCACTTCTTCAGGTGTTATACATAACTTGTGGATTTCAAAATGAAGACTTTCAATTTGTTTCCATACATTATCAATTACCGATTTATAGGTAAATTGTTTTTCTGGACATACAGTGGCGTGCAAGTCTGAGTACATGCTTGCAACTATTGACTTTGGGCCCGCATAAAAAAGTTATTAGTAAAGTAAATGAACGCAAATTTTTTGTGTTTATTCTTTAAATATTTGTTAACAAATCCTTATACAAAAGATAAAAAAATAAATTAATTGGTTTCTTTAAGAAATAAAAAACAAAATAAACTCGCATGTTCTCAGTTATGCTCTATTTGAATTTATCAACAAAAGTTGCACAGCTGATTAAATTGAAAGCTTAATTACCAAATTTTAGCGTTTGTTTTTGAGAAGCTTCTATTTTAAAGTTCTTTATGAAAGAATTTAACTAAAAACATACGAAATCTCACGTGTTTTTGCTGTTTTGCATAAAAAATAAAAAAATGAAGAAATTGTCAAGAGACGTTGAAGATTCGGTAGTAAACCTAACAGAAAATTGATGTTCGACACGAATAATATCCAAAAAGTTAAAAATCAGCCAATCAGCAGTCATTCGTGTGCAAAAAAGGCGCGACGCGGTACCCAATGTACAGAGAAGTGGTCCACGTCGAATTTTGACTGATGCAGATGCAAGGCTTATGATCCAAAAAATTAAAAAGGAGAAAAATTGTAGATCCATGGAGGCATAAGGTATGCCAATGCATGCCATAGGTAAGCCCGTCAGCCAGTGGACAGCGTGTCGAGCACTCAATGCGCCATTGGATACGTCTCAGAAGTGAAAAAGAAGAAGCCGGCCTTGTCCAACAAAAATATAAAAGCGCGACTAAAATTTGCGAGGGCGCATAAAAATTGGAAGTAGGACGACTGGAAAAAAGTTATATGGTCTGATGAATATAAATTCAAACGATACCAGTCAGATGGTAAACAATACTGTTGGAAGAAGCCTGAAGAGTCGTTGCAGAAACGCCAGAACGCAGAAACCGTGAAACATGGAGCGTTGGACCAATTAAGAAAATAGATGGAATTATGAAGAAGGAAGACTATCTTAATATTCTGCAGACCCATCTTTGCGATTTTGTTGACAAATGTGCATTTAAGGAGAGTGACATCACATTCCAACAAGATGGGGATACAAAACACACTTCCAAAATCGTCAAAGAATGAATCGCAAAAAAACATTTCAAGTTAATGGAGTGGTTAGCACAGAGTCCTGATCTCAATCCTATCGAAAATTTGTGGTCGATAGTGAAAAGACGATTGGGACTCTACGAATCGGTACCAGCAAACCAGCACGAGCTGTGGCAACGAGTTCATCAAGAATGGAGAGCTATCCAAAATAAATCATACAAAATTTGGTAGAAAGTATGCCAAATCGAATAAATAGCGTAATTAGAAATAAGGGTCTTTGGACAAAGTATTAAAAAATAAGCGTTTGTTGAAAAATTCAAATTGAGCATAACTGAGTACATGCGAGTTTATTTTGTTTTTTATTTCTTAAGGAAACCAATTAGTTTATTTTGTTATCTTTTGTATAAGGATTTGTTAATAAATATTCAAAGAAAAAACACAAAAAATTTGGATTCATTTACTTTACTAATAACTTTTTTATGCCGGCCCAAAGTCAATAGTTGCAAACATGTACTCAGACTTGCACGCCAGTGTATATGTTTCATGGTTCTTGACATAGATTCCAGAACCGCTGCTTGGTGTCTGATCATCTTTTGTATATGATCCAATTTTTGCTTTAAATTCTTCGATGGCTTGATAAACAATCGTCTGCATTTGATTGTAGTACTGTTTTTCAAAATAAACATGCGGAAGTGGAGTACCCTTTAATAATTCTAGGATACTATTATTTCCCTGGTCGAATTTTTTCCAATGCTCTTCAATTTGTCGTTTTCTGTCTTCAAAATACGACGCCTTTTCCTTTCTTATGCTGGAATCCTTTTTGATGTTCCGTAGCAAAATTAGGATTTCTTCGCCAATTTGGCTTTGTATGGCAATCAAATTTTCAACCTCCATTTTGCCTTAACAATTGCCTGACCCGTTGGAAGATAATTGATTTGCTTATATAAACTGGCTACGCTTCTACTCGCAACCGATTTATGGTCAAAGACAAGTAAGGATTTTCGGATTAGAAAAAAAGCCAAATAATAGTTTAAAACCTTTTTATTTAAAAAAGTATTTTTTTTATGTTTATTTTATTTAATATGTGTTTTAAATAAATGTTTTAGATTGGGATGCAACCGCTTCCAGAAGTATTCAAGAGCCGTCTTGTTGACTACTTGACTTTATTGAGTTCCACTTGAAAAACCGCCTTGTTGTTCAATCTCGAACGTTAATCGACGATTATCCTGGACGTCGCCAAGTTGACTCCAGTAATTCGGATTATATTGTTAAAAAAAAAACCATTAAAATTTTTTGGAGGCTACCGCTTCCAGAATTATTCAAGAGTCGCCTTGTTGACTACTTGAATTTATTGTTTTCCAGTTGAAGAGCCGTCTTGTTGACTACTTCAATTTCGGTAAAATCATCGACGATTATCCTGAGAGTCGCCAAGTAGACTCCAGTAAATCGGATTATATTGTTAAAAAACCATTTTAATTTTTTAGATGTTACCGCTTCCAGAATTATTCAAGAGTCGCCTTGTTGACTACTTGAATTTATTGTTTTCCAGTGAAAAGTCTCCGTGTTGACTGTTTCTCTTTTGGAAAATAAATCGACAATTATCCTGGGAGTCGCCTTGTTGACACCAGTAAATTGGATTATATTGTTTAAACAAACAATTTAAATTTGTTGGATGCTACCGCTTCCAGAATTATTCAAGAGGCAAAGTTCCCTTTGTTATGAATTTTGCTCAATATCTGGTTTATTGAGCAAGATTTTCACAACTTTAATTCTAGATGATTCTATCGCCAAGTTGATCGGGAATCTGTCTAGAAACGTATGTGCAGAAATTTAGTCGTCAAGTTGACTTAGAATTTCATGCTATGGTCGGGGTCACCAAAATGTTTGTAGTTTAATTTTTATTATTTATTGGAATGGTTGGCCGTAGAACATACTCTAGTGACGATAGGTTGCTAAACCAACACTTAAATTGGTTTAATTCGAATGGATCATGCGTATGAGGCCCAAAGACACAGCGATGCTCACTCGTAGAACGCAGAGTATTTGAATACACAAGTATTGCTTGAGTACTAATTTTAGTAGGGCAAAAGGTCGGGTTTATATACACGTTTTCAGAGTCAAGGGGGGCACCATAGCAAAGAAGTGGTATTGGTCTGTTAGCTCAAGTGGCTTAGCGACTCAAGTGGTACGCTAACAAAAGTTATGGCATTTCCGATCAATCAGGATATAGTCGGCCGATCCCGGCCGTTCCGACTTATATACTGCGTGCAAAGGAAAGAAGGGTGTGTGCAAAGTTTCAATTCGATATCTTTAAAACTGAGAGACTAGTTTGCGTAGAAACAGACAGACGGACAGACGGACATGGTTATATCAACTCAGGAGGTGATCCTGATCAAGAATATATATACTTTATATGGTCGGAGATGTCTCCTTCACTGCGTTGCACACTTTTGACCAAAATTATAATACCCTCTGCAAGGCTATAAAAACGGATCCAACCTCGCGTTAATAACCATTCCCTATCTTTTGAGAAACAGGACAATGTATTAATCTAAACCTTTGGAAAGGACTTGCTATGAAATCATGAAATCGGTAGTAAAAAATAACCAGGTGCGAATAAAAGCGACCGAAAAACCATACAAACTTAGTTCATTATACTGGATTTCGTAATAAAAATTGCAGCCAACTGAAGATAAAAATAGGTTTCTCAAAATGACAACGGAACCGTTCTCTTAAGAAATACACCCACATGGATACACATTACTTTATTTACCAAACGACTATATTGGTATCATCGGCCTTAAATACTCAAAACAGCAAAAAGAATCCGCAAAACAAGTAGCCATTTGTCTAGGAAACAGCATAAAACACGAACTTATTGATATTGAGCAAAATACATTATACCGACCTGACTGACCCTCAATCTTTTTTCTAATATCTCTATATAACCGCCCCCATTATGGTATAGTTAATTCGGTGCAAAATCGGTCATTTTTTAAAAATATTTATTGGCAATCTCCGGCGGCTCCTTGAAGAAAACACGTTTTGCGGTTTACACGAAACTGGGCACAGAATCATCTAATTTGAAGAAATCAAATTGCAATAGTTAAAGGACAGGTAACGCTGTCGAGTTTTTATTTTTTTATTTTATTTTCGAGTTTTTAAGGCACTTGAATGTCAAAAACCCCGATTTTCGCCCAAAAAGTCGAGTTATTTGTTGCTCTAAAAATAATACATTAAAAAATAAAAAAAAAACTCGACAGCGTTACCCGAGGAATCTGGTAGAGAAATACTGTGCAAAATCTCAAAACGATCCGTTCGATAAATTTTGCAGGATCGTGTACACCGACTTAGAAATGGCAACTTTTCAGGAGAGCGTTTTAAAGTTTGGGACACCCAAAAATTCAATGTAAACTCAACTAATACAAATCCATAACACCATTAAAGTACTAGACATCCAAATTACAAACTACATACAAATAACCAAAGTCAAATCAATAACCTTTGAACTCAGAAAATTTAACAATAACAAATTAGGTCATAATACAAATAAAACACTAAACCCAAACTTACACATACAATATCAACTCTTACCTGCCATTTACCTTACAAACCAAACATCACCATAGAGTAGGAAACTATACAGAGGTTGTAAAGATTTAGTATTTAATTTGAGAAAAATATGTTTTGTTACTGAAAAGAAAAGAAATTTGTTTTGTTATGAGCTGGTCATACTGGCAATGTGAAGAAAAGAGTTGTGAAAAGTAGACGCGCTAAGGAAGCACAAAATTGAAACGCAAACGCAGAATAAAGATTGAAAACGAAAATTATTGTGTATTTAACTGAACATCTTTCAATTTTGTCTTATAAATTGTGTAGCGTTCTCAATTTTTAGCGCGATCTGCAATCTGTGTAAATTGGCGGAAGTTCGAAGTATTGCTGTCACAGACCCGACGCCGTTATTGTCTGTAAGCATACTTTGAACCAAGTTTAAAAGAGACACCGATCAACGTATTTGAAAGTGTTGGTAGAACAATTGCTGTCACAGACCCGACGCCGTTATTGTCTGTAAGCAATTTGTTCATTGTGAAATTCAATAGAAATCTGCGAAAGTGTGCGAAAAAGGACGCCAAGTTTGTGTATGTATTAGTATGTACGTGTAGTCACAGAACCCGCTGCGCATTAAATTTTGGTTTGCAAGTCTATTCGAGAATTGTCTCAGGAAGCGGAGAGCGTATTTTTGGTGACCAAAGACGGCTATGAACAGGGGCATAGCTAGCCGCCAGGGCAAATAAAACACCCCCAACGTGTCGCTAAAAAGTCGTAATCCACTAAATGAGCCAATACAATTTAAGAAGCAAGAAGATGAGTTCCTCCGATAAGCAAGATTCTGTTGAATCTGATCAGGAAAATTTGGACGACACCATACTCGAGAATATAGATCGAGATGCAGGAGAGGATGTACATAACAAAATTGTACATCAGGGTATGTATGATTTCACACAAAAGAAAATAGGTAAGAACGACAACTCCGAAATTGTGGACATGCTAGCAGCGCTCCGTGCAGACATGAAAAGTATTAAACATGATATTCGAAATGCACATTCAGGAATACAGATTAATCAACGTGAGATTAAATCTCTATCTGATCGACAATTGAGGCAGTTTGAATGTGTACGCGATACGCAATACGATGAGAGTAAACACAGAACAGGTAAAGAAAATAATACTGACTCCAACGGATGCTATGAACAACCTTTGTACACGAATATTCAAAATCTTCAGGGCTCCACCGTAGTCCTTCATGATCTACCTAAGTTTTCTGGAAATACTGAAGAATGGCCGCTGTTTAAAAGAAGTTTCGATGACTCAACAACTTATTTTCAGTACAATAATTTGCAGAATCTGATGCGTTTAAGAAAATGCTTGGTTGGAGAAGCCAAAGAAACAGTGGCATCCCTTCTTATATATTCCGACAACGTACGAGATGCCATGGAAGAACTGGAATTTAGATTTGGTCGGCCGGAATTACTAATTCGCGCTCAACTAACCAGAATTCGAGAATTCCCGAAGGTGCCATATAATAAGCCTGAACAAATTGTAACTTTCTCAACGAATGTTCGTGGAGTGGTTAATTTTTTATCAGCGTCCAAACACAACGAACACTTACATAACCCAATCCTATTAGAAGAACTTCTAACAAAACTTCCCACTCATTTACAGATGGAATGGCTCAAGAGCGCAGAAAGTAAAGCCGTGTCTACTTCTATCACCGAATTTTCCTCTTGGTTGAGCTCTACTGCAAGAATAGTGGGTCGATTACCAGCAGTGGTGGATACTTCAGGAAGACAATTACCTACACGCAACTCGAAGCCAGTATTTATCGCGAGTACACACACAGCCTCAGGCTGCATTTTGTGCAAAGAAGAGCATAGTTTGGACTCATGCAAAATTTGGAATGAACAAACTGATGTCAAATCACGATGGGACATTGTAAAAGAGAACCGTTTGTGCTTCGCATGCCTTAAAAATGGACATAGCATGCAGGTTTGCAGAAACAAGCGAATTTGCGCAATTCAAGGTTGCCATCATTCACATCATGTCAGTCTGCACAATTCTACACACTCGGAACTTCCTCAACCCACGGATTCGAAGCCTATACTGAATTGCTATCCAAACTCTACAGACGCACTTCCATACCTTTTTAAAATCATCCCAGTTAATTTGTATGGACCAAATGGAAAAATGGAAACATTCGCCATGTTTGACGACGGAAGTGCAGTAACCTTGTTGGAAGAAGTTATCGCAGACCAATTGGGATTAAAAGGTAAACAATTTCCATTAACTCTACAGTGGTATGATAACAAAAAGAATGTTGAAATATCTAAAAGAGTAAGACTTGAAATAGCCGGCGTACACGCTGAAGTACACTACGACCTAAAAGGGGTACAAACTGTAAAGAATCTAGATTTACCAGAACAGTCCTTTTCAAGGTATCAATATGAACACCTAACCGACGTACCGATTCTTGATTATACCCACGTCAAGCCTGTTTTGCTAATAGGGCTCGATAACGCCCACTTAGGGTTGCCGCAAAATATTGTAAAAAAAGAAACTACACAGCCAGTAGCAATCAACACAAAGCTGGGATGGTTAGCTTATGGCCCAGGACAACCAATGTCAAAAGAACGCAATGTAGAGACATTTCGCGTACATTTCGTGGAAACAGAGGACAAATGGCATGATGTAGTTACCGAGTTCGTGGAATCTGAAAATTTTGGATTGAATAATTTGCCTCCAATAGAATCCGTTGATGATATCAGAGCAAAAAAGATGTTGACCGAAAAAACAATTCGATTAGGAAAACATTTTGAAATAGGATTACCATGGAAGGAAAACGTAATTATGACTAGTAGTTACAAGATGGCTGAAAAGAGGTTACATGGAATCGAGAGGAAAATGAACGCTAACTCAGAGTTTGCTAAAAAATACAAATCGGAAATGGCCAAATATCTCTCAAAGGACTACGCTCGAGAACTTAGTACCTCTGAAATTAGTGACTCTTCCAATCTTGTATGGTACATACCCCATTTCGCGGTACAAACAGTACACAAGCCAGATAAAATGCGAATTGTCTTCGACGCTGCTGCTGAGGTCGAAGGTATGTCACTTAACAAAGCGTTACTTAAAGGTCCTGACAACTTAAAGTCTTTGATAGCCATTCTTATGCAGTTCAGACAAAACAAAATCGGTGTAACCGCAGATATTCGGGAAATGTTTTCCCAAATAAAGGTGCACGAAACTGATCAACACGCACAGCGCTTTTTATGGAGAAATGGAGACTCGACTCAGCCAATTCGACATTATGCCATGACTTCCTTAATATTTGGCGCCATATGCTCACCATTTTGTGCCGATTATGTTAAGAATCGCAATGCTGAAGAGTACAGAGAGCAATTTCCAAGGGCAGCAGATGCTATTATTGAACATCATTACGTGGATGATCTCGTCATAAGTTTTACTTCAGAGGAAGAAGGCATCGAAATCTGTAAACAAATTGTCAAGGTCCATGGTTATGGAGGTTTCGAACTACGTAATTTTTGTTCGAATTCCGATACATTACAGAGCGCCATGAATGGTAAAAACTTCCAAAGGCAGTCAAGTTATCTACAGAACCAATTGAGCAGTGAAAAGGTCTTGGGCATGTATTGGAATACGCAGCAAGACGTCTTTCAATTCGAAACTTAGTTTCATCGAATACCGAAAGAAGTAATAGATGGAGATCGAGTTCCAACTAAGAGAGAGCTACTAGGCATAGTGATGGCAATATTCGACCCATTTGGCTTGATTGCGGACTATCATATATCTGCCAAAATTCTTGTACAGAATACATGGAGCTATGGTACAAATTGGGATGAGGCTATACCAACAGAGTTACATCAAAATTGGAACTACTGGCTATCAGAACTGTGTCATATGCACCACTTCAAAATTCCGCGAGTATACTCTCCCAACTTAAGTTGTTATGAAAAATTGGAAATGCATATTTTTGTTGACGCAAGCCAGGCCGCTTTTGCAGCTGTAGCCTATTTATGTGTTCTTAGTCCAACTAAAGTTGATGTTGCCTTTGTCATGGGAAAAACGCGTTTAGCTCCGAAGAAACTCCTTTCTATCCCTAGGTTGGAACTGCAAGCTGCCGTTCTCGGGGTTCGATTAAATCGCTTGATACAAGAACATCTGAAGCTACCTATAGAAGACATCTTGTTTTGGAGTGATTCCAAAACCGTACTGCAGTGGATTTTTTCGAGAGCAAGAAAGTTTAAACCATTTGTCGGCCACCGAATTGCCGAGATCTTAGCCAGTACTACATCAGCGCAATGGAACTGGGTACCATCCAACTTGAACACCGCGGACACTGCCACTCGTTTGAGTAAACCAAAAATATGTAACGACAGTCCTTGGTTACTTGGTCCAAGCTTCTTGAAATCGCCACGTTCAGACTGGCCACAGATGATTGACATAGCCTTAACGGAACCATTGGAAGAGGAACTTTGCGAGCGCAAAATGCTGAGGTGTCAGGTAGGACTCTCAGTAATAGATTTTAATCGATTCTCTTCTTACAGTAATCTGAAGCGTGTTGTAGCCTGGGTAATGCGTGCAAAATTAATTTGGCTTAAACTTCCACCCAAGAGAGGATCTTTGACTGCCGACGAACTATCTGATGCTGAAATCGAGATATGTAAACTGGTCCAGCAAGAGGCATACGCAAATGAGATCACGTCGTTGCTAAACAACAAAATGCTGTCAAAGGATAGTACAATTTATGGACTTTCGCCTTACATAGACACAGATGGCCTGTTACACCTCGCGGGTCGAATAGATGAGGCATCATATCTACCAAGCTCGAGACGGCGACCTATTCTGCTTCCGAAAGATCACAGAGTGTCCACCCTTATTATGAGACATTTTCATGTAAAATATCATCATCAAAATCAGGCGGTTATAATCAATGAAAGTCGACAAAAGTTTTGGATTCCGCATGCCAGGAAATTGCTAAACAAAGTAGCGCTCGAATGCTCTAGATGTATTATAGACCGAGGACTACCGAAAACCCCACAGATGGGTCAATTGCCACCTGATCGGCTAACACCTTACGTTAGGCCATTTACACATACAGGGGTGGATTTGTTTGGTCCACTAACCGTATCAGTCGGTCGCCGCCACGAAAAACGCTGGGCCGTTATCTTTACTTGCATGACATGCAGAGCCACTCATCTTGAACTAGCTGCAGACCTTTCAACAGATGCATTTATAATCTGTCTACGAAATTTCGTCAACCGTAGGGGTACACCTGTAATTATTCGAAGCGATAACGGTACAAACTTCATTGGTGCTAATAAGGAGCTCAAGGATCATGAGAGTTTGTTGGATTTCGATATAATAGCAAACGAAGCGGCTCAAAAGGGTATTAAGTGGATCTTCAACTGCCCACTTCAACCTAACGCCGGTGGGTGTTGGGAAAGGCTAATTCGAATCATAAAGGGATTGCTTAAGAAAACTTTACGCGATAGTTACCCACGCGTGGAGACTCTTCAATCAGTATTGATAGAAGCTGAAAACATTCTGAATGCGCGACCTTTGACTGAAATACCCTTAACACATGAAGCAGAAGAACCTTTGACACCAAATCATTTTTTAATGGGATGCACAAATTCAACGCAAACCCCACACCCACCGGATGAAGCTATTTGCCTAAGGAAGCAATGGAGGATCGCTCAAGCCCTTAAGGATCGCTTATGGAAGAGGTGGATAGTCGAGTATCTCCCTCAACTCATGTGTAGAACTAAATGGCATCATAAAACCAGTCCCTTTCAAGTTGACGATTTAGTACTTGTCATGGATACCACTGCACCGAGAAGTACTTGGAAAAAAGGAAGAGTCATAAAGGTATTTGTCGGAAAGGATCAACAAGTTCGTTCTGCCGATGTCAAAACTGAAGATAACGTGCTACGCCGGCCAACATCTAAGTTAATTAAACTTCAGTTAAGTGGTGAATCCTAGGACGATTCACGGGGAGGGAGGATGTAAAGATTTAGTATTTAATTTGAGAAAAATATGTTTTGTTACTGAAAAGAAAAGAAATTTGTTTTGTTATGAGCTGGTCATACTGGCAATGTGAAGAAAAGAGTTGTGAAAAGTAGACGCGCTAAGGAAGCACAAAATTGAAACGCAAACGCAGAATAAAGATTGAAAACGAAAATTATTGTGTATTTAACTGAACAGAGGTTTCATTTGTTCTGCCCGCGCTTTCGAGTGATGTGCAAACCGAAGCCGGCTTCGAACATGGTTCTCAGCAGAGCTTTGGCAGAGGTGCGGGCAGAGCAAATGAAACCTCTATATAGATTCTTACTCTATGACCTCTAGTTTCTTACTCTATGCTTACTCTATGCCAACACAATACGTAGGTTGGAGGGAAGCTGCAGAAACTGCGATGAGGCTTTATAAAATTCTGAGGCAGTAGTATTTTATCGCGTTAACAATTTTACGAAATAAAATTATGGGAACAGCCCACGACGCTCTAACCAATCATGGCACTGTTCTAAATTTTCAACAAATTTTATCTAGATTGGACTTAATGTATAGTGATAAACGACCAATCCATAGGTAGAATGACAGTTACTGAATACTAAAATGAAGTCAATAAAAAAACCAGAAAGGAAAGCTAACTTCGGGCGGACTCGAAGTTAATATACCCTTGCAGAATATTCTGTAAATTATATTCTACAAAATTATTCATATGATGCATTCCAAAATCCCAACTTCCTAACTTTAAAAACACCAAAGTTATGGCAATTCTAATCGTTCAGTTATATGGCAGCTATAGGCAGTGTGAAAAAAACTGTGATTTTTGAAAAAACTAAGCTGAAAAAAGCTAAAATTTAAAAAAAAAATGCTAAAAAACATGCTGCATCTAAATAAAAAAGAAATGAAACATTATTATGTTTTTATGTGGGTATTGGGGGCTATATTTATTATTTCGAAGATTTTTGCTGAAATTGTAGATTTACAATAGCATTGGTTCCATCTCCTTGCAGTTTTCGTAACCGCTCCTTGAACTCGCTATTTTGGAGCCAAGCATCGCGAAAATTTTGTTTATATATTACTTTCTGCATTTTAGCAAACACTTTATTTAATTTCACAACTCCAAATGATTGGTGGAAACACTTCGGCCAACATATCGATCTTCGATGACACTACCGATTAGAAATAAATTCACGATCATATGAAATGCACATAACCATCGGAAAAAATACATTTAAAGCTAGAATATGCTAGATGAATTTTAAAATTAGCTATATTTCAAGCTATAAAATAGAAGAAAATTTTACAAGCTTTTCCAATTTTAAAAATGATAGAACTAGCTTATAATAAGCTAACCTGGCAACACTGGCTATGGGATGTAGTCGGCGATCCATATGAAAATCGATAGATCGGATTGATTGGTCAAAAATAAAACCCGTAGAAAATCCCAACCTCCTAACTTTACAAACACCAATGTTATGGCATTTCCGATCAAACAGTTATATGGCCGCTATAGGATATAGTCGCCCGATTTGGTAGGTCGGATAGAACCCATAAAAAATTTAAACTGAGAGACCAGTTCGCGTAGAAAGAGACAGACGGACAGACAGACGGAAAGACGGACGGACATGCTTATATCAACTCAGGACGCGATCCTGATGAAGTATACATACATATATTCTTATAGGGTCGGAAATGTCTCCTTCACTGCGTTGTACACTTTTGACCAAAATTATAATAATTAGGGTATAAAAAATAAAATATGATACTGTTGTACGATTTTTACAAAACTAAAAACGTAATTCTGATATAGTAAATAATTACTATATCTCAAAGAAATATTTAAAAAAAATAGAAAAAGAGCAAAATTCAATTTTTTTTATTTGTAATTTTTTTAATTTTTTGATTTTTTTATTTGAGTTATTTGATGTAGATGTCCGATTTTAATTTAAATAAAACTGTAATTCCATAATATTTAAATATTACCAAATCCCAAAAACAAAACAACATAAAAAACAACAAAGTTATACTTAATAAAAAAAAATTTTTTCTGATTGTTCCTATTGGAGCTATATGATATAGTCGCCAGATCCGGCTCGTTCCGATTTATATACCACCTGAGAAAGTTTCACGCAGATAGCTTTAAAACTGAGTGACTAGTTTGCGTAGAAACAAACGGACAGACAGACGGACATGGCTAAATCGACTCTCCTGGTGAAGTTGCAGCTACCTGCTTAATTTTTTATCTCAGACAGATACACTGTGGTAGGTTTTTTATTTTACAATCTTGCAAAATTAAAACATCCGAAAGCAACGACGAAAATCAACAAAACATCACCTATCTACAAACTGCTTAACTAAATAAAGAAATAAACCCAATAAAGTATAAACAAAATCCAAATCCAAACCAACGAAAAAAGGCTTAACTTTCGCGGCTGGAATTAAATCAAACAATATAGTAATAAAGCAAGAAAGGAAAGCTAGCTTCGGGCGGAGCCGAAGTTGATATACCCTTGCAGAATACTCTGTAAATTATATTCTTCAAAATTAATCATAAGATGCATTCTTAATAATCATAAAAAATCCCAACTTCCTAACTTTAAAAACACCAAAGTTATGGCATTTCCAATCGTTCAGTTATATGGCAGCTATAATCCTTATGAAGTTTGGTAGGTCGGATTGATTGGCCAAATGTAAAACCCATAGAAAATCCCAACTTCCTAACTTTAAAAACACCAAAGTTATGGCATTTCCGATCGTTCAGTTATATGGCAGCTATAGGATATAGTCGGCCGATCCCGGCCATTCCGACTTATATACTGCGTGCAAAGGAAAGAAGGGTGTGTGCAAAGTTTCAATTCGATATCTTTTTTTTTGTTCTTTTTTTTTTTCGCGCGGAGTCCCACGGCTTACTTACCCGCCCAACCGACCGAGGGGCGCAGCCGTGTATCGTACGGCACGATTCGCGATAGGATAGACGCGAGATAGGAAAATAAAGGTAAAGGTCCGGGGAAAAAAGTAATAGTTAGATCAATCTTGTGCCAATGAAGCAAGTATTAATCGTTTTAGGAGCGGCAGAGAGTCAAGATTTGATATTACAGGAAAAAGTCTATTATAGTCAGAACATAATACTCTGAAAGGCTCATGCAAGGCATAGTTAGATCTACAATGATTTAAAATTAGGGGAATATAATTTCTAGTTAATCTACTTGGCACAGAAAAGTTTAGCCGACTTAACAAGTCGGGGCAGTCAATATCACCATGTATAAGGTTATAAATAAAGATAGTACCAAGCATCGTTCTACGGTTGGCTAGGGATGGTAAATTAATCAAAAGAAGTCTACTAGAATAAGAAGGTAAGATAAGATTTGCATCCCAGTTTAGGCGCCGTAAAGCAAAAAGAAGGAAGTTTTTTTGTACAGATTCAATACGACCAATATGTATTCCGTATTGTGGACTCCAGACGGGAGACCCATACTCCAGAATCGGACGGACTAGCGAAATAAATAAAGTTTTAGTCAAATAAGGATCATCGAATTCTTTTGACCACCTTTTAATAAATCCAAGCACTCCTCTGGCTTTATTAACCATGGACGAAATGTGATTAGAAAATTTTAGTTTAGGGTCCAAGAGAACGCCAAGATCGTTTACAAGAGTTATTCTATCCAAAGAGCTGCCACTTAACGTGTAAGTCGCGTATATCGGATTGGCCCGATAAAAAGTCATCAGCTTGCTCTTGGAGCCGTTTAAATTTAGTAAATTATCTCTGCACCAGTTTTGAAAATTATCTAGATCGGATTGCAAGTCTAAATGGCAGGAAATGTCCTTATACTGCAGGCACAACTTAACATCATCTGCGTACATAAGTACGCGAGAATGACTTATAATTGAGGGAAGATCGTTAATAAATAATGTAAAAAGTAACGGACCCAGATGGCTCCCTTGTGGGACACCGGAGGTAACACGGAGAATTTCAGAAATTGAATTTTTAAAAAGGACCCTTTGTGACCTGCCATTTAGATAACTTGAAATCCATTTAAGCAGATCAACTGGAAAACCTAAAAGGTCAAGTTTATGAATAAGAAGTAAGTGATTTACAGAGTCAAATGCTTTACTAAAGTCAGTGTAAATGACATCTGTTTGAAAACTACTATTGAAGCCTTTTATCACATATGTAGTGAGCTCTAGAAGGTTTGTAATTGTGGATCTACGTTTAATAAATCCGTGTTGACACGGAGAAATAATTGATCTGCAAAAGTGCTGCAAATGAGGAGTAATAATTTTTTCAAAAAGCTTAGGAATAGCTGACAACTTAGAAATACCTCTGTAGTTACTGGCTTCTAACTTGTTACCTTTTTTGCAAAGAGGAATAACAAATGATTCCTTCCAAATATTTGGGAATTGGGACGTTTCTAGAGATAAGGTAAACAACTTGTGAAGAGGTTTGCACAGGGCCTTAGCGCAATACCTAAGCACGCACCCAGGAATACCATCGGGCCCTGGCGAATAAACAGGCTTAATACGAAGAAGATCACTTTCACTTATTATAATTTCTTATGACCGATCCCGGTTTCAATCCGAATAAGACTGACTCCTTAATTCTAAAATCTTCTCCAACGAACCTCGGCCAGAAGCTTTTGTTTTTTAAGCTTCTAGAACTTTGATTTTTGTTTAAAATAAAAGCTTATGCTGAAACTGTCGCATCTCGTTGTGAAATTCAATTATGCTGACCGATGCAATTTTGATTAAAAGTTGGAACGCAATACTTTTGTCTTTGAACTTGAGAGTTTGGCTTCGAACGGAAGCTGTTGTTTACTTTACTATAGGTTTATTTATCTTAGCAGAACGGTCCAGCGCGGCCTTCGAAGTTAATGAAAAAGGCGAAGGCAGAATCATAAATAAAGGCAAAGGCAATATAGCTGAGATTGAATTTAAAAATTTGTTTATTAATCCCATAAGTGGAACCGTTGGATAATTGAATTTAAAAATTTGTTTATTAGTTCCATAAGTGGAACCGTTTCACGGGTTGGATAACTCTCCACCTTCTAAAATGGATCGTCCCGATTCATTATGGATTTCGTTTAAACGATCTCTTAATTCTGTTAAAAATATTTCTTCGTTAATAGGTATTTCTAATTCTGGCCGTTGTTTTTTGGTTACAAATATATTTCTGTATTTAATAATAGGTAGAGAAATCAAATATATAATGATTAAAATTAATAATATAAAGGATATAGATATTTTAGTATTATTAATTTTAATGAATGGATTTAAAATATTTATATTATCTAAAGAGAGTTCCGAGTTATTTGAAAATATATAATCGGATATTTCATAATTTTTGAAGTGGTTTGTAGTAATATAGTTAAGAATTTTGTTGTCTAAATTGGTATATGAAACGTTATTTATTGTGGTTGTACCGTTAAATGTTATTAAGAATGAACTATCTAATTCGGAGTTGTTGACGATGTTGTTATAATTTATTAAAATGGCACCATCTTGGATAATGTCTATTTTTTTTTTCTCTTATTTTTTTTACAAATGATTGTTCACTGTTTAATAGTCGGGTAAAACATGTTTTTTCTAAACTTAGAGTGCAATAGTTATTAAAGAGTTCTTTCTTAAATGTAGCCATTTCATAATATTTATTTTCGCATTTTGCGACTTGATTACTTATTAATAATTTTCCATCGATTTGGGAAATGGGTCGAGTGTAATATAATTCGCATCTATTATTTATTATTGGGTATTTTATATAAATTATTAAAAGTTCTTTATGTAATGCGATTTTGAACACAGAGATGTCCATTAAGTCAGCGATAATTACTGGCTTTTGCTCGTGTCTTAATATTTCTTTTATATCTTCATTATTTAAAATTTTGGTGTTGAAAACGTCAATTTTTGCAAGGGTGATAGTATCAATTAAATTTTGTAGATCAAATGTTATCAGTCGTAAGCGATGTTTTCTTAGTGGTAAATCTAGATCAATAAAAACATTTTTAAAATCTTCAGAGAGAGATTCTATTTCTTTGAACAATTTGGAATTAATAATAGACTGTTTATTATTATTTTCAATTAAGTCATTGATTTTATTTTGTACTTTAATGAAATCATCATGGTCCGGAGTTCCAGCTAACCATTTCCACACGGTGCCTAACTCATTTATTCCTTTTTTTGTTCTAGCTGATATTAACTGGGATAAGATTAATTCGATTACTTCTAAGTCGTACTTTATTTCCCATTGTGACCTTTTATTTAAATCCTTTTTTATATAAATCGTTGTAAGATTCATACATAAGTACATCCTTGTTGTCTTTGAACAGAAAAAATTCATGGTTCGAGTAATCAATTATTTCTGAACTGGCCAATATTATAATTGATAAAATATGTATTAAAGAATACATTTTCTGTAAGTTAAAAAAAATAATTTATTAATGCTTAATATTATCTTTGTGAATAAATCTGTTTCTACTGTTGATTATTATTTTATTAGGCATAACATCTTTAACTATTTGCTTCTTATATCTTGGTTTAAGTTTATTTCTTTCTCCATATTTCTTCTCATAAACAACTTGTCCTACGTGATATTGTTTTTCTTTTCTGTTTTCATTATGTGTTTCTAACATTTTTTCCTGTGTATTTTTTAATAATTGTGGAATATTATCGTGTTCGATTTTATTATAAAGAATGTCAATAGGTTTTTGGTTTGTTGTGGAATGAATACTCTGATTATATTCCAGAGCGGCTCTTATTACGATTTCGGAATAGTCAGTTAAATTAAATTGTTCTTTTATGCAGCGAGCTAATTCTGT
The DNA here is from genome assembly GCA_018152295.1 of Drosophila carrolli. Classification (NCBI taxonomy): domain Eukaryota; kingdom Metazoa; phylum Arthropoda; class Insecta; order Diptera; family Drosophilidae; genus Drosophila; species Drosophila carrolli. The sequence goes on from JAECXJ010000276.1 coordinate 222,306, forward strand.
TAATGTCGAATGTGCCCTTTCCACTTGTCCGTTTGAGGTACTGTGCCTCGGGTCTGCGTAATGTAGAGTTACTCCGCATCTTTGTGCAAAAGATTTAAATTGAGCTGAGGTAAAGCTCGGTTCGTTATCGGTCATAATTACTTTGGCTAGGGGAAAATGTTGAAGTAGTTCCATTACTTTATTTTCGATATTTAATTTATTCTGAATTTCTTTAACTACTAGGAATTTAGAGTACGCGTCAATACAAGTTAAAAAGGTTAAACTTTGCGAATAATATATATCAATGTGTAAATTTTCGCCTTCTTTAGTTGGGACTGGGGCTTCCCCAATTGGAATTGTAATAGGGTGTCTGTTATATTTGTTCTCATTGCAAATTTTACAATTTTTTATATATTCTTTTAGTTTTACAAATAGATTGGGCCAATAATATAATCTACTGATTTGTTTATGATTTTCGTCTAGTCCCCTATGAGCTCGATTGTGTGTTTCCTCTATTATTATAGCTCTATCTTCGGGGTTTTCTACGTCTTGTAAAAATAATCGCGTAAAAAGAAATTTGTTAGTAAAACTATTTCTTAAAGAAACTTGAATATGATATAAATCTTCTAAACTACAATGAATTCCAACCGTTATGTTAGGTGGAAGATACTCTCTTAATATGCTTATTAAATTCTCAACTGTATCATATTCGCTTATGTGTCTTGTCTTGTGAAAAATGTCCAGTGACTCATGCATTGTATACCTACCCGTTGTTAATAACAATTGTTGTTTAAATTGATTTAACGGTTTACGGGTCTCTTGTATTACATTTTCAAAACTACTTTCAGCTGAATGCTGTGTGTCTTGGTCTGAGTTTGACTGTTCAGAAACTTCTATGTCGCTGTTTGTAATATTATTTATTTGTATTCGTGATAATGCATCGGCTACAACATTTGTTGTTCCGGGTTTGTATATAATTTTTGGGGTAAAACTTTCAATGAAAGAATACCATCTTTTCATCTCTACGTTTGGATTTTTATCCGAAATTGTGAACGATAAGGATTGATGATCCGTTTGTATTTCTATGCCAATTACTCCATATAAATAATTCCGAAGATTTTTTAAAGCCCATACTATAGCTAACAATTCTTTTTTATTTGTGGCATAATAAATAACAACAGCCGGAGAGTGCAGACGTGTTTTGCGCGAGCTCCGGAAAAAAAACCGCTCAAAAGTGAAAAACAATAACTAAAAATTCTAGAGTGGTGTAATAAAGGCAATCTATTGCTAAAAAGAGTAAATAATAATTAGTGCTATGTAAAAAACTAGTGCAAAGTTATTATAAAAACTAAGAAGTGCCACGAGTGATAGCTCAATGAGCGGCGATTCAAAAAATGAGCGTAGAAGCTCCGTAGATCAGAGAAACAGTTATATTTCTTATTTCTCAACCCGTGATACAGAAGTAGAAAGAACTTCTTCAAAGAGCAACTCAGCCCTACTGACCATTGACAGTGCGAGAGCACGGTCTTGTTCTCCCGCCCTACTCACACCAACTCCCACTTCATGGAGCTTGCAGTGTAGAACCCCACCTCCAGCTTCGACTAACAGCTCACCAGCCACGAGCACTGCGACCTCCTTAATTTCTGCAACCGCAGCCACTGCAACAACAACATCAACGGTCGCCGTTAACAAAAACGCGAATTCGAATGCGTTTGCAACTTCTGCAGCGCCGAATAAAACTACAAAGCCAAGTGTAAGTACGAGTGCCAATATCGGCAATATCAAACAACAACAAGTGGGCCCGGCTATACAGACTGGCATGGACCGTTACATCCAAATCAAACGGAAGCTAAGCCCGCAAAATAAAATGGTTGGAAATAAACCAAAACAAAATTGCCCTAATAAAGGCAGCGAACAACCAGGGGCATCTAGTAACAACAGATTCGCCCTATTGTCGGAAATTGATAATAATCAATTCGAATCTGGACAGGCTGTTCAAAAGAAACCAAAGCCCCCACCAATTTACATAAGGGAACAGAACTCAAATACCCTAGTAAAGAAAATTGTTGCGCTGGTCGGGAATGACAACTTTTATGTTACTCCCCTTGTTAAAGGGAATATTCATGAAACAAAGCTTCAAGCTAAAACTGAAGATCAATTCAGAGCTCTAACAAATTACCTAGACGAGGCTAGGAAACCCTACTACACGTACCAGCTCAAGAGTAGCAAGGGCTTGCAAGTAGTGCTAAAGGGCATAGAGCCCGACGTATCCACCAATGAGGTAAAAGAGGCACTGAAAGAAAAAGGATTCTTCTCCAAAAATATTATTAATATTATCAACAAAAATAAAAAGCCGCAACCACTCTTTAAGGTCGAACTGAAGCCTGAAAGCAGAGCCTTGAAGAAAAATGAAGTGCACCCGATCTATAAACTGCAATACCTGTTGCACAGAAGGATTACTGTTGAAGAACCGCATAAGCGGAATGGCCCGCTGCAATGCACAAACTGCCAAGAGTATGGACACACCAGAAACAACTGCGGGCTTCGTTCAGTCTGCGTAGCTTGTGGTGGCTTCCACAAATCCGAACCTTGCCCTGCAAGCAAAGAAGACCCAAAGACAAACAAATGCGCTAACTGTGGAGATAACCATACCGCAAACTACAGAGGCTGCCCGGTCTATAAAGAGCTGAAGAGTCAGTTTCAACAAGCAAAACAAGCACGCTCCCAGAATGCACGAAATGCGTACGTGCAATCCCAAACCACACCTAATGTTTTCTTTGCGAAAGCAGCCAGATCTTCATTTGGGCCCCTCAACACAAATGGGGGAGTTTCATACGCCAGTGCCCTAAAATCAGGACTTGCCAATCAGACGGGGTTCCCACAAACTCAATGCTCTGAGCAAAATATAATAACACCCCAGCAAGCAATAGGACAAATACCAAACAGCATGGAAACCATGATGCTGACTTTACAACAGGGTATGATGGAATTTATGTCCTTCATGAAAACAACAATGACAAACCTTATGCAAAATCAAAACATTTTAATAAATTTGCTCACATCCCAACAATCTAAATAATCGATGTCTTGTCTTCGAATATCCATGTGGAATGCCAATGGCGTTTCACGGCACAAACTTGAAATAACTCAATTCCTCAATGAAAACCAAATTGATGTAATGCTGCTGGCAGAAACGCATCTCACAAGTAAATACAACTTCCAAATAAGAGGTTATACTTCATACTGCACAGATCATCCGGACGGTAAGGCTCACGGAGGAACTGGAATCCTAATCAGGGAACGCATCAAGCACCACTTTCACCAGAGGTTTGCAACAAATTATTTGCAGGCTACATCTATAAAACTACAAGCAGGCAACGGCAGTATCACTATAGCCGCTGTCTATTGCCCACCGCGTTTTACAATAACTGAAGGGCAATTCTTGGACTTCTACAATTCACTCGGAGATCGCTTTATAGCAGGAGGAGACTACAACGCCAAGCACACGCACTGGGGATCAAGACTAGTGACGCCCAAAGGAAGACAACTGTATAAAGCAATCATAAATTTGAACAACAAACTCGACTATGTCTCCCCTGGCAGCCCCACATATTGGCCAGCTGACCCCAGAAAACTCCCGGACTTAATTGACTTCGCTGTGACCAAGAACATCCCAAGAAATTTAGTCAGCGCCAAATCGCTATCGGACTTATCATCGGACCACTCGCCTGTTTTAATAACTCTCCTTCAAAGCCCGAAAGTAATCGAGCACCCCTTCAGGCTGACCTCGACTATAACTAACTGGCTAAAGTACAAAAAGTACGTAAGTTCCCACATTGAACTAACACCACAGTTAAACATAGAGAACGACATCGACTTCTGTGCTGATGCCCTGGAGTCAGTACTCGTGGCAGCAGCCAAAATCTCAACACCAGAAGAGACAATCGTGCGTAGCAACCAATACAAAACTAATCTGCAAATCGAACAACTGGTTCGGGAAAAACGACGTCTACGACGCGTTTGGCAATCCGGCAGATCGCCCCATTCGAAGCAACTCTATAATGAAGCCACCCGCAGACTCACCAAAACCCTCAAGCAAGAAGAGGAGCTTGCGCAGCGCCGGTACATCGAGAAACTGTCGCCGACCAGTACAAAGCATCCTTTGTGGAGAGCTCACCCAAATTTAAGCTCTCCGATAGAATCAGTCACTCCGATTAGAAACTCCTCGGGTACTTGGGCCCGCAGTGACGAAGACAGAGCCGAAACATTTGCTTTACACCTACGAAATGTATTTCAGCCGAACGCCGCCACAAACTCTCTTCAACTACCGCCGTTTAGCTCTGAAATTGCAATTAACCCGATTTTGTTTCAAACACCTGAAATTGCTAACGTCATTAGGAAGCAAATAAAACCGAAAAAGGCTCCAGGGGCCGACCTAATAACCCCAAAAATGATAATTGAACTTCCAAACTGCGCAGTGGATGTTATATGCAAGCTATTTAACGGGATCGCAAAACTTGGCTACTACCCCAAAAAATGGAAAAAGTCCGTGGTTATAATGATACCGAAGCCTGGCAAAGACCACACAATTCCCTCATCGTACAGGCCAATAAGCTTACTATCGTGCCTGTCCAAATTACTGGAAAAATGCCTGCTCACGCGCATTACACCATATTTAAGAGAACAAAACTTAATCCCGGCGCATCAATTCGGGTTTCGTGAAGGCCACGGAACCATCGAGCAAGTCAACCGGATAACTTCAGAAATTCGTACAGCCTTCGAACATCGGGAATATTGTAGTGCGATATTCCTCGACGTCTCTCAGGCATTCGACCGAGTGTGGCTTGAAGGCCTTATGCATAAAATCATAACATTACTGCCAGAAAACACTCATAAGTTACTTAAGTCGTACCTCTACCACAGAGTCTTTGAGGTTAGATGCAATACAACGACATCCAACGAGTATAACATTGAAGCCGGAGTCCCACAAGGTAGCGCCCTGGGCCCTACCCTGTTTATCCTATACACAGCAGACATCCCTACGAACGAGAGGCTGACTACGTCCACATTTGCTGACGACACCGCAATCCTGAGCCGCTCGAGATGCCCAACTAGAGCAACAGCTCAACTGGCTGATCATTTGGTGGTAGTTGAAAAGTGGCTATCAGACTGGCGAATCAAAATTAATGAACAAAAGTGTAAACATATAACGTTTACCCTTAACAGACAATCGTGCCCGCCGCTAACTTTGAATGGTACGCAGATTCCCCAAGCCAGCGATGTAACATATCTCGGCGTCGACCTCGACAGACGCCTAACCTGGCGGAGGCACATTGAATGCAAGAAAGTACATCTCAGACTTAAAGCTAGCAGCCTACACTGGATTATAAATTCTCGATCACCCCTGTGTCTGGACTTTAAAGTTCTTCTCTACAACTCCACCCTCAAGCCCATTTGGACCTACGGCTCCCAGCTCTGGGGGAACGCGAGCAACAGCAACGTTGACATCATACAGCGCTCACAATCAAAAATCCTGCGAACAATCATTGGGGCACCATGGTATGTTCGGAACGAAAACATCCACAGGGATCTGGGCATACCACCGGTCAAAGATGAAATAGCAAAGCAGAAAGCGGCCTACCATAACAAGCTTACAATGCACCCAAATAATCTCGCAAGGAACCTAAGAAGGGTTTCGAACAGAACTCGTCTGCATCGTAACGATCTACCAGCCCAGCAATAAATATTAGGGCCCGTTAGTCTAAATTCAGTCTACATGACTGTAAGTTAAGTTATATTCTTAAGATTTGATATACTTATTGTTAGTCTCATATAGAGAAGATTCAATAAATAAAGCATATATTTACAAAAAAAAAAAAAAAAAAAATTGTGGCATAAAGTTGTTCCGTTTTGTTTAATGTTTTTGAAATAAACGTAATTGGTTTATTATCTTGTGTAAGTACTGCCCCGATAGCTACGTCTGATGCGTCTGTAGTTAAAACGAATTTCTTACTATAATCTGGCTGAATTAATTCGACTTGTGCTATTAGATTCTCTTTTAGCTCGTTGAAAGCTTGTACTGATTCGTCAAACTGTATTGAAACTTTAGTAGACATTCTTTTAGAAACCTTTCCATTTTCCCCTCCTAGATATTTTGTTAATGGTTTAGCAATTTTTGCATAGTTACGGACAAATTTTCTGTAATACCCTGTTAAACCTAGAAAACTTCGGAGTTCTCTAATATTACGTGGAATCGGATATTTTTTAATTGTGGCAATTTTTTCGGGATCCGTTTTAATTACATTATGAGAAACAATGTACCCCAGAAATGTGGTTTCTAATTTAAAGAATTTAGATTTTTCGAGAGAAATTTTCATATTTGCTCTTTGTAAAATATTAATTATTTTAATTAAATCAGCATTGTGTTGTTCAATAGTGTTTGAAAAAATAATTATATCGTCCATATAAACATGGCAAGTTTTTCCTACTTGTTCTCTTAAGATATCATCCATAGCTCTTTGAAAAATTCTGGGTGCGTTTGTTAACCCGAAAGGTCGTAAAAATTCAAATTTTCCGTTATTAATAGAAAATGCTGTTTTTTCAATATCTGAATCTTTCATTAAAATTTGGTGGAATCCAGATTCCAAATCAATTGTTGAGAAGTATTTAGCCTTTCCTAAATTAGCTAATATTACAGACGGGTCTTGCATCGGGTATCTGTCCGGTATAGTGTTTTCTTTCAGTTTTTGTAATCTATTACTAATCTATGTTTGAGACTGCCATCTTCATTTTGACCTTTTTTGGGTACCACTAACACTGGAGAATTATAAGGACTTCTACTGGGTCTTATAATATTTTCCTTAAGCATTCTACTGATTTCCGTATTAACGAAATCTAATACTGATAAGGCATAAGGATATTTTCGGTGTTTATTTCCCTCCAAATATCGGTACGAAATGGAATTTGTAAATTTATTTTTGAGTGTTCGAGGATTATGTCAATTATTTTCTTCTCCAGTACTTCTATTCGATTTGTACTGGTCATATTAATATTTTTCATTTTATTTCGCTTTTTTATTCTTTTGTTGACGGAAAAATCGACGTCGGGGTGTTTAGGATTTTTAGATCCTAAACCAATAATTTTTTTGTTGACGGAAACTACATCGTCGGCGTGCTCAGGATTTGTTGATCGCAAACTATTTAATTTTTTATTGACGGAAACTACATCGTCGGCGTGCTCAGGATTTGTTGATCCTAAACTATTTAATTTTTTGTTGACGGAAATTTCATCGTCGGCGCGTTCAGGATTTGTTGATCCCAAACTTTTCTCGCTTCTTTCCACAAATATAGAATCTGTGTTTTCGAAACTTAAATAATCAAAATATTTTTTTAAAATAAATTCTTTTAATGAAAGATTATTACTGACTTCCATTAAACTTGTTTCATTTTTTTCCTCACTATCGTAATATAATAACTTTTCTGTATTCCCTTTATACTCCTCCATCACTCTCTTTTCAATATTTATAATTGCTCCGATTTTTCTTAATAAATTAAACCCAATTAACAGGTCAGATTCCAATCCTTCTATTTCATAGAACAAATGTCTTGTTCCAAATATATTTATATAATGGTAATATTTAATAATTGAATACCCATGAACTGTAGATACTTTTTTGTAAATAGATAATTCATTTTTATTCTCAAAAATTCCCTTCTGTATATAGCAAGCCGTTTCTTAGTTTTTCTGTCCACTCTTTTTAGATAAGGCATTCCCCTGTAGGGGTCGGATCTAAAAAATGATCTTCATTGATATTATTTAATCTTGTTACCTTATTAGCAGGCTGATTAACTGTTCCTTCTAGTTCCCTTTTTTGAGCTTGAGTTTGCTCTTTGGTTTGATTTGGAGGATAATAGTTTGTGCGATTATTGTTTTGATAATAATTATTATTATATCTACCTCGATTATTATTTGACTGCCAATTATTTCTGGGCTTATTTTGAAATTGGAGCGATGAATCTACATCCATTGGCTCGACAGGTTGTTCTTTTTGATTGGTATTCTGATTATTATTTTGCCAAAAATTCTTATTCTGTGGCCAATTATTATTTTGATTATAATTCCAATTATTTCCGTTCCCTTTAGTATTAGTGTTTTGTTTAGAATTAAATCTTAAATTATTTCCCTGATTTTTATTTTCATTTTTAAAGCCAAAGTATCTGTTTGCAAATTGAGCTCGGAAATTGTTTGACTCTAATTCCTGTACCTTTGCCAACGCATTGGGCAAGTCCGGTGGATTTAATGAGAAAAGGGTTTCTGCTATCGGACCATTTAATCCTGAGATAAAAATTCGTAGAGCATTGCTCCTTATTGTTTTGTTTGTTTCTTTGGTAATTACGTTATCTTTTCCGTATGTGATTATAGTTTTGTTTATAAGTAAAGTCATTTTTTTATTAACTTCATTATAGTATTCAGTAACTGTCATTCTACCTTGTCTAAGGATACTTAATTCGGACTCAAGAATATGGATTGGTCGTTTATCACTATATATAAAATCCAATCTAGATAAAATTCCTTGAAAATTTAGAACAGTGCCATGATTGGTAAGAGCGTCATGGGCTGATCCCATGATTTTATTTCGTAAAATTGTTAACGCGATAAAATACTGCTGACTCTGAATTTTATAAAGGCTCATTGCAGCTTCTCTCCAACCTACGTATTGTGATGGTTCCCCGGTGAACTTCGGTAATGATTTGATTACTTCAAGAGTGGTTTCACATTTTATATTTGGGTCAACTTCTTGAATTTTATAGTCCTCTACTATGTTTGCGTCTGTTGCTAACTTTTCTTCCAAACCACCTATTTTATTGCTTACTTCGCTCAATTGAACATTAATTACTCTGTTAATTAATTCCACAGTTAGGTTACTGGCTGTGGCTAAACCACCTGCAGAAAAATTAGCTGAACTTCCAGTTGCCATTTTTAAATTTAATTCACCGAAACTATCTATTAAATTTTCCAGATTGTTCTTTTTTATTCTCACTGTTATTTCATAAAAAATTTGCTTGTCTTAAATTAATTTTCTTTTATTTTCCCTTATTTAAAATAAAATTATATTTATCCTCACGATACTGTCCGGTGGGGTCTTCCTTCAATTTATGCGATGTTCTTCTTGTTGTCGATAGAGATTAAAAATTGTTTCCAGTGTTGGCGAGGGATTGCACTACAGCCCTTCCTTCCTATCAATTTGTCTTTGGTTGGTTATTAGTTGTCTGATTATTTGCTTGTTGTTTTTGGTTGATTTTGTAGTTTTATTTGTTTTAGCGGTTTTCGGATTTATTTTATTTTTATAGTGTTCTTGATGTTTGAGATTTAGATCTTCAGTCCACCAACTAATCAACTTAATGGATTATTTCATTTATTGATTTCCATTACACGATCACTGTTTGGTGTTGGATGTTTTAATTTTTCCAATAAAAATTTGAGTTCTTGGCTGCGCGAGTTCCGTTGTTAATTTAACTTTGTTTTTCATTAAATTTTTATTTTTGGAACTTTTTAATGACACAGCCCCACGTTGGGCGCCAATTAAATTTGATCGTATTGGTTGATTAAAAAAAATATAAATTTTATTTTTTAATTTCACTTTATTGGTGCAGACCTTAATTCACTAACTCTTTATTACATCAAGACACTTTCACTTATTATTATTTCTTATGACCGATCCCGGTTTCAATCCGAATAAGACTGCCTCCTTAATTCTAAAATCTTCTCCAACGAGCCTCGGTCAGAAGCTTTTCTTTTTTAAGCTTCTAGAACTTTGATTGAAGATATACCTGAGAAAGTGGACGAACTGTGGAAGAAAGCAGAGTGTTGTGCAAAAAGTACGTTAATAGAGTACCTTAGCGATTCGTTTTTGAACTTTGCTACAAGCGATATAACTGCTCGCTGGAAATTTGGACGCTGTATATGAACGAAAAAGTCTGGCGTCGCAGTTGGCAGTCCGCAAACGCTTGCTTTCTCTTAAGCTATCAAGTGAAATGTCCCTATTGTCCCACTTTACTATTTTTGATGAATTAATAAGTGAGTTGTTGGCCGCAGGTGCAAAAATAGAAGAGATGGATACAGTGTCTCATTTGTTGATTACATTGCCTTCGGCTTACGATGGCGTCATTACAGCAATAGAGACTTTATCAGAGGATAATTTAACATTAGCTTTTGTTAAGAATATATTGCTAGACCAGGAAATTAAAATTAAAAATGATCATAATGACACTAGCAGGAAAGCTTTAAGCACGATCGTTCAAAATAAAAACTACAATAATAAAAACAATTCATTTAAAAATCGTGTAACTAAACAAAAGAAAAAATTTAAGGGAAATTTTAAGAATAGGGTTAGATGTCACCACTGTGAGAAAGAGGGACACATTAAAAAGGATTGCTACCAATATAAAAGAATTATAAATGAAAGAAATAAAGATAATAAAAATAACAATAAACAAGCTAATACCGCAACATCACAAGGCATTGCATTCATGGTAAAAGAAGTGCAAGAAAACCTCGCGGTAGATAAGTGTGGATTTATACTTGATTCCTGTGCAAGTGATCATCTGATAAATGATGAGTCGCTGTACATCGATAGTGTTGAGTTGGTGCCGCCGCTGAAGATCGCTGTGGCCAAGCAAGGCGAATATATTTACGCATCTAAGCGTGGTATTGTGCGTTTGCGCAATGACCACGAAATAACGCTGGAGGATGTGCTGTATTCCGAGCAGGCTGCTGGAAACTTGATGTCAGTGAAGCGCCTACAGGAGGCAGGAATGTCAATCAAATTTGATAAGAATGGAGTTACCATTTCCAAGAATGGATTGACGGCGGTCAAGAATTCAGGTATGTTTAACAATATACCTATTGTTCAGTTTCAAGCTTATAATATAGATACGAAACATAAAAATAATAATAATTTTTGTGGGCATATAAGCAATGGCAAGTTATTAGAAATAACAATCTTTTAAATAATTTAGAGCTATCGAATGAAATTTGCGAATCATGTTTAAATGGAAAACAAGCAAGGTTACCGTTTAAACAATTTAAAGATAAATCCTATATTAAAAGACCCCTATTTGTTGTGCACTCAGATGTTTGTGAACCCATTACTCCAGTTACACTAAATGACAAAAATTACTTCGTGATCTTTGTTGATCAGTTTACACACTATTGTGTAACTTACTTAATAAAACACAAATCTAAATTTGTAGCAAAATATGAAGCTCATTTTAATTTGATAATTGTTAATTTGTACATTGACAATGGGAGAGAATATCTCTCAAATGTGATGCGTCAGTTTTGTGTTAATAAAGGTATTACTTATCATTTAACAGTGCCACACACACCCCAGTTAAATGGTGTTTCTGAAAGATTGATTATAACCATCACATAGAAAGCTCGTACCATGGTAAGTGGTGCACAACTTGACAAAAGTTTTTGGGGTGAAGCAGTATTAACTGCAACTTACTTAATTAATCGAATTCCTAGTAGAGCAATAGTTAATACCGTGATGACCCCTTATGAGATGTGGCACAATAAAAAGCCTGATTTAAAACATTTGAGAGTGTTTGGTGCAACTGTATATGTGCACAATAAAATCAAAAAGGGAAAGTTTTATGATAAATCATATAAAGGTATTTTAAAGGGCTACGAAGCAAATGGTCTTAAACTGTGGGATGCTGTTAATGAAAAATTTCTCGTTGCAAGAGATGTGGTTCAACTGAACCACCGAACCGCGTAGACGTGTCTTTTTGCTCGCCCTGCCGAAAGACTTACAAAAATCTACAAAGTGACCACCAAAAATAAGAAAAATAGCGAAAAGGCGCTGGCAGCAATGCCATATCCCAAGGTCAACACCTCCTTGTGATTAAAACTAAATTTAAAACAGATCTAGTTAATCAAAAACAATTAAAAATGTCGAACGCAAATAAAATATTAATAAGTGCAACCGGTAAAGCCACGAAGCCAAGTCGCGATCGGCAAAAAATAAAACTAGACGAACGACGGCTGTCTTCTGCACGGAACAATGCTTACATTTCAATTGACTCATCGGAGGCAACAACAAAATCAACGTCACTGACCGCTACCGAAAGAACCCGCTCACTGTCACCAGCGATTTTATGCTCAAGCAGCGCTGCCGTTACTCAGTCGTGGAGTTCACAATGCCCGTCACCTCTCTCTCTCATCGATGCACCGACTACTTCGGCTTGTGCGCCCAGCAGCACTGTACCCTTTCTTACTACAGCAACGTCAACGACAACAACAACTTTAACGTCTGCGGCTACGCAGTGGCCTATCTCAACACCACAAGTAAAACTTAGCTCTACTGACCCTCTTACGAATAATACTCGATCGGTATGTACAAATAAAAAGAAAGCTTAGTCCACAATAAAAACGTAAACTCAAATTTGCCAAAAGTACCGAAAACAGATTTGCCATACTTGGCGAGACCGAAGAAGACAAGGGTCAGGCGCCCCAAGTCATGAAAGCTGTAAAGCCACCGCCAATATATATTAGGAGACACAAGAGTGTCGTTCTGATCAATAAGCTTAAACAAGTAATCGGGTCTAACCACTTCTATATCAACACCCTAAAAAGAGGAAACATATTAGAAGCAAAACTCCAGGTTAACAACGAAGACAACTTCCGCTCTGTAACAAGATATCTCGACAATGAGCTTATAAATTACTACACTTACCAACTAAAAAGTAAGAAAGGCCTACAATTTGTACTTAAAGGTATAGAATCGACTGTTGCGGTAGCAGAAATAGCTGAAGGCCTCACGGAAAAAGGCTTCGACATTAAGCACATCGTGAACATAGTAAACAGGGATAAAATTCCTCAACCACTGTTTAAGATTGAGCTGGCCCCAGAGACGAAACCTCTAAAGAAAAATGCAGTGCATCCTATTTACAATCTGCAATATCTCCTTCACCGAAGAATCACCGTAGAGGAACCGCATAAGCGGAACGGCCCCGTACAGTGTACAAACTGCCAGGAGTTCGGGCATACAAGAACCTACTGCACCCTGCGACCAGTTTGTATCGCCTGTGGAGATTTGCATTGCATTGAAGCATGCCTGGGAAACAAAGAAGACCCTACTCTGAGGAAATGCAGTAACTGTGGGGGAAATCATACTGCGAACTACCGGGGCTGTCCCGTCTACAAAGAACTCAAGAGCCGCCTAAATCAGAGACGCAGTAATCCATTCACCGCTCAACACTCTGCTCAACAAAACATCTTCACCCCATCAACAACCACTCCTGGTGTCTCCTTTGCCAACGCACTCCGCTACCCTGGAATCTCACAAACATCTACCGCCCAGCCTGCAGCATTGCGTCCACAGCCACCCATACCAAACCTAAATGATTTTCCGCTCTTAAGCCAAAATGACCAAACAACAACTCAACCTTCTACGCAGCAAAACCAAACTCTAGAATCTACACTAGCTACTCTTGCAAACGTCATGATGACGATTCAAAGTTCCCTTCAAGAACTACTGCGAAACCAGAGCCTTCTAATGGAACTGCTGATCAAACAAAAGTCTGTATAAATGGACTCCTTAAGAATATGCTTCTGGAACGCAAACGGCGTTTCCCGGCACAAAAACGAACTCCTACAGTTCCTAAACAGCCACAATATCGATATCATGCTACTTTCTGAAACCCATCTAACTAATAAAAACTACTTCCATATCATCGGATATATATTCCACGCGACCAACCACCCGGACGGTAAAGCACACGGAGGTACCGGTATACTCATAAAACAACGCATAAAACATCATCCCTTGGAGACATTCGCTACTAACTACCTGCAGGCCACATCCCTACGTATAAACCTAATTGGCGGCCCACTTACCCTATCCGCCATATATTGCCCCCCACGCTTCAGTATTGCAGAAAATGAGTTTATGAATTTCTACAACTCACTAGGACGCTGCTTTATAGCTGCCGGTGATTATAACGCAAAGCATCCCCACTGGGGATCTCGTCTTATCAACCCCAAAGGCCGCCAATTATACAACGCTATCATCACTCCTGGTAATACGCTTGACTTTGTCTCACCAGCTAGGCCTACATACAGGCCACAGATCCAAATAAACAACCTGACATTATCGATTTCGCTGTTATTATAAGAGTCTCGCACAGGCTGATAAACATAAAAACCTTAGAAGAGCTTACATCGGACCACTCGCCAGTTCTCCTCTGTCTATCTGAACAGCCGCAGCTTCTGGAACGCCCCCAACATCTAACATCAAACAAAACAAACTGGCTGAAGTACAAAAAATATGTAAGTGCACACATCGAACTTGATCCTGAAATTTCCTCTGAATCTGACATTGATAAGTCGCTTAAACACCTCACGGACGTAATGTCCTCTGCCGCCAAACATTCTACGCCAGAACCCTCATCCACAAACCCGCTAAGAACTGGACGCTCAAGTATCCAGATCGAGTCTCTCCTACTTGAAAAACGTAGACTCCGCAGAGACTGGCAGACTCATCGGTCCCCAGCTACTAAGAAAAGACTTAATGAAGCATCTCGAAAATTGCCGAAGGCCCTCTCTACCGAAAAGAACCAGACCCAACGGGCCTACATTGCGAAACTATCCCCGACGGGTAATAAATTCCCACTATGGAGAGCTCACCCAAACATGCAACCACCAATAGATCCCGATTGGCCAATTCGATCACAAACAGGTGCCTGGGCGCGCAGTGACGAAGAAAGAGCTAACACTTTTGCCCAACACTTGGAAAACGTCTTCAAGCCTCACCCGCCACCCAACCAATTCACTCTACCGAATGTCTCGCTAGCGTCGCCGTCCTCCCCAGTTACCCTTGAAACCAGCACAATACTTAAGGCTATTAATGAACATATAAACCCAAAGAAAACTCCTGGTCACGATTTTATTTCTCCAAAAATGATAATTGAATTACCTGCATGCGCAGTCAGATGCCTCGCATTTATATTTAACTCAATATTGAAATGGGGCTACTTTCCTGACCAATGGAAAAAGTCTGTCATTACAATGATCCCGAAGCCAGGAAAAGCCAGCCTTCCTCGTACCGGCCCATCAGTCTGCTCCCATGTCTATCAAAGCTATTTGAAAAACTGCTTCTTGTTCATCTAGTAACACATTGTAAGGATGTTTTCTCGGCCGGGGTACAGATCTCAGTCGGATCCAAGAGTCCTTTACAAGAAATTTGTAAATCACCGAAACACCGGACTAGAGAGTTCCGTTCTACAGGTGAACAGATGATTTTAATGGGGAGTCTGCACCGAGGGTTCTTGTCCGTGTCGGCGGAAACGTAGACGTGTGGAATCCTTGTCGTGTTTCGCGTCGAGGGCGAAAAATCCACCGGGCTGGACCTTCGGGCGAGGCCGAGCCGGGAGAATACTTTGCGGGTGTTAAATTCCTGAGTCTCGCGTCGAGGGCGGAAAATCCACCGGACTGGACCTTCGGGCGAGGCCGAGCCGGGAAGATACTTTGCGGGTGGAAGTCTTGGATCTCGCGTCAAGAGCGGAAAATCCACCGGCCTGGACCTTCGGGCGAGGCCGAGCCGGGAAGATACTTTGGGAGGGGCGGGGTCGGATAGTAAAAGGACAGAGGGATTCGACTTGTCTGACCGGCCGGGACGGGTGTCCACGTGCCAGTCTCCAAACTACTACGTAGACCAGACACTAGGTTAATAGATCCGGCGGGACGGGTGTCCACGCTCAAATCCCAAACTACGCAAGGGAGTGGGGAAACTACCGAGCAATGGATCCGGCGGGACGGGTGTCCACGCACAAATCCCAAACTACGCAAGGGAGTGGGGAAACTACCGAGAAATGGATCTGGCGGGACGGGTGTCCACGCACAAATCCCAAACTACGCAAGGGAGTGGGGAAACTACCGAGAAATGGATCTGGCGGGACGGGTGTCCACGCACAAATCCCAAACTACGCAAGAGGGATGGGGAAACTACCGGAAAATGGATCTGGCGGGACGGGTGTCCACACACAAATCCCAAACTACGCAAGGGAGTGGGGAAACTACCGAGAAATGGATCTGGCGGGACGGGTGTCCACGCACAAATCCCAAACTACGCAAGAGGGATGGGGAAACTACCGGAGCAAAAACTACAGCTACAGTGGCGAACGGGAAATATGTCCACGTTCGGGCCCAACGTAGCTCTGGGAATGAGGTTAGGTTAGGTTAGGTTCACTTTTAACTACGAAATGAAAACACAAGATCGGGAGATATGATTACACGACCGTAAAACTTTATTGGGATTTTTCTCACCCGAGTCCGCTACACCGTTCTGAGCGTATCAGGACCTATTTGTACTAACCTCTTCAATGTCACCCACGATTGGCAGCGTGGCGCTTGGCCAAATTAAACCCGCGGAACACTCGCGAAGGGAGAACTGCGAAAAGTCGCGTCGGGCGTCCCGTTTGACCTACTTTGCCAATGAACTTGCGGAGTGCACGTGGAGCCTCGAAGTTTCGCATGAGCCGTGTGCCGATCACACGTCTGCCTCGTTTCGCGATCCCGAGAGAAGAGCCAAGAGGCCCCGCTCCAGGTTATTGTGTGATCGCGTGCCCTTTTCTCCTTGTTCCCGCATTCGGGATTTTCAGTATTTTCCTCCTACTGGTATCTTAGCTCCTTACTTTTCTAGTATTAAATGCGCCTCGGCTAAATATCGGTTAGCGTTGCCACCCTGGGATTTGAACTTAGATATAACTTACTATTTATTGTACTTCATGTAATTTCTCTTAAAACTATTATAAACGTAGAAAAGGAACCATTGTGGCGTACACGCCTCCTAGGCGGGTTCGTCACACCCCCCCTTTCTTCCCGTGGCGCAATATAGAGGCGTCCATCGCTCCTGATCGTGACGGTAAACCTGAGAGCGCCTTCTCCGACGGCTATCCGTACTCGACGTCCGCGACCGGTCCGGGTTGCCACCTTCCGCTTTATCTGCTCTATGATGCGTTGAGGCAGATAGCGTAGGTTACTTCCCCCGACCCAACCTTCTGGTAATGGGAGCAGGTCGTCCTCCCTTCCCGTCGACTGGTGCACCTCCATCGCAGCCGCGAATGATGCGTTCGTTTCCGTTGCCATCTGAGTGCGCATGAGGACCGCGTCGGCAACAGGCCCGGGGGAGCCAGCTCCTGATAGATCCGTGAGGACTTGCTCCAGAACACGATCTTCCCATTCGGTGAGCTGCTCACCTGGATGAGCGCAACTGGGGGACCGTTGGGGGTTCCCTCCTTCCTGCGGCGTAGTCCAGGGGTCCCTCGCAACCCCATAGTGGAGGCGTTCGGTGTCGACTCCGAGAGATATGACCTCCGCCATCTGGTCTTGTTGGGGCGACGCCACGAAGGATCGACGAAACAGGGGCCTCTCTTCTTCATCGTCCTCGCTGTCCGTGACCAACTCGAAGCCGGCCAGGTACTCAGAGCACGGGGCAACTGGAGTAGGGTCCCCAGTGTCGCGTCGTGGGCTAGCAGGCCTTTGATCGTGAGGTACCTGCATCTCAGGCATCCGGGCCAAGCGGCGCGAGTCCAGCCTGTCGGGTGGCGAGGTCTGGGTTCCCTGGTTCGACACCGCCTGCGTGTGGCTCTCCCCGACCACGGGGGCCGCCGGACCCCTTGGAGAAAGGATGGGGGTAGCCCCAATTTGTTGGGGGGGGGGGGGGGGGCCCCCCCCCCCCTACCGCCTTCCCCTTCCCTTTTTCCCCTCCCCCCGGGAGGGGGGGGGGCGGGCCCCAACCCAAACCCACCCACCGGCAGACAAGGACGGAGGCGGAGTGGGTCCGTACGGCCCTTGTGCGGGTAACCCAGGCACCTTGATGAGCACCGAGCGGACGTCGATGGGCATGAGCGAATGCCCGGCGTATCTGCACACCTGGTCCTCTCGTATGGTGGTAGAAATGGTCCACGTCCGGGAATCGTGGTTCGTCGTGCCTTGAGTACCTCGGATGGCCAGCCCGGGGATCGCGCCTTGTCCACGGGCAATCTCCCTCTGACCCGGATGGTCGCGACTCCGTGTAGAACGGTTCCCCTGGCCGTAGTCCCTGGGGATGACTGCTCGGCGAACTATCTCGGGAGCGTGGCGGCCTGCTGAACTGGTCGGAGTCTCGGTCGCTAGCGTTATCCTCGTCGTCGTCGAGACGGTACGGGGCCGACTGGGGTGACGTAGACTGGCTCCACTGGTCCTCGTTGGGTTCAGCAAAACGCCAGTCGTTGGGATCCCGGGACTCATCGTCGTCAGCTCTCGTCGAGTTACCACCGCCTTCCCCTTCGGAGGTAAGGAACTCCTCCTCCTCTTCTTCTCCGTGACTACCCCCGTCATTCGCCCGTGGATAGAAGGCTTCGGTGCCTTGGGAGTCATCGGACAGCATGATCACGTCGTCCATCTGAAACAGTAATCAAGACTTATTGGTATAACCCTACCTCTCGAATTCCCTACCTAACGGTGTAGCTAACAAAGGACTCGTTAATCTTAACCTATTACAAGTATGGATCTTAAAGTTATTTCGTAGTTCCAGACCGCTTACCGCGCCGGGTTACTTGGCCCGGTGATGTCGTCATCGCTCGCATCGAGGGCGTCCTCTGCGTGATAGGGTTTAAGTTGAGATATGTTGGCGATCCGCCGCCGACGGTCTCCTGGGCGCTGCAAACGTACCAAGTTCGGCGATGTGAACTTCGCGACGGTGTAGGGGCCGTCATACTTAGGAGCGAGTTTGGCGGCGAATCCCTCGGTCGCTTTTGATAAGGGATGCTGTCGCAGCCATACTTGGCTCCCGAGCGTTGGTCTCCATTCGCGCCTCCGAAGGTTATAGTGCCTCGCCTGCTCCAGAGATGCTCGTTGCAGATTCGACCGCACGATGTCGAAGATCCCTTGGAGGTGTGACGCCTTGTCTTCGGGACCTGTATGCGCGACCGCTGATCCAGGGGTGAGTTCGTCATACAGCATCGCAGGCAAGCGTAGCTCCCGTCCCTGAGTTAGAAATGCGGGAGTATACCCAGTCGAGTCCGATACACTACTATTAATAGCGAGGGAAATCTGCGGCAGCATATTATCCCACGTACTCTGGTCTCCTTCCGAAAGCTGGGAAACCAGCGTCTTCACCGTGCGATTGGTACTCTCGGTGGGATTCTCCTGCGGGCAATACGGAGCCGTGTACTGGACTTCCACGCCGAGCTTAGCAAAGTAGTCTTTTAGGGCCCGACTTGTGAATTGGGTTCCGTTATCGCACACGAACTTCCGGGGAGTGCCCACTCGCCCGAGTATACGTTCCCTAAACGCTTTCTGGACTGCCGCAGCGGTGGCTTTCCGGAGTGGGATCAACTCTACCCATTTGGAGAACGCGTCATGGAAAACGAGAAGCATCGAGTTCCCTTGTTTCGATCGGGGGAGCGGACCTACAAAGTCGGCGCAGAGAATGTCGAAGGGTTCGCTTACGACACGGGTAAGCATTTTCCCTGCTGCTTTGGTCTGAACGGTCTTAAATTTCTGGCACGACTCGCAGTGCCGAACGTGTTGTTTTGCATCGCGGTACATGCCGGGCCAGAAATATCTTTGTGACAGACGGGTGATCGTCTTTCGGACACCCAAGTGTCCTGCAGTTGGGGAATCATGACATTCGTATAAGACGCGGGCTCTACAGGAAGTGGGTACACAGAGTTTCCACGGGAAGTAGTCCTCGTCGTCTGCTCGGTAACCCATGTTCCTATAGAGCTGACCGTTCTCCATCATGTAGTCAGAGAACTTCTCAGGCTCGTCGCGTACCTTGTCTTTCATCTTCCTGATCCATTCGCAGTGGTCCTCGAGCTCGATAGCGCCTTGAAGTACCTCACAGGGCTGTCGGGAAAGCGTATCAGCTACGACGTTCAACTTCCCTCGTCGGTAACGCACATCGAATTGGAACTGTTGTAATTCCAAAGCCCAGCGCGCTATCCGGCCGGAAGGACTTTCGATGGAATTTAACCATTTGAGAGCCAAGTGATCGGTAACGACTTCAAATCGGTAGCCCTCCAGGTAACACCGCATCTTCCTGATAGCCCAGATGATGGCCAGACACTCCTTTTCTGTCGTCGTGTAATTGTGCTCCGCGGGAGTTAGTCGACGACTAGCGTATGCGATGACCTTCTCTTGGCCCTCGACGTCCTGAGATAATACCGCTCCCAAGCCTATGTCACTCGCATCAGTCTGTAAGACAAACTTCCGGTCGAAATCCGGACAACCCAACACGGGGGCGGTGGTCAGGCATCTTCTAATTTCATCCAAGGCGGTTTGCTGTTCCGGTCCCCAAGTCCACTTCCGGCCTTTCTTCAGCAATGCGGTCACCGGTTGCACGATGGTCGCGAAACCCGGGACGAATCTCCGGTACCAGGATGCCATCCCGATCCATTGGCGTAGTTCCTTCAGATTGGTGGGGATCTTCAGCCCGTTGATCGCAGACACCTTCTCAGGGTCAGTCTGAATCCCTTCGCCGCTGATCACGTGACCGAGATAAACCAGTTTCTGCTTGAAGAATGTACATTTCCTTGGATTTATCCTCAAATTTGCCGCCCGTAATCTGCGAAACACTTCGGCGAGGTGAGCGAGGTGTTGCTCCTCCGTGGCGCTAACGACAATGATGTCATCCAAGTAGGCAAAGGCAACCGGCTCCATCTCCGCCCCAATCACACTGTCCAGAGCACGTTGGAACGTCGCGCTGGCGGAGTGCAGGCCAAAGGGCATGACCTTCCATTGATATAGTCCCCGTCCTGGGACCGTAAAGGCCGTGTATTGACGACTATCCTTGGCCATGGGTATTTGCCAATAACCGTTTTTCAAATCCAACGTGGAGATATACCGGGCGTGACGTAACTTCTCCAGGATGTGATTGATCCTCGGGACAGGGTAGGCGTCGGGCACTGAGTGTGCGTTCAACTGTCGGTAGTCGACACACATTCGCCAATCGCCCCCTTTTTCTTCACCAACACGATCGGTGCGCTATGTGGGCTCCTGGAAGGCTCGATGGCTCCTGCACGGAGCAGTTCGTCTACTTGGGTATCGATGACGTGTTGCATCGCGGGGTTCCTGGGATAATACCTTTGCTTTAAGGGCTTATCGTCGCGCATGACGATGCGATGCTCTGCGATCTGAGATACTCCCTGGAGGCTCTCGAACAAAGCTAACTCTTGTTCGAGGAAGCCTTGTTGCCTCGGACTCAATGGCGCAATCCGTCGCCCTTTGTCGTGGTCCTCCGCCTCCGTCCTAGCAGTTTTCCCAGTGTCTTTTGTCGTGGCCGCGTTCCACGTAGGCGTAGGGCTAAGAACCTCTGTTCCTCCTTGTCTGGCAGTCCCCAATTGGACCCTAAACTTGTCAGAGTGTACCGCTCTTTCTTGATTGTCCCTCGGAGGTATGAGCACTGGTTGTAACAAAGGATCCCCTCTTGCTTGGGGTTCGGATCGCAATTCGAGGGTGGCCTGCCCACATCGCACGAACGTCCCGGCTGCTTTGAGGAAATCCATCCCAAGTATCACCCGGTCCAACATGGTGGGCATCACCAACATGGGTAAGAGAACTGTGGTACCCGCCAACGTGACCGGGGTGCGCCACAATTTTGTCACATCCAGACATGACCGATCGGCCAACGCTATTCTGGTGACAACTTCACGAACCTCGTCTGCACGGGCAACCAGCTTTGTAAAACTTTCACTGGCGAAACTCCTCGATGCCCCTGTATCAACGGTGGCGTCTACCCACCTTCCTCCGACTTCTATCGCTGCTGTGATGAGTCCACCGTGTATCCTTAACGGGGGTTTTGTTGGGGCCGGGCCGTTGTTTCGTTCGTCTCTGCCGTACCCGGATTCCGGCGGAGACGTCCTCCATTTCCCGAGGCATTTCGACGGCAGCACTCTATAGTTAGCACTCCCACCCGGCCACAATCCCAACAAAAGTCACGACGTGGGTTGGGACAGCCACGACGGAAATGTCCGTTCTCACCACAACGGCCGCAGGCACGTTGCACGTCCACTCGCGAGGTTTCTTGCCCGATCATTCGGTGAGTCACGTGTCCTGCCTGTGTAGTACTCTCCAAATTCCGAAAGGGGTTCGGTGAACGCCGAAGTTGGGGTCCCTCGCGGTTCCTGTCCGTCCCTCCGGTGGTCCCGTCTCGAGTCGACTCGAGTTGTTTGACACATTCGTACTCAGTAGCCATGTGGGTCAGCTGCTTCAACGTCCCGAATTCACTGCGCTTGATGTATAGCCGATACTCTGGAGCCATGTTTTCGTACGCGCGGTACAACTCTTCCTCTTCTCGGTACCCGGCCTGCTGCATCTTCGTCCTAAGCTCGATCAGGTATGTTTTGAAAGGCTCTCCTCTTTTCTGCACGTGAGTCCGAATCTCGTCCTCTAATCGGTCGAAATATCGCGGAGGTAGGAAGAACTCCAGGAATTCCCTCCGGAAAGTTCCCCAAGAGGCAGACTGCAGATGGCTAGTGCGGAACCACCGTGCCGCCGGGCCCTCGAAGATTTCGGACATAGCCCGGGGGATCTCTTCCGGATTTATCCTATACGTCGTCATCTTCTCCTCGAGTACAGCGATGAGTGTTAGCGGATCCGAGCTACCATCGAACCGTAGGTTCCACTTGTGTATCTTCTCAGGAAGCAAGTGCTGAGTGGGAGTCGTATTACTCCGCACCTCCTGCCCCTGCAGGCCAGTGGTCAAGCGAACATCTTTAAGCGGCATCCGGGCACCGTGTGCCGTTCCGGGATGTACTCCTCGATGACGAGCGGGAACCTCGAGCGGCGGAGCGTCGGAGATGACGGGGATTCGGAGGGACTCTGCGAATTGCTCCATCTCGTCGTTCTTTCCTGTGGGAACGGGGCTCGGGGCCCGACTGCTGTAGTGCTCCTGCAGCTGAGCTAGCCGGCTCCACATGCGTTGTGGGAAGGACCCTGCGCTGACCAGGTTGGCGAACGCCTTCCTGGCCTCTTCGACGGTACCGTCCGCTTTGAAGCCGAACTCAACGGCAAGGGAGTTGAGTTCGTCTCTTCGGCGTGCATATATCCAGCGGACTCCTACACCAGGGTTCTTGATATAATCATCTTCTTCGTACTCACCCTCGGGTTCCTTAGGAGTACTCATCGTCTTATTTTCCTGGGCGGTTTCCTTCTTATATCCTTCTATTCCTCTGGTCGTTTCGTCTCGGCTCCCCGGGCGACTCTACCCTTTTCACAGTGGGTCTTTAGGCCACTTGTATAAATCTCTAGCTAGTCTCGGCGTCCCTGCTCGGGCGCCACTTGTAAGGATGTTTTCTCGGCCGGGGTACAGATCTCAGTCTGATCCAAGAGTCCTTTACAAGAAATTTGTAAATCACCGAAACACCGGACTAGAGAGTTCCGTTCTACAGGTGAACAGATGATTTTAATGGGGAGTCTGCACCGAGGGTTCTTGTCCGTGTCGGCGGAAACGTAGACGCGTGGAATCCTTGTCTTGTGTTTCGCGTCAAGGGCGAAAAATCCACCGGGCTGGACCTTCGGGCGAGGCCGAGCCGGGAGAATACTTGGCGGGTGTTAAATTCCCGAGTCTCGCGTCGAGGGCGGAAAATCCACCGGGCTGGACCTTCGGGCGAGGCCGAGCCGGGAAGATACTTTGCGGGTGGAAGTCTTGGATCTCGCGTCAAGAGCGGAAAATCCACCGGCCTGGACCTTCGGGCGAGGCCGAGCCGGGAAGATACTTTGGGAGGGGCGGGGTCGGATAGTAAAAGGACAGAGGGATTCGACTTGTCTGACCGGCCGGGACGGGTGTCCACGTGCCAGTCTCCAAACTACTACGTAGACCAGACACTAGGTTAATAGATCCGGCGGGACGGGTGTCCACGCTCAAATCCCAAACTACGCAAGGGAGTGGGGAAACTACCGAGCAATGGATCCGGCGGGACGGGTGTCCACGCACAAATCCCAAACTACGCAAGGGAGTGGGGAAACTACCGAGCAATGGATCCGGCGGGACGGGTGTCCACGCACAAATCCCAAACTACGCAAGGGAGTGGGGAAACTACCGAGAAATGGATCTGGCGGGACGGGTGTCCACGCACAAATCCCAAACTACGCCCAAACTACGAAGGGAGTGGGGAAACTACCGAGAATGGATCTGGCGGGACGGGTGTCCACGCACAAATCCCAAACTACGCAAGAGGGATGGGGAAACTACCGGAGCAAAAACTACAGCTACAGTGGCGAACGGGAAATATGTCCACGTTCGGGCCCAACGTAGCTCTGGGAATGAGGTTAGGTTAGGTTAGGTTCACTTTTAACTACGAAATGAAAACACAAGATCGGGAGATATGATTACACGACCGTAAAACTTTATTGGGATTTTTCTCACCCGAGTCCGCTACACCGTTCTGAGCGTATCAGGACCTATTTGTACTAACCTCTTCAATGTCACCCACGATTGGCAGCGTGGCGCTTGGCCAAATTAAACCCGCGGAACACTCGCGAAGGGAGAACTGCGAAAAGTCGCGTCGGGCGTCCCGTTTGACCTACTTTGCCAATGAACTTGCGGAGTGCACGTGGAGCCTCGAAGTTTCGCATGAGCCGTGTGCCGATCACACGTCTGCCTCGTTTCGCGATCCCGAGAGAAGAGCCAAGAGGCCCCGCTCCAGGTTATTGTGTGATCGCGTGCCCTTTTCTCCTTGTTCCCGCATTCGGGATTTTCAGTATTTTCCTCCTACTGGTATCTTAGCTCCTTACTTTTCTAGTATTAAATGCGCCTCGGCTAAATATCGGTTAGCGTTGCCACCCTGGGATTTGAACTTAGATATAACTTACTATTTATTGTACTTCATGTAATTTCTCTTAAAACTATTATAAACGTAGAAAAGGAACCATTGTGGCGTACACGCCTCCTAGGCGGGTTCGTCACAACATCTTCAAAACAACAGAACGATCCCTCTGCACCAATTCGGATTTAGGGAAAAGCATGGAACTATCGAACAGGTAAACCGCTTAACATCTGAAATTCGCACGGCTTTCGAACACAAACAATATTGCAGTGCCTTATTTCTGGACGTAACACAAGCATTTGATCGGGTCTGGATCGACGGTCTGGTATACAAAATCAAAACCCTGCTACCGGAAAACACTCACAAGTTGCTTGAGTCATACCTCAGAAACAGAGTTTTCACCGTGAGATGTGAAACCTTTACTTCAACCATCCGTAACATCGAAGCTGGAGTACCCCAAGGAAGTGTGCTTGGTCCAATCTTGTACATCAAAGTCAACGAACAAAAGTGTAAGCACATTACGTTTACACTAAACTTGTCGAAATGCCCACCACTGGCGCTAAACAACAAGCCGGTTCCACAAGCAGACGAAGTCACCTATCTCGGCATACACTTAGACAGGAGGCTTACCTGGAGAAAGCATAGAAGCAAAGAAGACCCATTTAAAACTAAAGGCCAGCAGCCTTCACTGGCTCATGAACTACCGCTCCCCCCTTCCACTCGAATATAAAGTACTACTGTATAACTCGTGCTTAAAGCCGATCTGGACCTACGGTTTCGAGCTCTGGGGAAACGCAAGCAGCAGCAATATAGAAATTATTCAAAGAGTACAATCAAAGACCCTACGAACAATAACTGGAGCCCCCTGGTACATCCGCAACGCAAACATCCAGAGAGACCTGGATATAAACCCGTAAAAGAAGAAATTGTTTCCAGAAAAATTAGATATGAAGCCAGATTATCAAATCACCCAAACCTGCTAGCCAGACAACTCAACCGGCTAAGCTATCATTCCCGTCTACAGCGGAATGATTTCCCATCCCTCTTCAATAACATAAATTAACGTAACATAGATTAAGATTTAAAAACTTATTGTTAGTCTCTTAAGTAATAGAGAAGATCCAATAAATAAGAATAAAGTATAAAACAAAAAAAAAAAAGAGATGTGGTTGTCGATGAAACCAATATGGTGAATTCTAGAGCTGTTAAATTGGAAACAGCATTCCTGAAAGATAGTAAGGAAAGTACAAATAGAAATTTCCCGAATGAAAGTAGGGAAATTAAAGAAACAAAGTTCCCGAATGAAAGTAAGGAATGCGACAACACACAAATCCTGAATGATAGTAAGGAAACGGATGAACATTTTCTGAATGAGAGTAAGTAAAGAAAGCGAGATGATCTCCTGAATGAAAGTAAGGAATCAGACAACCCGAATGAGAGTGGGGAAAATGAAACAGCTGAATACTTAGAAGAAAATGGATCTGTTAAGAATCCAATTGGAACTGATGATATTGAAACATCGTGTAGAAGAAGTGAGAGATTAAAAACAAAGCCCCAAATATTATATTATGGAGATGATAATAATTTAAATAAAGTTATATTAAATGCTTCAATGATGTTCCAAATACATACGATGAAATTCAGTATAGGAATGATAAATTGTTTTGGGAGGAAGCCATAAAAACAGAGTTGAGTGCTCATGAACTAAATAATACCTGGACAATCACAGAAAGACCTAAACATAAAAACATAGTAGATAGCAAATGGGTATTTTCCGTTAAATATAACGAACTAGGAAGTCCTACTAGATATAAAGCAAGATTGGTTGCACGAGGATTTACTCAAAAATACCAAGTCGATTATGAAGAGCCTTTTGTTCCTGTAGCTAGAATTTCCAGTTTTCGATTTATTTTATCGTTGGCAGTACAATATAACTTCATCAAATGGATGTAAAAACTGCATTCCTAAATGGCACGTTAAAAGAGGAAATATATATGAGACTTCCTCAAGGTGTACAGGTCGAAGGTGACAATATATGTAAATTGAATAAGGCAATTTACGGACTCAAACAAGCCGCTAGATGCTGGTTTGAAGTCTTTGAGCAAACATTGAATGTGAGTTTGTAAACTCTTCCGTAGATCGCTGTATATATCCTTGATACAAGGTGATATAAAGGAAAATATTTATGTGCTTTTATATGTTGATGATGTGGTGATAGCTACGGGGAATATGACAACAATGAATAAATTCAAAAATTATTTAATGAAAAAGTTTAGAATGACCGACCAAAAAGAAATAAAACATTTTATTGGTATTAGAATAGAAATGTATGAAGAAAAAATTTTCCTGAGCCAAGCTGCATATGTTAAAAGAATCTTAAGTAAATTTAACATGGAAAATTGCAATGCAGTTAGTACTCCCTTACCAAACAAACTAAATTATGAGTTACTTAATTCAGATGAAAACTGCAATGCTCCATGTCCTAATCTCATAAGATGTTTAATGTACATAATGCTATGTACACGTCCAGACTTAACTACTGCAGTAAATATTTTAAGTAGATATAGTAGCAAAAATAATTCCGTAGCAGTGCTTAAAAAGGGTCCTTAGGTATTTAAAGGGAACTATTGAAATGAAACTTACTTTTAAAAGAAATGCTCAGTTTAAAAATACATTAATTGGTTATGTAGATTCTGATTGGGGAGGAAACGAGATTGATAGGAAAAGTACCACAGGGTATTTATTTAAAATGTTCAATTTAAATTTAATTTGTTGGAACACAAAAAGGCAGAACTCAGTAGCAGCCTCATCAACTGAAGCTGAGTACATGGCATTATTTGAAGCTGTGAGGGAAGCGTTGTGGCTTAAATCTCTTCTTAGTAGTGTTAATATCAATCTAGAAAATCCAATTAAAATTTACGAAGATAACCAAGGCTGTATCAGTATAGCAAATAATCTTTCATGTCATAAACGAGCCAAACATATTGATATCAAATATCATTTTGCCAGAGAGCAAATTGAAAGTAACACCATTTGTCTTGAGTGTATTTCCACAGAGAATCAACTTGCTGATATCTTCACAAAGCCATTGCCTACCGCCAAGTTCCTTGAAATACGACACGAGTTGGGATTACTATAAGATGACTGATCCGCTATTTGCTGATGCTGAAGTTTTTTTTTATACATATTTGAATTTAATCGATCTCATGAAATACTTTTGTTTTTTTTTTTTTTTGGATAAGCGTAAAGTTATTGAAATTTAAAATTCTTTGTTAACATATGTATATGTAAGAATGATCTGATCGGGTTTTTCTGGGTTTTCCCCGTATCCTTGCAGCAAATGCTGGATCATATAACTTCCCAGAATGCACACCACCCACACTAAGTACATAACAATTACAAATGAATATAATGTTAAGTTTATAAATTTATAGATGTTATTTCTGAGGGGGCGTGTTGGAATACCCCTATTCCTATACAGAAATACAATTTTAGTATATATCGCTTTTAGCCTTTAATGAATACTCAGCCTATGGTCACACTGACCGATCTTCTTCCCCTTTTCTTGTGACCTTCTTCTTGAGCTAAGTTGTGGTGCTGGTGTTGCGGTAAATTAAAACATTAAAACATTCTGCATTGTGTAAGCGCATGCAACGGAGGTGTTTGAGCAGTGTGTGATAAAAATAATTAAAAAAATTTTCTGTTTTATTCAAAAAAAAAAAAATATAACAAAATATATTTTTTATATTACTAATTATTAATATTAATAACTTAAGTAAGTAAGTATCACAAAATAAAAATCAAATACGGGTAAAACTACCCCAAAGAAAATGGCCTCCTCCGAGGTAAAAGCCCTATCTCGGAGTCGTCCAATTTTAAAAGACCGAAATTATCGCCCTTAAATAAAAAGAAAAACCCTTTAGACAAAAATGCAACTGATTCGGAATGTGAAGAAGTAGAGATGAGAGAGGCCAATGACATTGCAAGTCATCCTAGCACAAGCAGCCAAGTAAGTGGTAAAATAATAACGAACATTACTAACAAAGAGGAAAAGAAAGAAAATGAAAATTTCAATAACGGCGAATACTCATACAGCAGCGATCACAAGGGACCCTTTGTGGTCTATATAGACAAAATTGGCGAAAACAATGGCGAAAACCGACATAATAGAGTACCAATAAATCCTCTAGAATTATATGCGGTTTTATTAAAATTAAAAATAAAAGACATTACCTCAGTGAATAAGATTGGTTATGGGCGTTGCAAAGCTGAGTGCAAGTCAGCGGCGGCAGCCGATAGCATCGTGACATCTTACTTAAAAAATAATGGCTACGAACCAAAAATTTTTAAACAATTCATTTTTAAAATGGGTATTATTTTTAATATCCCAACTAAGTTTTCCGACTCCGAACTTAAAGAATACATTTCCTCCCCAGTACCAATCCATGATATTATTCGTGTTAAAACTAGAGACCGAGATAATAAAGAATTATTTATTAATACTTCGAGAGTAAAGATCCTTTTTAAAGGTACTCAAATCCCTAATGAAATCGTTTTCTTGTACACCAAAATTAATGTTAGTCCCTATGTTCCCTTTAGCCAATGTTTCCGCTGCTTCAGATTTAACCATTTCGCTCAGCATTGTAAGCAAACAGAACAAAAATGCAGCAAATGCTCTCTTTCGCATCCAAGAGATCAACAATGCAATCAACAAGTATGTGCCAACTGCAAACAAAATCACATAGCCACCTCTCTTGAGTGCCCTGCTCGCAAGAGAGCGTACTCTATTAAGAAGTGCATGACACTTGAAAATCTCTCAAGAAATGAGACGAAGCTTAGATACCCCTCACTTTTCCAAATTTTAGATGAAGTAGACACCAATGATATAACAAATTTCCCTCAGCCATCATGGCAAAAAAAAATAGCCATTCCCGTTTTGCAAAATAATACCAGAATAGCAACCCAACATATCTTTGCTCATAACCCTTTTAACAAAGTGGTAAGAAACTCTCTTAACAAAAAAAATTAAGAGAAAAACTCGCGCGACACCATGCTTAGCTGGAAAGCCGCTCTTAAAGGAAACGAGTACACCCCAAACGTAAAGTTTTCTCACGTCCATTATAATTCTACTAGCTCCCCAATCTCTAGTCAACATTCTTTAGACAATCCAGCTCTTGTAGTTTAATTCAATTAGCTTCTGATATATCCTCATTCTTAATCAATGAAACTACCGATTTAGTACCCGAATCAAGAAATTTCTTAGAAAACTTAAGAAACAGAATTGCGATTAAAAACTCAAAAATTGATTTATTTAAAATTAATCAAGTTGTTTAATTTTAAATAAAACACCTTCTATATATCTATTATTTATTTTATTATTTTATATTTTTTTTTGTTTGTTTATTATCTGTTTTATTTTATTTTATTTATTTATTATTTTTTTTTTTCTGCCTTATTTATTTTTTTATTTTATTTTTTGTTTTTATCTGTGTCTATCTATTTAAATCCTATAAATCCTAAAACTATAATAAGTTAATGTCCTTAAAAATCCTTCAATATAACATTCAGAGCTTAACTGCTAACAATAATAAACAATTATTAGACTTATTCTTAGTTAATAACAATATAGACATAGCAATTTTATCAGAAATATGGGTTTCTAATAATTCCATGTGTGGCTTGGCAAATTACAACTTTGTATGTAAGCCACGCAATGATGGTTATGGAGGCGTTGGAATCTATTTAAAAAAACATATACGTTTTAAACAAATTAACTGTAACACTAGCTTAGAGGCCATTGGCATCCGTACAACAAACTTAAAAAACAATATTAATATATTCAGCATCTATGCCGCTCCCAACCCTGATATCAATTCCTTCGAACAGGGTTGTGATGACCTTTTCACAATTGCGGCCCAATCAAGTGGTCTTGCAATCATGGTGGTGACTTTAATGCCAAATCCAGCATTTGGGGTAATAATACTCAAGATGCCAGAGGCGGCATCTTAGAAAATTACCTTTTACAATCAGGTTTCTTTTGCATTAACAATGGCTCTCCAACCTATTCTCATAACCCAAACTACAGCTCGACTCTTGATGTCACATTCATTAATAATAATAATCATAGTTTAAACTGGTCCTCAATAAATTCTAAAATCTCAAACAGTAATCACTTCCCAATTCTAATAGAAATAAAGCAAGTATCTACCTCAACTAATATTAATAAATTTAACCATCAACAAATAATTCAAGACTTTTCCAATCTTCAAATTACAACTTTAGACAATTAATACACTTCATCCCAAGCCATACACTCTAATAATTCGTTTAAAATAGACACAAATAATAGATATGTTCCAAAAAAATACTGGGACGAGGTCTGTGAAAAATTGTTTAGACTAAGAAATGCATGCAGACATGCATGCAGAAATGCTGAAGGACATGTGGAACAAAATAAATTCACTAAAACTTTATAAACAAATCAAGCCGTCCAAAAGTGCAATTTCTGACTCAGAACATAGAGATTTTCTTAATCAAATAGCCACATCACCCAACACTCCGATGTGTTCTGAGATTTTTTTCTCTGACGAACTGCTCTATAGATATAATAACTCATTTCTCAGCATGTGAACTCCTTGACTTTCTTCACTCCCGTAACCCAGACTCAGCCAAAGGTCTTGACAATATTTCATACAGAATGTTCTTAGTTTTACCACTAGAACAAATAAAACGAGGACGGAAGCTAACTTCGGCAAGCCGAAGTTTTAATACCCTTGCAGACTTTGCCGAAATTGCTAAAACTGAAAAAGTAGCGATAGGAATAAGGTATACATAAATAAACTAGATTTGCGTCGTTTGATGTCAATTGCTTTTATACTGCAAAAATGTCATATAAAATAGAAAAAAGGGATACTTTCGCAGCCTTTAACTATTTTTCCTACGGAAGCTATAAGAAATAGACGTCCGATCGGCAAGCGCTTTTACCCTAATCAAGATATGCGTAAATAAATAAGACTTGGAAAAATTTATGTCAGTAGCTTACACACTACGTGAAAAATTCAGAAAACCAACAAATTTGGACCGATTTCACCGAATTGTTCCTATGGGAGCTATAGGATATAGACGTCCGATCGCCAAGCGCTTTTACCCTGATCAAGGTATGCATAAAAAAATAAGATTTGGAAAGATTTATGTTAAATGCTTTTACACTGCGCGAAATATCTTCCATTCTTGAAAGTTATATCCGATTGTTCCTATGGGAGCTATAGGATATAGACGTCCGATCAGCACGCGCTTTTACCTTGATGAAGGAATGCATAAAAAATACGATTTGAAAAAATTTATAGCAATAGCTTTTACACAGCGCGAAATATTCTGAAAAACATCAAATTTGGACCGATTTTACCCTATTGTTCCTATGGGAGCTATAGGATATAGACGTCCGATCGCCACGCGCTTTTACCCTGATCAAGGTATGCATAAAAAAATACGATTTGGAAAGATTCATGTCAAAAGCTTTTACACTGCGCGAAATATCATCAATTCTTGCAAGATATATCCGATTGTTCCTATGGGAGCTATAGGATATAGACGTCCGATCGGGGCGATTTTCAAACTTGATCTGCGTACACATGTTTTAGGACGAGTGTGAAAGTTTCAGATCGCTAGCTTTTAAACTGAGCTCGCAAACGGTATTGAAACAGACGGACAGACGGACAGACGGACATGGCTATATCGACTCAGGAGGTGATCCTGATCAAGAATATATATACTTTATAGGGTCGGAAACGTCTCCTTCACTGCGTTACAAACTTCTGACCAAAATTATAATACCCTCTGCAAGGGTATAAAAACTGGTATCGCTGCTAAACGTAACTCTAGACAATGGTGACATTCCAGATATGTGGCGGAAAATAAAGGTTATACCTGTTCCTAAAAAAAATCTCGACCCCTCAATTATCACTAACAACAGACCCATCTGCCTTCTAAGTGTGGTGTTTAAATGCGTAGAAGGTTTGATAAAACTACGTATGGAAGAGCACATAAATAAAAATGAAATCCTGCCAACAAGATCCTATGCATTCAGAAAAAATCATTCAACTTCACAATGCATTAACGACGTGATTAATAATATAGCCAATTTAAAAGCTCGTTTGTTCCACGTCACCGCAGCTGTTTTAGACTTAAGTAAAGCCTTTGACACTGTGAACATTCCCATTTTGGGTAGAAAACTAGTGAGTATGGGTTTTGATCATACTCATATATATTTTATTATAAATTTCCTCAGTAAAAGAGTTCTTACTATGGGTAAAGCAGAGGTAACGGTAGACAAAGGAGTTAGTCAGGGTAGCTGTCTAAGTCCAATCCTCTTTAATTTATATACAACTGAACTTCACAATTTATGCAATGACCAAGACAGTATTCTTTTTCAATACGCTGACGATTTTTTTCTAGTCTGCTATGACAAAAACTTCTCGTTGGCTGAAGAAAAATTAGAGCAGAAAGTTAACAAGTTTATGGAAATGTGCAATATAAATAATCTTACTTTTAATCCAAATAAATCGACCACTATACATTTTAACTATAGAAGAAGACCTTTAAGTATATTGTAGGTAGAATCGTAAGTGCAAACAACTCTTCTGTCCAGCATATTAAGAAAACGATTTCGAAATCCAACC
The DNA here is from genome assembly GCA_018152295.1 of Drosophila carrolli. Taxonomy (NCBI): domain Eukaryota; kingdom Metazoa; phylum Arthropoda; class Insecta; order Diptera; family Drosophilidae; genus Drosophila; species Drosophila carrolli. The sequence continues at coordinate 255,778 of JAECXJ010000276.1, forward strand.
AAACGAATATGTTTCTTCAATTGCTCAGTGGCTGCCGCTTTGGAATACATCTATAAAGCTTTTATAAGGACAAGATACGAGTACGCTTGCTCATCATTTTCCAACGTCTCAAAATCAGTGCAAAGTCTCATCAATAAACAAGCCAACTTTCACCTTAGAAAAGCGTTAGGACTTCTTAGATCGACCCCAGTTAATATTATTTATAATCTCGCAGCAGAAATGCCTCCAGCGTATAGAATTAAATTCGCTACAGCTAAGGAGTTGGCCAAAACATTCGCTCACGGACTTCCAGCTGCATCGCTTTTATCAAATTCATTCGTTGCCAAAAATACTAGCTATAGTAAGGTCTATGTTGAATTTAAAAATATCCTTGATTGTATTGCTCCTATTTGTCCTCTCTCACTGTTTTCACGAAAAATTTCATAAATTTTTAAAGGTACTTGCTCTAATAAAAACATGGCAAATGAAGCAATAATCCATAAAAAAAAAAGGTTTAAACGCTGAAAATATGGAAATCATATACACGGATGGTTCTGTGTCGGAAAACTTCACAGGAAGTGCTTTCGTGCACTTGAATTCCAATACAATAAAAAGTTTTTACAATGACAAAAAACTGTCGTCGCTGACGGCTGAGCTCACAGCCCTAGAAAAAGCCATTGACTTTGGTATATCATAGAATTTCGTAAGAATTGCCATTTTAACAGATAGTCTCGGTGCTATACAAACAATTAAAAACCAGAACTCTAAAAACTGCATTTCGCAATGTATTCATCAAAAATTGGAAAACAATCAAACTCTGCTCGCCGTAGAGTTTCATCACATCCCAAATCATACTAAGATTTGGGAAAACGATCTAGGAGATACAGCAGCAAAAAATGCGAGATTCGACGGTTCTTTCATAGCTATCAGATGGGCCCTCAACGACGCTATTAACCATATGTTCGCAAAAATAAAACAAGACTGGGAACGAGAATATAGCTTGTTTTCATTAGAGCGTAACAAGGGTTACTCTCTCCTCACACCGTATACCACTTCCAAGCCTTGGTTTAATAACAAGGAAAACCTCTTCAATCGGTTAGAAATCAAGATGCTGAACAGAGTCTTAAGCGGGCATGCTTTTGATCGACACACACTTTCCAAAATGAAACAGTAACGAAGACATTTCACATATTTTGCTAAATTGCTCAAAATACACACAAACAAGACAACATTATCCAACACTACTTAAATATAGCGATATCTATCATTTACTTGGAAATGAACCAATTGAAAATTGGACATCGATTACCAATTTTATTCATGCTGCCAATATTTATATTTAATTTAACACATTCCACATCAAATAACAATTCACAAAATCATATAAATAATGTTTAAACCACACACATCGTTACTGCTCATTTCATACATCATAACATCTAACACCCCATTTAATCAACTCACGAATTCATATACATTATTTTAACTCAAACACATCGATAAGCTCATCATCGTTCATCGTCATCAAAACACATCTTCAGAAATTACTTCACGCTATTTACGTTATCGCTTATTACATTTTGTTTATCCGTTCCAACGGGGCGGCCAAATAATTCTTCCATCTTGACAAGATAGGGAGTAACTTAATAAAAAAAAAAAAAAAACATTAAAACATTAAAACATTACTCTTGTGTAATTATTGGGTGTATAAAACAATAGTAAATAATTACTATATCTCAAAGAAATATTTAAGAAAATAGAAAGAGAGCAAAATTCAATTTTTTTTTATTTGTAATTTTTTTAATTTTTTGATTTTCTTATTTGAGCTATTTGATGTAGATGTCCGATTTTAATTTAAATAAAACTGTAATTCCATAATATTTAAATATTACCAAATCCCAAAAACAAAACAACATAAAAAACAACAAAGTTATACTTAATAAAAAAAAAATTTTTCTGATTGTTCCTATTGGAGCTATATGATATAGTCGCCAGATCCGGCTCATTCCGATTTATATACCACCTGAGAAAGTTTCACGCAGATAGCTTTAAAACTGAGTGAATAGTTTGCGAAGAAACGGACGGACGGACGGACAGACAGACGGACATGGTTAAATCGACTCTCCTGGAGAAGTTGCAGCTACCTGCTTATTTTTTTATCTCTGACAGATCCACAGTGGTAGGTTTTTTATTTTACAATCTTGCAAAATTAAAACATCCGAAAGCAACGACGAAAATCAACAAAACATCACCCATCTAGAAACTGCTTAACTAAAAAAAGAAATAAACCCAATAATGTATACCCAAACCAACTAAAAAAGGCTTAACTTCCTCGGCTGGAATTAAATCAAACAATATAGTAATAAAAAAACAAGAAAGGAAAGCTAACTTCGGGCGGAGCCGAAGTTGATATATATTCTTCAAAATTAATCATATGATGCATTCTTAATACTCATAAAAAATCCCAACTTCCTAACTTTAAAAACACCAAAGTTATGGCATTTCCAATCGTTCAGTTATATGGCAGCTATAATATATAGTCAGCCGATCCTTATGAAGTTTGGTAGGTCGGATTGATTGGCCAAATGTAAAACCCATAGAAAATACCAACTTCCTAACTTTAAAAACACCAAAGTTATGGCATTTCCGATCGTTCAGTTATATGGCAGCTATAGGATATAGTCGGCCGATCCCGGCCGTTCCGACTTATATACTGCGTGCAAAGGAAAGAAGGGTGTGTGCAAGTTTTAATTCGATATCTTTAAAACTGAGAGACTAGTTTGAGGAGGTAATCCTGATCAAGAATATATATACTTTATAGGGTCGGAGATGTCTCCTTCACTGCGTTGCACACTTTTGACCAAAATTATAATACCCTCTGCAAGGGTATAACTAGTGGATATTGATAAGTTTTTTTACAGACTCGTGGCTCACTGTTGGATGGTAATCATTTTTCAATTCCAACTGCAGCTGCCTAAGTGTAGTTGGCGGATTATCCCCAATCTTTTTCAAAATTTTTGAATGACCTCGTCTAAAGAGCTTTGTTGGTCTTCCTCCGGAGTTGTTTAAATGCACCCGATTTTCTTTTTCGCACGATTAAACTTTTAAACATTTTTGTTAATTCGTTTTCCGGTTTACCATTATAATAGTTGTAGTAAAATAATTGAATTAAGTTTTCATTAATGCGTTTTCCCGGCGTTGTCAAAAATGCTGATTGTGATCGATTGTGAACTTGTCCAAACCAAAATCGTAATGGAAACAAGAGATATTTGTGTCTCTCAAGAAACTCTTTACACACTGAAAAAATAACATATTTATTGACTTTGCATGCAAAAATAACGCTTTAATATTTCTGTAATGCAGAACTAATTTATAGAATATTTTTTATGAGTATGTACAAAAATAAAAACAAAACAGCACAAGTGAAAATTTGTAAGCAACAAAATATGAGTTTACACATTTTTGACACTGTCAAGAAGCTCTTTACACATCTTAGTTTTCGATTCTGTTATGTTCTTATTCAAGAAAAAGCGGTACAGGGTTGCCCATATTCGACGGACCCATCTGACGACGCCATAACTTTTGACAGAGATGCCAGATCGCTTGATGACATACCGCGTTTGAAGCGTCAGTCCAAGCAGATTTTTACCATGGAACAATACACGCCACGCGAGCGCTCTGAAATAGTTGAAATTTACATTCAACAGAACAAGTCAATTGTGAAAACTCAACGTGCTTTTAAAAAATTAAAAAATGTGAAAAGTGCGCCTTCTAAGAACACCATTAAGCGTTTATACGAAAAATTTACGACTGGTGAGGCTCTTTCTAATCCGAAGAGGCCAAATAAAAGTCGACCAAGGCGATCGGACGAGAATATCGCTGCCGTACGAGCCAGTGTTGAGAGGTCCCAAAGAACATCCCAAAAACGCCGTTCTCAGCAGTTGGGCATGGCTCGGTCTACTTTACAACGGATTATTCGCGTTGATTTGCATTTGTTCCCGTACAAAATTCAATTGACGCAAAGATTGTTGCTTACGGACAAGCCTCGTCGATTGGAATGGGCCCAAAGAGTCATCGAAATGGCCAAAGATGACGATCAATTTTGGAACAAAATTATCATGTCCGATGAAGCCCATTTCACATTGAATGGGACCGTAAATAAGCAAAATTGCCGTATTTACGCCACTGAAAATCCTGAGAAGATTCAAGAAGTGCCTCTTCACGACGAAAAAGTCACAGTTTGGTGCGGCGTTAGTTCGAAAACGGTCATTGGGCCGTTTTTCTTCCAAAAAGAAAATGGCCATGCTGTTACCATCAACCAGGAGCGTTATCGCGACATGATGACCAATTTTGTGATGCCAATTATTCGTCGAAAGCGTATGAGGCAGTTCTGGTTTCAACAAGACGGCGCTCCACCGCACACAAGTCGCATAACAACCGATTTTCTGAAGAAATTGTTTCCGGGCCGTTTGATGTCGAAAAGTGGTGATTTGGACTGGCCACCGCGTTCGCCCGATTTGACGCCGCCTGACTTCTTCTTGTGGGGATATTTGAAGTCAAAGGTTTACGTTAACAAGCCAAGGACCCTAGAAGAGCTCAAGGACAACATTCGTGAAGAAATAGCCGCTATTCCGGCCGAAATGTTGGCGAAAACGATGGAAAATGCTGCAAAAAGGGCACAATACGCCATCAACGCCAGAGGCGGCCATTTGAAAGATATCATATTCAAAAATTGATGTAAACAAATCTACTTGGAACAAATTAAATGATTAAGATTGCCAACCGCCAAATTTTTATTTTTTTCTTTGATTTTTAAAAAAAAACATGGGTCCGTCGAATATGGGCAACCCTGTACTTTACCGTTATTTATGCTTCTGCACTATTCGCTATGTTTGCAGTTATTTTCATTTAATTGCGAAATCTTTCTGCACACTTGTCAGAAAGCCAATTTTTAAATATTGAACATGCCTGGAGCCAGATTGACCTTTGAAGTTACCCAATTGATATAAATTTAATCACCATTTGCAAAAATCTGTAGCGGAGCTAGTGGACTTGTTTCGTGTGTCGCGAAAAACAATTTATAATGTTTTAAATCGAGCCGAAAAGGAAGTGGTCGAAAAAAGAAGATTGACGAGCGGGCAGACCTCCTTATCATGCGTAAGGTCCGTCAAAAACCCAAAATTTCAACCAGGACCCTTGCTAAGGAGTTGGAAGAAGAGTGTGGCACGATCGTTGCACATGAAATAGTCCACCAACTAATTTTGCGGAACAAATATTCTTCGAGAGTTGCGCGTAAGACGCCGCTGCTTTCAAAAATAAATGTTGAAAATGAAACTAACTTTTGCTGTCCACATCAGCATCAAGCCGGACAACTATTGGGATGACGTTATATTCTGTGACGAAACCAAAATTTTGCTGTACTACAATGATGGACCAACTAGAGTATGGCGCAAGTAGCTAACAGCTTTAGATCAGCGCAACATCATTTTGACAGTAAAGTTTGGCAAATTGTCGGTGATGGGGATGCATTAGCAGCAAGGGAGTGGGAGAGCTTGCGTTTATTTAAAACACAATGAATGCTGAGCAATATCTCTCCATTCTCAAAACAAATTTGAGGCTAACCTTGGCGTTATTGTCGATAATAAGCCAAATTTTTTTTTCAAATTTTACCAAGATTATGACCCCAAACATAAGGAGCTCACTGTTCGAACATGGCTCCTTTATAATTGCCAAAAGGTTATAGATACACCCCATTGAAAATTTGTGGGTTTATCTAAAGAAAAAAGTGGCAAAAAGGCAGCCCAAAAACCTCGCCGCCTTAAAAGCGGCAATAGTGGAAGATTGGCATAAAATTCTGTTGGAATATGACCTACAAAAGCTCCATGAAAAATCGTACTAGGCTCGTAGTCAAAGCTAAAGGGGTCATACTAAATATTTAAATTAGTTTAAGATAGTATAATTTGTTAAATATATTCATAAAACTGTAGCTTAACACGTTGAGGACGGCGTGAACCACCGGTGGATCACGAATTAATGTTTCATCTGGCGGCGTGACCCACCGCCGTCCTTAACGTGTTAAGTACTTTGTGTAAACAGTTTCTTGACAGTGTCAAAAATGTGTAAACTCATATTTTGTTGCTTTCAAATTTTCCCTATTGTTGTTTTGTTTTAATTTTGTACATACTTATAAAAAAAGTTCTAAATAATAGTTCTGCATTAAAAAAATATTAAAAAACTAAACAAAAGGAGTTATTTTTGCATGCAAAGTCAAAAAATATGTTATTTTTTCAGTGAGTAAAAAGTTTTTTGACATACTGTACAATGTATTTTCTCGAATTAGATTTACAGTTGCTTTGTTTTATATCTCTCTTAAGCTTGTGTTTGCAAAGAATTAATTGTTGTTTTTGCCGTCTTTTGTTATGTATTGCGCTGAAATATGTTTTTTTTTTTTAAATTCATTATTTTAGTTAATATTCACATTATTATAAAAGAAAAATTTTAAATTCCACTGCCTGCACGTTCATTTTAGGGGTGGTGCCTTATACCTAAAAAGATTGCTCGAAAAAATGTAAAGATCAGTGATCTCCGTTATGATCAGTGAATTGTTTGTAAAATCAAAAGTGAAGTGCTATAATGCCGCCGAAAACTAGTGGAAATGCATCCAAAAAGGCTGGCAAGGCTCAGAAGAACATCACCAAGTAGGGATGCAGAAACATCGATGTGTGCGTCCATCGATGTTATCAAAGTTTTAAAAAAAAAACATTGAGTGAAACATTGATGTTTCTAAAAAAACAAATGAAGTTTAAACGATAACAAAAGATTTTATTCGAGATCACTAGAATCAGTATCAGTAGTATTATTGAAATTCGAATTCTTATTAAGGAATAAAAACTTATCCACAGCTTTTGGACTGAGCCTCGTTCTTGACACTCTATCTGCTTCTCATGAAGAGGCTTGTATTTGGTTGCTACCAATTTTAACAAACTGTCCTCAGTACTAATCATTAAAAAAATGTTGGTATTTAACATTTTTCTCATAATATTTTAAAAGTCTTACCTCCTCCAGAGGGTCGAAATTTTCTGAAGCCTCGATGGTAGCCGACAAACCATCAATGGTTCCGGTGATTTGCAAACATTGAATGTTACATTATTTCCCGACTCAGACGCGGTTGCGGCTTCTGGTCAACAGTTTTAAATAAACTCTTTTCAAAGATTTAACCAGCAGCCCAAGATAATACCGCCGCTTTAGTTCTTTTAAAAAAAATACATTGCTATCATATTGAACGTTTTTTTCTCTTGTTAACAAACGCTGTAGCCCTAAAAAGGGCTTGTTTAAAGCACTTTTAGATTTTGAAATCTAAAATTTGCGAACGATCTAAAATTGCGATTGCGAACGTTCAGGTACAGGTACCATAGACGAGTAAGAATCTATATAGAGGCATAGAGTAAGAAACTATAAAGAGGTTTCATTTGCTCTGCCCGGCCTCTGCCAAAGCTCTGCTGAGATCCATGTTCGAAGCTAACTTCTTCTAATTTCGGTTTCTCACCACTTCTAACATGTGCGAAGCACAAGCAATAGTATGGGGAGTTCTCGCACCCATCCTTAGGAATAAGAGCGAGCAGTGCAGCAATAAGAATTCACCATGGGCATCGATTCAAGCTCGATACGAACAAATGAAAAACTCTCTTTTTTTCCGTTTTTCCCCTACGTGGCATCACTGGCAAAGTCACTCGAGAGCCCGGGCAGAGCAAATGAAACCTCTAAATAGTTTCTTACTCTATGATAGAGGTTTAATTTGCTCTGCCCGCACCTCTGCCATAGAGTAAGAAACTATATAGAGGTTTCATTTGCTCTGCCCGGGCCTCTGCCAAAGCTCTGCTGAGAGCTATGTTCGAGGCAAACTTCTTCTAACTTCTGTTTCTCACCATCCCTAACATGTGCAAAGCACAAGCAATAGTATGGGGAATTCTGGCACCTATCCTTATGAATAAGAGCGTCCAGTGCAGCAATAAAAATTCACCATGGGCATCGATTCAAGCTCGATTCGAACAAATGAAAAACTCTCTTTTTTCCGTTTTTCCCCTACGTGGCATCACTGGCAAAGTCACTCGAGAGCGCGGGCAGAGCAAATGAAACCTCTATATAGTTTCTTACTCTATGCCTCTGTTAAAGCTCTGCTAAGAGCCATGTTCGAAACCAACTTCCGTTTCTCACCACACCCAACATATGCGAGGCACAAGCAATAGTATGGGGAGTTCTTGCACCAATCCTTAGGAATAAGAGCAACCAGTGCAGCAATAAGTATTCACCATGGGACTCGAATGAAGCTCGATTCGAAGAAATGAAAAACTCTCTTTTTTCCGTTTTCCCCTACGTGGCATCACTGGCAGAGTCACTCGAGAGCGCGGACAAAGCAAACCTCTATATCGGAAGCAAGAAATAATAAAGATCAAGAGTACTATAATTCAGAAGTGGTAACTGAACCTAAGCAAGTTAGATTGGAATAGGCAAATGTCTATTAGCATGGCTTCACGCATTAATCTCGGCGAACTCAAATTGATGGAAATCAAAAGTTTCTGTGAAAAACTTAGCATGTCCACAAAGGGAAACAAAGCTGCGCTAATTGCGCAGTTAAGTGCGGTATTACCGTCTGAAATTGCTCAGGAGTTGTACTACGAAAAGGTAGAGTCGAAATTGGTGCGGTGATAGCTGTCGCCAATGTATCCAACAACAACAACGAAGACCAAGGCGGCGAGATGTCTGTCGCCAATGCAGCCAACAACAACAAAGAACAAAGCGAAGAAGAAGATGAAGACGATTACGGCGACGAACTTAAACTTGTCGAGACGGTTGATCGTAATGCCGTTCAATTTGAAGGAAACGACGTTCAACCAAACGCTTCAACCTTTAGCGTTAGCAACATACTGGGAAGTGAATCGGGTGGCAACACTGCGGGCATGGAACAGGCGATGCAAAATTTAAGTTTCGAAAATGTTGACCGTCGTTCCAAGCCAGAAATGAATTTAAACACCGTCAAAGAGCTACTCCCAGAATACAACGGCGATAGCAACATTAACGATCTGTTGTTGGTGATTAATAATGTTCGAGATAAGTTCAAAGTCAGTGATGACGTGATGCGTCCATTAATTTGCTCGCGCTTAAAAGGTAAGGCTAATTTTTGGCTGTTATGGAATTGACAATGTAACGGACCTTATAAGTAAGAGTTATTGGTTTCCATGTATAAAAGAAGAACTGCCTAAAGTGTATAGCATTTTCTAATAAAACAGGTAAAACCGAGGGTTTTTTACATCCCATTCCGAAAGGACAAATCCGTTTGAAGTCATTCATATTGACCACTATGGTCCGATAAATAGCAAGGAATAATTGACGCATGTACAAAATTCACCAGATTATATCCAACCAAAATAACTAGTTCCAAGGAAGCGTTACAAAACTATTTCAGATCGTACAGTAGACCTAAAAACATAATATCTGATCGAGTCAGTTGTTTCACATCAAAGGAGTTTGAGGAGTTTGTTGTACAAAACAATGTAAGGCATGTTAAAATAGCAACAGCTTCGCCACAAGCTAACGGACAAGAATAAAGAGTCAATAGAAACTTGAGTCCAATGATAGCAAAGTTAACAGATGTAGAGAATAATTAAGCATGGCACAAAGTTTTAGACAAAGTAGAGTTTACAATGAATAATACAAAAAACCGTAGTTTAAATCAATACCCAAGTGTAATGTTGTTTGGGGTTAGGCAGAAGGGTTGTTATATTGATAGTTTAAAAGAAAATTTTATTGATGCAATTCAAGAAATTTTGCACAAAGACCTTAACGAAATACGACTACAAGCTGATATATGTCCGAAAAAAGCGCAAGGATATAACTAAAACTATGTTGATTCAAAACGACTAAAGCCGCAACTTTTTTTTGAAGGAGGTTATGTTGTTGTACGAAAATTTAAAGGTCCCTATGTTGTGTCCAAGGTGTTAGATAATGATAGGTACTTTATTGAAGATGTAGAAAACTTTCAGCAGTCCCAATTGCCATATTCTGGTATACGGGTAGTGCATAATATGAAACCCTGTGTTAATGGAAAAGAAAAAATTGATGTTAATGAAAGTTCAGATATAAAAGATTAGGAAATAGATCCTACGGAGAAAATTGGCAATACAAATAATATTATTGTAAGTAAAAACAAAACTAGCAATACTGAAAATAATAGTAAAAAACTTGATATAAACGACACTTGTAAAATAAATAAATATGGCCAAAGTAGCATTGTTACTAGAAGTAAGTCAACGAGTATCGGGAGATCCTCATAGTCAGGACGGCCGAATTTTAGTAATAAGTACTATGTAAGCAATCACTCCTAGTCAACATGGCCAAAGTAGTTTTAACTATTATATTTTGTGTGTAATCCTGGATATATGTTATGTGTGCTATCCCTGCTTATAAAGTAACGATAAGTATGTTCGATGTCTGAGAAATGCAGGAACGAAGGAGATCGAGAACATTCTGAAAGCGTGGCTGGTGTGAATGGAAGCAAGAAATAATAAAGATCAAGAGTACTTTAGTATTGAACGCTCACATATCCGGGAAATAGTCGGGGAGTACAACAAGGCTTCACCCTGGCTCCCATCCTGTATAATATCTACTTAGCAGACCTTCCAGAATTCCAACGACGTCATAACTCAGCATTCAGAGCCCTTATGCAGCCATTTGTATACGCTGACGACATACTACTACTTGTCTCAGGAGCCAGAATCGCCAATGCTGAAACTGACTTAAACGAATACCTCGATCAACTATGCGACTATTTTAATAAATGGCGACTAAAGCTAAATACCATCAAATGTAAAAGCTGCATACTAAAAGGTTCAGTGATACATAATCTATATCCAAATGCTTGAAATTTTCAGCCTTAAATCTATGTTAACGAAAACTCAGAAATCAAAAATTTAAAGGAAATAAATTACCTGGGATACCTAAATACCTAAATTTTAAATCAAACAAAATAGTCCAAATTCATAAAGCTTTCTGTTCACTCGCAACAAATACACCAGATTCAAATAAGCAACTAATCAAAAAAAGATCACTAATATATAAAAAATGAATACAACCAATACGGCCACATAGCCTGGTGTAATCTAAAACAAGAGAGAACGCTATAGTCGGGTGCCCCGACTATCAGATACCCGTTACTCAGGTAAAGGGAGTGCGAGGGAGATGGAGATAGAAACTTTGATCACGCATATACACAATAAAACTGCATTTTTACTTTTCCGAAATATTTAAATTTTTAAAATCGTATATAAGCGATTGTGGGCGTTAAAGGGGGCGTGGCACCAGTTTGAAACAAACTTGCGCTGCGTAGGAACTCCTAGAATCTGCATGCAAGATGCCAATCTTCTAGCTTTTATAGTTTCCGAGATCTCAGCGTTCATACGGACAGACGGACAGACGGACATGGCTAGATCGACTCGGCTAGTGATCCTGAACAAGAATATATATACTTTATAGGGTCGGAAACGCTTCCTTCTACCTGTTACATACTTTTGCACGAATACAATATACCCTTTTACTCTACGAGTAACGGGTATAATTAAGTGAAATGGAAATTTTAAGACTTTTTGAACGAAAAATACTACGTCGAGCTTTTGGTTCCTTTGCCTGGAACTGAATACCAAATCTTCTCATAAACAACAGCAACCTATACTATAAGATTACAACAACCAAAAACAAACTTAATACTCTCAGGTTTTTCTGTTTATAAAATGTTTATAATGCTTCCATTAATATATAGAACCAAAAGAAATCTAATACCCTACTTCCAATACCGTACAAAGTACAAATAAGAACATAAATAAATATGAAACAAAAAAGGAAGGGAACTTCGCCAAGCCGAAGCTATTACAAAACGACTACGCTGCATTTTGCCATCGTTTCTATGGCAGCTATATGATATAGTTGTCCGATTTTGACAAAACTAAAAGCGTAATTCCGATATAGTAAATAATTACTGTATCTCAAAGGAATATTTTGATAAACAGAAAAACCAGCAAAATAACATTTTTTTTAATTAATATTGTTTTTTAATTTTTTGAGTTTTTTATCCGAGCTATATGCTATAGATGTTTGATTTTAATTTAAATAAAACCGTAATTCCATAGTAAATTCAAAACAACAAAGTTATAATTTTGAAAATTTTTTTTTCTCATTGTTTGATAAACAGAAAAACAGCAAAATAACATTTTATTAATTTTTTATTGTTTTTTAATTTTTTGAGTTTCTTATGCGAAATAGTATTTAAATATTACCAAATCCCAAAGAACACCAAAAAAACTAAAAACAACAAATTTATATTTTTGAAAATTGTTTTTTCTGCTTGTTCCTATGGGAGCTATATGATATAGTCGCTCGATCCGGCTCGTTTCGACTTATATACTACCTGCAGCTTTTGGGAAAGTTTCAAACAGATATCTTTAAAACTGAGGGTTTGCGTAGAAAAACACGGAAGGACAGACGGACATGGCTCGATCGACTCTCCTGGTGATGCTGATCAAGAATGTATATACTTTATAGGGTCGGTAATCTCTCCTTCACTGCGTTGAAAACTTTTGACTGATATTATAATACCCTCTGAAAGGATTAAAAAACGAATGCCCCAAAAGCTTATAAGCGCAGGCTTAAAATGTAACACAATTAGCCGTAGATACTTACAGGTTTGTTGCTCTATTTTATTAAAGACAAGTTTTCCTTGAATAAACTAAACAAAAACCTATTGCATATAAAGCTATTTTGCACAAAGCACTACCTTTAGGCTAAAGAATTACTAACAGCAAAACAACTAATATACTTCTCATACACACCAAAGGAACTAAGAAAACACTCAATAGTAATCAAACAACTACCTCATGAGGTAGCTTGCCTTTTATTGAATCTATACCAGAAAAGACGTTTAAAAATAAATTCTGGGTAATGCAAGTAGAAGAAGAAGAATTGAAACAAGTTTTTCATCTTGAAGCCTTTCTCAACTGCCGCATAGTTGAAGAGGGGCTTAAGAAAAACAAAAACGAAGTTAGACAATGTCACAACTGTCAAAGATACACCCCAACGAATTTCCGTCTCTTCCGGACGGCTCGCAGCGACCAAAAATCAACAAAAAGACGGTGAGCACCAGCAGCCCTCGCCACGACAACCTTAGGAATACCTGCAATGAAACAGCCCAAACAGGAAGGTCCCAAGGAGTCCAAAAGATGACTGCGTCGAAAAAACTGATTCCACCCATAATTGTAGTATATAACGCCGAGCCGAAGATACTTACAGGTATGTTGCGCAATTTTATTAAAGACAACAAGTTTTCCTTGAACATAATGAACAAAAACCTATTGCACATAAGGGTATTTTGCCTAGAGCACTACCTTCAGGCTAAAGAAGGGCAGAGCAAATGACACCTCTATATAGATTCTTACTCTATGCTGACAGCGAGTGCCTGCGGTTCACCAAATTAACCAAAGTATTTTTATTTATCTGGTTGCTTGTTCGGAAAATAATATTATAAATTCCATAGGTAAATGTCAGGTGAGAGTTGATATTGTATGTGAAAGTTTGGGTTTAGTGTTTTAATTTTTCGGAGTTCAAAGGTTATTGATTTGATTTTGGTTATTTGTATGTAGTTTGTAATTTGGATGTCTAGTACTTTAATGGTGTTATGGATTTGTATTAGTTGAGTTTGTGTTAAATTATGGCGGTGGCGGAAAAGGTATCGTCTAATTTCCTTTTGATTTTAATTAACTGGATACATTGATTGCTAAGATCTATTTTTTGGTGAGGTTTGGATTGGTCTATTGTTATTTTGGGGATGCCGTTCTCAGAATTTAAGGCTGCTGTCTATTTCGTTTGAGCTTATGTTTTCTTGGTTTGGTATACTTCTTAGATTTTGTAGAATTTATGTGTTCCAGAAGATGTTGTTTATTTCATTAAAGTTGTATATTGTTTTTGTCTGGTTGTATATGTATAAAGGAACCTTTGGTTTATTATTAGTTCGATGCAGTGATGGTCTGAGGAATAATGTTTTATTCCATTGCATCCGTACATTAAAGTGAGGTTGCCTATTTCAATTGAATTTAAGGCAGTGAAGAAATCTACTGATGAGTCTATAAAGAGCTGAAGAGTCAGTTTCAACAAGCAAAACAAGCACGCTCCCAGAATGCACGAAATGTGTACGTGCAATCCCAAACCACACCTAATGTTTTCTTTGCGAAAGCAGCCAGATCTTCATTTGGGTCCCTCAACACAAATGGGGGAGTTTCATACGCCAGTGCCCTAAAATCAGGACTTGCCAATCAGACGGGGTTCCCACAAGCTCAATGCTCTGAGCAAAATATAATAACACCTCAGCAAGCAATAGGACAAACACCAAACAGCATGGAAACCATGATGCTGACTTTACAACAGGGTATGATGGAATTTATGTCCTTCATGAAAACAACAATGACAAACCTTATGCAAAATCAAAACATTTTAATAAATTTGCTCACATCCCAACAATCTAAATAATCGATGTCTTGTCTTCGAATATCCATGTGGAATGCGTTTCACGGCACAAACTTGAAATAACTCAATTCCTCAATGAAAACCAAATAGATGTAATGCTGCTGGCAGAAACGCATCTCACAAGTAAATACAACTTCCAAATAAGAGGTTATACTTCATACTGCACAGATCATCCGGACGGTAAGGCTCACGGAGGAACTGGAATCCTAATCAGGGAACGCATTAAGCACCACTTTCACCAGAGGTTTGCAACAAATTATTTGCTGGAGTCAGTACTCGTGGCAGCAGCCAAAATCTCAACACCAGAAGAGACAATCGTGCGTAGCAACCAATACAAAACTAATCTGCAAATCGAACAACTGGTTCGGGAAAAACGACGTCTACGACGCGTTTGGCAATCCGGCAGATCGCCCCATTCGAAGCAACTCTATAATGATGCCACCCGCAGACTCACCAAAACCCTCAAGCAAGAAGAGGAGCTTGCGCAGCGCCGGTACATCGAGAAACTGTCGCCGACCAGTACAAAGCATCCTTTGTGGAGAGCTCACCCAAATTTAAGCTCTCCGATAGAATCAGTCACTCCGATTAGAAACTCCTCGGGTACTTGGGCCCGCAGTGACGAAGACAGAGCCGAAACATTTGCTTTACACCTACGAAATGTATTTCAGCCGAACGCCGCCACAAACTCTCTTCAACTACCGCCGTTTAGCTCTGAAATTGCAATTGACCCGATTTTGTTTCAAACACCTGAAATTGCTAACGTCATTAGGAAGCAAATAAAACCGAAAAAAGGCTCCAGGGGCCGACCTAATAACCCCAAAATGATAATTGAACTTCCAAACTGCGCAGTGGATGTTATATGCAAGCTATTTAACGGGATCGCAAAACTTGGCTACTACCCCAAAAAATGGAAAAAGTCCGTGGTTATAATGATACCGAAGCCTGGCAAAGACCACACAATTCCCTCATTGTACAGGCCAATAAGCTTAATATCGTGCCTGTCCAATTTAATGGAAAAATGCCTGCTCACGCGCATTACACCATATTTAAGAGAACAAAACTTAATCCCGGCGCATCAATTCGGGTTTCGTGAAGGCCACGGAACCATCGAGCAAGTCAACCGGATAACTTCAGAAATTCGTACAGCCTTCGAACATCGGGAATATTGTAGTGCGATATTCCTCGACGTCTCTCAGGCATTCGACCGAGTGTGGCTTGAAGGCCTTATGCATAAAATCATAACATTACTGCCAGAAAACACTCATAAGTTACTTAAGCCGTACCTCTACCACAGAGTCTTTGAGGTTAGATGCAATACAACGACATCCAACGAGTATAACATTGAAGCCGGAGTCCCACAAGGTAGCGCCCTGGGCCCTACCCTGTTTATCCTATACACAGCAGACATCCCTACGAACGAGAGGCTGACTACGTCCACATTTGCTGACGACACCGCAATCCTGAGCCGCTCGAGATGCCCAACTAGAGCAACAGCTCAACTGGCTGATCAAAAACTGGCGAATCAAAATTAATGAACAAAAGTGTAAACATATAACGTTTACCCTTAACAGACAATCGTGCCCGCCGCTAACTTTGAATGGTACGCAGATTCCCCAAGCCAGCGATGTAACATATCCCGGCGTCCACCTCGACAGACGCCTAACCTGGCGGAGGCACATTGAATGCAAGAAAGTACATCTCAGACTTAAAGCTAGCAGCCTACACTGTATTATAAATTCTCGATCACCCCTGTGTCTGGACTTTAAAGTTCTTCTCTACAACTCCACCCTCAAGCCCATTTGGACCTACGGCTCCCAGCTCTGGGGGAACGCGAGCAACAGCAACGTTGACATCATACAGCGCTCACAATCAAAAATCCTGTGAACAATCACTGGGGCACCATGGTATGTTCGGAACGAAAACATCCACAGGGATCTGGGCATACCACCGGTCAATGATAAAATAGCAAAGCAGAAAGCGGCCTACCATAACAAGCTTACACTGCACCCAAATAATCTCGCAAGGAACCTAAGAAGGGTTTCGAACAGAACTCGTCTGCATCGTAACGATCTACCAGCCCAGCAATAAATATTAGGGCCCGCTAGTCTAAATTCAGTCTGCATGACTGTAAGTTAAGTTATATTCTTAAGATTTTATATACTTATTGTTAGTCTCATATAGAGAAGATTCAATAAATAAAGCATATATTTACAAAAAAAAAAAAAAAAAGTCTTGCATTACATTTTGCCTAATACGTTTTTGGCTGGGAATAAGTGAAGCCTGGCCTACGAACCATAGATCGAGAACCTTTCCTGAGTGATTTATATGCCGATTATTTTGATTTGGTTTGTTCAGATTCCACCCGATTATTATCTGATAGTAGTATTGAATTCATCAGTTTATTCAGTTTCAAAATGCATAATGGGGGCGTTTATAAGTGATATTAGAAAAAAGATTCAGGGTCAGTCAGGTCGGTATAATGTATTTTATTATCTACTGCTTCAATAAACTCCATTGGCTTAATATCAATAAGTTCGTGTTTTATGCCGTTTCTTAGACAAATGGCTACTTGTTTTCCGGATTCTCTTTTGCTGTTTTGAGTATTTAAGGCCGATGACACCAATATAGTTGTTTGGTAAATAAAGTAATCTGTGGGTGTATTTCTTAGGAGAACGATTCCATTGACATTTTGGGAAAACTATTTTCATCTTCAGTTGGCTGCAATTTTTATTACGAAATCCAGTATAATAAATTTAGTTTGTTTGATTTTTCGGTCACTTTTATTCGCAGCTGGTTATTTTTTTTACTACTGATTTCATGATTTCATATCAAGTTAGAAGGTCCTTTCCAAAGGTTTAGATTAATACATTGTCCAGTTTCTCAAAAGATAGGGTTATTAACGAGAGGTTGGATCTATTTTTTTATTACTATTGTTTGATTTAACTCCGACCGAGAAAGTTAAGCCTTTTTTATTTGGTTTGGATTTTGGGTTTATTTCTTTATTTAGTTAAGCAGTTTGTTAATGGGTCATGTTTTGTTGAGTTTCGTCGTTGCTTTCGGATGTTTTAATTTTGCAATGACCAGGAGCGTGGTCTTCTATGCATTTCACACATCTATACGGCATGTGTAGGAATCGTTGGCACTGTTTAGGTTCTTTTGGGTGGTTCTTGAAAGTTTCTACGTTTATTTTATAGTTAAATATCGTGCTAATAAAGGTGGAATTTTTTTATAACAATGTTTTTAAAAAGTTGTTCTGTTTAGGTGTCTACCTAAGTTGATATGTATTGTAAATTCTTAGAATATTGCATAATCCCTTTTTTAAAGTTTTCTTCGAAATTCATACTTCTTATGAAAACTTATATGTATACACTAATACTAACACACACAACGCATATATAAAAGGAATCTAAAAAGAATAAACTCAGTTGGACATTTGACCTTATCCCGATCGTGTCAATTCTTTTTCGGAACACAAAACTTTCGTTTTGTGTATTTCGTGTCACAGTGATCGAACGGAAAAGTAAAAAACAATGCCTGACAGTCAAGTCAATTTCCAAACCTTGTTGGCGCAACAGCAAGAGTTCGCGCAGCAACTAATTCAACAACAACAGAAATGGATGGAATCCAGACTCACCCAAAACAGTG
The DNA here is from genome assembly GCA_018152295.1 of Drosophila carrolli. Lineage (NCBI taxonomy): Eukaryota > Metazoa > Arthropoda > Insecta > Diptera > Drosophilidae > Drosophila > Drosophila carrolli. The sequence continues at coordinate 273,967 of JAECXJ010000276.1, forward strand.
GAGTGAGCGCAGCAAGATCGGGAGAACTATCAGTATGTCCGCCGTTTCCAAATTTTAATAAGGATCATCAAAATTGGGAAACGTATCTCAAGCAACTGACACAGCACTTTTCCGCTTACTCGGTACAATCCGAAAAGAAAAAAGCGTATTTTCTATCGTGGGTTTGGTAGCGAAAATTTGGACCAATAGACATATGAACAGATAACTGAAAAACTATCGGAGCACTTTAAGCAGAAGCGTCATATTGTAGCAGCTCGATATGAATTTTTCAAACGTCAGATGCGGGACTCTCAAACACACAAGGAATGGGTCGCCGATCTACGTGGCAATGCTCGTGAGTGTCAATTTGTTTGTCATCCGATGGGTGTTCATTAAATTACGTAAATGAAATGATCCGCGATCAAAAAATTGTGCATACTCCAATCGACGCAATTCGCATAGAGTAAGAAACTATATAGAGGTTTCATTTGCTCTGCCCGGGCCTCTGCCAAAGCTCTGCTGAGAGCCATGTTCGAAGCTAACTTCTTCTAACTTCGGTTTCTCACCACTTCTAACATGTGCGAAGTACAAGCAATAGTATGGGGAGTTCTCGCACCTATCCTTAGGAATAAGAGCGACCAGTCCAGCTGCAGAATCTCACCATGGGCATGGAATGAAGCTCGATTCGAACAAATGAAAAACTCTCTTTTTTTCCGTTTTTCCCCTACGTGGCATCACTGGCAAAGTCACTCGAGAGCGCAGGCAGAGCAAATGACGCCTCTATACATTATTACTCTATGCAATTCGCACAGGCGCATTACAAAAACTGCAGCCGTCATTCTATGACGTTCTCTCAATTGCCGAAACATACGAGGCAACAACAAAAACAGTGGCAGTAATAAAGTTTTAGACATGAACGCCGTCTACACACACAAGTAAAATCAACAGAAACACAATGGTAGTGAAGAGAAAAACGGTAAAACCGCTTGAAAATCCTGCTCGGGCTGCTGTCACACACTCGAGAAAACTGCAAATTTCGCGACGGAATTTGCCAAAAAAGTGCCAAAAAGGAACATATATGTAGCTGTTGTTTGCTTATCCAAGCAGTGCAATGACAAAAGAGACACCGATCAAAACAAAAACCGAAACAATGACACAGAATCCTTACAAACCATTTACAGTGTTTCAAGTTTAGTGCAGTATAAAGGAAACAAAACTGTGATTGAAGTAGACGAGTCAGTGTGAAGGGCATCCTTCCGGATTCATCAGGACTACAAGCCGTTAAGGAAATTATGAACATCAGAATCACCCCGAAATTCTGCCCTATTTTAATCGCAGATTTGCGTTGACAATTAACAACAAGCTGCTATGTCTTCACTCGGATGTCAATAGAATTATTATTCCTCGCAAGCTTCGACATAAAATTCTTAGCCTTCTTCATGATGATCACTTGGGAATAGTTCGCATGAAACAATTAGCACGTCAGCATGTTTGGTGGCCAGGTACCGATGAAGATATCACACAATTGACCAAGAGTTGCAGCGTTTGCAAGGTAGGAAACCCAGCTCCAGCAAAAAAAACTCTAAAGCTGGCCAAAAGCTGCAAGTGCATGGGAAAGGATACACATCGATTTTGCAGTTCCTATATTTGACTCAATGTGGTTAATATGCGTTGATGCTTATTATACCCGTTACTCGTAGAGTAAAAGGGTATATTGTATTCGTGCAAAAGTATGTAACAGCTAGAAGGAAGCGTTTCCGACCCTATAAAGTATATATATTCTTGATCAGGATCACTAGCCGAGTCGATCTAGCCATGTCCGTCTGTCCGTCTGTCTGTCCGTCTGTCTGTCTGTCTGTCTGTCCGTATGAACGCTGAGATCTCGGAAACTATAAAAGCTAGAAGATTGGCATTTTGCATGTAGATTTTAGAAGTTCCTACGCAGCGCAAGTTTGTTTCAAAATGGTGCCACGCCTCCTTTAACGCCCACAATCGCTTATATACGATTTTAAAAATTTAAATATTTCGGAAAAGTAAAAATGCAGTTTTATTGTGTTTATCAATACCTATCGAAATGTAGAAGAAATTTTTCAAATCGGACCATTCGTTAAAAAGTTATACGTGATCAAAGTTTCTATCTCTATCTCCCTCGCACTCCCTTAACCTGAGTAACGGCTATCTGATAGTCGGGGCACCCGACTATAGCGTTCTCTCTTGTTTTATTTTTGACTTTCACAAATTATTTCGTTCTGGTACAATTTTAATACAAAATACAAAAAAATACTAAATTTCATGTAATGTTTTAGTCTTCATCAACATTTTAAAACCCTGAAAATCGTAGATAGTTAATCCATTCCGTAAAAGAAATTATATGTCAACATAACATCGGCAAGCCGAAGTGTATATACACCCTTACAGTTATTACAAACGATTTCATTTCGATTTATCTGACTAAGTTACTGAAAACAACGAAGCTATGTATGTCGACTTTGCGCTGCATTTTGCCATCGTTTCTATGACAGCTATATGATATTGTTGTCCGATTTTGATAAAACTAAAAGCGTAATTCTGAGACAGTATGTAATTACTAAATCTCAAAGGAATATTTTGATAAATAGAAAAAACACAAAATAATTTGTTTTTTCACATTTATTTTTTTTAATTTTTCGATTTTACTATATGAGATATATGATATAAATGTCCGATTTAAATTTAATTAAAACCGTAATTCAATAATATTTAAATATTACCAAATCCAAAAAAAAAAAAAAATTAAAAACAATTAATTTTTAAAATTTTTTTCGATTGTTCCTATGGGAGCTATATGATATAGTCGCCCGATCCGGCTCTTTCCGACTTATACCTGCAATAAAAAGACAACTTTTGGGAAAGTTCAAGCAGATAGCTTTAAAACTGAGGGACTAGTTTTCGTAGAAACGGACGGACGGACAGATGGACAGACGGACGGATAGACGGACATGGCTAGATCGACTCTTCTGGTGATGCTGCTGATCAAGAATATATATACTTTATAGGATCGGAAATGTCTCCTTCACTGCGTTGCAAACTTTTGACTGAAAATATAATACCCTCTGCAAGGGTATAAAAAGTATATATGTACGTTCTTAATCAGGATCAATAAAAAGTATATACATTCTAGATCAGGATCTATAGCGATCTATAGATTAAGCGTTTCTCCTTTTATTATACCCTTGCAGTCGGGATCTGCCGACTATATCCTATAGCCGCCTTATAACTGATTGATCGGAAATGCCATAACTTTGGTTTTTGTAAAGTTAGGAAGTTGGGATGTTCTATGGGTTTTTTTTGGCCAATCCATCCGACCTACCGAATTTCATAAGAATCGGCCGACTATATTCTATAGCTGCCATATAACTGAACAATTGGAAATGCCATAATTTTGGTATTTTTAAAGTTAGGAAGTTGGGACTTTTAATGAGTATTAAGAATACATCATATGAATAATTTTGAAGAATATAATTTACAGAATATTCTGCAAGGCTATATCAACTTCGGCTCCGCCCGAAGTTAGCTTTCCTTTCTTGTTTTTTATTGATGGGATCAAGAATGGCCAGGAAAGGAAAACCTGCCGCAAACTGCTGAAAAACTGGGCATACGCGATCGATTGCGGTATTACCAGGATAACGATCATAAACATTTAGCAGCAATTGTTGGCTTGTCTGGAACTGCCTTCTCGTAATCTTTTATTTTTTCGAAAAAATGATTTTTAAGGGGTGGGCAAACGTTTTTTGTTAAAAAATCTCGTGTTTAAGCCGCCGGCAAACGTTTTTGTCAAAACTAACTATTTTTAAGAGGTGGGCAAAGGATTTTTTTTTAATTCTTAAATTTCAGGAGATGGGCAAACATGGTCATCTTTTATTTTTTCGAAAAAACGATTTTTAAGGGGTGGGCAAAAAATTTTTTCTGCAGGTAAATATGATCAAAACTTAAAAGTCGAATATTTTCAAAAGTATAAATATTTTCAAAATCCTAAAAGATGGGCAAACGTGGGCAAAAGATTCTCTTGCGATTAAAAAAAAATTTGAAAAAGTCAACTTTTATGTTTTCGAAAATGTTCGAAAAATTTCGAAGATTCCATATTTTCAAAACTAAAGGTGGGCAAAAAAAATTAAAAAGTGGGCAAGCATGGGCAAAAAATGGGCAAACGATTAAGCTATTCAATTTTCGAAAATTCGATTTTAGTCGACTCAGCTTTTTTGAGCTCTAGTATTGTATATATTGTATGGTTAGTGGTTATACCCTGTTGCTGCTGCTTAATCTTCGGAGGTCACTCATTCTCCTGCTGCTGTAAGCAGTGCCGCATTTATTAGAGGTGAAACGATTTGTCTACAGCCATCGTGATCTGGCCGAATCTTCAGGAAATTTCCGCTTAAATCGGCACCACTGCTGTCGAATGTTTTTCGACCCTTTTTCATCTTTATTGTCTGAAGTTACAACAACAACCGCGCTCTTCATGGTTGCGCTCGCTCTTTCACTGTTTCAACCACATAATCAGCTCTTGCTTCGGTTGTCCCCTTTAAGCGGCATTCGCCAAGCGGTCTGCTGGGTTATATTACAGTAAATTTTGGCGCGCTCTTATCATGTTTCGCCGCTCTCCCGATGCAACAACAGCAACATTGTATGGACTTTTAGTTTTCTCCCTTGGACCTTCTACAGCATCTATTTCGGGTGGTTTTGGCTGATTGCCTCTTAAAATGACTTAAAATTGACGACCAGAAAACCATAGAAGGTAGATATCTCAATTTTTGGCGGTGTTGAAAATTTGTCCACTTTTACTACCACAGAGTCGTCAGTATAATTGTTTTCACTGCTGATTGACATCGTTGCAATAACATTTTGGACATCAAATTCTAATTCGTTAATCGAGTTTTCAAATACAGAGATGAATTCCAAACTGCTTTTTAAGGAGGTCAACTGATTTTTTTTATGTTGTATATTATATTTTATTATATTAATATCTCTAACTCATCTGTTACATGGATACGTTTTGGATTTGCTGTCGACGACGGATGATGTTGGTGATGGCGGACGATGACTTCCTTCTGCGACGAGATGATTCAGAGTGGCAAAGGTGTGTTAGGGGAGGGGTTCCTCTTTAATTATAAGTTAAAAAATAACTTTTTTAAGTTTTTGTCTTCCACCCCAATATTGGAGTATATTAAAAAAAACAGAATCTATAAAATGCTTACAATCACTGGTGGGAAAACAAAATTATAAATTTGTTTCAACTTTAAGGTGCAAGTGTCTTGCTTAATTTTAAAGGTGCTTCGTACGTTTGAGTCTATTTTAACATCTATCTTAACATTTTTGAATTAAAGAAAAATCAATCATAACTGAGGTAAAAAGGAGAAAAGGGTTATGCTTTGGTTGAAGTAGCAAATGTCAAAAAAATGTTCACTACCTTGACGATACTTCTGCTTCTATTGCAATTCTTCATTCTATTTTGGAATCGGGGTCAGGGCAAAAGTAAAATTAATAAAAATAAAATGAATTTATAATTCCTTTGTAGAGGGTATTAATATTCAGTTAAAAGTTTAAAGAAAACGTCTCCTGATGAGCATCACAAAGAGATCTTGAACATGATTTATCCATGTTAGTTTGCCCATCGTTCCTACGCCAACTTTTCTCTTAGTTTTAAACCGATCTGGATGAAATAATCTCTTTCGGGTAATACATAGCTGCCATTAGAACAACCGGAATTTTTTTTTTTTAATTATAGCTTCGTTTTTTTTAAATATACGGATACACTTCTATAGTAAACTATTTCAGACATAATTTAAAATAAAAAAAAAACAAACGACTATATCAAGAATCTGCTCTAGGAACGATCATAAAATTTATCGGAATATCGACAAAGCTTATTGTTTTTGAGCATTAAAATCAAAATCGAAATGTAGAACATTTCATTTTTTGTAATTCAACGGGAACGGGAATTAAAGCTCCTCAAATTTAATTACTTAGTGTGCTGGCGTATGTTTGGGCTTGTACCACTTATGCCAGCTATAATAATAGAGCTGAAAAGCGAACAATGGACTAGCAGAGAGAGAGGTTAGCCAGCGTTCTTCATTTCTTAAATTTGCTTCAGATCGTATTGCCGTAAGGAATTTTGGGCATTTTTACTTCCTCTGAGAAGGATGAATTTCTATTTGGTAAGGAGATATCCGTATTATGGTTTTTGTGATTTTCAGCCCACCTCCCCCACGTTATCGAATTGCCGTATAGAACCATTCTCAAAGGCGGGCCTTTTCAAAAGTTCTTCTGACATAGGCAGAACTATCGCTTACTGCTTTGGATAGACCTTTGGAAAAGATTTCTTTCTGGTTTTAGGTAACATTAGTTTTGTCGATCTAAACTTAAAATTACCTCACTTAAAAGGATTATGCAATTTTTAGTAAGAAATTAAATTAAGGTTTATTTAAGGTGCGCTCAGGTTGTTTGTCCCAAATTGAAAATTATTGACTTAGCATTACCACTGGCTTTAAGCACCAGATTGTTGATAGATATCGGTGCTGTGAAAAGTTATTAACAAGTCGGAGAAAAACTATTATATATTAAATATATTTATCATGAAGAAAAAGATTCTTAAGTCCTTTGGTCTCTAACAGGCTTAGACGGCCAATAGGGACACAAGGCATACAATGTTACATAACACACAGTCATTACCATGTATGTTATCTTATAAATCTGTAATGCTTTGCTGCTATCTGAGACGAATTCGTAATCATTTGGTTCAATTTCAGCGATTTTTTTCTGATTGTTTGCGTTGAGTATAATATTTTTCTAGTCCTTAAAAGCGTCGATAGAGAAACGAGTGCATATTACACGATTGCAAATTCAAAGAATTTACATAGACATTGTTCATTTAGCTAGTACATGGATGAACCGACGGAGATGGAGGCAGCATGCCTTAAGATACTTAAGGCCATAATCAAAAAACCGAATTGATTTTTGGCCTTAAAACTGCAGGATAAAAACTTCCACAAAATTAGCACATTATGGAATGTACCGAAGCAGTTACAAATCCATGTTATACACGAATCTTAAGATGCGGCTGACTCATGAGCACATAGAAAACAATATCGTGACCTATATCGTGATTTGATATTATGATGACTGTAATTCAATTTCTTACCATTCTCTTGAAACACTAGGATATTTATACCCGTTACTCGTAGAGTAAACGGGAATACAATATCGGGCAAAAGTATGTAACAGGTAGTAGGAAGCGTTTCCGACCCTATAAAGTATATATATTCTTGTTCAGGATCACTAGCCGAGTCGATCTAGCCATGTCCGTATGTCCGTCTGTCTGTCTGTCCGTTTGTCTGTCCGTCTGTCTGTCTGTCTGTCCGTATGAACGCTGAGATCTCGGAAACTATAAAAGCTAGAAGATTGGCATTTTGCATGTAGATTTTAGGAGTTCCTACGCAGAGCAAATTTGTTTCAAAATGGTGCCACGCCCCCTCTGACGCCCACAAGCTGTGGCCACAGTTTTGATGCTATTATGAAAATTTTAATTGATATGTATATGTTTCGTCAATACCTCGATTGGCCTAATAAAAGTTTGCCACGCCCACTCTAACGCCCAAAAACCCATTAAACGCTTAAGCCTGGCTAGCGCCTACATTTCCGCCTTTCATGGCCCGTAGCGCCATCTAACGGATTACTTTGGAACAGCTGGCCAAGGTGCTAATTCGAGCGGCGAAAAACATACAAGAAGGCATATTTATATTAAGTTGTTTAGCTGAGTAACGGGTATTTAATAGTCGAGGCACTCGACTATAGCGTTCTCCCTTGTTCTCAGTTTCCATTCATTACCCAAATGGCATCGACCACAACTGCTAATAGTTTATCTGCACTTACATCTATATTTGCGATCGAAGGTTACCCCAAGACATTGGTCAGCGATAACGGACCGCAACTCACAGCAGACTCCTTTGAGGATTTTTGTATTCAACATGGATCAAATGGACTCGCTGAGCGTTTCGTTCAAACATTTAAAACCTCAGGGTGCAAATCCAGCAAAAACAGCCGTAACCAAATATCTCAGTTCGTATCGTTTTACCCCTAACTCAGAAGGTAAATCTCCGGCGGAATTGCTCCATGGTCGCCCGGTGCGAACGATTATAAGTCAACTCATTGAAAAACGAACTGAAATTCAGCGGAATCGCACAACAAAATACTTTTCAAACCAAAAAGAATTCGCAAAAAATTACGCAAGGGGAGAAAAGTGGATAGAAGCTGTCATTGATCGGTCTGTATGCAGTATGGTATTTATTCTTCGAACATCTACAGGTTTCATCAAGCGCCGCATTAACCAGATTAAACCAAGATCTAATGACAACAGTAGCAACTGGAAAGACGATAACTCTCCATTTTGGTGGAAGCCTGACTCCAGCAATCTTCCAACAATTGTGTCAGACTCGGGTCATGAATAAGAGCAATCACCTGAGCTCCTGATTTCAACGAAGAACCAGCAGCATCCCAGCAAGTTGTTCAGATTGCACCACAACACGTCGATCTGGTATCATTATCCGCAGCAGTACTCGAAAACGCCAAGAAGTCAACCGATACCAGCCACCAGATTTCAGAAAGCGTAAAACTACTAACAATTTGTAATTTAAGGGGAGAGATGTGATATGTATTGTAAATTCTTAAAATATTGCATCATCCCTTCTTTAAAGTTATTCTTCGAAATTTATACTTCTTATGAAAACTTACATGTACCTACTAAAACTAACACACACAACGCATGTATAAAAGGAAGCTTTCAGCAAAAAATAAACTCAGTTGGACATTTGACCATATTCCGATCGTGTCAACTGACACAGCACTTTGCCGCTTACTCGGTACAATCCGAAAAGAAAAAAGCGTATTTTCTATCGTGGGTCGGCACACTCACATTTGAGCTTGTCAACAATCTGTTTGGTAGCGAAAATTTGGACCAATAGACATATGAACAGATAACTGAAAAACTATCGGAGCACTTTAAGCAGAAGCGTCATATTGTAGCAGCTCGATATGAATTTTTCAAACGTCATATGCGGGACTCTCAAACACACAAGGAATGGGTCGCCGATCTAAGTGGCAATGCTCGTGAGTGTCAATTTGTTTGTCATCCGATGGGTGTTCATTAAATTACGTAAATGAAATGATCCGCGATCAAAAAATTGTGCATACTCCAATCGACGCAATTCGCATAGAGTAAGAAACTATATAGAGGTTTCATTTGCTCTGCCCGGGCCTCTGCCAAAGCTCTGCTGAGAGCCATGTTCGAAGCTAACTTCTTCTAACTTCGGTTTCTCACCACTTCTAACATGTGCGAAGTACAAGCAATAGTATGGGAGTTCTCGCACCTATCCTTAGGAATAAGAGCGACCAGTCCAGCTGCAGAATCTCACCATGGGCATGGAATGAAGCTCGATTCGAACAAATGAAAAACTCTCTTTTTTCCGTTTTTCCCCTACGTGGCATCACTGGCAAAGTCACTCGAGAGCGCAGGCAGAGCAAACGACGCCTCTATACATTATTACTCTATGCAATTCGCACAGGCGCATTACAAAAACTGCAGCCGTCATTCTATGACGTTCTCTCAATTGCCGAAACATACGAGGCAACAACAAAAACAGTGGCAGTAATAAAGTTTTAGACATGAACGCCGTCTACACACACAAGTAAAATCAACAGAAACACAATGGTAGTGAAGAGAAAAACGGTAAAACCGCTTGAAAATCCTGCTCGGGCTGCTGTCACACACTCGAAAAAACTGCAAATTTCGCGACGGAATTTGCCAAAAAAGTGCCAAAAAGGAACATATATGTAGCTGTTGTTTGCTTATCCAAGCAGTGCAATGACAAAAGAGACACCGATCAAAACAAAAACCGAAACAATGACACAGAATCCTTACAAACCATTTACAGTGTTTCAAGTTTAGTGCAGTATAAAGGAAACAAAACTGTGATTGAAGTAGACGAGTCAGTGTGAAGGGCATCCTTCCGGATTCATCAGGACTACAAGCCGTTAAGGAAATTCTGAACATCAGAATCACCCCGAAATTCTGCCCTATTTTAATCGCAGATTTGCGTTGACAATTAACAACAAGCTGGATGTCAATAGAATTATTATTCCTCGCAAGCTTCGACATAAAATTCTTAGCCTTCTTCATGATGGTTACTTGGGAATAGTTCGCATGAAACAATTAGCACGTCAGCATGTTTGGTGGCCAGGTACCGATGAAGATATCACACAATTGACCAAGAGTTGCAGCGTTTGCAAGGTAGGAAACCCAGCTCCAGCAAAAAAAACTCTAAAGCTGGCCAAAAGCTGCAAGTGCATGGGAAAGGATACACATCGATTTTGCAGTTCCTATATTTGACTCAATGTGGTTAATATGCGTTGATGCTTATTCTCAGTTTCCATTCATTACCCAAATGGCATCGACCACAACTGCTAATAGTTTATCTGCACTTACATCTATATTTGCGATCGAAGGTTACCCCAAGACATTGGTCAGCGATAACGGACCGCAACTCACAGCAGACTCCTTTGAGGATTTTTGTATTCAACATGGATCAAATGGACTCGCTGAGCGTTTCGTTCAAACATTTAAAACCTCAGGGTGCAAATCCAGTAAAAACAGCCGTAACCAAATATCTCAGTTCGTATCGTTTTACCCCTAACTCAGAAGGTAAATTTCCGGCGGAATTGCTCCATGGTCGCCCGGTGCGAACGATTATAAGTCAACTCATTGAAAAACGAACTGAAATTCAGCGGAATCTCACAACAAAATACTTTTCAAACCAAAAAGAATTCGCAAAAAATTACGCAAGGGGAGAAAAGTGGATAGAAGCTGTCATTGATCGGTCTGTATGCAGTATGGTATTTATTCTTCGAACATCCACAGGTTTCATCAAGCGCCGCATTAACCAGATTAAACCAAGATCTAATGACAACAGTAGCAACTGGAAAGACGATAACTCTCCGTTTTGGTGGAAGCCTGACTCCAGCAATCTTCCAACAATTGTGTCAGACTCGGGACATGAAGAAGAGCAATCACATGAGCTCCTGATTTCAACGAAGAACCAGCAGCAACCCAGCAAGTTGTTCAGATTGCACCACAACACGTCGATCTGGTATCATTATCCGCAGCAGTACTCGAAAACGCCAAGAAGTCAACCGATACCAGCCACCAGATTTCAGAAAGCGTAAAACTACTAACAATTTGTAATTTAAGGGGAGAGATGTGATATGTATTGTAAATTCTTAAAATATTGCATTATCCCTTCTTTAAAGTTATTCTTCGAAATTTATACTTCTTATGAAAACTTACATGTACCTACTAAAACTACCACACACAACGCATGTATAAAAGGAAGCTTTCAGCAAAAAATAAACTCAGTTGGACATTTGACCATATTCCGATCGTGTCAACTGACACAGCACTTTGCCGCTTACTCGGTACAATCCGAAAAGAAAAAAGCGTATTTTCTATCGTGGGTCGGCACACTCACATTTGAGCTTGTCAAAAATCAGTTTGGTAGCGAAAATTTGGACAAATAGACATATGAACAGATAACTGAAAAACTATCGGAGCACTTTAAGCAGAAGCGTCATATTGTAGCAGCTCGATATGAATTTTTCAAACGTCAGATGCGGGACTCTCAAACACACAAGGAATGGGTCGCCGATCTACGTGGCAATGCTCGTGAGTGTCAATTTGTTTGTCATCCGATGGGTGTTCATTAAATTACGTAAATGAAATGATCCGCGATCAAAAAATTGTGCATACTCCAATCGACGCAATTCGCACAGGCGCATTACAAAAACTGCAGCCGTCATTCTATGACGTTCTCTCAATTGCCGAAACAAAAACAGTGGCAGTAATAAAGTTTTAGACATGAACGCCGTCTACACACACAAGTAAAATCAACAGAAACTCAATGGTAGTGAAGAGAAAAACGGTAAAACCGCTTTAAAATCCTGCTCGGGCTGCTGTCACACACTCGAGAAAACTGCAAATTTCGCGACGGAATTTGCCAAAAAAGCGCAAAAAAGGAACATATATGTAGCTGTTGTTTGCTTATCCAAGCAGTGCAAAGACAAAAGAGACACCGATCAAAACAAAAACCGAAACAATGACACAGAATCCTTACAAACCATTTACAGTGTTTCAAGTTTAGTGCAGTATAAAGGAAACAAAACTGTGATTGAAGTAGAACTCTTTAATACTACGGTTCCTTTTCAAATGGATTCTGGTGCCACGGTTTCAGTACTGAATGTTAATACATACAAAGAACTTAACAAACCAAAACTTGAAAAGTGTAATCGAATTTTGCATGCATTTGGCCAACAACAAATCCCTGTACTGGGCGAACTGTACTCTGTGGCGAAGTGTGGCAACAAATTGCCAAATGTAGTGTTAGTCGTGGCAAATTTAGATAATTCAAAAAATCTGTTCGGCCCAGACTTGTTTAAGACATTTAATTTTGAAATTCAGCTAATCTCAAACGTAAGTGATGAGCAGAGAACTCAAATGACGGATCTTCTAAAAAGGTATAAGGAAGTATTTGAGCCAGCAATCGGTACAATAAAAACTTTTCGGCAAGTATTTACCTAAATCCGAATTCCGTACCAAAATTCTACAAAAGCAGGCATATTCCGTTTGCCCAATTGGAAAAGTTCAAGGAGGAAGCGCAGCGTCTCACAAAAACAGGTATTTGGAAACCAATAAAGTTTAGCAACTGGGCATCGCCAATATTACTACGAATTTGTGGAAATTTCAAGCAAGGTGTAAATTCCCAATTGGACATCGACCAATATCCATTGCCAACTCGTGAGTCTTTGCTACATAAAATTCGTCATGGCACACAGTTTTCCAAAATTGACCTAAAAGACTCTTACTTACAAATGGAGTTAGACGAAGCAGCAAAAGATATTATGGTTATCAACACGCCGTTGGGTCTTTTTCAGTACCAACGTTTGCCCTATGGAATAGCCAGCTATACTCCAGCGTCATCTTGAGCAACTTTTAATATGGAATAGAAGGTTGTGGAAATTATCTAGACGACAGTACATCAACATCTTAATAGACTTGAACAAATTTTGGGCATCTTACAGACGAATAGCATAAAATGTAAGGAAGAGAAATGTTTCTTTCTAAGAGACGAAATTGAGTATCTTGGGAGACGAGTCAGTGTGAAGGGCATCCTTCCGGATTCATCAGGACTACAAGCCGTTAAGGAAATTCTGAACATCAGAATCACCCCGAAATTCTGCCCTATTTTAATCGCAGATTTGCGTTGACAATTAACAACAAGCTGCTATGTCTTCACTCGGATGTCAATAGAATTATTATTCCTCGCAAGCTTCGACATAAAATTCTTAGCCTTCTTCATGATGGTCACTTGGGAATAGTTCGCATGAAACAATTAGTACGTCAGCATGTTTGGTGGCCAGGTATCGATGAAGATATCACACAATTGACCAAGAGTTGCAGCGTTTGCAAGGTAGGAAACCCAGCTCCAGCAAAAAAAAACTCTAAAGCTGGCCAAAAGCTGCAAGTGCATGGGAAAGGATACACATCGATTTTGCAGTTCCTATATTTGACTCAATGTGGTTAATATGCGTTGATGCTTATTCTCAGTTTCCATTCATTACCCAAATGCCATCGACCACAACTGCTAATAGTTTATCTGCACTTACAGCTATATTTGCGATCGAAGGTTACCCCAAGACATTGGTCAGCGATAACGGACCGCAACTCACAGCAGACTCCTTTGAGGATTTTTGTATTTTACATGGATCAAATGGACTCGCTGAGCGTTTCGTTCAAACATTTAAAACCTCAGGGTGCAAATCCAGTAAAAACAGCCATAACCAAATATCTCAGTTCGTGTCGTCAACTGACACAGCACTTTGCCACTTACTCGGTACAATCCGAAAAAAAAGCGTATTTTCTATCGTGGGTCGGCACACTCACATTTGAGCTTGTCAACAATCAGTTTGGTAGCGAAAATTTGGACAAATAGACATATGAACAGATAACTGAAAAACTATCGGAGCAATTTAAGCAGAAGCGTCATATTGTAGCAGCTCGATATGAATTTTTCAAACGTCAGATGCGGGACTCTCAAACACACAAGGAATGGGTCGCCGATCTACGTGGCAATGCTCGTGAGTGTCAATTTGTTTGTCATCCGATGGGTGTTCATTAAATTACGTAAATGAAATGATCCGCGATCAAAAAATTGTGCATACTCCAATCGACGCAATTCGCACAGGCGCATTACAAAAACTGCAGCCGTCATTCTATGACGTTCTCTCAATTGCCGAAACAAAAACAGTGGCAGTAATAAAGTTTTAGACATGAACGCCGTCTACACACACAAGTAAAATCAACAGAAACTCAATGGTAGTGAAGAGAAAAACGGTAAAACCGCTTTAAAATCCTGCTCGGGCTGCTGTCACACACTCGAGAAAACTGCAAATTTCGCGACGGAATTTGCCAAAAAAGTGCCAAAAAGGAACATATATGTAGCTGTTGTTTGCTTATCCAAGCAGTGCAAAGACAAAAGAGACACCGATCAAAACAAAAACCGAAACAATGACACAGAATCCTTACAAACCATTTACAGTGTTTCAAGTTTAGTGCAGTATAAAGGAAACAAAACTGTGATTGAAGTAGAACTCTTTAATACTACGGTTCCTTTTCAAATGGATTCTGGTGCCACGGTTTCAGTACTGAATGTTAATACATACAAAGAACTTAACAAACCAAAACTTGAAAAGTGTAATCGAATTTTGCATGCATTTGGCCAACAACAAATCCCTGTACTGGGCGAACTGTTCTCTGTGGCGAAGTGTGGCAACAAATTGCCAAATGTAGTGTTAGTCGTGGCAAATTTAGATAATTCAAAAAATCTGTTCGGCCCAGACTTGTTTAAGACATTTAATTTTGAAATTCAGCTAATCTCAACCGTAAGTGATGAGCAGAGAACTCAAATGACGGATCTTCTAAAAGGTATAAGGAAGTATTTGAGCCAGCAATCGGTACAATAAAAACTTTTCGGCAAGTATTTACCTAAATCCGAATTCCGTACCAAAATTCTACAAAAGCAGGCATATTCCGTTTGCCCAATTGGAAAAGTTCAAGGAGGAAGCGCAGCGTCTCACAAAAACAGGTATTTGGAAACCAATAAAGTTTAGCAACTGGGCATATTACTACGAATTTGTGGAAATTTCAAGCAAGGTGTAAATTCCCAATTGGACATCGACCAATATCCATTGCCAACTCGTGAGTCTTTGCTACATAAAATTCGTCATGGCACACAGTTTTCCAAAATTGACCTAAAAGACTTTTACTTACAAATGGAGTTAGACGAAGCAGCAAAAGATATTATGGTTATCAACACGCCGTTGGCTCTTTTTCAGTACCAACGTTTGCCCTATGGAATAGCTAGCGCTCCAGCTATACTCCAGCGTCATCTTGAGCAACTTTTAATATGGAATAGAAGGTTGTGGAAATTATCTAGACGACAGTACATCAACATCTTAATAGACTTGAACAAATTTTGGGCATCTTACAGACGAATAGCATAAAATGTAAGGAAGAGAAATGTTTCTTTCTAAGAGACGAAATTGAGTATCTTGGGAGACGAGTCAGTGTGAAGGGCATCCTTCCGGATTCATCAGGACTACAAGCCGTTAAGGAAATTCTGAACATCAGAATCACCCCGAAATTCTGCCCTATTTTAATCGCAGATTTGCGTTGACAATTAACAACAAGCTGCTATGTCTTCACTCGGATGTCAATAGAATTATTATTCCTCGCAAGCTTCGACATAAAATTCTTAGCCTTCTTCATGATGGTCACTTGGGAATAGTTCGCATGAAACAATTAGTACGTCAGCATGTTTGGTGGCCAGGTATCGATGAAGATATCACACAATTGACCAAGAGTTGCAGCGTTTGCAAGGTAGGAAACCCAGCTCCAGCAAAAAAAACTCTAAAGCTGGCCGAAAGCTGCAAGTGCATGGGAAAGGATACACATCGATTTTGCAGTTCCTATATTTGACTCAATGTGGTTAATATGCGTTGATGCTTATTCTCAGTTTCCATTCATTACCCAAATGCCATCGACCACAACTGCTAATAGTTTATCTGCACTTACAGCTATATTTGCGATCGAAGGTTACCCGTTATCGCTGACATTGGTCAGCGATAACGGACCGCAACTCACAGCAGACTCCTTTGAGGATTTTTGTATTTTACATGGATCAAATGGACTCGCTGAGCGTTTCGTTCAAACATTTAAAACCTCAGGGTGCAAATCCAGTAAAAACAGCCATAACCAAATATCTCAGTTCGTGTCGTCAACTGACACAGCACTTTGCCACTTACTCGGTACAATCCGAAAAAAAGCGTATTTTCTATCGTGGGTCGGCACACTCACATTTGAGCTTGTCAACAATCAGTTTGGTAGCGAAAATTTGGACAAATAGACATATGAACAGATAACTGAAAAACTATCGGAGCAATTTAAGCAGAAGCGTCATATTGTAGCAGCTCGATATGAATTTTTCAAACGTCAGATGCGGGACTCTCAAACACACAAGGAATGGGTCGCCGATCTACGTGGCAATGCTCGTGAGTGTCAATTTGTTTGTCATCCGATGGGTGTTCATTAAATTACGTAAATGAAATGATCCGCGATCAAAAAATTGTGCATACTCCAATCGACGCAATTCGCACAGGCGCATTACAAAAACTGCAGCCGTCATTCTATGACGTTCTCTCAATTGCCGAAACAAAAACAGTGGCAGTAATAAAGTTTTAGACATGAACGCCGTCTACACACACAAGTAAAATCAACAGAAACTCAATGGTAGTGAAGAGAAAAACGGTAAAACCGCTTTAAAATCCTGCTCGGGCTGCTGTCACACACTCGAGAAAACTGCAAATTTCGCGACGGAATTTGCCAAAAAAGTGCCAAAAAGGAACATATATGTAGCTGTTGTTTGCTTATCCAAGCAGTGCAAAGACAAAAGAGACACCGATCAAAACAAAAACCGAAACAATGACACAGAATCCTTACAAACCATTTACAGTGTTTCAAGTTTAGTGCAGTATAAAGGAAACAAAACTGTGATTGAAGTAGAACTCTTTAATACTACGGTTCCTTTTCAAATGGATTCTGGTGCCACGGTTTCAGTACTGAATGTTAATACATACAAAGAACTTAACAAACCAAAACTTGAAAAGTGTAATCGAATTTTGCATGCATTTGGCCAACAACAAATCCCTGTACTGGGCGAACTGTTCTCTGTGGCGAAGTGTGGCAACAAATTGCCAAATGTAGTGTTAGTCGTGGCAAATTTAGATAATTCAAAAAATCTGTTCGGCCCAGACTTGTTTAAGACATTTAATTTTGAAATTCAGCTAATCTCAACCGTAAGTGATGAGCAGAGAACTCAAATGACGGATCTTCTAAAAAGGTATAAGGAAGTATTTGAGCCAGCAATCGGTACAATAAAAACTTTTCGGCAAGTATTTACCTAAATCCGAATTCCGTACCAAAATTCTACAAAAGCAGGCATATTCCGTTTGCCCAATTGGAAAAGTTCAAGGAGGAAGCGCAGCGTCTCCACAAAAACAGGTATTTGGAAACCAATAAAGTTTAGCAACTGGGCATCGCCAATATTACTACGAATTTGTGGAAATTTCAAGCAAGGTGTAAATTCCCAATTGGACATCGACCAATATCCATTGCCAACTCGTGAGTCTTTGCTACATAAAATTCGTCATGGCACACAGTTTTCCAAAATTGACCTAAAAGACTCTTACTTACAAATGGAGTTAGACGAAGCAGCAAAAGATATTATGGTTATCAACACGCCGTTGGGTCTTTTTCAGTACCAACGTTTGCCCTATGGAATAGCCAGCTATACTCCAGCGTCATCTTGAGCAACTTTTAATATGGAATAGAAGGTTGTGGAAATTATCTAGACGACAGTACATCAACATCTTAATAGACTTGAACAAATTTTGGGCATCTTACAGACGAATAGCATAAAATGTAAGGAAGAGAAATGTTTCTTTCTAAGAGACGAAATTGAGTATCTTGGGAGACGAGTCAGTGTGAAGGGCATCCTTCCGGATTCATCAGGACTACAAGCCGTTAAGGAAATTCTGAACATCAGAATCACCCCGAAATTCTGCCCTATTTTAATCGCAGATTTGCGTTGACAATTAACAACAAGCTGCTATGTCTTCACTCGGATGTCAATAGAATTATTATTCCTCGCAAGCTTCGACATAAAATTCTTAGCCTTCTTCATGATGGTCACTTGGGAATAGTTCGCATGAAACAATTAGTACGTCAGCATGTTTGGTGGCCAGGTATCGATGAAGATATCACACAATTGACCAAGAGTTGCAGCGTTTGCAAGGTAGGAAACCCAGCTCCAGCAAAAAAACTCTAAAGCTGGCCGAAAGCTGCAAGTGCATGGGAAAGGATACACATCGATTTTGCAGTTCCTATATTTGACTCAATGTGGTTAATATGCGTTGATGCTTATTCTCAGTTTCCATTCATTACCCAAATGCCATCGACCACAACTGCTAATAGTTTATCTGCACTTACAGCTATATTTGCGATCGAAGGTTACCCGTTATCGCTGACATTGGTCAGCGATAACGGACCGCAACTCACAGCAGACTCCTTTGAGGATTTTTGTATTTTACATGGATCAAATGGACTCGCTGAGCGTTTCGTTCAAACATTTAAAACCTCAGGGTGCAAATCCAGTAAAAACAGCCATAACCAAATATCTCAGTTCGTGTCGTCAACTGACACAGCACTTTGCCACTTACTCGGTACAATCCGAAAAAAAAGCGTATTTTCTATCGTGGGTCGGCACACTCACATTTGAGCTTGTCAACAATCAGTTTGGTAGCGAAAATTTGGACAAATAGACATATGAACAGATAACTGAAAAACTATCGGAGCAATTTAAGCAGAAGCGTCATATTGTAGCAGCTCGATATGAATTTTTCAAACGTCAGATGCGGGACTCTCAAACACACAAGGAATGGGTCGCCGATCTACGTGGCAATGCTCGTGAGTGTCAATTTGTTTGTCATCCGATGGGTGTTCATTAAATTACGTAAATGAAATGATCCGCGATCAAAAAATTGTGCATACTCCAATCGACGCAATTCGCACAGGCGCATTACAAAAACTGCAGCCGTCATTCTATGACGTTCTCTCAATTGCCGAAACAAAAACAGTGGCAGTAATAAAGTTTTAGACATGAACGCCGTCTACACACACAAGTAAAATCAACAGAAACTCAATGGTAGTGAAGAGAAAAACGGTAAAACCGCTTTAAAATCCTGCTCGGGCTGCTGTCACACACTCGAGAAAACTGCAAATTTCGCGACGGAATTTGCCAAAAAAGTGCCAAAAAGGAACATATATGTAGCTGTTGTTTGCTTATCCAAGCAGTGCAAAGACAAAAGAGACACCGATCAAAACAAAAACCGAAACAATGACACAGAATCCTTACAAACCATTTACAGTGTTTCAAGTTTAGTGCAGTATAAAGGAAACAAAACTGTGATTGAAGTAGAACTCTTTAATACTACGGTTCCTTTTCAAATGGATTCTGGTGCCACGGTTTCAGTACTGAATGTTAATACATACAAAGAACTTAACAAACCAAAACTTGAAAAGTGTAATCGAATTTTGCATGCATTTGGCCAACAACAAATCCCTGTACTGGGCGAACTGTACTCTGTGGCGAAGTGTGGCAACAAATTGCCAAATGTAGTGTTAGTCGTGGCAAATTTAGATAATTCAAAAAATCTGTTCGGCCCAGACTTGTTTAAGACATTTAATTTTGAAATTCAGCTAATCTCAACCGTAAGTGATGAGCAGAGAACTCAAATGACGGATCTTCTAAAAAGGTATAAGGAAGTATTTGAGCCAGCAATCGGTACAATAAAAACTTTTCGGCAAGTATTTACCTAAATCCGAATTCCGTACCAAAATTCTACAAAAGCAGGCATATTCCGTTTGCCCAATTGGAAAAGTTCAAGGAGGAAGCGCAGCGTCTCCACAAAAACAGGTATTTGGAAACCAATAAAGTTTAGCAACTGGGCATCGCCAATATTACTACGAATTTGTGGAAATTTCAAGCAAGGTGTAAATTCCCAATTGGACATCGACCAATATCCATTGCCAACTCGTGAGTCTTTGCTACATAAAATTCGTCATGGCACACAGTTTTCCAAAATTGACCTAAAAGACTTTTACTTACAAATGGAGTTAGACGAAGCAGCAAAAGATATTATGGTTATCAACACGCCGTTGGGTCTTTTTCAGTACCAACGTTTGCCCTATGGAATAGCTAGCGCTCCAGCTATACTCCAGCGTCATCTTGAGCAACTTTTAATATGGAATAGAAGGTTGTGGAAATTATCTAGACGACAGTACATCAACATCTTAATAGACTTGAACAAATTTTGGGCATCTTACAGACGAATAGCATAAAATGTAAGGAAGAGAAATGTTTCTTTCTAAGAGACGAAATTGAGTATCTTGGGAGACGAGTCAGTGTGAAGGGCATCCTTCCGGATTCATCAGGACTACAAGCCGTTAAGGAAATTCTGAACATCAGAATCACCCCGAAATTCTGCCCTATTTTAATCGCAGATTTGCGTTGACAATTAACAACAAGCTGCTATGTCTTCACTCGGATGTCAATAGAATTATTATTCCTCGCAAGCTTCGACATAAAATTCTTAGCCTTCTTCATGATGGTCACTTGGGAATAGTTCGCATGAAACAATTCGTACGTCAGCATGTTTGGTGGCCAGGTATCGATGAAGATATCACACAATTGACCAAGAGTTGCAGCGTTTGCAAGGTAGGAAACCCAGCTCCAGCAAAAAAAACTCTAAAGCTGGCCAAAAGCTGCAAGTGCATGGGAAAGGATACACATCGATTTTGCAGTTCCTATATTTGACTCAATGTGGTTAATATGCGTTGATGCTTATTCTCAGTTTCCATTCATTACCCAAATGCCATCGACCACAACTGCTAATAGTTTATCTGCACTTACAGCTATATTTGCGATCGAAGGTTACCCCTAGACATTGGTCAGCGATAACGGACCGCAACTCACAGCAGACTCCTTTGAGGATTTTTGTATTTTACATGGATCAAATGGACTCGCTGAGCGTTTCGTTCAAACATTTAAAACCTCAGGGTGCAAATCCAGTAAAAACAGCCATAACCAAATATCTCAGTTCGTATCGTCAACTGACACAGCACTTTGCCACTTACTCGGTACAATCCGAAAAAAAAGCGTATTTTCTATCGTGGGTCGGCACACTCACATTTGAGCTTGTCAACAATCAGTTTGGTAGCGAAAATTTGGACAAATAGACATATGAACAGATAACTGAAAAACTATCGGAGCAATTTAAGCAGAAGCGTCATATTGTAGCAGCTCGATATGAATTTTTCAAACGTCAGATGCGGGACTCTCAAACACACAAGGAATGGGTCGCCGATCTACGTGGCAATGCTCGTGAGTGTCAATTTGTTTGTCATCCGATGGGTGTTCATTAAATTACGTAAATGAAATGATCCGCGATCAAAAAATTGTGCATACTCCAATCGACGCAATTCGCACAGGCGCATTACAAAAACTGCAGCCGTCATTCTATGACGTTCTCTCAATTGCCGAAACAAAAACAGTGGCAGTAATAAAGTTTTAGACATGAACGCCGTCTACACACACAAGTAAAATCAACAGAAACTCAATGGTAGTGAAGAGAAAAACGGTAAAACCGCTTTAAAATCCTGCTCGGGCTGCTGTCACACACTCGAGAAAACTGCAAATTTCGCGACGGAATTTGCCAAAAAAGTGCCAAAAAGGAACATATATGTAGCTGTTGTTTGCTTATCCAAGCAGTGCAAAGGCAAAAGAGACACCGATCAAAACAAAAACCGAAACAATGACACAGAATCCTTACAAACCATTTACAGTGTTTCAAGTTTAGTGCAGTATAAAGGAAACAAAACTGTGATTGAAGTAGAACTCTTTAATACTACGGTTCCTTTTCAAATGGATTCTGGTGCCACGGTTTCAGTACTGAATGTTAATACATACAAAGAACTTAACAAACCAAAACTTGAAAAGTGTAATCGAATTTTGCATGCATTTGGCCAACAACAAATCCCTGTACTGGGCGAACTGTACTCTGTGGCGAAGTGTGGCAACAAATTGCCAAATGTAGTGTTAGTCGTGGCAAATTTAGATAATTCAAAAAATCTGTTCGGCCCAGACTTGTTTAAGACATTTAATTTTGAAATTCAGCTAATCTCAACCGTAAGTGATGAGCAGAGAACTCAAATGACGGATCTTCTAAAAAGGTATAAGGAAGTATTTGAGCCAGCAATCGGTACAATAAAAACTTTTCGGCAAGTATTTACCAAAACCGAATTCCGTACCAAAATTCTACAAAAGCAGGCATATTCCGTTTGCCCAATTGGAAAAGTTCAAGGAGGAAGCGCAGCGTCTCACAAAAACAGGTATTTGGAAACCAATAAAGTTTAGCAACTGGGCATCGCCAATATTACTACGAATTTGTGGAAATTTCAAGCAAGGTGTAAATTCCCAATTGGACATCGACCAATATCCATTGCCAACTCGTGAGTCTTTGCTACATAAAATTCGTCATGGCACACAGTTTTCCAAAATTGACCTAAAAGACTCTTACTTACAAATGGAGTTAGACGAAGCAGCAAAAGATATTATGGTTATCAACACGCCGTTGGGTCTTTTTCAGTACCAACGTTTGCCCTATGGAATAGCCAGCTATACTCCAGCGTCATCTTGAGCAACTTTTAATATGGAATAGAAGGTTGTGGAAATTATCTAGACGACAGTACATCAACATCTTAATAGACTTGAACAAATTTTGGGCATCTTACAGACGAATAGCATAAAATGTAAGGAAGAGAAATGTTTCTTTCTAAGAGACGAAATTGAGTATCTTGGGAGACGAGTCAGTGTGAAGGGCATCCTTCCGGATTCATCAGGACTACAAGCCGTTAAGGAAATTCTGAACATCAGAATCACCCCGAAATTCTGCCCTATTTTAATCGCAGATTTGCGTTGACAATTAACAACAAGCTGCTATGTCTTCACTCGGATGTCAATAGAATTATTATTCGACATAAAATTCATAGCCTTCTTCATGATGGTCACTTGGGAATAGTTCGCATGAAACAATTAGCACGTCAGCATGTTTGGTGGCCAGGTATCGATGAAGATATCACACAATTGACCAAGAGTTGCAGCGTTTGCAAGGTAGGAAACCCAGCTCCAGCAAAAAAAACTCTAAAGCTGGCCAAAAGCTGCAAGTGCATGGGAAAGGATACACATCGATTTTGCAGTTCCTATATTTGACTCAATGTGGTTAATATGCGTTGATGCTTATTCTCAGTTTCCATTCATTACCCAAATGGCATCGACCACAACTGCTAATAGTTTATCTGCACTTACAGCTATATTTGCGATCGAAGGTTACCCCAAGACATTGGTCAGCGATAACGGACCGCAACTCACAGCAGACTCCTTTGAGGATTTTTGTATTCAACATGGATCAAATGGACTCGCTGAGCGTTGCGTTCAAACATTTAAAACCTTAGGGTGCAAATCCAGTAAAAACAGCCGTAACCAAATATCTCAGTTCGTATCGTTTTACCCCTAACTCAGAAGGTAAATCTCCGGCGGAATTGCTCCATGGTCGCCCGGTGCGAACGATTATAAGTCAACTCTTTGAAAAACGAACTGAAATTCAGCAGAATCGCACAACAAAATACTTTTCAAACCAAAAAGAATTCGCAAAAAATTACGCAAGGGGAGAAAAGTGGATAGAAGCTGTCATTGATCGGTCTGTATGCAGTATGGTATTTATTCTTCGAACATCCACAGGTTTCATCAAGCGCCGCATTAACCAGATTAAACCAACATCTAATGACAACAGTAGCAACTGGAAAGACGATAACTCTCCGTTTTGAGCCTGACTCCAGCAATCTTCCAACAATTGTGTCAGACTCGGGACATGAAGAAGAGCAATCACCTGAGCTCCTGATTTCAACGAAGAACCAGCAGCATCCCAGCAAGTTGTTCAGATTGCACCACAACACGTCGATCTAAAATCCCTATCCGCAGCAGTACTCGAAAACGCCAAGAAGTCAACCAATACCAGCCACCAGATTTCAGAAAGCGTAAAACTACTAACAATTTGTAATTTAAGGGGAGAGATGTGATATGTATTGTAAATTCTTAAAATATTGCATCATCCCTTCTTTAAAGTTATTCTTCGAAATTTATACTTCTTATGAAAACTTACATGTACCCACTAAAACTAACACACACAACGCATGTATAAAAGGAAGCTTTCAGCAAAAAATAAACTCAGTTGGACATTTGACCATATACCGATCGTGTCAATTCTTTTTCGGAACACAACATAAGTGATTTTGTGCATTGTTTTGGTTTTTTCAAGAGTTTTTAAAGAGTAGGTTTTAATGTGTGTAACATTTTTATTTCAGATGTTTAAATTGTACTTATAGTTAAATATACCTCTAAATTTTGTAGGATTAGGTACTATAACAGTAAAGTTCTTGATAGACCGGTCTGGTCCAGGAGTCGAATCCTCTGAGTTTTGGTCTTCTGGGTAAAAGTCGTCTTAGAAAGTGTAGCTTGGTTTTTCTAAGTCGTTGTAGGTGCTTCCAAAGGTGGAAGCATGACGGTCGTTGTTATTGTTACCATCCGTTGAACGTGGAAACTTATCCATTTTTTTTGCGATTCTTATACCCTAGCAGAGGGTATTATAACTTTGGTCAAAAGTGTGAAACGCAGTGAAGGAGCCATCTCCGACCCTATAAAGTATATATATTCTTGATCAGGATCGCGCCCTGAGTTGATATAAGCATGTCCGTCTGTCTGTTTCTACGCAAACTAGTCTCTCAGTTATATACATCAAGCCACTTTTACTTTTAATCCTTAGATATGACCGATCGCGGTTTCAATCCGAAAAAGACTTCTTAATTCTCTCTCTCAGTTTTAAAGATATCGAAATGAGACTTGGCACACTTTGAACGGCCGGGTTCGGCCGGCTATATTCTATAGCTGCCATATAAATGATTGATCGGAAATGCCATAACTTTGGTGTTTGTAAAGTTGGGAAGTTGGAATTTTCTATGGGTCAATTCGACCTACCAAATTTCATAAGAATCGGCCGACTATATCCTATAGCCGTCATATAACTGATTTATCGGAAATGCCATAACATTGGTGTTTGTAAAGTTAGGAATAAAATGTCGAATTTCTCGTACATCAGTCATTTGAAATTAATCATCAAGGTAGCAATTACTACATCGTTAACCTAATTTAAAATCTTCTTCATGTAGAACTCTGCATTTTAACATGTTTATTTCATCCACCACAACATCTCTAGCTATTATAAGCTTCCTCGATTCCACATTATACAATTCATACCCGTCAAGTATAGTTTTGATTAACTTCCCATCGAACTTTCGTTTTCTCATTTTGTTTAGTGCATATACTGACGAACCAAATATCTTAAGGGGGTATAATATTTAACTTTTTATTTGCCTATTTTTTATTTTTTTTCTGAATATTGCGTTAAAATTTTAGATTGATCCGAGTAAAACATCCGAAGTTATAGGTAGTTGAACGTAGGTGAGTTAGCTCGTTTTGTATTCGATTTTTGGGTGTCTAAAAACCTTAAAAAGCTCTCCTGAAAAGTTGTCATTTCAAAGTCGGTGATCACGATCCTGCAAGATCTACTGGACGAATTGTTTTGAAATTTTGCGAACTATTTCTGTACCTAAATCCTAAGCTACTGACGTCGAATTTTTTTTTACTGAATAGTTTTCACTTTATATTAACTAATATATTTGGAAACCAATAAAGTTTAGCAACTGGGCATCGCCAATATTACTAGCACCCAAGCCAGGTGGAGCACTACGAATTTGTGGAGATTTCAAGCAAGGTGTAAATTCCCAATTGGACATCGACCAATATCCATTGCCAACTCGTGAGTCTTTGCTACATAAAATTCGTCATGGCACACAGTTTTCCAAAATTGACCTAAAAGACTCTTACTTACAAATGGAGTTAGACGAAGCAGCAAAAGATATTATGGTTATCAACACGCCGTTGGGTCTTTTTCAGTACCAACGTCTGCCCTATGGAATAGCTAGCGCTCCAGCTATACTCCAGCGTCATCTTTAAAGTGGAATAGAAGGTTGTGGAAATTATCTAGACGACAGTTCATCAACATCTTAATAGACTTGAACAAATTTTGGGCATCTTACAGACGAATAGCATAAAATGTAAGAAAGAGAAATGTTTCTTTCTAAGAGACGAAATTGAGTATCTTGGGAGACGAGTCAGTGTGAAGGTCATCCTTCCGGATTGATCAGGACTACAAGCCGTTAAGGAAATTCTGAACATCAGAATCACCCCGAAATTCTGCCCTATTTTAATCGCAGATTTGCGTTGACAATTAA
Source organism: Drosophila carrolli (assembly GCA_018152295.1). Classification (NCBI taxonomy): domain Eukaryota; kingdom Metazoa; phylum Arthropoda; class Insecta; order Diptera; family Drosophilidae; genus Drosophila; species Drosophila carrolli. Next base: position 300,605 of record JAECXJ010000276.1, read on the forward strand.
CAACAAGCTGCTATGTCTTCACTCGGATGTCAATAGAATTATTATTCGACATAAAATTCATAGCCTTCTTCATGATGGCCTTCATAGCCTTCTTCATGGTATCGATGAAGATATCACACAATTGACCAAGAGTTGCAGCGTTTGCAAGGTAGGAAACCCAGCTCCAGCAAAAAAAACTCTAAAGCTGGCCAAAAGCTGCAAGTGCATGGGAAAGGATACACATCGATTTTGCAGTTCCTATATTTGACTCAATGTGGTTAATATGCGTTGATGCTTATTCTCAGTTTCCATTCATTACCCAAATGGCATCGACCACAACTGCTAATAGTTTATCTGCACTAACAGCTATATTTGCGATCGAAGGTTACCCCAAGACATTGGTCAGCGATAACGGACCGCAACTCACAGCAGACTCCTTTGAGGATTTTTGTATTCAACATAGATCGAATGGACTCGCTGAGCGTTTCGTTCAAACATTTAAAACCTCAGGGTGCAAATCCAGTAAAAACAGCCGTTACCAAATATCTCAGTTCGTATCGTTTTACCCCTAACTCAGAAGGTAAATCTCCGGCGGAATTGCTCCATGGTCGCCCGGTGCGAACGATTATAAGTCAACTCTTTGAAAAACGAACTGAAATTCGGCAGAATCGAACAACAAAATACTTTTCAAACCAAAAAGAATTCGCAAAAAATTACGCAAGGGGAGAAAAGTGGATAGAAGCTGTCATTGATCGGTCTGTATGCAGTATGGTATTTATTCTTCGAACATCCACAGGTTTCATCAAACGCCGCATTAACCAGATTAAACCAAGATCTAATGACAACAGTAGCAACTGGAAAGACGATAACTCTCCGTTTTGGTGGAAGCCTGACTCCAGCAATCTTCCAACAATTGTGTCAGACTCGGGACATGAAGAAGAGCAATCACCTGAGCTCCTGATTTCAACGAAGAACCAGCAGCATCCCAGCAAGTTGTTCAGATTGCACCACAACACGTCGATCTAAAATCCCTATCCGCAGCAGTACTCGAAAACGCCAAGAAGTCAACCAATACCAGCCACCAGATTTCAGAAAGCGTAAAACTACTAACAATTTGTAATTTAAGGGGAGAGATGTGATATGTATTGTAAATTCTTAAAATATTGCATCATCCCTTCTTTAAAGTTATTCTTCGAAATTTATACTTCTTATGAAAACTTACATGTACCCACTAAAACTAACACACACAACGCATGTATAAAAGGAAGCTTTCAGCAAAAAATAAACTCAGTTGGACATTTGACCATATACCGATCGTGTCAATTCTTTTTCGGAACACAACATAAGTGATTTTGTGCATTGTTTTGGTTTTTTCAAGAGTTTTTAAAGAGTAGGTTTTAATGTGTGTAACATTTTTATTTCAGATGTTTAAATTGTACTTATAGTTAAATATACCTCTAAATTTTGTAGGATTAGGTACTATAACAGTAAAGTTCTTGATAGAACGGTCTGGTCCAGGAGTCGAATCCTCTGAGTTTTGGTCTTCTGGGTAAAAGTCGTCTTAGAAAGTGTAGCTTGGTTTTTCTAAGTCGTTGTAGGTGCTTCCAAAGGTGGAAGCATGACGGTCGTTGTTATTGTTTCCATCCGTTGAACGTGGAAACTTATCCATTTTTTTGCGATTCTTATACCCTAGCAGAGGGTATTATAACTTTGGTCAAAAGTGTGAAACGCAGTGAAGGAGCCATCTCCGACCCTATAAAGTATATATATTCTTGATCAGGATCGCGCCCTGAGTTGATATAAGCATGTCCGTCTGTCTGTTTCTACGCAAACTAGTCTCTCAGTTATATACATCAAGCCACTTTTACTTTTAATCCTTAGATATGACCGATCGCGGTTTCAATCCGAAAAAGACTTCTTAATTCTCTCTCTCAGTTTTAAAGATATCGAAATGAGACTTGGCACACTTTGAACGGCCGGGTTCGGCCGGCTATATTCTATAGCTGCCATATAAATGATTGATCGGAAATGCCATAACTTTGGTGTTTGTAAAGTTGGGAAGTTGGAATTTTCTATGGGTCAATTCGACCTACCAAATTTCATAAGAATCGGCCGACTATATCCTATAGCCGTCATATAACTGATTTATCGGAAATGCCATAACATTGGTGTTTGTAAAGTTAGGAATAAAATGTCGAATTTCTCGTACATCAGTCATTTGAAATTAATCATCAAGGTAGCAATTACTACATCGTTAACCTAATTTAAAATCTTCTTCATGTAGAACTCTGCATTTTAACATGTTTATTTCATCCACCACAACATCTCTAGCTATTATAAGCTTCCTCGATTCCACATTATACAATTCATACCCGTCAAGTATAGTTTTGATTAACTTCCCATCGAACTTTCGTTTTCTCATTTTGTTTAGTGCATATACTGACGAACCAAATATCTTAAGGGGGTATAATATTTAACTTTTTATTTGCCTATTTTTTATTTTTTTCTGAATATTGCGTTAAAATTTTAGATTGATCCGAGTAAAACATCCGAAGTTATAGGTAGTTGAACGTAGGTGAGTTAGCTCGTTTTGTATTCGATTTTTGGGTGTCTAAAAACCTTAAAAAGCTCTCCTGAAAAGTTGTCATTTCAAAGACGGTGATCACGATCCTGCAAGATCTACTGGACGAATTGTTTTGAAATTTTGCGAACTATTTCTGTACCTAAATCCTAAGCTACTGACGTCGAATTTTTTTTTACTGAATAGTTTTCACTTTATATTAACTAATATATTTGGAAACCAATAAAGTTTAGCAACTGGGCATCGCCAATATTACTAGCACCCAAGCCAGGTGGAGCACTACGAATTTGTGGAGATTTCAAGCAAGGTGTAAATTCCCAATTGGACATCGACCAATATCCATTGCCAACTCGTGAGTCTTTGCTACATAAAATTCGTCATGGCACACAGTTTTCCAAAATTGACCTAAAAGACTCTTACTTACAAATGGAGTTAGACGAAGCAGCAAAAGATATTATGGTTATCAACACGCCGTTGGGTCTTTTTCAGTACCAACGTCTGCCCTATGGAATAGCTAGCGCTCCAGCTATACTCCAGCGTCATCTTTAAAGTGGAATAGAAGGTTGTGGAAATTATCTAGACGACAGTTCATCAACATCTTAATAGACTTGAACAAATTTTGGGCATCTTACAGACGAATAGCATAAAATGTAAGAAAGAGAAATGTTTCTTTCTAAGAGACGAAATTGAGTATCTTGGGAGACGAGTCAGTGTGAAGGTCATCCTTCCGGATTGATCAGGACTACAAGCCGTTAAGGAAATTCTGAACATCAGAATCACCCCGAAATTCTGCCCTATTTTAATCGCAGATTTGCGTTGACAATTAACAACAAGCTGCTATGTCTTCACTCGGATGTCAATAGAATTATTATTCGACATAAAATTCATAGCCTTCTTCATGATGGTCACTTGGGAATAGTTCGCATGAAACAATTAGCACGTCAGCATGTTTGGTGGCCAGGTATCGATGAAGATATCACACAATTGACCAAGAGTTGCAGCGTTTGCAAGGTAGGAAACCCAGCTCCAGCAAAAAAAACTCTAAAGCTGGCCAAAAGCTGCAAGTGCATGGGAAAGGATACACATCGATTTTGCAGTTCCTATATTTGACTCAATGTGGTTAATATGCGTTGATGCTTATTCTCAGTTTCCATTCATTACCCAAATGGCATCGACCACAACTGCTAATAGTTTATCTGCACTAACAGCTATATTTGCGATCGAAGGTTACCCCAAGACATTGGTCAGCGATAACGGACCGCAACTCACAGCAGACTCCTTTGAGGATTTTTGTATTCAACATAGATCGAATGGACTCGCTGAGCGTTTCGTTCAAACATTTAAAACCTCAGGGTGCAAATCCAGTAAAAACAGCCGTTACCAAATATCTCAGTTCGTATCGTTTTACCCCTAACTCAGAAGGTAAATCTCCGGCGGAATTGCTCCATGGTCGCCCGGTGCGAACGATTATAAGTCAACTCTTTGAAAAACGAACTGAAATTCAGCAGAATCGAACAACAAAATACTTTTCAAACCAAAAAGAATTCGCAAAAAATTACGCAAGGGGAGAAAAGTGGATAGAAGCTGTCATTGATCGGTCTGTATGCAGTATGGTATTTATTCTTCGAACATCCACAGGTTTCATCAAACGCCGCATTAACCAGATTAAACCAAGATCTAATGACAACAGTAGCAACTGGAAAGACGATAACTCTCCGTTTTGGTGGAAGCCTGACTCCAGCAATCTTCCAACAATTGTGTCAGACTCGGGACATGAAGAAGAGCAATCACCTGAGCTCCTGATTTCAACGAAGAACCAGCAGCATCCCAGCAAGTTGTTCAGATTGCACCACAACACGTCGATCTGGTATCCCTATCCGCAGCAGTACTCGAAAACGCCAAGAAGTCAACCGATACCAGCCACCAGATTTCAGAAAGCGTAAAACTATTAACAATTTGTAATTTAAGGGGAGAGATGTGATATGTATTGTAAATTCTTAAAATATTGCATCATCCCTTCTTTAAAGTTATTCTTCGAAATTTATACTTCTTATGAAAACTTACATGTACCCACTAAAAAGTAACACACACAACGCATGTATAAAAGGAAGCTTTCAGCAAAAAATAAACTCAGTTGGACATTTGACCATATCCCGATCGTGTCAATTCTTTTTCGGAACACAACATAAGTGATTTTGTGCATTGTTTTGGGTTTTTCAAGAGTTTTTAAAGAGTAAGTTTTAATGTGTGTAACATTTTTATTTCAGATGTTTAAATTGTACTTATAGTTAAATATACCTCTAAATTTTGTAGGATTAGGTACTATAACAGTAAAGTTCTTGATAGAACGGTCTGGTCCAGGAGTCGAATCCTCTGAGTTTTGGTCTTCTGGGTAAAAGTCGTCTTAGAAAGTGTAGCTTGGTTTTTCTAAGTCGTTGTAGGTGCTTCCAAAGGTGGAAGCATGACGGTCGTTGTTATTGTTTCCATCCGTTGAACGTGGAAACTTATCCATTTTTTTTGCGATTCTTATACCCTAGCAGAGGGTATTATAACTTTGGTCAAAAGTGTGAAACGCAGTGAAGGAGCCATCTCCGACCCTATAAAGTATATATATTCTTGATCAGGATCGCGCCCTGAGTTGATATAAGCATGTCCGTCTGTCTGTTTCTACGCAAACTAGTCTCTCAGTTATATACATCAAGCCACTTTTACTTTTAATCCTTAGATATGACCGATCGCGGTTTCAATCCGAAAAAGACTTCTTAATTCTCTCTCTCAGTTTTAAAGATATCGAAATGAGACTTGGCACACTTTGAACGGCCGGGTTCGGCCGGCTATATTCTATAGCTGCCATATAAATGATTGATCGGAAATGCCATAACTTTGGTGTTTGTAAAGTTGGGAAGTTGGAATTTTCTATGGGTCAATTCGACCTACCAAATTTCATAAGAATCGGCCGACTATATCCTATAGCCGTCATATAACTGATTTATCGGAAATGCCATAACATTGGTGTTTGTAAAGTTAGGAATAAAATGTCGAATTTCTCGTACATCAGTCATTTGAAATTAATCATCAAGGTAGCAATTACTACATCGTTAACCTAATTTAAAATCTTCTTCATGTAGAACTCTGCATTTTAACATGTTTATTTCATCCACCACAACATCTCTAGCTATTATAAGCTTCCTCGATTCCACATTATACAATTCATACCCGTCAAGTATAGTTTTGATTAACTTCCCATCGAACTTTCGTTTTCTCATTTTGTTTAGTGCATATACTGACGAACCAAATATCTTAAGGGGGGTATAATATTTAACTTTTTATTTGCCTATTTTTTATTTTTTTCTGAATATTGCGTTAAAATTTTAGATTGATCCGAGTAAAACATCCGAAGTTATAGGTAGTTGAACGTAGGTGAGTTAGCTCGTTTTGTATTCGATTTTTGGGTGTCTAAAAACCTTAAAAAGCTCTCCTGAAAAGTTGTCATTTCAAAGACGGTGATCACGATCCTGCAAGATCTACTGGACGAATTGTTTTGAAATTTTGCGAACTATTTCTGTACCTAAATCCTAAGCTACTGACGTCGAATTTTTTTTACTGAATAGTTTTCACTTTATATTAACTAATATATTTGGAAACCAATAAAGTTTAGCAACTGGGCATCGCCAATATTACTAGCACCCAAGCCAGGTGGAGCACTACGAATTTGTGGAGATTTCAAGCAAGGTGTAAATTCCCAATTGGACATCGACCAATATCCATTGCCAACTCGTGAGTCTTTGCTACATAAAATTCGTCATGGCACACAGTTTTCCAAAATTGACCTAAAAGACTCTTACTTACAAATGGAGTTAGACGAAGCAGCAAAAGATATTATGGTTATCAACACGCCGTTGGGTCTTTTTCAGTACCAACGTCTGCCCTATGGAATAGCTAGCGCTCCAGCTATACTCCAGCGTCATCTTTAAAGTGGAATAGAAGGTTGTGGAAATTATCTAGACGACAGTTCATCAACATCTTAATAGACTTGAACAAATTTTGGGCATCTTACAGACGAATAGCATAAAATGTAAGAAAGAGAAATGTTTCTTTCTAAGAGACGAAATTGAGTATCTTGGGAGACGAGTCAGTGTGAAGGTCATCCTTCCGGATTGATCAGGACTACAAGCCGTTAAGGAAATTCTGAACATCAGAATCACCCCGAAATTCTGCCCTATTTTAATCGCAGATTTGCGTTGACAATTAACAACAAGCTGCTATGTCTTCACTCGGATGTCAATAGAATTATTATTCGACATAAAATTCATAGCCTTCTTCATGATGGTCACTTGGGAATAGTTCGCATGAAACAATTAGCACGTCAGCATGTTTGGTGGCCAGGTATCGATGAAGATATCACACAATTGACCAAGAGTTGCAGCGTTTGCAAGGTAGGAAACCCAGCTCCAGCAAAAAAACTCTAAAGCTGGCCAAAAGCTGCAAGTGCATGGGAAAGGATACACATCGATTTTGCAGTTCCTATATTTGACTCAATGTGGTTAATATGCGTTGATGCTTATTCTCAGTTTCCATTCATTACCCAAATGGCATCGACCACAACTGCTAATAGTTTATCTGCACTAACAGCTATATTTGCGATCGAAGGTTACCCCAAGACATTGGTCAGCGATAACGGACCGCAACTCACAGCAGACTCCTTTGAGGATTTTTGTATTCAACATAGATCGAATGGACTCGCTGAGCGTTTCGTTCAAACATTTAAAACCTCAGGGTGCAAATCCAGTAAAAACAGCCGTTACCAAATATCTCAGTTCGTATCGTTTTACCCCTAACTCAGAAGGTAAATCTCCGGCGGAATTGCTCCATGGTCGCCCGGTGCGAACGATTATAAGTCAACTCTTTGAAAAACGAACTGAAATTCAGCAGAATCGAACAACAAAATACTTTTCAAACCAAAAAGAATTCGCAAAAAAATTACGCAAGGGGAGAAAAGTGGATAGAAGCTGTCATTGATCGGTCTGTATGCAGTATGGTATTTATTCTTCGAACATCCACAGGTTTCATCAAACGCCGCATTAACCAGATTAAACCAAGATCTAATGACAACAGTAGCAACTGGAAAGACGATAACTCTCCGTTTTGGTGGAAGCCTGACTCCAGCAATCTTCCAACAATTGTGTCAGACTCGGGACATGAAGAAGAGCAATCACCTGAGCTCCTGATTTCAACGAAGAACCAGCAGCATCCCAGCAAGTTGTTCAGATTGCACCACAACACGTCGATCTGGTATCCCTATCCGCAGCAGTACTCGAAAACGCCAAGAAGTCAACCGATACCAGCCACCAGATTTCAGAAAGCGTAAAACTATTAACAATTTGTAATTTAAGGGGAGAGATGTGATATGTATTGTAAATTCTTAAAATATTGCATCATCCCTTCTTTAAAGTTATTCTTCGAAATTTATACTTCTTATGAAAACTTACATGTACCCACTAAAAAGTAACACACACAACGCATGTATAAAAGGAAGCTTTCAGCAAAAAATAAACTCAGTTGGACATTTGACCATATCCCGATCGTGTCAATTCTTTTTCGGAACACAACATAAGTGATTTTGTGCATTGTTTTGGGTTTTTCAAGAGTTTTTAAAGAGTAAGTTTTAATGTGTGTAACATTTTTATTTCACATGTTTAAATTGTACTTATAGTTAAATATACCTCTAAATTTTGTAGGATTAGGTACTATAACAGTAAAGTTCTTGATAGAACGGTCTGGTCCAGGAGTCGAATCCTCTGAGTTTTGGTCTTCTGGGTAAAAGTCGTCTTAGAAAGTGTAGCTTGGTTTTTCTAAGTCGTTGTAGGTGCTTCCAAAGGTGGAAGCATGACGGTCGTTGTTATTGTTTCCATCCGTTGAACGTGGAAACTTATCCATTTTTTTTGCGATTCTTATACCCTAGCAGAGGGTATTATAACTTTGGTCAAAAGTGTGAAACGCAGTGAAGGAGCCATCTCCGACCCTATAAAGTATATATATTCTTGATCAGGATCGCGCCCTGAGTTGATATAAGCATGTCCGTCTGTCTGTTTCTACGCAAACTAGTCTCTCAGTTTTATACATCAATAAGTTTCTGACTTTCAAAGTGAACGGTCGTGTTTTTTTTCTGCGCTTCGAATTTTGTATTTTGTTTTTCGTTTATTCCCATCGATGGGTGTTATCAAAACAATTTTAATTTTCTTCCGTGTTATTTAAACATAAATTTAAACTCCGTTCGCTTCATGAGTGCACTTTGTATTTTATACTAATTAATTGTTTTAGTTTTCGTAATTCTTATCTATGTTTTCTTTTCTTTTATCCACACCGTTTTCTCTTTTGTGCATGCACTTTAACTTATTTACGCTCCCGCTCTCTTGCTCTCTCTGCTTTGAAAGTTCTAAGCGTGCAGTTTCTGCGCTCTTGCGGTACTTATAACTGCTCGCTTATAAATTTCAATTCGCTTTCTTGGTACAGTGGTCCCAATAAATAAAATGAATAATAAAAATTTAGTCTGCTTCTGCAAGAAATGCAGCCTCGTAATCAGGGCTGACCAGTCGAATATGACTTGCTGGCTGTGTGAAAATATGGTGCACACCAAGTGCGCCGGTTTTACTGGCCGGACAAGTGATGACCTATCGAAGGGGCCCAATTTGCAGTTTTGTTGTGATGCTTGTGTCGAGGTTGCGAACGAGATGAAATCGTTCATGCGCCAAACTAAAGGCGGCCTGATGGGGCTGATTAGCTGTTTCGGTGTTGCTAGAGATAGTTTTCGCCGAGCTGATGATCTCCTCTCTGCGCTGGACTCGCAGTTTAATAATCGTAAGCTATTAGAAGAGTCCCCTAAGCGCAAAAAGAGCAAAAGGGGAACACCCCGCAACCGAAATCAAAAGAACAACAGAGCATTTCGGCGGATCAGCAGCCGATTTCAGCAAACCCTCAAATGTTGCTAAGATCGGCAGCTAAAAAAGATTCGGTATCCGAACAATCCGTTACAGAATGCATGCAACCAGGGACTTCTAAGAATTCCGATTTGTCCGTAGTGGTTTCACAATTAGTGGATCCACCTATCTCTCAGAATGTAGCATCTCCACCACAAGGGACTACTGAGTCCGGACAACCGGCTCAAGTTGGTTTGGCAGAAGCAACCAAAATCCCTTTCAGTGGTTCCACTCAAGAAACAAATTTTCGTTTCTCGGCTTTCCCCTGATCAAACATCTTCTGATGTATTTAAATCACCCATCCGTTATTAAGTCCGTTGCAAATAAGCTTTCCGATAGGGATCAGCTGATAGTTCTAGGTGATTTTAATATACCTGGAGTTACTTGGTCCACTGAGGATGGATCGAATGTCTTACTACCTATAGCAAAGCATGATTTTGTTGATGGCCTGCTTGACATATCTCTATCTCAAGTAAACCATGTTCGAAATTAATTAGGTCGCCTACTTGATTTGTGTTTTGTATCAAATCCTGAAGGTGTGTTTCTGTCCAGAGTAGCACCACTCACGCAACCTGAAGATCAATATCACCCAACATTCGAACTATATATAAACTCATTTTTTAATTCATGTGTTCCGTGGTACTATCCGTCAACTTCCAATAAATCACCTTGGTTTAGCAAAGAGTTGACACACTTAAGAAATGTAAAGTCCAGACTTTTTAGGAAATATAAAAATACCGGTTCTCAATCTGTTTTTACTAGCTATTTAAGTGCTCGGTCAAGATTTACCGTGCTTAATGCTCAGTGTTAGTTACTTAAACCGTTGTAAGGTCCAGTTCTCTCAGGACCCGAAACAGTTTTATAATTTTGTTAACACCAAGCGTAAATCTAATTCTTTTCCTTCCTCGCTATCGTTCGAAAACATGACGGCAACCACAGATCAGGCAATAGCCGATTTATTTGCCCAATTTTTTCAGACGACTTACTCTACTTTAGATTATTCATCACAGCCTTATTCTTACAACATATCCAAGTCAAACCTCATATTCTGTCCCACTTTAACAGAAAGCTCTCTTCTTTTGGATCTTCTTCGTATTAAACCTGTTTATTCGCCAGTTCCCGATGGTATTCCTGGGTCCATGCTTAGGTATTGTGCATGGCCCTGTGCAAACCTCTTCACAAGTTGTTTACCTTATCTTAACTTCCAATTTCCAAATATTTGGAAAGAATCATTGGTTATTTCTCTCTACAAAAAAGGTAAAAAATTAGAAGCCAGTAACTATAGAGGTATATCTAAGTTGTCAACTATTCCTAAGATTTTTTATAAAATCATCATAGCACCTTTGTAGATCAATCATTTCTCCGTGTCAACACGGATTTATTAAACGTAGATCCACAATCACAAACCTTCTAGAGCTCACTTCATTTGTGATAAAAGGCTTCAATAGTAGTTTTCAAACAGATGTCATTTACACTGACTTTAGTAAAGCATTTGACTCTGTCAATCACTTACTTCTCATTCAAAAACTTGACCTTTTAGGTTTTCCAGTTGATCTGCTTAAATGGATTTCAAGTTATCTGAATGGCAGGTCACAAAGGGTCCTTTTTAAAAATTCAATTTCTGAAATTCTTCGTGTTACCTCCGGTGTCCCACAAGGAAGCCATCTGGGTCCATTACTTTTTACATTATTTATTAATGATCTTCCCTCAATTATAAGTCATTCTCGCGTACTTATGTACTCAGATGATGTTAAGTTGTGCCTGCAGTATAAGGACATTTCCTGCCATTTAGACTTGCAATCCGATCTTGATAATTTTCAAAACTGGTGCCGAGATAATTTACTAAATTTAAACGGTTCCAAGTGCAAGCTGATGACTTTTTATCGGGCCAATCCGATATACGCGACTTACACGTTAAGTGGCAGCTCTTTGGATAGAATAACTCTTGTAAACGATCTTGGCGTTCTCTTGGACCCTAAACTAAAATTTTCTAATCACATTTCGTCCATGGTTAATAAAGCCAGAGGAGTGCTTGGATTTATTAAAAGGTGGTCAAAAGAATTCGATGATCCTTATTTGACTAAAACTTTATTTATTTCGCTAGTCCGTCCGATTCTGGAGTATGGGTCTCCCGTCTGGAGTCCACAATACGGAATACATATTGGTCGTATTGAATCTGTACAAAAAAACTTCCTTCTTTTTGCTTTACGGCGCCTAAACTGGGATGCAAATCTTATCTTACCTTCTTATTCTAGTAGACTTCTTTTGATTAATTTACCATCCCTAGCCAACCGTAGAACGATGCTTGGTACTATCTTTATTTATAACCTTATACATGGTGATATTGACTGCCCCCGACTTGTTAAGTCGGCTAAACTTTTCTGTGCCAAGTAGATTAACTAAAAATTATATTCCCCTAACTTTAAATCATTGTAGATCTAACTATGCCTTGCATGAGCCTTTCAGAGTATTATGTTCTGACTATAATAGACTTTTTCCTGTAATATCAAATCTTGACTCTCTGCCGCTCCTAAAACGATTAATACTTGCTTCATTCAGTTTTAAAGATATCGAAATGAGACTTTGCACACTTTGAACGGCCGGGTTCGGCCGGCTATATTCTATAGCTGCCATATAAATGATTGATCGGAAATGCCATAACTTTGGTGTTTGTAAAGTTGGGAAGTTGGAATTTTCTATGGGTCAATTCGACCTACCAAATTTCATAAGAATCGGCCGACTATATCCTATAGCCGTCATATAACTGATTTATCGGAAATGCCATAACATTGGTGTTTGTAAAGTTAGGAATAAAATGCCGAATTTCTCGTAAATTCATTCCCATTCTCTCCGTCGTCGCATGCAGACGTGTATTTATTGTGCTCCGGGAAAAAATATTCAATAAAATCACAAAAGTGCAGTGACCGTTTTAATAAATCTACTATAACGCGAAAAGACGCTTTCTGCGATGAAATCGCGAATGTTTATATTGATTGGTCATTTAATTAATATAAAACTTAACACTTAAAACTCGAATTAACTTTACCACGAATACAATGAGTCTGAACGACGTTCGCACACAACGTCAACGTGAGCAAGACGAGAGACGGCTCTCAGTACAAAGAAATAACGCGTACTTCTCTTTTAAAGCAACCGAAAATAATGCAAGCTCTGATCAAGCGCGGGCAATTACCCCCAATTTGACCGAGTTCTTAAACGTATCGAGCGAGAGAGCGCGTTCTCTGCGGCCAAAGAGCGCTGAATGTGCTCCAATGCAGGTATGCAATAACCTAAGCTCATCAGCAGTAACTAGCACCGCAATTTCTTTAACAACGTCAACTGTAACTACAACAACAACTGCAACCGTATCGACTGCTCGTTTAATGACATCATCAGCTAGCAGTGCAAATATTAATACGTCTGCCACTGCGCTGCCCGAAAAACAGAACAAAACCAATGTACTAAGCCGGCTGTGCAGACTGGTATGGATCGCTACATCCAAATCAAAAGGAAGCTGAGCCCTCTAAATTCTCAACGCAAAATAACCCGTAACAATGCTAGCCTAGCTGGAATAGAAACGCCCACGAACTCAAACCGATTTAAAGACGCCTATGACGTTGAGGCGGCCGAATCCACTGAAGTCGAGAAAAGGAAGCCAAAATCTCCGCCAATTTATATTCGAGAAAAAAGTTCCAATGTTCTTGTCAACAAAATTATCGAGCTTATTGGAAAGGATAACTTCCACATAATACCTCTAGTAAAGGGCAACATCCAGGAAACAAAGGTTCAAATGAAGTCTGAAGATAATTACAGAGTATTATCGAAATATCTTTCCGAGAATAAAAAGAACTTTTACACGTATCAGCTAAAAAGTAGCAAGGGCCTGCAAGTCGTACTTAAGGGCATAGAGTCCGACGTAACGCCTGCAGAGATAACAAAGGCGCTTCAAGAGAAGGGATTTAACGCTAAGACAGTCTTCAACATCCTTAACAGGGATAGAAAGCCGCAGCCACTCTTTAAGGTTGAGCTCGAACCAGAAAATAAGCCCCTAAAGAAATACGAAGTGCACCCCATTTACAATCTTCAGTTCCTGCTGTACCGCAGAATTACAGTTGAGGAACCGCACAAACGCAATGGCCCGGTACAATGTGCGAACTGCCAAGAATATGGCCATACAAGGTCATACTGTAAACTGCGCCCGGTGTGTGTAGTTTGTGGAGATCTTCATGACTCCGCACACTGCCCAGCGAGCAAAGATGACTGCAACTCGAAAAAGTGCGGCAACTGCGGTGGCAATCACACTGCTAACTACAGAGGCTGCCCTGTTTACAAGGAGCTGAAAAGTCGCATCCACCAGAGAGGAACTGCCGCCCGCACCCAAAATAAACAGATGTCAGCTTCCAGATCAAACCCTGAAGTCTTCTTCTGGACTGCAGCCAGATCCTCACTAGGACCCTTAAACTCTGATAAAAATGTGACTTACGCAAGCGCTTTAAAATCAGGACTGGCTAACCCTGTCTCAAAAAGTTCATTTCTGCAATCAGCATACCAAGAACCGAACACGGCTCAGCAGCAACAATTACCGGAGCAGTCAAAAAGCAACTTCGAAGATATGATAAACAGCCTGCAGCAAAGCCTTACGGAGTTTATGTCGTTTATGCGCACAACTATGCAAGATTTAATGCGAAACCAAAATTTACTGATTCAAATGCTGGTTTCACAACAATCCAAATAATGACTTCCCTAAGGATATCTACGTGGAACACTAACGGCGTCTCACAGCATAAACTTGAGTTAGCTCAATTCCTACTCGACAACCATATCGACGTAATGCTGCTTTCAGAAACACACCTTACAAATAAATACAATTTTCAACTACGAGGTTACTCATTTTACGGAACAAATCATCCAGATGGTAAAGCACATGGTGGGACTGGAATTCTAATCATAACAGATTTGCTAAAAATTACCTACAGGCCACATCTATAAATATACAAACAAATACTGGCAACCAACTTACACTAGCCGCCGTATACTGCCCCCCTCGCTTCACCATAGCTGAAGATGAGTTTATGCAGTTTTTCAACTCACTAGGAGACCACTTCATAGCAACAGGGGACTACAACGCCAAGCACACACACTGGGGATCACGTCTCGTGACTCCAAAAGGAAAACAGCTCTATAATGCAGTTATAAAAGCCAAGAACAAGCTGGACTATGTTTCTCCTGGCAGGCCAACATACAGGCCGGCAGACCCAAGGAAACTACCAGATTTAATAGACTTTGCAATTACCAAAAACATTCCTAAAAATCTGATAAGCGCCGAATGCCTCTCGGATCTTTCATCGGATCACTCGCCTGTCCTGTTTATTCTTCTCCGATATCCAGGCGCATTAGAGCAATCGTTTAAATTGACAACTCAGAAAACCAATTGGGTTAAGTACAAGAAATACATTAGCTCACACATTGAGCTAAGTCCTCATCTCAACGATGAAGCCAACGTAGACAGATTTGTTAATACACTGGAGTCTGTACTCGTCTCTGCAGCTCGAGTTTCAACACCCCAAACTACAAGTACACAAAGCAACCAAAAAAAGACAAATCTACAAATAGAACAGCTCGTCCTCGAAAAGCGACGCTTACGTCGAGAGTGGCAACTCCACAGATCACCATATGCTAGGCAAAGCTTCAAATATGCCTCACGTCAACTCACAAAAGCTTTACAGCAAGAAGAAGCACATGTCCACCGACGCTACATAGAGCAATTGTCAACATCTAGCACAAAACACTCACTATGGAGAGCTCACCCTACTCTAAGCTCCCCGAAAGTAACCAGCACGTTTGCCAACCACCTTAAAAATGTCTTCCAACCTAATCCTGCCACTAGTGCGTTCACCTTGCCGACTTTACCACATGAGCCTCAGCTTCAACATGAACCAATTGAGTTTCGCCCAAACGAAATCGTTAGCATCATCAAAAATCAGCTGAATCCGAAAAAATCACCGGGCTGCGACCTCATAACCCCCAAAATGATCATTGAGCTCCCATATTGCGCCGTTTGCACTATCACCCAGCTTTTTAATGCCATCGCAAAACTTGGCCACTTTCCAGTGAGATGGAAAAAGTCGATTATAATAATGATAGCAAAGCCAGGAAAAGACCACACAATTCCCACGTCGTATAGACCTATAAGCCTACTCTCATGCTTATCTAAACTCTTTGAAAAATGCGTATTGATTCGGATAAACACATACCTAAGAATCCAGGAAGGAATTCCGTCACATCAATTTGGGTTTCGTGAAAAGCACGGAACAATTGAGCAGGTCAACCGGATAACATCAGAAATTCGGAACGCGTTCGAAAAACGAGAGTACTGTACTGCCATATTTTTAGACGTCTCTCAAGCATTTAATAGAGTTTGGCTAGAAGGTCTAATGTACAAGATCAAGACAATGCTCCCCTACAACACCCATAAGTTTCTAGAGTCTTACCTCTACGACAGAAAATTTGCTGTTTGATGCAACACTGCTATAACTGACGATTTCACTATTGGAGCTGGAGTTCCTCAAGGAAGCGTGCTTGGGCCAACATTATATGTTATGTCCTCTACACAGAAGACATCCCAACAAGCACACGACTAACAACATCTACGTTTACTGATGATACAGCCATTCTCAGCCGCTCAAAATGCCCGATGCAAGCAACTGGCGAATTAAAGTACACGAACAAAAATGCAAGTACGTTACGTTCACCCTGAACAGGCAAAACTGCCCGCCGCTCATGTTAAACCATACTCTACTCCCGCAATAGCGAGGAGTACACCTCGACAGAAGACTCACATGGCGCCGGCACATTGAAGCCAAAAGAACACCTAAAGCTAAAAGCCAGTAGCCTTCATTGGCTTATCAACGCTCGGTCTCCCCTTAGTCTTGAATATAAAGTCCTGCTGTATAACTCGGTACTAAAACCTATATGGATGTACGGCTCTCAGTTATGGGGGAATGCCAGCAATAGCAATATTGACATAGTCCAGCGAGCTCAGTCGAAGATCTTGAGAACAATCACCGGGGCACCGTGGTACGTTCGCAACGAAAACATACATCGCGACTTAAACATTCTACCAGTCAAAGAAATGATCGCAGAACAGAAGGAAAAGTACTTTACCAAGCTATCGTTGCACCCTATCCACCTGGCGAGAGGTCTTACAAGGTTGATCAACCAATCACGCCTTCGTCGCAATGACTTACCCACCCAGCGACCGACTTGAGGCACGCGCAACCAGAATGCAGTCTTAATATACTGTTAGTTAAATGTTAATGTTAAGATTCGTAAACATATTGTTAGTCTCAAAATTAAGAGAAGATTCAATAAATAAAAGCAAAGTTAAAAAAATATATAAATTATGTTTTTCGGTTCGGAATATATTAAAAAAAAAGCGATTTTTATTTTAATATATAGCGGAGTCTTTATTGGTAAAGTTCTTTCAAGTTAGATCCCCAATCTTAAACTGATTTTACAAAATGCATTATTCTCATAACTATGGCTTCTACCGGTGACGGCGCGCGAGCAGCGAAAGTGGACTTTGATTAGATAAAACTTTGGCCTGATGGATGGTTTCTAGGCTGCATCTTTTGTTTAATTAATTTGGAAAGGCCAAAGCTTTTGTGCTGACGAATGGGTTCTCAGGCTGGACCCTTTGTCTAAATATTGTTTATGTCTGCCGTCGTCGATTTATAATTCGGGTGCCGCCGATCGAAGGCGGATTGATTTGAATAACTGCAATAGTAGGCTCTGGACTTATGTTATTGACAATTGTTAAATGTTTATGTCGGATTGATTTGAATAACTGCAATAGTAGGCTCTGGACTTATGTTATTGACAATTGGAATAATGGGTATCTCGGAATATACAGGATGTATGTTGGGTTTGGAAGCTAGGTTATTTGCGTATACGTCACTCGCCCCTCCTTCAGAAGATTCAACATCCTTGTTAAATTTAAACAACATTTTTTTTTGTTGGCTAGGCGCCTATAGGTAAATATGATGTAAGTTGTGATGCTTAAAAGTATAATTATTAATATCGTAAAAACAATCCACTTATAGATTGATTCTTGTTTTTGTTGATGGGTAATAGAATTTTTAAGTTTTAACAATCGTATTGGTTCATATAAAGTAACATTAGTGCTGGATAATATAATTTAATATTCATTTATTTTCTTTGAAGTTGTAAATTTTATATCTCTTATTTCTAAGGAGCATTGACTTAATTGTATTATATTGTTACCCTGAATTGTATTGTTGAACATTTCGCAATCTTGATTAATTTGTGTTTCACTTAAATTATAAGTAATGATGATGTTATGTTCAATGTATTTTACAGATTCATTTTCTGATACAAAAGTGTGTTGACATTTTGCTAATTGATTAGTAAGGATTTGAGAGATACATTGATCCGTGATTATACATTTTTGGTCTAACATATTTGTTAATGAATTTGGTGAATTTTCCAAGTAAAATACCTTTTTTTGTCGTTTACAAAATATTCATAATTGTCATTAATGTCAATTTGTCGTCCTATATTATCTGGGTATTTTATAATTCTATTTTTTTGTGTTTCTTTAAATGAAGTGGGTATATAAGCTAGAATAAAAGTGTCTTTAGTTTGACTGCTTAATCAAGCTGAAGTGTTGATTGATAGTAATTTTTCTTCGTTTATGTTCTCTAACTCTTCATGTTTTAATAGTTTAGGATTAAATATTCATACTCTTGTTAATTGTAAACTCATTTGTAAATCCTCAATGTATTCTAGAAATATATTTAGGGAGTATCTAAAAATGTGCAAAGCATCTTCCTCTTCTTCATCTCTTACGAGTCTGTTTATATCTTTGGATTGCTCTTTTATTATTTGAATTATTTCATTAAATTCTTGGTTTTCAATTATTTTTTCCTGTAAGTTTTCTAATTTATCTTCCAACTCCTTTTTATCATCTTCAGTTAAAGTTCCAAATAGATATTTGTAAGCTATCCCTACAAAGTTGATTAATCCCCGTTTTTTGTCTTTGTGACGAAGTAATTCCCTTGATTTCATGATTTAATTGTTTCAATGTTAAAGCAATGTCCTGTACGTGTTTAAATTGGTTTTCGTACTTTATAAAATCTTGATATGTTTCAAATATTTTTGTTTGATTTATTTTAATCATATGGTGTTCATAATGTAGAGGTATTTTTATAGTCCCTGTGTTCAGAAGTAAATAAACATTGTTCGAAGTAATGGGTGTAATGCTAGTTTGTTGAGCTGTTATCAATGGTATTTTCGTCCATGTCACTATCATGATCAATTTCAGTCACCCTGGAATGATGAGAGAGATTAGGCATCTTAGCTTTTTTGAATTTACTTCTATGTTTTATTACTTTATGACCCCTATTAGTTTCTTGCCAGTGCTTTTCATCTTTTTGTTCTAATGCTCCTGTCTTTTTGAATGGGTTTACTAACTTAGCTTTACGTTTCATTTCTTTTTCAATTTTAGTGTATTTCAAATCTATTTCATGTTCCTCGCGGTTTTTATTAATTTTATCTATCTTGTATTCTTTCCGTTTTTGTATATTTTTGTTCGGTTTTATGCCATAAAGAAATATTTCGGCAGGAGTTTTACCTGTGGCATCATGGGTTATTTCATGATTATAAATCATTATCATTTATCATTTTGCTATAATCATTAATTTATCTTCTGCGTCTGTAAGTGCGTTGATAATTCTAAGCTTTTCATTAATTGTTCTATGGACCCTTTCTATGTCGGCTATACCATTCTTGCTAGTTGTAATTTCAATATTGATATTTTCCATTTGTATCCAATTTTGTAATGATTTAAATAGAAGTGCTTTTTTACTTTCAATCCAATCTGTCATTTTGGTTTCAATAATAGAAATGAATTTTGAATGAATGTCGATACATGTTAAAAATTTACGTTGGTCAATATTGTTGGTTTCTGGAGTTTTTTCAAAAGCAAGAGCAACTTTTCTGTGCTCTGCTTTGCATAAATTACAAATTTCACATTTATTAACAATGTTTTGAATAAGTTTTTGTGCCTCTGGAAAATAGTATTTAGTTTTAAAATCGTCATAAGTTTTTTTTATACCTTGATGTATTGTCTTTTCATGTTTTTATAATATTTTCTCTTGTAAGTCTGCATATGTGGGCAAGTTGGGAAGTATAATTAAAGTTTTCATTAATTTCGTTCCCGTATTTGGTTTAATTAATTTCATATAGGCTCGTTGAAAAATAGCAAAGTCTTTGTCATTATTAATGTACATAACAAAATTGTGTCCACATATAAATTTTATAATTATGACTTTTGCCAAAGTTTCAGTCATGTTACTGTAATTTATTTTATTAATAGTTTTATTAAAGTAGTAAGTAAGTTCGTTAGTGTCTTGATTTCCTTTTTCAAATATAAGTTGATGATTAAAAACGTTAACTGGTCGTCCGGTAATTTGTATGCAATCACCGTTATCTTCTTCTGCACTATGCACCGTTGCTGCAGTAGTATCTAAATCGTCTTCATTTCGAAATACTTCTTCAATTTTGTTATCTTTAGTTTCTTTCTTTGTAATCCTTGACAAAGCATCTGCTACGTAATTCTCTTTTCCTTTAATGTACTTTATTTCATAGTCAAACTCTCTAAGTTTTATTTTCCAACGTTGTAATTTCATATTAGGTTCTTTTATGTTATGTAACCAAACAAGCGGTTTATGGTCAGAGCATATTTTAAAATTTCTTCCGAAGAGATAGGGGCGGAAATACTTAGTCGCCCATACAATAGCTAATAATTCTTTTTCAATAGCTGCATAATTTAACTCATGTTCATTTAATGTTCTACTGGCAAAACAAATGGGTTTACCTTCTTGGGATAGAACTGCACCTAATGCATAATTGCTTGCATCTGTAGTTAAATCGAACTTCTTTTCAAAATCTGGATAAATGAGAATTGGATCGTTACTTATTAAAGTTTTTAATTTTTCAAACGCTTCATTGTAATTAGGATCGCTTATATTTATTTTTGATCCTTTCTTTAAGCAAAGAGTCATTGGTTTTGCAATTTTTGCGAAGTCTTTTATAAATTTTCGATAAAATCCACGAAGGCCTAAAAATGATTTTATTTGTTTTGGAGAGTTTGGAATTTTAAAATCTTGAATAGCTTGAATTTTATTTGGATTTGCTTTGATTCCTTCGGTTGAAATTATGTGACCTAAGAATTCCGTTTCTCGTTTCATAAATTCACATTTATCTAATTGTAGTTTGAGATTTGATCTGCGAAGACGTTCGAATACTTTTTTAAGAGATTGAATGTGCTCTTGTAAAGAGGTAGAAAATATAACAATGTCGTCTAAATATACTAGACAATGGGTACCTATTATGTCGTGTAATACATTATTCATACAACGCTGAAATGTAGCGGGTGCGTTTTTAAGACCAAAGGGCATTCTAGTATATTCATAGTGACCTTTCTTAGTGGAAAATGCAGTTTTTTGAATAGAGTCTGGATCCATTTCAATTTGATGGAACCCTTTAGCAAGATCTAATGTTGTAAAATATTGACATTTCCCTAACTTGTCTAAGATTTCGTCCATGTTCGGAATAGGGAATTTGTCATTAATAGTTACTTCGTTCAATCCTCTGTAATCGATAGCCATACGAAATTTGGGTATGCCCGATGCATCCCTTTTCTTGGGTACCATTACAATTGGACTGCAATAAGGAGATTTTGATTTTCTGATAATACCTTGTCTTATCATTTCCTCAATTTGTTTTTCTACTTCTGTATCGTAAATATACGGATAGCTATATGGTCTCCTATATATTGGTTCTTCATGTTTTGTTTTAATAATGTGTTTGATTTCGTTCGTGAAAGTCAAATTTTCACCTTCATGATACTGAATATCAAAATATTTTGACATTAAATAATGAAGTTCAGTTTTTTCTTCATTATTTAAGTGATCGTCTCTTATGTTATTGTCAGATAAATCTGTTTGTAAGGCATAAATATATTCCTCATCGTCTACTATATTTGAAAAAGTTTGTTTAGGTTGTTCCGTTATATTTACCATTGGGAATTCATATTTATTTAATTCAATAGTGTTTTTCATAAAATCAATTTTTGCTGATGTTTCTTTTAGAATTTTTCTTCCAATAAGAATGTCATAATGATTTGAAAAGTGGTTTATATAAAATGTTTGTTTAGATGAAAATAATTTTGGGATACTAAACTGGATATATTTATTCAAAATTACAGATTCACCTATAGTTTCAATTTTAGTAGAATTATTTTTAATTGGGTATTCAAAGAAGTTTTTGTAAATTAAATTTATGCTTGATCCTGTATCGATAAGACAGAGGCATAGTTTATTATCAATTTTGATTTTTATGGCTGTTGTGTTTCGTCCGAGGCTGTTGTCTGAAAATTTTCAAATGTGTCCATTGGTTCAGACTTGCGTTGTTGATCTGATTCTGAAACTCGGGGACGTTTTTGGGGAATATTGGTACTTTGAGTACTCTGGTTACCCTGTCCTTGATTATTTTGAGAATTTTTAGGATAATAATTATTTCCTGAATTATTATAATTATTGTTGTTACCCCAACTTCTATTAGAGTCGAACTTATTCTGTCTCTGCTGATTGTTGTTATATTTGTTTTGATAATTATTATTTTGGAATCTACCCCCTTGGTTATTATCTGAATGATAGTTGGGTTTTGTATTTGAGAATGATTTTGATGTTTTAAAATCTTGAAATTCATAGTCTTCCTGAGAGTTTTGGGACATATACGAACGATTATTTATGGATTTTTCTTCAAACATTCCTACAGATTGGGCAGCTTGTTTTAATTTAAGAGGAGTTGAAATATCAAATTTGCTCAACGTAATAAAAGTTTTTACTGGTAATTTTTCACGAATCACTTCAGCTATTGTATCACTCAATGTCCTCGAAACTAGAACTGTGTTTGACGGATTATTATCTAAGCTAAGTTTACAACAAATTCTACTTGTCTGTTCTTCTAATTCTTCAACAAATTTACGTAAATTATTTTTATATTTAGTCTCACGTAATTCGGCTATCATTCGATGTGGAGGCGTTGCGCTGTTGAACTCGCCGATAAGTAGGCTTCTCAATTCCTTCCAGTCCTGTGGTACATTTCTCATCAAGAGTGATCGGGCTTGTCCAACTAGGAGGTTCCTGATGGCTGCTTGTATAATTTGATTTTGGCCTTCTGATGCTGTAGGATAATGGTAGACTAATTCATCGACTTCTTTTATGAAGAGAGCCAAATAGAGTGGGTCTCCATTAAATTTATTTATCTGCTTCAGTTGCAGAAGGAAATGGTTCATTGATACATCTGAAAGGGTTTGTGCAGCTTTTGATGCTGCGGCTACGGCTGCTGCTGCTGCTGATGTTGATGGCAGATCCATATTTAATGTTTTTTTTTTTTTAGTTGTTGTATTTAGGCGAAATAATTTAGATTATTTTCACTGGTTTAGACACTAGAAATCCTCATTCGTGATTTAACTAATGTTGTTTTTAAAAAAAATTTTTTTTTTTTTTAAGTAAGTTCGTTTTGCGGATACAAATAATGTTTTATTTTCGCGAAGTAATTTTTTAATTCCTTTTTAGGTAGTCACTCGCGAGGATATTACTTGTATCCTACCGGCTGCGCCAATTATGTTTTTCGGTTCGGAATATATTAAAAAAAAGCGATTTTTATTTTAATATATAGCGGAGTCTTTATTGGTAAAGTTCTTTCAAGTTAGATCCCCAATCTTAAACTGATTTTACAAAATGCATTATTCTTATAACTATGGCTTCTACCGGTGACAGCGCGCGAGCAGCGAAAGTGGACTTTGATTAGATAATTTTGATTGGTCAAAACTGTGGCCTGATGGGTTGGTTTCTAGGCTGCATCTTTTGTTTAATTAATTTGGATTGGCCAAAGCTTTTATGCTGACAAATGGGTTCTCAGGCTGGACCCTTTGTTTAAAGGTCTGAATATTGTTTATGTCTGCCGTCGTCGATAAAGGCGTGTGAAGTGTTTATAATTCGGATGCCGCCGATCGAAGGCGTGGGAAAGATTTATGTCTGAGGGGTTAAATGTTTATGTTGGATTGATTTGAATAACTGTAATAGTAGGCTCTGGACTTATGTTATTGACAATTGTTAAATGTTTATGTCGGATTGATTTGAATAACTGCAATAGTAGGCTCTGGGCTTATGTTATTGACAATTGGAATAATGGGTATCTCTGGATATACAGGTTGTATGTTGGGTTTGTTAGCTAGGGTATTTGCGTATACGTCACTTATATATATTTTTCATGTATTTCCCAGAATGCATTGTGACGGATAATGGGAGTCAATTTAAATCCTCACTGTTTAAGTCATTTCTTGGAAGGCATGGGATAAAACACTTTCTAACAGCTATTTATAGTCCCCAATCAAACGCCTCAATAGATCTATAATATCAGGCATTCGATCATATTTTGGTGCAGATCAACGGTTATGGGATGAGAAAATCAGCAACATTTCAGCAGCATTACGCTCTGCTTATCATTCAGTAATCGGATGCTCGCCATACTTTGCACTTTTTGGAAACAATATGGTTTCGCATGCGAAACCTGTTAAGAAAATTAGAAAGTCTTAAAATTGGTGAAAGAATTTTAGATTCAGACAAGCTACA
Source organism: Drosophila carrolli (assembly GCA_018152295.1). Lineage (NCBI taxonomy): Eukaryota > Metazoa > Arthropoda > Insecta > Diptera > Drosophilidae > Drosophila > Drosophila carrolli. The sequence goes on from JAECXJ010000276.1 coordinate 324,865, forward strand.
AGTTATACGGGAAACCATAATGGCTAATATCAGCAAGGCATATATATCTAATAAAAGGGTATATGATCTTCGTACCAGGTTTGTTACATATGAACTAGGAGAACAAGTTTATAGGCGAAATTTTGCTCTGAGTAATAAATTTAAAAAATTCAATGCAAAGCTTGCTCCAAAGTTTTTAAAAGCAAAAATTGTTCGCAAACACGGTAACCATTGTTACGAATTAGAAGAGAATGGTCAAGTAATTGGAAAGCTTCACGCAAAAGATCTTCAAAAGTGTATGACTTAATGAATCTGACCGATTTTTCAGCTTCTTTTATCACTGTAAAAGCTAATAAAATAATCTGTGTTGTGATGGTCAGCTTTATATGTGTATGGCTTAAGTCATATAGTTTTGAGAGTCACTTTGCTTGTCTTATCTTATCTCTAAAACAAAAGCTCAAAAGATAAAGCCACGCTTGTGAAAAAGAACTTTGGTTAGCTGATTTATCTTAGTCAGCAATACTGTCTGTTTTTTTTTGGAAGTAAGCTTATCCAACGCCCACGCGGTTCATGGAAAACTTTTAAGCATGTGCATTTAGTTGGTCAGACTCTCTCAAATAAATCAGATCGTTCTTGGAGTAAATAAAATCGTACACTTAAAACACGTGATAATTTTTTGCACATACCAAATAACTATAAAAAGGCAATTTTATTCAAAGTGCGTTACAAAAATATTAAGTGCGTCATAGAGACGTAGGAAGAACCTAACTTGGCAAAACATATATATGTGCAGGTAAATTGGTCAAAAAAAAAAAATATATCAAGACATGTGACTGAAATAAACATAGTTTCAGGATTTGTGGTTTATTGTCCAAATCCATCACTTAATGAAACTGCACCTTCTGACGAAGCACCTCAAAATTAATTAGCTGCTAAACTGGCCAAGCTATGTTCAACCTGGTCAACTAAAAACTCAGAGCAGCGCAGCGTAAAGGAAATAATTTGGATTCGAACTAAAACTATATACTGGACGAATAAACAACGAAAAGAGCATGCTACCACAGATATTTATACCCGTTACTCGTAGAGTAAAAGGGTATATTGTATTCGTGCAAAAGTATGTAACAGCTAGAAGGAAGCGTTTCCGACCCTATAAAGTATATATATTCTTGATCAGGGTCACTAGCCGAGTCGATATAGCCATGTCCGTCTGTCCGTCTGTCTGTCCGTCTGTCTGTCCGTCTGTCTGTCTGTCTGTCCGTATGAACGCTGAGATCTCGGAAACTATAAAAGCTAGAAGATTGGCATTTTGCATGCAGATTCTAGGAGTTCCTACGCAGCGCAAGTTTGTTTCAAAAAGGTGCCACGCCCACAATAGCTTATATACGATTTTAAAAATTTTAATATTTCGGAAAAGTAAAAATGCAGTTTTATTGTGTTTATCAATACCTATCGAAATGTAGAAGAAATTTTTCAAATCGGACCATTCGTTAAAAAGTTATGCGTGATCAAAGTTTCTATCTCCAACTCCCTCGCACTCCCTTTACCTGAGTAACGGGTATCTGATAGTCGGGGCACCCGACTATAGCGTTCTCTCTTGTTTTAATTAATAATTTTTTATATTTATATAACCTAGCCTTAACCATTAAAGTAACAGCCACTCAGCTACAGGCCTGCATGCACACGTGGATTTAAAACAACAAGTGAAAACAAAACAAAAATAAATAAAATTTAATAAGATTATTATGCATATATATACTTGTATATAAGAAATTAAAAAAAAATTAATGGTAGTCAAGTAAAAAAATCAATTTCTATAGTTTTATAGTCTTGTTCAATGCAAAATTATATAACAAATTAATTATTTAAACATTATTTAACCCTTCAATATGTTAAGAATATATATATTAGGATAAGCCTTCTCTCAAGAAATTAAAATGAAGTATTTGTTAATAATTAGAAAAGAGATAAGATATTGAAATTAACTTGATTATTTTATTTACATATTTATTGCTAGTAAGACCAAGATCTGTATATGAATATTAACATGGAGAAACTGAACTAATTTAATATAATGGGGTACTAAAAGAAAAACAAACACACATCAATTCACTTAAGGGTTAACACACCAAATTTCTTGCATTGCAAAGTAACAAGGTTGGGCGGGTAATATAGAGCACTTACACCAAGCTCATAAAAAAATAAAAAAATACGCATAAGCATAACTAAAAATGTAACATCTGGCTAGGCGAGCACATAAATTCTCTTGTAATTTCGTTAGCTAGTTTTGATAAAAGATCCCCCCAATCCGACGAAGTCCTAGCCGAAAACATCCCATTGCTAACCGCTCTTAAATCAAAATCTAGTTAAAAGGCAACTCCTGTTGCCACGAGAATCATTACAAAATATGTATTAAATTGCCATAAAAATTTCAAAACCTTTTCACTGAATATACCCGAGAACAAAAATTATAAAAATGTCGCATTTTTCGACCGCGTAAAAGATGTTTTCCCCTTAAGGGTGTCGTCTAGTCTAGATGCTAGAATTTCGACCTTCTTTAACAATTAATAAAAAAAAAACAATAGATATTTTTAGTATCCGTTTTTTTATCATTTGTTTATTAAACTTAAAGGAGTACATAAAATAAATTAAAAAAAAAAAATTAGTTTTTATTGAGTTATTCCTTCTTGAAGAAGAGGGGGAAAAAAGAGGCTGTATCCGCCTCGACATGATTTCTATGCTTGTCTTTATCTCAAAAATAAAACAATGATAGATTCTTAATAAGTACAAACGTCGCTCTGACATGAAGCACCAAAAAAAAAAATTTTTTTTCATGAAATGGCGGCAAAGAATAAAGTCGATTTTTTTCACAAATTTTTCCATTTTGTCGAATTTTAAAAAATATTATAAATTTAAAATTTAATTTTTTGTTGGTTCCGGCGATAGAGATATATTTAAAGAATATTCATGCCAAAATTCAAGTAAATCAACTGATTAGAACTTGAGATATAGTGGCGACCGCATCAAAAAAAGTAGTTTCGAGAAAAACGCGTTTAAAGTTTTACCTTAAGTTTCGGGCAGCGTAACTGATAGAATATTATGCATAACTTACATTCTCTTAATCAGCTATCCCAGCTCCATACAATGACCTTCAAACGATTAGTGTAGTATATCTATATATATAAAACTGTTCATTGAAAACTAAGAATCAACGCACAGCCTAAACTAATCAAATGACCCTATTACAATTTTTTACCATTCAATTCTTATAACACTAAACTGATTTGCTAAGATTTATTTTGGCCACAAACATGCCCCCATTTTCTTACAGTGGCAAAAAACCCCCAATTTCAATAAAAAACAAGAGAGAACGCTATAGTCGGGTGCCCCGACTATCAGATACCCGTTACTCAGGTAAAGGGAGTGCGAGGGAGATGGAGATAGAAACTTTGATCACGCATAACTTTTTAACGAATGGTCCGATTTAAAAAATTTCTTCTACATTTCGATAGGTATTGATAAACACAATAAAACTGCATTTTTACTTTTCCGAAATATTTAAATTTTTAAAATCGTATATAAACGATTGTGGGCGTTGAAGGGGGCGTGGCACCATTTTGAAACAAACTTGCGCTGCGTAGGAACTTCTATCTACATGCAAAATTCCAATCTTCTAGCTTTTATAGTTTCCGAGATCTCAGCGTTCATACGGACAGACAGACGGACAGACAGACGGACAGACGGACATGGCTAGATCGACTCGGCTAGTGATCCTGATCAAGAATATATATACTTTATAGGGTCGGAAACGCTTCCTTCTAGCTGTTACATACTTTTGCACGAATACAATATACCCTTTTACTCTACGAGTAACGGGTATAAAAATCTGGACGCTAAACGCGTTAATCAATCGATGCGATTTTTGGCCAAAATTTAGTCCTCTACATAATGAAGATTCTATTTAATTTTTTTTTTATTTATTTTAATGTTTACTATTTTTATCGATTTTTGAAAAGCTAAGAATCTTCCTCATTTTTTCCTAACGGCAAAAAAACACTGATCTAAGTCAATTAGCAATATGAAAATTTATCGAGGGAATCCTGATACTTTAAGGATTCATATGGTGGTTTTACTGAAGCTCTAGGTCAATTCTAAAAAAAGTTACATTAGCCTAAAGTAGAAATAATAATTCCAACAAATTATACACAAGCATTGAACACCGAATGCATTCTCTCGCACTGTCTCTCTCTCTCTGACTCTGTTTACTACAATAATTGAGCGGCGGCTGATCTTGATTTCCTTTTAAAACTTAAAATTAAAAACTTAAAACTAAATTAAACTTAAATTAAAATTAAATTATACCAGCAACACACACGAATAAACCCCGTCAAAGGGTTCAAGCAACTGCACTATGGGGAATTTGCCCGATTTTTTGGAATAAATGTATTTTTCAAAAGTATGCCGATTTTCTATTTTTTTTTTTAATGTATTAAGAAAACATCAAGCTGTTTGGTAACATACCGCAAATGTTAACTTAAAAGTCTAGTATTTAAATACTAACTGTTAAAGTCAGCTGTTGCAAGCGCACATGGTTTGTTTACATTTTGCTTAACTTTGAAGTTCACTTTCAAATCATTATCTCTGCAACAAAATGCCGTAAGACAGTCAAATTTGAAATGATTACCAATTCTCCAAGTATGTTCTTTATGAAAATACTTATATGTTGCTTAATATGTGCGTCCAATTTTAACAATTTGTAAATGTAGCAGGTGATGTTTTTTAGAGAGCCATGCCATACTTCAGACCCCATCATTTTATCAATAAATTTGAAGAAGCGCGTCCGAAAACATAAGCTGCTTTCTCTTCCACCAGAAGTCATTCAATTGTTATTATGCGAATATGAACCTGGAGAGGAGTCTTGTGATGTTGATGATTATGAAAAGAAACGACTATGATTTTTTGTACAACATTGAAATTGAAAATGAAGAGCATATAGAGCTAAATTCGGTGGGGTGGTGAGGGGGGTGGGGTGGTATACTTTCACTTTTACAACAGATGTGTATAGGTATGTAGAACACTATAAAAAAACCTCACTGAAATATTTTTCATAGTTCGCGAGTTATTAATTTATTCCAAAAAATCGGGCAAATTCCCCATAGTGCACTGGGCTTTGGGGCAGGGGGGCAGTCATCATCTCTATATATAAAGCTATCAGTAAGAAAACTGGGAATCAACGCACAGCCAAAACCACTGGTTAACAATATTAATATGCATTTTTATTACATTCTAATAACTTTAAACTGATTTATTGGGGCTCCCCAAGTGGCCCCAATCGCTTCCAATTGGAAAAAAGGTCAATTTTCCTTTCAAAAATTCTGGACGCTAAACCGTTTAACCAATCGAATCCGTGTTTTCGCCCAAAAATAGTTTAAGACATTATAAATGTTTAAAAAATTTGACCGCTTAGATTTAAGGCTTTTTACTATTTTTAACACCCGTTCTAAAATTACAATTTAGCCAAAAATATCTTCAAACGTCGAAAAATTGGACTTCTAAACTGAGTATCAACAAGAAAGGAAAGCTAACTTCGGGCGGAGCCGAAGTTGATATACCCTTGCAGAATACTCTGTAAATTATATTCTCCAAAATTATTCATATGATGCATTCTTAATACTCATAAAAATTTCAACTTCCTAACTTTAAAAACACCAAAGTTATGGCATTTCCAATCGTTCAGTTACATGACAGCTATAGAATATGGTCGGCCGATCCTTATGAAGTTTGGTAGGTCGGATTGATTGACCAAAAATAAAACCCATAGAAAATCCCAACTTCCTAACTTTACAAACACCAAAGTTATGGCATTTCCGATCAATCAGTTATATGACAGCTATAGGATATAGTCGGCCGATCCTTATACAATTTGGTACGTCAAATTGATTGGCCAAATGTAAAACCCATAGAAAATCCCAACTTCCTAACTTTAAAAACACCAAAGTTATGGCATTTCCGATCGTTCAGTTATATGGCAGCTATAAGATATAGTCGGCCGATCCCGGCCGTTCCGACTTATATACTGCGTGCAAAGGAAAGAAGGGTGTGTGCAAAGTTTCAATTCGATATCTTTAAAACTGAGAGACTAGTTCGCGTAGAAACAGACAGACGGACAGACGGACGGACGGACATGCTAATATCAACTCAGGAGGTGATCCTGATCAAGAATATATATACTTTATATTGTCGGAAATGTCTCCTTCACTGCATTGCACACTTTTGACCAAAATTATAATACCCTCTGCAAGGGTATAAAAATTCCTTCGGTAAAGTTTTTCCTTAAGCTTCAACGATTCATTTGATGGCTATCTTCTAAACAAAGAAACTAAGCAAAAAGTCGATCTATTATCGAATTTAAGTGCTCTTTACAGGTTTTGCTGCCAGAATACTCAAAAGATGTTTTTTGGGCGAAAATCTTGATAGTTTATTAAAAATATACCATTCAAATTGTTTTTTGCGGTGTTTATTTTTACAGTGTTCTGCCACGCGCTGTTAGGAAACATAAGAGCGGGAGATCGCAGTAGATAGAGAGAGGGGAAAGAGTGTAGCAAGTGCGCAAAAGAAGAAGTTAATGGGGAAACTTTCAATTTGGTCAGAGTCGTATCAAGAAAATTTCTTTGCATAACCGTGTATTTTGGTGTATAACCGTATTTGAGCAATAATATTATTATATTAGTTCGCCTTTCTCGGAATTTTAATTTTTTCTATAGAATGTGCAAATTTGTTGATATTTTTGATTTTAACTTAAAAATTTGGTGAGTTATGCCAGTTAGTTTCGTTTTATACTATTCTTAAGGCAGGCTTGCACCTTGTGAGGTCAAAAAAATCTATTTTTTTTTGGCAGTTTCGGATACATACATGTTTCAATTTTACTCTCCTAAAATTTCAAGTCGAAATCTCTTGAATTACGAAAGTTATCGGCCGTTTGGTGGACCGGTGTCAAGCGCGTTGCCATTATAGTGCAAATTTTCAAACGCGTTTTTCTCGAAACCATGTTTTCCGAGTTGGCGGAAGTCGTAAAAGCCGCAAAAATTGAGCAATCGTCATGAAAATTTTTATACATGTTCCTCAGAAGTATGTGCATGGCATAGACTAGGATCTTTTGAAAATATTAAAAATTGTTTATTTAAAAAAATAATGAGTAACGAAAAAATGAGGAAAAAACCGATTTTTTTTCAAAAGCTCATAATTTTTGCATTTTTTATGTTTTTTCAATTATCCTAGTTCAAGCCATGCGAGCAAGTGTACAGATTAAGAATATATTCGTTTTTTGCGTTTCAGATTATTTCTTAAAATTCCAAAAAATCCGCCATGAGGACGAGTTTTTCGCGGACATGCCGCCATTGTTGGGTACTCCCCCTCCCCCCTTCGCTTGGATCGCACTCAAAAAAATTTTGTAGCTTCAATAAACTGTACCCTACAACTGGCTAATTTAATTAATTTTATTCCCACACCTACCATACTTTCCAAGAAATAAATTCCAGAAAAAAATCAGGTTTTGGGCGCCAACAAGGTGCAAGCCTGCCTTAATAAGTAAAGTCATAAATGATTTATATTTAAATGAATATTTTGTTATTTATTAATTATGTGCAGTTGTGATATACCAATTAGCATACTTGCATTTTGTACATATACAGATGCGTTTTTGTAGTTTTTAATCTTATTATTCGATATGAACATTGCATAAATTGCACTATTTAAAAAATATTGTCTTAATACATATTTAAGAGCCTCCTGTATGGAGACAGGTATAATGCAAACATAAGACATCGCAAGCGAAGCTGCGGGCACCCTGCTAGTTGGAAATAAGGGTATTGTTATGGAAAGAAGGAGAGAAAGTTATTCATACTAAGGTAGTCCGGGCTTCCAGCCAGTTGCCACGTCACTAAAACGGCTATAACTTTGAAAATAATTTGAGTTTTGAAAAATCCTCGAATTATGAAAAAAAAATGTTCGATTTTCTCCAATTTCTAGACTAGAAGAGGGGGTCTTCGACTTTATAAGTTAAGTAAAGCAGTACGGCATATCTTAAAGCGTACAGAAACTGCTGCAACGAAGTGATTGCACGCCAGCACACCAGAAACATGCAGTTTGCGCCGCCAATTCCAAACAGCAACACCCCGCGAGCAACATTACCAGAAAGGATTACAGTGGAAAAATTTTCATTTTATGCTGCCACAGAGCACATAACATAACAATCATAAAAATCACGCAATTTTCGACCGCGTAAAGGATATTTCCCCCTTAAGCGACGTTATAAGTTAAGTTAAGCAGTACGGCATATCTTAAAGCGTACAGAAACTGCTGCAACGAAGTGATTTCACGCCAGCACATCAAAACTAGAGAGAACGCTATAGTCGAGTTTCCGACTATTAGATACCCGTTACTCAGCTAAACAACTTAATATAAATATGCCTTCTTGTGTTTTTTTTTAACATAATGTGAATTATAGTGACCACAGGAAAAAAGGACAAAAAGTTCAAATTATCAATTTGAATTCGGCTTTCTCTTAGTGCTGGCAGCTTTACAGCACGAGCATCAGCACCAGCGCTGCTTTAGCGCAGGCAGCTTTTGTCCCGCACCAGCTGTGTTTATGCCCTGCAGTACCGTTAATCACCTTCCCTGCAGTACCGTTCATCACCTTTTAATCGCTTTTTCATCACCAAAAATTCATCACTGCTGATTAATCGGCGATGAAACTTCATACAAATTAGTGATGAATTTAACATTGGCATGTCCTAGAAGTTAATCAGTGAAAAATTCATCACTCTTTAATCAGTAATCCATCACTCTTTTTTCAGTTTTTCATCACTATTTAATCAGTAATTCATCACTCTTTGAACAGCGTTTACTGATGAACATGCGATGAACGAGTGATTAAAATGCGATGAAATAGTGATTAACGAGTGATGAATTACTGATTAAAGAGTGATGAATTAATCACATTTTCATCAGTGATTCATCACTCTTTAATTAGTAATTCATCGCTTTTTCATCTCATTTTCATCGCTTTTTTTTCATCAGTAAAATTCATTCAGTAAATTTTCATATAAATTTCTTTTTATTTTATTACATTATTTCATTATTATTTCATTTATTTCACTACACTAATTAATTAAACTTAATTCAATCTACATATGTACGTTTTCAGTTGTCTCGGAAGTGTTGAGGATGTTTCGGTTTCGGTGCTCTTTTTTTGACTTCGTGCTTTATGTACTGGCTCTTCCTGACCAAGTATATCTAAAATAGAAAAATTATTATAAAATATATAAAAACTTACTGCGTTTCTTGTTTTGCCGCCGGCCAAGTCCAGCTTAGTTTATGCTGGCCCAACAGTTTTATTATAAGCTTCGCCTTAAATAATGAATAAATATATTAACAGTATATGTAGATACAGTTCAAAATAATTAATAAAATAACACTTACCTAAATTTCTGATAAATTTAGTTACAAAATTTCACAAAAAATCTCAGCTTCGATCTGTTCTCTCCGTTCTCTCAAATGCAAGTGCACGTAAAAACCGCGAAAACAACTTTAGTTGAAAACAAGGGCGCCGTTAATCCTATTGTTCTTTCCTTTGCCTAATTTGTCTTTACATGTTTCGCTTCGCGTCAAAGCATGGTATATAAAAGCATGTCCGACTATGGAAAATAATCACATAACTTAAATTCACTAAAAAAGGAATCCATACCTTTCAAAACTATCATAATAATTTTATTTTTAAAAAGTATTTCCATAAAATAATATAATTAATAAGAATCAACGACTACAATACAAAAATTAAGCTAGTTTATTTTCAAGGGAGTATAAAGGTCGATCTGATTTTAATACATTGTCCTCCACCACTCAGCTCATTTTATGGGGAGAGAGACAGAGTAAGAGAGGGAGATGGAAATTTTTCTGCGTTGCCTACGATCGGGGACTGAGAGTTTCGGCTCTGCCTGCGTCGCACTCGGCAGTGATGAATTTTTGTAGTGATGAATTTCGGAACTGCAGGGATGTTATTGTATCATGGCCAGCACAAAAAATTCGTGTGCAAAAAAATCGTATGGCGTTACGCATCTTAGAGTTTAAATTGGTCTTTGGTGTTACCTTACCTTGTGATACATTTAACTTTATTTGCATTATCAGCCTCTGGCCGAACAGTCCCGGTTCCTATTGTTGAAATTCTTCTTTGGATTTCGCCGGATTTGCTTTAAAAAATTATAGATGAATTGGCTTTCGACGAATCAATCAGCATCTGTCTAACTACCTTTTCTTCCACCGTTTTGTTCCTACTCCTGACAGGATACGCTGCCCAAGCTCTACACGACACTGTAGGCCAGGAAGAAAAGGTGACGGTGGCCCGATTTTGGACGGGACTTTCGACTTTCTCCACTGGCAACATACCAAATTTACATTCATTACTTTTCGATTTTTTTTTTTACTGTTAACTTGAAAACAGCCAATTTTTTTCTGACGAAGCTTAAAATAGGAGCTAGCTATACATCAAGATTTTTTAGTCGAAAGACTCGTTGTGGGCATGGCACCGTTCCATTAATTCTTTGTTAGTGACGTAGTTATTATCAGATGTGGAAAACATCCGTACCTTTGTTAAAGTGTAATAGTTGAAGTCAAAGAGTGCCTCAATGAGCACGCAGCGGAACTTCTGAAAGACTTGATGTCGGGTGTAACCGTATAATTATTGTAACCGTTAAACACGATTCAGGAAACTTTGAACCGTCACACTCCGACTGGTTTCTTTAAATTAAATTTTCCATTTCTATAATCGAACACCCTTGGAGAATGAAACTCGAAATGGACGGATTTGGTCTATATTAAGTGGTATCTGGTGGCTCATCATAGCATAGGATATTCCTGTCTTAAAGATTGTGCAAACGGTGCCATTTACGTTTTCAATGCCGCAATCGTTGCTGATTTCAGGTTATTGTTCTGTGCCGTGATCCGTTTTTGACTTGCGCTGCTTGCGGATGCGGGCTGTTTCTGCGTTCTCACTTTTATGTTGTTTTATTCAATTAATGCCTTAAATGAATTATTCAACATTCGCGAATTCTATAAAAGCAGGTAAAAAACCTTTTTTTTGATCGCATTGAACCAAATCGAAAAAGTGTAATTGGAAAAACCGTAAAACAAATTGAAACGTCCTCATCTATGTATATACCATTTCTTCGAACTAATAATAATCAAAGTACACATGTAGAAATATAAATACATAAATAAATAGGCAAAATATGCAATTTTTATTGTTATTCAGTACAATTTAGGTTCAGATTTTAAATTATTTATTTAAAGCCTTAAAAAGCTAATTTTTGTTTTAGTCCAATTTAAAATACCAAGAGCACATTTTTAGCATTTTATTTGATATTCATTTTTTTCTGTCTTCAGCACAACGTAATTTGATTTTAAATTTAAGGGAGAAACAAATCTCCACTTATGATTTGTATGTATATAGAGATTTCTTGTATATATATTTTGTATATTTAGGTTGTATATATCTATGTAAATAACAGGCATTTATACACACACAAAAATATTTATATAGGAGTGTTTTACTTGTGAGAAATATTCTATTAAAAATTACTATTTATGTTTTTCTTATATGTCTTAGGTTTGTCTTTTGTAAACTAATTCTGGTTACTTTCGAGGAAATTGTACATTGTTGATTTATTTTCATTCTTGTGGGCTAGGTCTAGGTATTGTATAATTCTTTACTCAAATATTGCATTTTCCTTCCCTTATTTTGTTGGGTAAATAAATACGAATGTTTGGAAAATATATTCGAAATAAATGTTTGTCTCTTTCTCTCTTTCGGGCTTTATAACTTAATTTTTGGAATTGGAGCGAAGACTTTTCGTTATATGTATATATATAAAGTATGAAAAGTAAAATTAAATTGTTTATAAGTATAACATGAAGTCTACTTTTATGGAGATATAAGTTGATTCCTTTTGCGGTTCCTTATCAATTGATCGTCTCATTGTCGTGATGGGCATTGCAATTCTTTTCTTTTGCTCTTACATTTGTAAATATCGCAAAGTTTTCATGATCTGTTTTTGGGTCTGCTTAGAGAGTCTGCCTGCAGACGTTTTCTTTTAAGAGAAAAGGCAACTTCTACACTGGCGGTGAGTGATGAGGGAGAAAATGTATACAAAGAATTTTGCTAAATTAAAAAATAAATCGTAGGCCACTAACTAAAATTAAATTTAAAGACACTAAAAATAATTATATACGCAAAACAATAAGATTCCAGTATTGTTTTAGCTGCTCCGATTATGGGGAAGGTTATTGGATTTGTCGTGCTTGATTGCTGTCGAACTTGAAACCACAACAATTAACAATTTTGGCAACTCTGTATACTGAAAATAAATATATCAATAAAGGCCGGATTTCGGTGAAAAATATATATTTAATACGTTTCAGAACCGTATGTTTGCAAGAACTTTATATTTCCTCTTAATCCTAAAATTTTCGCTTAATATAGGCGATTACTGTAATAAAATTTTTGATATAGACAAAAAAAACTTTTTTAACCCGAAGGTATTATCCAATTTTTCACTCAAAAGGGAATTTTATTAAGTTTATTATATTTACCCTTAGAATAACAAAATGTCACTCCCAGTTGTAATAAAAATTCAGTGGCTTGGCCCCTCTCGGCGCAAAAGCGTTTACATTGCTTGAGTTTTGCTGTCCAAGGGCTTTAATTATCGTAAAATTAAAAATGTCCGCAAAGCGGAATTTTGTAGCCTTTTTAAATATTTGTGAAATTCCAAGTCGTGAGGATTTTCCTGTCTGTCCGTCCGTCCGTCTGTTTCTAAGCAAACTAGTCCATCAGTTTTAAAGCTATCTGCTTGAAACTTTCCCAAAAGTTGCCTTTCCATTGCAGATGGAATATAAGTCGGAACGAGACGGATCGGGCGACTATATCATACAGCTCCAATAGGAACAATCAGAAGAAAACAAATTTTGTAAAAGTATAACTTTGTTTTTCATTTTTTTTTGTTCTTTGGGTTTGACGGTTTACGGTTTTATTTAAATTGAAATCGGACATCTACATTATATAGCTCCCATAAAAAATTAAAAAAATAAAAATTAAAAAAATTTAATTTGCTATTTTTCTATTTATTAAAATATTCCTTTGAGATATAGTAATTATTTACTATATCAGAATTAGGTTTTTAATTTTGCAAAAATCTGACAACAGTATCATATGGCTTATTGTTTTCAATAATATAGTTTCACATCTTATTTCACATGGAATAACCCCTCAGCATGGGTATAAAATATTAAATATTGAGCCAGCAAATGGTTCTGAAACTATAGACTGATAGATACTCACAATAAATTAAATAAACTTGAAGCTGTAAAGAAAACACAATTCGATTCTTTATTGATTCAAGGGTGGCATGGGGCATATGGTACACTTGGTGTTATCCATAAAATTTGGCGGCCCACCTGTAAAAAAAATAGATAAATAAAGGCGGTGAAAAGACTATCTTTTAAAGATAGATTAAGATGGGAACATCCCCAAAATCCCGGTAACACTTATTTCAGAATAACCTGACTCGGCTCCCTCTTTGCATTTGTTTGTTGCTGGATCCTGATCTCGGTCTGATTGCATAAAGTCTGCTAAGTTCCGCTTACCATGCATGTGGTTCAGATGTCTACTGCCAGGATTGCCTTGTGGTTGAGTGTAGAGACTGGCCAGGGGGGGTACATTGTACGGCGGAGGAGGCGGAGGTGGCATAATCAATGATTGCTGTTGCGGTAGCTGCTGATGTTGGCTGCGTATATTCGTGTATGCCGCTGCAGTCGGTGGTGCAGAAAGCTGAATGGTTGCTGCAGGATGGTTCGGTGATGGTGTTGGTGTGCTGGGTGGTGTGGTTGTGCACTGACAAGAACTGTTCAGACTACGGGTCACTGCATTGTTCGATATTTGCTGCAGCAGCCGGCAGTCGGCTGCCGTATAAACTGGGGGCGATACCTCATGTTGAGTGCTGTTCTGTTGCTGTCGGTACTGCAAGTGGTGGTGTTGCTGCTGATGCACGTAGCCGCTGTCACAGGACGATATGGAACCTGTTGGGTGTGAAAATAGGGTAAAGAAAAAGTCTTATGTGGCAGCCCTGAAATGGTGTCCTTCTTTTCAGGATTCATTTCATGACCCCACGAGGTGCTAGTGTGCGTGTTATGAAGGGTGTAAATGCTTGCGTATATTTAGCCGACAACCAACCAAGCCCCATCCAACCACAAACAACTATATATTTTCAAATGCAAGCAGGGAACAGAGTCTAAAGCGCAACTAACAAAGTATATATTTGTTGACTAAACTAAAGGTAATTATAAATATTATTAACTTAAAAATGTTATAAAGCTAAGAGCATTAATCAACTCAAAGTAAAGAGTCGTTTAATATTTTACATTTCTTAATTCGCAAGCCGAAGTTTGTGCTCGGAGGAAAACGACGAATAATTAATTTTGCTCAATCTTAAAGGACATTAAAAAAACATGTTAAAACATGTTTATTTCAGAGCTCGCAAATAACAGTCGACCGTTTCTCGTTGTCTGCAAATAAGTGTCTTCTCCTGACCCTTTACGAAAAGACTCGGAGAGCAACCGATTTATGGGTTCTTGAATGAGCTCGCTCGCGCTCAGAGCGAAACCGTTTATTTCTATTATTTTTGGTTCTGGTTGTTCCAAGACCGTTTTGTCGTATTCAGTTAGGCAAAAGGTCTTTCGAGTTTTTTTCGTTAAGCGTCTGTTTTGCAGATATATCGAATATGGAATCAAAATGGATCTTGTTAACAAAAATATTTGTAAATAAATTTAAAATTCTGTATTAAAAAAATTATATTATTTCTTTTTCACAACAACGAAACTAAATGTGAAGACCGTTTGCATTGAGTTTTTCGGTCAATCGGTCTTTTGCTGACTCTCATTTTGCGACCGTTTCTCATTCCGCTCTTTACGCACTGCTCATTGAAAGAGTGATATACAAAGATCTCAACGAAAAGCGCTCAACAGAAAACATAAATGAAGACAGCAAGAGTCTCTTGCTCAGAGCGAGAGCGAGAGAGTATGAACTTTTTCGGTTGTGCTCGCAACGAGAGCGCAGGAAGAAAAACGGTCAACAGTTATTTGCGAGCTATGGTTTATTTCGATTTCAATGCTGGATAGCTCTAAGTGTCTAGAATATCATACTATGTAAAAAGGGCAAATCGAAATACGTAATATTTTAAAAGTTATGAGCCTCCGAGCCGACCGACTCAAAATGTAGCGTCGTTTATATCGAAAAAACTGTACATAAAACTTTAAACGCGTTTTCTGAAAAACTACATTTTTCGAGCTGGCGATTTTCATATCTCAGTCAATTTTTAACGAATCCTAATGTGTTTTTATATACTCGTAATAAAATTGTCCATGGAATGGACTAATATTAAATAGATAGCTTATACATTGGATTTTAAATCGACAAAATAGTGAAGAAAATGTTCAGTAAAAACGACACTACATTTTTCAAACTCCATTTGGTCATTTTTTATTCAATTTCGATAAAATTTCGATTTTTTGTTTCAGACGATTTTTACGACCTGTAGAAGAGTCGCCAGCGGGATTCATGTTTCGTGTATTGTCTTACGTCGCCCTGTGCCCTGCTTCCGGAAATGCTTACAAATTTTTGAAATTTTTTGGAAATCATTTTTAAAATATCATAAATATACCTGAAAGTTTGAAGTACCTATGTTTTTTTCATTGTTAAAAAAAAAAATGCTGAAGATTGCCTATTTTTTGACACAACTAACAAGAATGGACCCTTAAAACAATGAAGCTAGGTAGAATTTTCAGTACATTTTTCGATCGTTCCAATGTCAGCTATATGATATAGAAGTCCCATTTGTATAAAAGCTTAGTACACCCGAAAATTGTGTGTTACGGAAAAAATACTTGATAGAGCTTTTTCTAAAAATAAAAATCTAAACTCTTTGTAATTATCAACAAAACAATTAACATTAAAAAAAATTAATAATCTGTACAACCAACCAACCCAACAGGGATAAAAGCAATAAAGGTCTAACCCATTTCCTAATAAATGATTACGATTGGGTTTATATTTGGTAAAATAACTTTTGGGGAGAGAAAGTTAAGAAAGAATTGTATGTGGCGACGAAACATAATTTAATCTTTTTGGAAATTATCTTCAATGTATGTGCGACGTCTTATGTGTATTTATAAATATGTCAAACATAGAGTTGACAATAAAATGATTTGGACAGCTGCCGCGTTTTTCGTGACTAGCAAAAATTATAATCTAGGGATACCAAAAGACTTTTGGACAGTCTAATATTACCCCATGCTGAAGATAAGATGTCTAACAACTTGAGGTTTTAAAATAGTTAAGTCAATTTGCCGACTCAAAAAGAAATTGACAAGGTTAGCACATTTATTGTTAATACACCAAAAGGAACCTGACACTTATAAATCTATGCCCAAAAAGAAACAAAGGGGACCAAAAAAGTGCGTTAGACACATCGCATAACAGCTAATGCACAAAAAATTGTTTCACTCCGTTACATAAATTTATACTAACACAAAAACTTTAAGGTAAAAGGGCCAAGAAAATAATTTAATCAAGAGGTACCTAGAAATAATTTTAGAACGTAAAGTACGATACTTAGCGTCATGTTTTAGTAGCCCCTAAAAACATTGGTTTTAGTCTAAAACTACGGATTAAAAAAAAGGGCACTCACCGGAAGTTACGGATTTGCGAAGTGGTAAATCGCGAAAAGTAGTTACACTACTGCTCTCGAGAGAAAGATCAACCGATGGTAAAGGCGGCGGCGGAGCTGGAGTGTCCGAGTGTGATCGCTCGTGGATGGCACGAACCGGCATTATGTTCCCTGCAAACGAGATAAAGAAATTAGGCAAACAGGCCACAGCTTATTTTCCCTCAGCATCGAAATATTTCAAATATCATTTGTTAAACCACTTACCTCCCGATGCTAGACGTCGATGGGAGCAAGGACTAGGGCTCGTCGTGCACTGGGCGTTGGGTACTCCCCCGGCAGCCGGCGAAGGAGCCACTCCTAACGCTCCGCATCCCGATGGTGTGCTGAAACCATGTGCTGCATGCATGTGATGTAACGGCGGAATTACACCAGGTACAGCGGGTCCGTGGCGTGGCACAAACGGCTGGTGTGGCCGGATCTTGGAAGATTCTGACAGTGATAGCATCTTCTTGACTGCCTGAGGCGAAGCTGTACCGAATTTCGGCCCGTTGTTGTTCATCTGTCGCCGCTGATGATCGCTGGTGGAACTAGTCGAACTGGTAGTCGAAAGGGTGGGCGAACTTGGGTGTCTCTTGCGCAACGAGAGAGAGGAATTTGGTGCCGAGCTGGAGCTGGTATGCGAGTAGATGCTCAGCTGGTCGCCGGCATTGAGGCTGGAACTGCCCGCGCCGCCTCCGCCAGAGCTGCCACAACCACCGCCACTGATGCTGCACCCTCCGCTTCGGTGCGAGGTGTTACCGTGCGAGATACTGCCCGAGTAGGTGGATCCGTGTGCAGGTTCGCACTCCAACGAAAATTTGTGTAACAAGTCCTCGTCGCTGAGTATTTTAAGACTGTTGAGGTAAGCCTTAACCCGTCTCACCATCTGCGCTTCCTCAAACATTTTTTTTGGGTTGGGCGCCGCCGCTGATTTCTTGCGCCGCTTTATAGTTGCCTGGCCAGCGTTGGCCGCTATTACTGTGCCGGCGGCAGAGTTGCTCTGAGACGCAGACATCTGATTGAGCGAGAAAAGGGCGTTAGAGGGAGTCTGTCCCTTGAGCTCAAGGATAGACAGCAGATCATAGGGAGAACTACACATATGCGTCAGTAGGCGTACTTCCTTGGCCAGCATACGAAGCTTCTCGAAGTTGATTAGGCCGTCCACTCTTGTATCATTGCCTAGGTGTATAAAGGTGAGATCCTTTTTTACAATCGGATAAAACGGAATGATGGGGTGCTGAGCCAACAGTTCGGCCGATACTAGTTGCCGATACTTGCTCATATTGCGCGAAGGGTCCATTAGATCTTGCAGGTCGTTGAACAACCTCTGGTACTTAGAAGGCAGCTTTTCCCACGTTAAACGCAGTCGCGACACAGCCCCGTGTCCCAGGCCAGAGACTATAGCAAACATGGAGTTAAAGTTCCGACACTCCTTGCAGTGGCGAGCAATCTTGATGAACTGCTTCACTATCTTCATGCGACGCACGATGTTGTGCTCGGCGCAAATTTCACTAACCACCCAAAACATTTCGCGATTGACAAGTTCAGCAAATTTGCTGAGCATGGGGACCCCGTATCGAGAGCGTAACTCGAACAATTCGTCCACATATTCTGTGGACTCAATCTGGCGAAAGTTTGCAAAGTCCTGTAGAGTGAGTTGTATGGCCAGCTCGTATGCGTTTAGATGTAGAAAGTGGACACTTGACTCGCGTACTAGCTCCAAGGCCAGTTCGTCCGGAACTAGCGGCTCGGTACTATCGTTGAGCTTGAGGTAGTAACGCGCCGCAAAGCTAATTCGCTCCGCCAGGTTCTGCAGCTGATCAGGAAGCCTGCGCTGCTTTACCATTCCACCATCGCCTACACTCACTTCGCATAGCGAGAAATTTGAGCTAGGGTCGTGGATCCCAAACTCCTGCAGTGTCAGCATTACCACCTCGTGAGCCGTCGTCTCTTTGTAGATAAGCACATATTTGCACGTCTGATCTGCCTTATACACCTTTAACACGTGATCGGGGTAATCGGGAAGGTGCGACTGCGTGGAGTTTGTCGTCAGAGTACTCGCTGTTGATGGTCGGTGAATGTGGGCGCCCAGGTAGTTTGAATGCAGCTTTCCACCACCAGTTCCTCCCGCTTCACTGCCTCCTTCATAATTGAGGCTGGTTAAATCCGGATTTGATTGTGACTGGTAGAGTCGACCACTCCCACTGACCGCACATCCATTAATCGAGGACTGAGTGGAACTGCTGGACGAAGTGACCGTAGAGAGCTTCGACTTGGGGTCATTAAGCAGCGTGTCGGACGAATCGTTAAGGCTGCTTCCGTGATGCTGTTTATTGAGCAAATTCATTTTTGCCAGTGCCTTTTGCAACCGCCGCTTGGGCGCCAAAGTCATAAAACCCCCTTTTGTATCCTGCTGATCGGAATTAGAGTTGGAGCCCTTTTTAGCCGAGCTGTTGTTAACGCTTTGTAGCAGCTGCTGCATAAAGTTGGAGGCCATGTTTCCACTCCCGCTCACTGGCGGTGTTTGCGGTGGTGCGCAGTCCGGCTGGTCGAGTAGCATATCTACGGAACTTAGGCGCACCATGTGCGCCCGATTTGAGGCGCTGACGCTGGACAATTCGTCGGTGGTGCTATCGGAGCGACCGTGCAGCTTAGCAATATCATTGGCGCAAATGCGGCGTGGACTTCGGAGGCACTTAAAACTGCTGCTGCCCGCGGAAACACTTCCGGATCCAACGGTTCCACTGCCATGTTCAAGAGCCTGCATTATCTCTTTAAAATCAAGCAAGTTGCTTTTTACGCTAATGCTCAAGTGTGTGGTGCCCGTAAGGATCTCAAGAGCTCGCTTGCTAGTCACATGGTCCAGAGACTGCCCATTCACTTCGTGAATCTGGTCGCCGCGCTTTAGTCCCACATCTTGGGCCTTTGAACCAGGTTCAACGTGTGAAATATAAATGCCCACGGCTGCGTTGCCTGTGGCTACGGCTACGCCCCTAAGCTCGTAGCCGCCCACGATGTTGAAGTTGAGCGGCTCGTCACGCGATGATCGAGTAAGAGTACAGCTGCGAATTCGCGCTTTTGCGGCACACGCAATGTGCAAAAGACGCAGTTGGCTTAGCAACTTCTTTCTCTCAAGCAGTGCTTCAAAGACTTCTAAAAACTCCATCATTTTATGATCCGCCTCAAAATCGGTAAAGTGGTTGTTGACCCAGAGAAGCACTACCCGTGTGACGCGGTCCCGCAGTTCTTGCGTCTTGTGCGCATCCACTTGCTCTAAATCAAACCAATGCAGCAATTTGCTGGTTACCTCTTGCGGGTTATGAATAAAGATGCGATGTGTGAGCAAAAAGTCCTCCACGTAGGTAGGGTCTGTCATTGAGTTTTCTTCTACCAGCTGCTGTAGCAGCCTCTCTGGAGTGCCTCGGATGACGACATGACCGCGTTTCATGTTCAAAGATGACGAAGCTCCCGTTGTCAATCCGCCACCGCCAGCACAGTCGGTGCCACCACCTCCAATAGATCGCAGCTCCGTGACCATGACCACAGACCCATATTCGTCCTCATGCCGCCGTGTGTTCTCCTCGCCTTGATGCTGAATGCGGTAGTAATCCGTCTGCGTGATACACACAAACTGGCAGTCGTCACACTTGGTCCGCATCACACCTCGGTGGTAAAGCTTGTCCATAGTGGGAAGGATGCCAAAGGAGTCGCCCATCTGCAGCTCTTCGCGGCTGCCGTTCGCATGTTCGATCTCCACGGCGCCGTTTATGAGAACCGACCAAGAGTCCAATTCTTCACCATCTGACATAACCACGGTTCCGGCCTTGTCCACCACGGCAAAAACCATAACGGAACAGAGTGCTCGTCGCACTGACAGTGTTATGTTAGTGAAAGCTTTAAGGCCCTGCGTGAACTCAAGCAGCACTTCCACGTCCTCTTCGCTACGCTCCGCCGGATCCTTCTCCAGGCAGTCCCGCACTGCATCTCGCACAGTTAGACTCTAAATCAATGGAAAAGGTTGCAAGATATATTCGTATAAAATGAAATATATGCTTTCAATGATAAAATTTGTTTAATAAATAGTCTTCTAAATTTTGTTCCAAACCAAGGCAAAACGAGGACGGAAGCTAACTTCGGCAAGCCGAAATTTTAATACCCTTGCAGACTGTGCCGAAATTGCTCAAATTTAAAAAATAGCGAAAAGAATAAGGTATACATAAATAAATTAGATTTGCATAGTTTCATGTCAATAGCTTTTATACTGCAAAAATGTCATATAAAAATAAAAAAAAGGGGTATTTTCGCCGCCTTTAATAATTTTTCCTACGAACCTATAAGATATAGACGTCCTATCGTCAAGCGCCTTTGCCCTGATTAAGGTATGCGAAAATAAATAATACTTGGAAAAATGTATGTCAATAGCTTATACACTACGCGAAATATTCTGAAAAACATCAAATTTTGACCGATTTCACCCTATTGTTCCTATGGGAGCTAAAGGATATAGTCGTACGATCAGCACGCGCTTTTAGATTGATCAAGGTATGCATAAACAATACGATTTGGAAAGATTCATGTCGATAGTTTTTACACTGCGCGAAATATCATCAATTCTTGCAAGTTACAGTTGCGAAAAAATAATAACACCACTACATCGTGCTGCTTTCATTGTAAAAAAAAGTTAATTTGCTGTTGTTGTTTTTTTCAAAATAATTTTTTTTTAAGGTTTAGTATTGCTTTAGTCTAAAACAAAGTTTCCGTTTTTATTAACCACCTACATATTTTTTTTTTAGTTTTTTATTAAAAAAGTCAGAAAAACAGCGAGAAAAATAGCACCACTTTCAAGTTACTAAGAGAATATCTTATATTTCGCCCAACAGCCTTAAAAGAAAGTACCTGCTGATCAGATTGGGCTTTTTTTTAACTATTTTGTTAAAAAAAAATTGAAAAACAACATTAAAATGGGACGTGGAAAAAACTGGACTGCGGAAAAGCGTAAACTTTTTAAAAAATAGATTTGGGAAGGAAATTCTTACATAAAAGTTGATGGATTGGTAGGATGCTCCAATAAAATGATTAGGAATAAATGATAAGGAATCATAAGAAAAAATCCAAAACACGTGGAAGAAAACGATCTGTATCACCTTGACATGCCAAAATGTTGATTCATGAGAGTAAGAAGGATCCTTTTAAGTCTGCTACTGAGCTTAAAATGGAGCCTAAAATTAATGCGACAGATGAAACAGTTCGCAAGTGTCTCAGACAACATAACTTAAAAGCCTGCAGTCCCAGAAAGGTTACCACTTTTAAATGCCAGGCTTATTGCTAAGCGCATGAAGTTTGCAAAGAACATGTTAATTGGCCACTTCAAAAATGGAGGTATATCTAGTGGTCAGATGAGAGTAAGGACGTTCTGATGGTGGAAAAGGATCTCGATCGTACGTCAAGCGTCCCAAAAACTCTGATTTTATGCCGCAGTCCACCACAAAGACCATAAAACATGTAGGAAGTAGTCTGATGGTATGGGCCTGTTTTTCCTATTATGGAGAAGGTCCAATACATTGGATTAAAACCATACTGGATCAGGACGTGTAAGTAAATATTTTGGATACGATTATGCTACCCTTTGCAGAGTACTCCATGCCAAGACGTTGTGAAGCTTTTATTGCCAATAATGGATGCACAACCAAACATTAAATGAAGAATCTACACTTTATTTGGATGTATAAATATAGAAAACTCATGAATTTTTTACTTACTAGTCGTTGTTATAGTTTTAAATCCATTTTTGAAAAGTGGTGCCATTATTTTTTCGTCAAATTTCTTTAGTTTCAATCAAATATCTAACATATCTTAAAAAAATTAAATAAATTTGTTAATTTTTTTCTCATTTCCAGTTGGTTTATTGTCCTTCGATTTCAAAATGGTATTCATAGTGTAAAAAGTAAAGATACAGTGACCGTTAAACATAGCTTGAGTAGGTGGTGCTATTATTTTTTCACAGCTGTATGTTCGATTGTTCCTTTGGGAGTTATAGAATATAGACGTCCGATCGGGTCGATTTTCAAACTTGATCTGCGTACACATGTTTTAGGACGACTGTGAAAGTTTCAGATCGCTAGCTTTTAAACTGAGCTCGCAAACGGTATTGAAACAGACGGACATGGCTATATCGACTCCTCTATTGATCCTGTTCAAGAATATATATACTTTATGGGGTCGGAAACATCTCCTTCACTGCGTTACAGACTTCTGACCAAAATTATAATATCCTCTGCAAGGGTATAAAAACGATAACCAAACCATAATTTCTTTGCAGATATAAAATTTAATATAACGATTATAACAAATTCTACTTGTAATTTGCCATAACTCTTAAATTGTATATCTAATTGTAATTTGTAATGTATAGAGGTATTACTTTCCCTGCAGTACCGTTCATCACCTTTTAATCGCTTTTTCATCACCAAAAATTCATCACTGCTGATTAATCGGCGATGAAACTTCATACAAATTAGTGATGAATTTAACATTGGCATGTCCTAGGAGTTAATCAGTGAAAAATTCATCACTCTTTAATCAGTAATTCATCACTCTTTTTTCAGTTTTTCATCACTCTTTAATCAGTAATTCATCACTCCACTCCATTTTGTCAGCTCATTTTATGGGGAGAGAGACAGAGTAAGAGAGGGAGATGGAAATTTTTCTGCGTTGCCTATGATCGGGGACTGATAGTTTCGACTTTGCCTGCGTCGCACTCGGCTCTGCCGACTTTGCCTTTGGCTCTGCCGGCGTCGCAGTCCGCTGCTGATTAAACGGTGATGAATTTTTGTAGTGATGAATTTCGGAACTGCAGGGTTTTTACCCGCTCTATTTTCAAGACCATCACAGTTATTACTACCCTGCAGTACCGTTCATCACCTTTTAATCGCTTTTTCATCGCCAAAAATTCATCACTGCTGATTAATCGGCGATGAAACTTCATACAAATCAGTGATGAATTTAACATTGGCATGTCCTAGGAGTTAATCAGTGAAAAATTCATCACTCTTTAATCAGTTTTTCATCACTATTTAATCAGTAATTCATCACTCTTTGAAGAGCGTTTACTGATGAACATGCGATGAACGAGTGATTAAAATGCGATGAAATAGTGATTAACGAGTGATGAATTACTGATTAAAGAGTGATGAATTAATCACATTTTCATCAGTGATTCATCACTCTTTAATCAGTAATTCATCGCTTTTCCATCTCATTTTCATCGCTTTTTTTTCATCAGTAAAATTCATTTAGTAAATTTTCATATAAATTTCCTTTTATTTTATTACATTATTTCATTACATATAACTAATTAATTTAACTTAATTCAATCTACATATGTATGTTTTCAGTTGTCTCGGAAGTGTTGAGGATGTTTCGGTTTCGGTGCTCTTTTTTTGACTTCGTGCTTTATGTACTGGCTCTTCCTGACCAAGTATATCTAAAATAGAAAAATTATTATAAAATATATAAAAACTTACTGCGTTTCTTGTTTTGCCGCCGGCCAAGTCCAGCTTAGTTTATGGTGGCCCAACAGTTTTATTATAAGCTTCGCCTTAAATAATGAATAAATATATTAACAGTATATGTAGATACAGTTCAAAATAATTAATAAAATAACACTTACCTAAATTTCTGATAAATTTAGTTACAAAATTTCACAAAAAATCTCAGCTTCGATCTGTTCTCTCCGTTCTCTCAAATGCAAGTGCACGTAAAAACCGCGAAAACAACTTCAGTTGAAAACAAGGGCGCCGTTAATCCTATTGTTCTTTCCTTTGCCTAATTTGTCTTTACATGTTTCGCTTCGCTTCAAAGCAGGGTATATAAAAGCATGTCGGACTATGGAAAATAATCACATAACTTAAATTCACTAAAAAGGAATCCATACCTTTCCAAACTATCATAATAATTTTATTTTTAAAAAGTATTTCCATAAAATAATATAATTAATAAGAATCAACGACTACAATACAAAAATTATGCTAATTTATTTTCAAGGGAGTATAAAGGTCGATCTGATTTTAATACATTGTCCTCCACCTCTCAGCTCATTTTATGGGGAGAGAGACAGAGTAAGAGAGGGAGATGGAAATTTTTCTGCGTTGCCTACGATCAGGGACTGAGAACTTCGGCTCTGCCTGCGTCGCACTCGGCTCTGCCGACTTTGCCTTTGGCTCTGCCGGCGTCGCAGTCCGCTGCTGATTAAACAGTGATGAATTTTTGTAGTGATGAATTTCGGAACTGCAGGGTATGGACAGCAGTACGTAACGATGTAGTAAGAGAAGGAGTAAAAGAAGGAGTAGTATATATACACTATATATATATATATATATATATACACTATATATATATATATATATACATACACTATATATATACATTATATACATATATAAAAATGAAAATCCGCTACGATGGTCCGACCCTATCAAGTAATACACCATTCAGAAGGAATCGATAAAAAAAATTGTGTAAATATTATGTATACATCATTGTATACTTTACGATTAATTGGTTCAGGACAAAGAGTGATCCATTCAAAAGTTATTAAAATAAAAATATATTTTTCTTATTTTTGAAAATGAGTGGTTTTATAAAAAATTTTATGAATACGATTATTATTGTCCCCAGCAGAGCTCGGTATATACAGTTGCGGTCAAAATAATAGTAGTGCCGGTCAAGCAAAAAGTTTTTTCTCAATATTTTCTCCATTTCTTCAAAAATCCAATTAATTTTTTCACATTAGTAACTGTAATTAACTGCTCTATAATAATGTGTTGTTATTTTCGATTCTCGTCTCTATTTTTATTCATTTCTCCTTCATTTGCAAGGATTCACGTGTTTGACTAAGTCAAAATAATAGTAGTGCCAGAGAAATTAGCAAGAATAATTTAGTTTACTTAATTTAAAAAGATTTTTGTGGTGCTTAATAATAGTTTTGGGTGTTATTTAACAGTCCCAAGCTTTTTCAGATTTTTCTTTAACATTCAGTCCTGATTACATGGGGCGTGGCAAACACTGTACTGCCGAGAGGCGAGATCTGATTAAAAAATTGATTTCTGCTGAGAAGACTTATGTCGAAGTGCAAAATATTATTGGCTGGTACACGCACACTGGTCCCAATGCCCAATATTTTTGCAAAAACCCATTTTTTTTTTGAAGTTATGAAAAAAAAACATTTTATCTCCTTAGAATAATATACGTTGCATTTAAAAATCGCAATTTCGTTACTGAAATTGCAGCCCTGTTAAATTTGGTAGCCCTGAAAGTCAGTTGTTTATTGATCAGAAATGTTGACTTTTTGGCGCGCTAAATAAAAGCACACTTTAAAGTAAGATTGCAAAAGTTCTACTTAACATTTTAAAACAAAGTAAAATGGAAAATATTAGTGGAGGTATGTAAAATTTAAGTGTTTAATGCAATATTTCTTTAATGTGATTTGTTTTTGTGTATATGTGCTTTTGTAGAGTTGTATGTTTAACAATTTTAACCTCGCATTTTTCGTGTTTCGTGGAACAAAAGTAAGTTGGATTGTGCCGGATTATAAAAACTATTAACTCAGTTTTGTTCTTGCATTTATGTACAATACGATGACATATACCTTTTTTTTACTCGTTTTTGCTCCATTTTACAAAAATAAACTTTTTGCTAGACAACATAGACCTATGTTATGGAGAAATGCTAGAGTATTGGCAGGCACATGGACGGGAAACCGAAATCTTTTTCAACTTTGTGAGGATCCTTTGAAAAAGAGGATTAAGAACTTTGTTGCTTATGTGGATGCTAATTTCCTAAATAGTTATCCTACTACAGATAATGATGATGAAGATGACTTGGATACATTTGAATGTAACGATGCTTATTCCTTTGATTTAGTTGTTGAAAGTGATTAAAAATGAATTAAATAAATATATTAGGTTGTTTGGTAATGGCATACCGGTTTTTACATTCCAATTTCGCGCTTCGCTTGTGAAGTCAAATATAATCGTATCTGGCAATGCTGTATATCGTTTGAAAGGTATTGGCATCACCTTTAAAATGACATATAGTTTGTTCCACGTTAAAAATTACAATCGATTGAAATGGAGTTCACAAACGCAGAAATTCGGGCAATTTTGAAATTTTATTTCGCACAGGGAAAAACTGCTGCGGAATCTCGCAGACAGATTATTGCTGTCTTAGAAGATAACAAACTTTCGATTCAAACCGCCGAACAGTGGTTTAGGCGATTCGGAAGTGGCAATTTTGATACCGAAACACCCAAGCCTCCCGGACGATCAGTGACCGTTGATACCATCGCAGAGGAGCTGCAACTAAGCACGGAAACCGTCACTAGGCACTTAAAGTCGAAAAATTTAACAAAAAAGCTCGATGTATGGGTGCCTCATGAGTTATCCCAAAAAAATCTTTTCGACTGTGTATCAATCTGCGAATCTTTGTTGCACCGTAATAAACTCGACTCATTTCTGGATCGGTTAGTCACTGGTGATGAAAAATGGATCACATATGACAACATAAAGCGTAAAAGATCCTGGTCGAAGCACGGTGAGTCGTCTTAAACGGTGGCATGCAAAATTTTTTCGATGGACAAAAATTGAGTTCAAGGGAGGATTGTGAAAATCGAATCGCCGAGTTTTTTGCCAGTAGGACAAGGACTTCTTTAGGAGAGGCATATACAAGTTACCATCAAAATGGCAGAAAATCATCGAAGACAACGGTACATATAGCACTTAAATCGAACAATGCTAACTATGTTAAAATTGTGGTCAAACAACCTAATATTATAATTTTTCAAGATGCATTATTTAGTTTGGAAGTGGAAAATTGGTAGGGCGGGAGGGGATAGGGGATTGAGGGGATATTTACTAAAGTTATTGTATATATATTATAAATTTATTTGGATATATTGGCTATTGGCTTTACTAAAGTTATTTCATATATATGTCGGAGTTTTATTTGAAATATTAGATTTAATTATTATTTGTAAGTCTCTCAGTGTATAAGTTATGCAGAATAAATAAAGTTCAAAGAAGATTGCAGAAAGAGAGAGATTTAGTGTGAGAGCGCGGTGGGGAAGGAGAGCGAAATCCCTGCTGAGCGTGGCGCAATGATGAAGAGTAAGATGAGCAAAGGAGAGCGGGGCAGTTCGACTTAACCCTTCCGAGAGAACAGACCTAATTATTGAGTGTTGAAAGGAAACCATTGCGACTCGCTGCGCTGTGTACTAAAAGAAACCCTGATTCATAATGGCCGAGGAACCTGACCCTATATCTCTAACATCAGAAGTGGGATCACCACCCCTGCAAGACAATTCGGAGCATAGCTGGCGCACGCTTCTAGAAACACAAAATAGAGTGATTCAAGAACTCTTGAAAGCGGCACAGTCCACGCCGGCGCCTGGCACGAGTACAGTTTCCGCAGTGCTACCAACGTTTGATCCCGAAACTGCTAACGCCGACGCAGCAGCATGGTGCAAAACTGCTAACATGATTCTGTGTGAACATCCGCAAGAAGGTGCATCTTTGGTGATGACGCTCAGCAAATCGCTTCTCGGAAGCGCGTCGCAGTGGCTGTCTCAAATTTGTTTTTCAGGAATGAGCTGGGTGCAATTCAAGGAATTATTCTTGGAGCGCTATGAAGGCAACGAGACACCGGCTGCAGTGTTGCTAAACATGCTAAAGGGACGCCCAAATTCCCATGAATGCCTTTCTGTGTACTCCAGCCGGTTGGTTACATCTCTATTGACCAAGTGGAGAGTAATGACACAAGAAGAAATTGCCGTATCATTGGTCCTGGCACATACAGCGCAAATTGATTCCAGACTGCAGCGTCTAGTGTTTACAACAAACATAAAGACACGTGCGGAGCTACAACAACAACTCAAAGCTCACACATTCGTCAGAAACTCGGAATTCTCTGGAATTCAACAAGGCCCCGAGAAGAAGAGGTTCAAAATGCAGACGCCAATAAGATGCCACAGTTGCGGAAAACTCGGTCACAAGGCAATAGAGTGCCGAAAGAGAAAAGCAGAAGAGAGGAACGAGACGAAACCAGTGCACAACAACAGCAGATCAACGGTGACCTGTTTCAAATGTGGCAACGTTGGACACATAGCATCAGTGTGTACGAAGGGAGCGTTGTACTCTAATTTGTGTGTGATTAGCCTGCTAAACTAACCTTTGATGATCAGTAAATTGATATCCAGACGATTGAGCTTGGGCGGAAGAGAGCTTGTACTCTATGATGTTATGTTTAAAGATTATCCTGCCAAGTTAATGTCTGATGAAATGTTTAGCGGATATACAAATTAATGTGTTTGTGCGGAAGAGAGCTTGTACTCTAGTAAACAAAGAATGTAAATGAATTATCCCGCCAAACTGAATATCTGAGAATTATAGAAATTTAAGCAAATTTGAATTAAAAGATTTTGAGCAATGAATGCCATACTAATATTGTATTGACCAACACGAGGTCGTGTTATAGTCAGGAAGGCCGTGTCGGAGTTTTATTTGAAATATTAGATTTAATTATTATTTGTAAGTCTCTCAGTGTATAAGTTATGCAGAATAAATAAAGTTCAAAGAAGATTGCAGAAAGAGAGAGATTTAGTGTGAGAGCGCGGTGGGGAAGGAGAGCGAAATCCCTGCTGAGCGTGGCGCAATGATGAAGAGTAAGATGAGCAAAGGAGAGCGAGGCAGTTCGACTTAACCCTTCCGAGAGAACAGACCTAATTATTGAGTGTTGAAAGGAAACCATTGCGACTCGCTGCGCTGTGTACTAAAAGAAACCCTGATTCATAATGGCCGAGGAACCTGACCCTATATCTCTAACATATATTTAAAATTTTTGGATATATTGGCCCAATTTCCATGGATGTTTTGTAAATTTTTGTCCCGGGGTGCATTTCTATGGGGCGGAAAGGAAGGCGTGGCCCGATCGGCACAAAATTTTGTCCAGACTTTGGATATATAGTAACTATATAGTGTGCCAAGTTTCAAGTAGCTTCATTTTTCTAGTTTATGCAAAAATATTGGTCATTGGGACCAGTGTGCAATGGTTAGAAATGCTAAAAAATATGAGCTAGCAAATGAAACGCCTGGTCGACCCAAATTATTTTATCAAAAGGTCAGTGGATCGCTTAGAAAGACAGTCAAGAATAGAACCTATGGCGTCTGCTGCATCTAAAAAACTTGTAACTTAAATGCAAGTTTGGAAACCATAAGAAGGCGACTTAGAGATAATAACCTCATTTCAAGAAGCCCAAGAAAAGTACCGTCACTCACAAAAAAACATGCCGCGAAACGTTTAAAGTTTGCAAGGCGGCACTTGAATTTGCCATTGGAGAAGTGGAGGAATATTTTGTGGTCAAAACCATCATGGACCGTTATCTATACGTCAAAATTTTAAACGACGTGATGCTTCCACATAATTTCGAGGACAAGCCACTTGTTTGGACATTTCAACAGGATAATGATCCTAAACATACGAGTAAACTCGCCAAAGAGTGGTTTGTGGCCAATCAAGTCAGTGTCATGGAGTGGCCTGCACATTCACCCCATCGTAATCCAATTGAGAATTTATGGTGTGACATGAAGAGAGCAGTCTCGGAAATAAGGCCAAACAATAACATTCAACTTTGGGAAGCTGTACAAAGGTCTTGGCGCTCTATTCCTGTGAAGAGATGACAAAATTTGTGCGTCCGTTATTGCAAACAGAGGATATGCAACTAAATACTAAAATCAATCTTTAAACGTTTTTTGGCTGTGATGAATTTTTAAAAGTTTCACTACTATTAATTTGAACGAACAAATTTTTGTAATTTTCCCACATTTTTATTTTTTTTATCAAAAATCTTATGAATTATCCCAAGTTGTTTTGTATTATTATTACCTACTATTAGTTGAGTTTCAATGAAAATTAAAAACATTTTGTAAAAACGTTTCAAAAGTTATTTTTTCTAGAAAACCTCTCTGTGCACTACTATTATTTTGACCGCAGCTGTACATATATTTTTAAGACTTTAGAAAAACTTTCCAGTTTACCGGATACGCATAAAACTTATAAACAACTCGAGATACAGAAGCATAAATAATTTGTTAAATCGTGTCCAATGTTTAATCATATATATATATAAACATATAATGTTTCTACATTTTTAAGCCTAATTTTAGAATTTTGTCGGTATTTGGCTTACAAATTTAGGAACGTACAAATCCAATGCCTACTTACATCCATGCTCTCCGCCAGATCCTCCTCGTCGGAGTCCACGACTGACTCCACCAAGCCGGATAGGTCAATCTCCTCGGCCTCCAGAGATGAGGCGTAGTTTGAGGCCATTGTATCGCTGCCGCTGTACGCCGAACTGGTGTCACTAGAGTGCGAGCCCCGGTTGCATTTTTGGTGCAGTTCCGGTCTATTTATTGTTGACGAGCTCCCCACAACCGCTCCTGTGCTGGCTATGCTTGTGGGTGGATACTGTAGGAGAAATATCAATTTTATTAATGAATAATAAACCAATCTGAGCACACTCACATGATGTCTGATATGGTGATACAGATCCATGAGGCGTATCTTTTGCTGTGGACTCTGCGTATTACCGCCAACCTCACCCAGTCAGATTTGATATGTGGTCAGTATTTAACTAAAAAAGTAAATAAAACACATTAGCTTACAACAAAAGCGATTAGATAATTGTGAAGATTTACAACAAAAAGAAGAAACATGGAAACAAGCGGAAACATGATGACATAGTTCACAATAATGAATTAGGTTCTTAAAGTCGCGCTGCATTGGGTCCGACCAGTCAGTGTCCTGTTATAGCCCAAACTACTTAGTCCCAGGCTGCTCTATGAAGGGAGTGTTTGACTTACATTTAAAATGTAAACTTACCACCTTTGTTCGATATTTTTTCAGGGAAGCCAACCCCTTACAAAATGACAACTCATATTAAGGGCTTTTATTGACATATATCTTAAACATAAACAATTTGGGTTTTATATTCTTTTGGTTCCTTTTGCTATTATACCGTTTTACTCTTGCCTACATATCGTAAAAGCGTTTGCACTATTCTCAAATGATTATTCTCAATGACCAAAATCGGTTTATTTCAGGAGATGGGCAAACATGGTCATCTTTTATTTTTTCGAAAACACGATTTTTAAGGGGTGGGCAAACGCTTTTTGTTAAAAAATCTCGTGTTTAAGCCGTCGGCAAACGTTTTTGTCAAAATTAACTATTTTTAAGAGGTGTGCAAACGATTTGTTTTTTAATTTCTTAAATTTTAGGAGATGGGCAAACATGGGCATCTTTTATTTTTTGTCGAAAAAGCGATTTTTAAGGGGTGGGCAAACGTTTTTTTTGTTAATAAATCACATTTTTAAGCTGTCGGCAAACATTTTGTCAAAATTAACTATCTTTAAGAGGTTGGCAAACCATTTTTTTTAATTCTTTAATTTCAGGAGATGGGCAAACATGGGCATCTTTTATTCTTTCGAAAAAACTATTTTTAAGGGGTGGGCAAACGTTTTTGGTTAAAAAATCACGTTTTTAAAGCCGTCTGCAAGTTTTTGTCAAAATTAACTATTTGTAAGAGGTGGGCAAACGATTTTTTTAATTCTTAAAGTTTAGGAGATGGGCAAACATGGGCATCTTTTATTTTTTCGAAAAAGCTATTTTTTAGGTGTGGGCAAACAATTTTTTCTGAAGGTAAATATGATCAAAACTTAAAAGTCGAATATTTTCAAAGAATAAATATTTAAAAAATTCTAAAAGATGGGCAAACGTGGGCAAACGATTCTCTTGCGATTAAAAAAAAAATGTGAAAAATTCAACTTTTATGTTTTTGAAAATGTTCGAAAATTTTCGAAGATTCCATATTTTCAAAACTAAATGTGGGCAAAAACAATTAAAAAGTGGGCAAACATCGGCAAACGATTAAGCTATTCAATTTTCGAAAATTCGATTTTAGTCGACCCAGATTCTTTGAGCTAAACTTACGTACTGGTGATGCTGATCAAAAATATATATACTTTATAGGGTCGGAAATGTCTCCTTTACTGCGTTGCAAACTTTTGACTGAAATTATAATACCCTCTGCAAGGGTATAAAAATATGCTTCCGATATGAGCAAAAGTTATAATAAAATTTTTTAGGTACAACAAATTAATAATTAATTTTTATATATAAAGCTAAAACTATTATTAATTAAAGCAAAATGATCTGAAGTCAAAATATATTGCAAAGGAACAGCAAAGTTTACGCACAGATCAAAATGGTTTAAAAACATTATACTATTAAAAAAAGGGAGCAAGATAAAGCAAATATTTTAAAAACAACGAAGTTTTAAATCGCCCTACTCGGTAATATTTAATTAAGCTTTAAAGTATTTAAATTTTTTTTTTGCATTTTTTTTTCTGAATGCACAACATTTTGAGAATATTGTGTTAAAGTTTTAGATCGATCCGAGTAAAGCTTCCGAACTTAAGGACAATTGAACCTAGGTAAGTTAGCTCGTTTTGTGTGGGAGTCCAAAACTTTAAAACGCTCTCCAGAAAAGTTACCCTTTCCAAAGTTGGTGTACACGATCCTGCAAAATCTATCGGACGGATCGTTTTGAAATTTTGCACAGTTGTTCTCTTAATTTATTATTTTTAGAGCAAGAAATATCTCGACGTTTTAGGTGAAAATCGGTGTTTTTGACTTTCAAGTGCCTTAAAAAATCGAAAATAAAAACTCGACAGCGTTACCTGGGGAATCTTGTTCTTTAACAAATGCAATTGGATTTTTTCATTTCGGTTATCGTGTACACCGCAAAACATCTTTTCTTCGAGGCGCCGCCGGAGATTGCCTGTATCTCAGTCAATTTTTAATATTTTTGGAAGAAAAAAATCACACATATTGTTTAAATGTTGCCCAATCACATGCAAAAAACTTGAGCTGAGACTATCCGTATCGCCAATACAAATTTTTAAAAAATGACCGATTTTTCACCGTAGCTTATAGGTGTTTGCTTTCCAGCTCTGTATTAGGAACCAGGGAGCATATTCTTCTTCCGATTTCGTTTTAGAAATACGTGTTATTTGCAGACGAGTCAAAATGTAACCTTTTGGGTTTAATATGTTTGGCGGCGACCTAATACAGAGCTCGAAAACAAACTCTTAAAAGCTACAGTCAAGCATGGCGGGGGTCATGTTATGGTATGGGCCTGTATGGCAGCTTCTGGCGGGGCAACCTCGATTTTTTTTTAAGTTATCATGGATGGCCAAGATGTACCTACAGATTCATAAGGAAAACCTGCTCCAAACTGCTGAAAAACTGGGCATACGCGATCGATTTCGATTTTACCAGGACAAAGATCCGAAGCATTCAGCAGGAATTGTGGAGGTTTATCTTGTCTGGAACTGCCCTCATGCCGTCATAACGCCAGCACAGTCTCCAGACTTAAATGTGATCAAAAATTTATGGGAAATATTGGACATCGCTATAAGGAAGAGGAAGATTTCGAACAAAAACGACATGTAAAGTGGTCTTATGGAAGAATGGCCAAAAATTCCAGTGGAAACCACTAAAAAGTTAGTTTCTTCCTTGGGAAATCGTCTCAAAGCTGTCCTGAACCAGAAAGGAGGACATACCAAATATTAGCTTTTAAATTACAAATAATTAGTTAAGAAGAATGAACTGCACGAAATAAGGTGCGGCATGAAAAAAGCCTGCACATTTTGTTTTTATTAAATAAGTATTTTGTTTTTACGATTAAGGAAATCGTTTTAATTTAATAAACAAGTTAATATTCTGTTTTAAAATACTGCATTTAAATTTTTCTGTTATCTTTCTTAGTTTAGCTGGAATAACGACTTGAACTTTTTTTAGGTAACTGCACGAAATAAGCTGCGATCCACTGTAGCCCATTCATCTGTGGGATTTTCTAACTTGAGCTGTGTAAGCGAATCTGCATAACACTTCAACCTCATATTAATAAATAAAGCCACACGTAAGCCGAATTCTTTAACTCGAAGTTAAAGTTACATTTTGACTTAAATATTCTATAATCGAACTAAGATATAAATTGGTGGCTCTACACTTCCCAGCACCCGATTATCCTTTTAATAAAATGAAGATGGACATGGCTATAGATAATAATAAAAGTTACACTTGCTTTCAGGTTAAAAGCCAGTCCTTTCGAACTGAAACAATATGCTGTATTTTAACAAAAACCGTAGTTTTCTTAGTATCTGGAAAAAGTTTGAAATTGAATGCATACAAATCTCGAACAAAGATTTGAATTCTCTCCATAAAACAAATCATAATTCCTGTGAGATTTTATTAGTCAATTATTTCTTGTTTATTTGTTTACTGTCCGCGCAAGTTGCTTTTGTGGCCCGTACTATCTCACTTTCATTTTCCGACACAAGAACAATGCTGCCAATAAATTAAGTCAAACAAAAACAAGCAGAGAGTAGGAGATAAATTCTCATGAATTTCGAGTGTGCGCTGCCAACAGCAGAGCAGCAGAGGTAGCAACAAAAGTGTGTGGGAGCCAAATAAGCTACTGTACATGAGAAGTGTTGCCAACTCTCGCTTCAATAATGGAATCCGATGTTGAAAATATCCAATAAAATTTAGTTCATTAAAAAAATAACCAAAAAATATATCCCATTTTTGAAGTCTTTTATTCTCCCTTTAGTGGTTTAAAAACAAGTTCTTGCTTTTAAAGTCGACTTAAGGAACGTCGAAATAACTAATGTAAGTCAACCAAATCTTGTTGATGAAATTTTTAAAGAAAGAATAATACGTCCAAATATACTAATTTAAACTTTAGCTGAATAATGACGAAAGAATTAAAATATGTCCAAAATGTTTATAACAAGTTCCATCTGATTACCTCTAAATGGGCTACACTTAGCTGCAAAATAGCTGAATTAACAACACTATATGTGAGAGCGAGCGATTGCAAGTGTGTTTGCAAGGGGCGAGCAACACAGAAAAATAATAACAAAAACGAAACGAAAATTGTAGGCGACAACTTCCGCTCGCTGGATAAGCCATTTACAATAAAAAAAATGGTTGCAAAATGAAAGTGTAGTAAATATAACACACTTTGCACCACCCAACAGCGTGTAAGCACACGGACAACAGCATCGCACACAGACATCAAATATGGGCGTGTTTGTACAATTCAATGGTTTTGTGGACATGAAAGCCCTTGCGCAGTGTTTTTGTCGATGCAATTGCTAATTGTACGCACGTTTTTATAGCTGCCGCAACGTAGACAAGTAGTTTACCCGCTGCCCTTTATTGCGATCACTTTTGCATAAAGAAATTCAGGCAGCGTGTGTGTATTGGTATTAGGCTGCTCATGTTGGAATTTCTTTCACTCACACACAAATCTTGACGATGAAAATTGGATTGTGTACCGCCAGTTTCCCGTTATTTTCCGCCCTTAGCTCTGCGGCGGACTGTTCCTTTTTTATATTGCATTTGAAGGATTAGAATTTTGATTCAAAGATGCTCTTTTAATTAAAAAAAAATTAAGTAGCTCTAAACTTAAACTCCGACGCGTCTTTTTGTGTGACCACACCACACATAATTACTACATTTTTTAAAAGACTATCGGAGTTCTGCGGTATTAAAATACCACCTTGTGTCTCGATTGTTCTGAGGGTATCGATATTTTCTAGGTTCGGTCCATTTTTATTATCGATTGTCTACATGTTTTCGGATTTCGGATACGTTTCGGATTCGAATTTGAAATTTTGACCGTTTAATTTGAGTTTCGGCGGCTAAATTACCGATTGAAAAAAGTATTTTGGGAAAATCGGGGGGGAAATCGTGAACCAAGTAAAAAAATATATAATGTACACAATTATATATAATATGTTACGGAACTTGGACGGCGCCGGAGTACTCCCAATGTCCCTACAGCTTCCACAACATTAAACATCGATTACTATCGACGTCTCACTCTACAAATGCTAACATCTCTAACGAAAAGGTAAACAAAACAAAAATAAACAAATCGGGACAAATACGACGGAAAAGTGGCATAAGATCTGGCTGCCACAGCGTCCCCCCCTTTCTGTGGTGCCCCTAGTGTCGTGCCGGAATCACTGCCAGACGGTCTACGACCGGTCCATCTCCCCCAACAGGTAAATAACTTACTTCATCATTTTCAATTTGCCTCTTCAAATTTAATAATTACAACTTGTTTTCATTTCAGGTAAGAATGCTATGCCTATGGACCTGAGTGTTTCTTTCACTTTTAGGGATTCCCGCGACCAAATTTGCTGAACTGGACGAAGGGTGAGAAAAGACGGACGCAGGTAAATCAGCATCAATTTACAAAGGTAAGTACAATTTACAAATGAAAGATTCTTAAATAACTAGTTATGTGTGTTTTTGTAGGTGTAGAGTTGGCGGTCCGGAGATCGGTACCACGCCTTGGTTTGGCCACTGCGGACCGCGACGTGGGAGAGGCCGCGTGGTGAAGGACCACGGTCAGGGTCGCGACGCTGCGCTGCTCGGGTTCTACGTGCCCGGAACGGACTCACCGAGGTAACGTGGAATTTTGTTGTGGTTGTGCCGGTGGCTGTTGCTGCTGCCGGTGGCTGTCGCTGCTGCCTGCTGCTGTTGGTGGCTGAGCACTACCACGAGGTGTTTCTGCTGCCCTTCCTCCGAGAGGAAAATCGAAGAAAATCGAATAAAACTGCCGGGGCCCAATGTACTAGGGTCCCCGGTGGACCTAAAATAAATCAATTTTCACTTTATTTCCTAACTTTATTCGCACTAATTGCACTCTCACTCACTCTCACAAATAGAAAAATCACGTCGACATGGCTTTGATGTCTGGCAGCAACTAAACCCTATCCCTGACCTACGCAGTGTCATGCTCATCACGCCATATTCCCTTTCCCTCTCCCAAAAGTGGGTCATTGGACGAATCCAAGGCCATCCTAGCCATAAAATGATTGGTTTTGTGGTTAAAATAACACAATTTAGGTAATTAGATTTATAAAATACCAACTAAACTAAGACACCATCTAAATATATAATATTCTAATAGAGATGACAATTCTTACAAAACTCTGAGAACAATGTGTGGCTTTGTGTTTAAAGCCTAGTATCCAGATCGACGAAAACCGTACGCCAGTCATGAGAGAGAGCGAGAGGCAAACAGCTGGCGATCACTTTTCGTCGGGCCTTTTTTTCACGTCGTTTGTCGATCTGGATACTAGGCTTAAGCCTAGTACTCAGATCGACAAATGAGTATGCTAGCGTAAAAACTTTTATCTTTCCAGTGTGACCAAAATTTCGAGAGTTCATCAGGTTTGTTGACAAGCAGTTACAAGCAGTTGCGGTAGAGGTGCAGAAACATCGATGTTCGTGCCCATCGATGTTTTCAAAAAAAACATCGAGTAAAACATCGATGTTTAAAAAAGAAAAAAAAAGAAAAGGCAAAACAGTACAAACGATAACAATGAGGTTTATTTGAGATCATTTAAAGTGTCTATTTTTGTTCAGGAAAAGAAGTTGATCAACAACTACAGGTTTAAGCCTTGTTCTGCGATCAGATACAGTTTGTCCAGTTTTGCTGAACACCCTTTCAGACTCACAGGACGAGGCTTGTAAACAGAAATATTTTTTGCAACCAATTTTAATTCGTTGTCATCAGTTCTCTGTAAAAAGTATTTCTTATTTAACATGTTTGTCATAATTATAATTAAATCATACCTCCCAATGCTTTAATTCTAATTCTAACTAAATTTTGCGGCATTAGTTATTTTTCGCCAAATTATGAATGTATGTGTGTACAAGAAGGGAAGCGTGGGCTTGTAAAGAAGATATATAACTTACTTTTCAGTTAATTATCCATCTTGCCTTCGTCATCCATCAACGTCCACCAACACCACCAACTAGAAATCCTAAATATTATCAACAATTTTGTTAGTTGTTAGAAAAAAATTAAGAAATTAATTTACTTACAATTTGTTCGCACCGAGCGCAGAGTTGTTAAGCCTAGTCATAGAGTAAGAAACTATATAGAGGTTTCATTTGCTCTGCCCGTGCCTCTGCCAAAGCTCTGCTGAGAGCCATGTTCGAAGGTAACTTCTTCAAACTTTGGTTTCTCACCACTTCTAACATGTGCAAAGCACAAGCAATAGCATGGGGAATTCTCGCACCTATCATTAGGAATAAGATCGACCAGTGCAGCAATAAGAATTCACCATGGGCATCGATTCAAGCTCGATTCGAACAAATAAACAAGAGAGAACGCTATAGTCGGGTGCCCCGACAATCAGATACCCGTTACTCAGGTAAAGGGAGTGCGAGGGAGATGGAGATAGAAACTTTGATCACGCATAACTTTTTAACGAATGGTCCGATTTGAAAAATTTCTTCAACATTTCGATAGGTATTGATAAACACAATAAAAGTGCATTTTTACTTTTCCGAAATATATAAATTTTTAAAATCGTATATAAGCGATTGTGGGCGTTAAAGGGGGCGTGGCACTTTTTTGAAACAAACTTGCGCTGCTTAGGAACTCCTAGAATCTGCATGCAAAATGCCAATCTTCTAGCTTTTATAGTTTCCGAGATCTCAGCGTTCATACGGACAGACAGACGGACAGACGGACAGACAGACGGACAGACGGACATGGCTATATCGACTCGGCTAGTGACCCTGATCAAGAATATATATACTTTATAGGGTCGGAAACGCTTCCTTCTAGCTGTTACATACTTTTGCACGAATACAATATACCCTTTTACTCTACG
Source organism: Drosophila carrolli (assembly GCA_018152295.1). Classification (NCBI taxonomy): domain Eukaryota; kingdom Metazoa; phylum Arthropoda; class Insecta; order Diptera; family Drosophilidae; genus Drosophila; species Drosophila carrolli. The sequence goes on from JAECXJ010000276.1 coordinate 364,475, forward strand.
AGTAACGGGTATAAAAACTCTCTTTTTTTACGTTTTTCCCCTACGTGGCATCACTGGCAAAGTCACTCGAGAGCGCGGGCAGAGCAAATGAAACCTCTATATAGTTTCTTACTCTATGGCCTAGTATCCAGATCGACAAACGATTACGCTACCGTAAAAACTTTAATCTTTCCAGTGCGACCAAAAGTTTGAGAGTTCATCAGATTTAAGCGTGCTACGGTCGTACTGTCTATCAGCTGGGTTTGTTGACAAGCAGTTAAAATTCAAATATCGTATTTGCGGGAAAGAGCCTTTAAAAGATATTATCAAATACCTTGGCAAGAAAAGTCTGCTGCTGTACAAAGAAATTAAAAAAACAATACAATTTAAATTTAACAGTTTTTTTTTTAATTTACTGATAATTATTTGCTAATTTAAAGTTCATAGCTGCACTTTTATTGTGTTTTTTCGTACATTCTGGACCTAAAAAACATGTTGCTCTGACAAGAGGCCCCCCAGATAGTATTAATGTTATTTTGTCGTCACATGTAAACTCCTGCAATCGACTTTTGCGAGTTTTTTGAAAGAAAGAATTAAAACAATGTGTGATTTTTTGGTTCAATTAACTAGATGGTAATTAAAACATAATAACTACAAATTCGTAGAGGCTTATGACATTTGGTTTAAGAGCGATAGTTTACTTTAGTCATAGAGTAGTAATGTAATAATGGGACTCTAATGAAGTTCGATCGAACAAATAAAAAATGCACGTAGGGGAAAAACGGAAAAAAAAGAGAGTTTTCCATTTGTTCGATCGAACTGGAATCGAGTCCCATGGTGAATACCTATTGCTGCACTGGTCGCTCTTATTCCTAAGGATTGGTGCGAGAACTCCCCACAATATTGCTTGTGCCTCGCACATGTTGGGTGTGGTGAGAAACCGAAGTTGGCTTCGAACATGGCTCTCAGCAGAGCTTTGGCAGAAGTGCGGGCATAGCAAATGAAACCTCTATATAGATTCTTACTCTATGCTATGGTCTGTCTGTCTGTCTATCCATCCATCCGTCCGTCCGTTTCTACGCAATCTAGTTTATCAGTTTTAAAGCTAATTGGCTTGAAACTTTCCCAAAAGTTGTCTTTCTATTGCAGGTATTATATAAGTCGGAACGAGACGGATCGGGAGACTATATCATATAGCTCCCATAGGAACAATCGGAAAACAAATTCAAAAAAATTATAACAGTTGTGTTTCATTTTCTTTTTTTCCTTTGAGATTTGGTAATATTTAAATATTATGGAATTACGGTATTAATTAATTGAAAATCGGGCAACAATACATAAACAATAAACATATAGCTGCCATAGAAACGATGGCAAAATGCAGCCCAAAATCGACATAGCTTTATAGTTTTTAGAAATATAGGCATAGAAATCAAAATGTTTTGTTATAACTGCAAGGGTATATAAACTTCGACTTGCCGAAGTTTGCTTCCTTTCTTGTTTTCATTTAAGTTGCGAAATAATCTTAAAGACAGCGAAGAGTTTGAGAGATCATTATTCTACAAGTATTGAATTTAACATTTCAATAAGTCTAAGTAAAGCATTTAATAACTCTTTTGGTAATAACACAATTAGTTGCCTTTGTTTCGGCGATTAAGGCAGGCTGCCGGTGGCTGTCGCTGCTGCCTGCTGCTGTTGGTGGCTGAGCACTACCACGAGGTGTTTCTGCTGCCCTTCCTCCGAGAGGAAAATCGAAGAAAATCGAATAAAACTGCCGGGGCCCAATGTACTAGGGTCCCCGGTGGACCTAAAATAAATCAATTTTCACTTTATTTCCTAACTTTATTCGCACTAATCGCACTCTCACTCACTCTCACAAATAGAAAAATCACGTCGACATGGCTTTGATGTCTGGCAGCAACTAAACCCTATCCCTGACCTACGCAGTGTCATGCTCATCACGCCATATTCCCTTTCCCTCTCCCAAAAGTGGGTCATTGGACGAATCCAAGGCCATCCTAGCCATAAAATGATTGGTTTTGTGGTTAAAATAACACAATTTAGGTAATTAGATTTATAAAATACCAACTAAACTAAGACACCATCTAAATATATAATATTCTAATAGAGATGACAATTCTTACAAAACTCTGAGAACAATGTGTGGCTTTGTGTTTAAAGCCTAGTATCCAGATCGACGAAAACCGTACGCCAGTCATGAGAGAGAGCGAGAGGCAAACAGCTGGCGATCACTTTTCGTCGGGCCTTTTTTCACGTCGTTTGTCGATCTGGATACTAGGCTTAAGCCTAGTACTCAGATCGACAAATGAGTATGCTAGCGTAAAAACTTTTATCTTTCCAGTGTGACCAAAATTTCGAGAGTTCATCAGGTTTGTTGACAAGCAGTTACAAGCAGTTGCGGTAGGGGTGCAGAAAGATCAATGTTCGTGCCCATCGATGTTTTAGATGTTTTCAAAAAAACATCGAATGAAACATCGATGTTTAAAAAAAAAAAAGAAAAGACAAAACAGTACAAACGATAACAATGAGGTTTATTTGAGATCATTTAAAGTGTCTATTTTTGTTCAGGAAAAGAAGTTGATCAACAACTACAGGTTTAAGCCTTGTTCTGCGATCAGATACAGTTTGTCCAGTTTTGCTGAACACCCTTTCAGACTCACAGGACGAGGCTTGTGTACAGAAATATTTTTTTGCAACCAATTTTAATTCGTTGTCATCAGTTCTCTGTAAAAAGTATTTCTTATTTAACATGTTTGTCATAATTATAATTAAATCATACCTCCCAATGCTTTAATTCTAATTCTAACTAAATTTTTGCGGCATTAGTTATTTTTCGCCAAATTATGAATGTATGTGTGTACAAGAAGGGGAGCGTGGGCTTGTAAAGAAGATATATAACTTACTTTTCAGTTAATTATCCATCTTGCCTTCGTCATCCATCAACGTCCACCAACACCACCAACTAGAAATCCTAAATATTATCAACAATTTTGTTAGTTGTTAGAAAAAAATTAAGAAATTAATTTACTTACAATTTGTTCGCACCGAGCGCAGAGTTGTTAAGCCTAGTCATAGAGTAAGAAACTATATAGAGGTTTCATTTGCTCTGCCCGTGCCTCTGCCAAAGCTCTGCTGAGAGCCATGTTCGAAGGTAACTTCTTCAAACTTTGGTTTCTCACCACTTCTAACATGTGCAAAGCACAAGCAATAGCATGGGGAATTCTCGCACCTATCATTAGGAATAAGATCGACCAGTGCAGCAATAAGAATTCACCATGGGCATCGATTCAAGCTCGATTCGAACAAATAAACAAGAGAGAACGCTATAGTCGGGTGCCCCGACAATCAGATACCCGTTACTCAGGTAAAGGGAGTGCGAGGGAGATGGAGATAGAAACTTTGATCACGCATAACTTTTTAACGAATGGTCCGATTTGAAAAATTTCTTCAACATTTCGATAGGTATTGATAAACACAATAAAAGTGCATTTTTACTTTTCCGAAATATTTAAATTTTTAAAATCGTATATAAGCGATTGTGGGCGTTAAAGGGGGCGTGGCACTTTTTTGAAACAAACTTGCGCTGCGTAGGAACTTCTAGAATCTGCATGCAAAATGCCAATCTTCTAGCTTTTATAGTTTCCGAGATCTCAGCGTTCATACGGACAGACAGACGGACAGACGGACAGACGGACAGACAGATGGACAGACGGACATGGCTATATCGACTCGGCTAGTGACCCTGATCAAGAATATATATACTTTATAGGGTCGGAAACGCTTCCTTCTAGCTGTTACATACTTTTGCACGAATACAATATACCCTTTTACTCTACGAGTAACGGGTATAAAAACTCTCTTTTTTTACGTTTTTCCCCTACGTGGCATCACTGGCAAAGTCACTTGAGAGCGCGGGCAGAGCAAATGAAACCTCTATATAGTTTCTTACTCTATGGCCTAGTATCCAGATCGACAAACGATTACGCTACCGTAAAAACTTTAATCTTTCCAGTGCGACCAAAAGTTTGAGAGTTCATCAGATTTAAGCGTGCTACGGTCGTACTGTCTATCAGCTGGGTTTGTTGACAAGCAGTTAAAATTCAAATATCGTATTTGCGGGAAAGAGCCTTTAAAAGATATTATCAAATACCTTGGCAAGAAAAGTCTGCTGCTGTACAAAGAAATTAAAAAAACAATACAATTTAAATTTAACAGTTTTTTTTTAATTTACTGATAATTATTTGCTAATTTAAAGTTCATAGCTGCACTTTTATTGTGTTTTTTCGTACATTCTGGACCTAAAAAACATGTTGCTCTGACAAGAGGCCCCCCAGATAGTATTAATGTTATTTTGTCGTCACATGTAAACTCCTGCAATCGACTTTTGCGAGTTTTTTGAAAGAAAGAATTAAAACAATGTGTGATTTTTTGGTTCAATTAACTAGATGGTAATTAAAACATAATAACTACAAATTCGTAGAGGCTTATGACATTTGGTTTAAGAGCGATAGTTTACTTTAGTCATAGAGTAGTAATGTAATAATGGGACTCTAATGAAGTTCGATCGAACAAATAAAAAATGCACGTAGGGGAAAAACGGAAAAAAAAGAGAGTTTTCCATTTGTTCGATCGAACTGGAATCGAGTCCCATGGTGAATACCTATTGCTGCACTGGTCGCTCTTATTCCTAAGGATTGGTGCGAGAACTCCCCACAATATTGCTTGTGCCTCGCACATGTTGGGTGTGGTGAGAAACCGAAGTTGGCTTCGAACATGGCTCTCAGCAGAGCTTTGGCAGAAGTGCGGGCATAGCAAATGAAACCTCTATATAGATTCTTACTCTATGCTATGGTCTGTCTGTCTGTCTATCCATCCATCCGTCCGTCCGTTTCTACGCAATCTAGTTTATCAGTTTTAAAGCTAATTGGCTTGAAACTTTCCCAAAAGTTGTCTTTCTATTGCAGGTATTATATAAGTCGGAACGAGACGGATCGGGAGACTATATCATATAGCTCCCATAGGAACAATCGGAAAACAAATTCAAAAAAATTATAACAGTTGTGTTTCATTTTCTTTTTTTCCTTTGAGATTTGGTAATATTTAAATATTATGGAATTACGGTATTAATTAATTGAAAATCGGGCAACAATACATAAACAATAAACATATAGCTGCCATAGAAACGATGGCAAAATGCAGCGCAAAATCGACATAGCTTTATTGTTTTTAGAAATATAGGCATAGAAATCAAAATGTTTTGTTATAACTGCAAGGGTATATAAACTTCGACTTGCCGAAGTTTGCTTCCTTTCTTGTTTTCATTTAAGTTGCGAAATAATCTTAAAGACAGCGAAGAGTTTGAGAGATCATTATTCTACAAGTATTGAATTTAACATTTCAATAAGTCTAAGTAAAGCATTTAATAACTCTTTTGGTAATAACTCAATTAGTTGCCTTTGTTTCGGCGATTAAGGCAGGCTTGCACCTTGTTGGCGCCCAAAACCTGATTTTTTTCTAGAATTTATTTCTTGGAAAGTGTGGTAGGTATGGAAATAAAATTTTAGCCAGTTGTAGGGTACAGTTTATTGAAGCTACACAATTTTTTTGAGTGCGATCCAAGCGAAGGGGGAGGGGGAGTACCCAACAATGGCGGCATGTCCGCGAAAAACTCGTCCTCATGGCGGATTTTTTGGAATTTTAAGAAATAATCTGAAACGCAAAAAACGAATATATTCTTAATCTGTACACTTGTGCGCATGGCTTGAACTAGGATAATTAAAAAAACATGAAAAATGCTAAAATTATGAGCTTTTGAAAAAAAAATCGGTTTTTTCCTCATTTTTTCGTTACTCATTATTTTTTTAAATAAACATTTTTTAATATTTTCAAAAGATCCTAGTCTATGCCATGCACATACTTCTGAGGAACATGTATAAAAATTTCATAACGATTGCTCAATTTTTGCGACTTGTACGACTTCCGCCAACTCGAAAAACATGGTTTCGAGAAAAACGCGTTTGAAAATTTGCACTATAATAGCAACAATGTATGTCCGGTCCACCAAACGGCCGATAACTTTCGTAATTCAAGTGATTTCGACTTGAAATTTTAGGAGAGTAAAATTGAAACATGTATCTATACGCAACTGAAAAAAAAATTGACCTCACAAGGTGCAAGCCTGCCTTAAGAAAGGGAACTATTGGCAGTGCAAATGTATATTCATCTTCAAAATGACAACACATTTTTTGTTTGACTTGTTATAACCGTTTTTGATGGCTTTAGGGTTATTTGTTCTTAATTTTAAAAACTTACGCTCAGTCTTGCCAAGTTAGATATTTTGAAGTTATTAAAAATGTGTTAGTCTTTTTTTTAATTTGGCTATTATTGCTTTTGTGGTTATGTCCCATTACTATTACTATTAACATTTTGAATCTGATCACAAGAACAAGAAGCCCTATTAGAAAGTTAATAGTTTCCTAATAGCTAAAATCGGTAAAAAAAATTATATGTAAAAAAAAACTATTGGTAAAAAACTGGGTGCAAATCGTCCTAAAGTCTTAGGCTTAGCGATTTTTAAAACCCTAAAAGCCTGGGAGTCCGTTGGAGCCGAATCATAGACGAATCATAGATGTCGGAATCTGCGTTGAGGAGCTTTGTATGTCTTGCCACAGTCTTATTTAAAGTCATGTACATGCTTACAAACTCCTAAAACGGCTGTGCCTCTGTCTGCTGTTGTTAAACTTATAAAATTTCATTATGAATGGGAATGACCTTGTCCTTTCGGGAACCCCAATCTCATAATTTAAATAGCTTCCAATTTCGCATTTAGCTGGATGGCACAAGTACATGATAAATTATCTTTTCTATTTTAAAATTTCGTGTGCAAACATAGAGCAGCTAATTTCTGGTCATACGCGCTTTATTGTTTTCTTTATAAATCAAAGATTAATATTTTTACTTTTGGCATCATAAACATATCAGTTTGTAAGGATTACGATCTTAAGACGCCATATACCAAAATTAATGTAACTAGTACTCGCGTCGTTCTTGTCTGGTGCAAAATTTGGACGTTTAGATGTTTTGTCCAATTTAACGATTTCCTTAAGGGAATATTCTGTTCTGACAAATAACAAGAAAGGAAAGCTAACTTCGGGCGGAGCTGAAGTTGATATACCCTTGCAGAATATTCTGTAAATTATATTCCTAACTTTAAAAACACCAAAGTTATGGCATTTCCAATCGTTCAGTTATATGGCAGCTTTAGGATATAGTCGGCCTTATGAAATTTAGTAGGTCGGATTGATTGGCCAAAAATAAGACCTATAAAAAATCGCAACTTCCTAACTTTAAAAACACGAAAGTTATGACATTTCCGATTGTTCAGTTATATGGTAGCTATAGGATATAGTCGGCCGATTCCGTCCGTTCCGACTTATATACTGCGTGAAAAGGAACGAAGGGTATCTGCAAAATTTCAATTCGATATCTTTAAAACTGAGAAACTAGTTCGCGTAGAAACAGATAGACGGACAGACGGACATGCTTATATCAACTCAGGAAGCGATCCTGATCAAGAATATATATACTTTATAGAGTCGGAGATGTCTCCTTCACTGCGTTGCACATTTTTGACAAAAATTATAATACCCTCTGCAAGGGTATAAAAAGTCTCTGCAGTCCCGATATTCATCACAGCGTTCGGCGATGCCGGCTTCTCAGTCGTTAAGCCTAGTACTCAGATCGAAAAACAAGGTCGCCAGCGGAAAAACTTATGTCCGTCACTGACTTAGCGGCGATGGCGGAACGGTAGAATTTTGAACATGAGGGCTGCTTTTATTTATTGATTTTACCGCTATTTAGGCACCTAATCGAAAACTTTTAAATGCAGAAATATAAAAAAAAAGAAAATTCTTACTATACAGCTTCTGGCCGAGGTTCCTTGGATAAGATTTAAAAATTAAGAAGTCAGTCTTTTTCGGATTGAAACCGAGATCGGTCATATCTAAGGATTAAAAGTAAAAGTGTCTTGATGTATAAGTGAGTTAGTGAATTAAGGTCAATTAAGCCTAGTACTCAGATCGACAAACGAGTATTCTAGCGTAAGAACTTTAATCTTTCCAGTGTGACCAAAATTTCGAGACTGTCAGTCAGCTGGGTTTGTTGACAAGCAGTTAAAATTCGAATATCGTATTTGCGGGAAAGAGCCTTTAAAAGATATTATCAAATACCTTGGCAAGACAAGTCTACCGCTGTACAAAGAAATTAAAAAACAATACAATTTAAATTTAACAGTTTTTTTTAAATTGTTTGCTAATTTAAAATTCATAGCTGCACTTTTATTGTGTTTTTCCGTACATTCTTGACCTAAAAAACATTTTACATTGACAAGAAGCACCCCAGATAGTATTAATGTTATTTTGTCCTCACATGTAAACTCCTGCAATCGACTCTTGCAAGTTTTTTGAGTTTGTCACTCCATTTCTTATAATGTTCAGTGATTCACGCCAAAAGATTAAATTTTTTAAGCCTAGTATTCAGATCGACGAAAACTGAACGCCAGTCATGAGAGAGAGCGAGAGCATCTATCTGAGTACCGACGTGAAAAAAGATCCGACGAAACGTGAACGTCAGCTGTTTGCCTATCGCTCTCTCTCATGACTGGCGTACGGATTTCGTCGATCTGAATACTAGGCTTTACCAATAAAATAAAATTTGAAATAAAAATTATATTTTTTTAAATCAACTTTAACGATCTAAATCAATTTGCACTCGACTTCAAAAAAGCCTTTGACTTTGACAAATTGAACTTAATCCTAACCGGGATTCTACACAGCTATCTTACGCAAAGATCTTTTTTCGTCTGCAGCCCTGATGGTCCAGAACGATTACTTATATAAAAATTAACAGCAGGTGTTCCTCAAGGATCAATTCTAGCTCCTGCACTATATAATATACATCCAAACTAATCCTCGACTGCTCGCATTCAGCCATTAAGGGGGAAAAACCAGTTTAGATGGTTCAAAAAATTGTTTTTTTTATGCATAAATTGTAAGTACAACTATTCAAGAATTTTTCTTAAGTTTCAAAACGAAATTCCAATTAGTTCCGATGATATGACCACTCAAGTAAACATCAGTCGATTCAGTGCCGAAGCGCGGTTGATTGCATTTTTGAAATGCGTTTTTCTAGATACGACGTACTTTCCACTTGCGGGAATCCTAACTCGAAAAGTTAATGACGAATCGAACTGAAAATTTATGTGCATATTTTTTATTCAAGTCAAAAATATTAACCAAACTCTGGAATGATATTATTAAGTATATTTATTTTTATATATTTGTTATGTAAGAAAGGTAAGAAAAATTATATAAAAACATGTCATTTTGTTCAAACACCTTCAAAACATTCAATTTTCAACTATTTCGGACAGAGTTTGGTTCATATTCTTAGAAAATATGTTACTAACAAGGGAAAAAAATTTAGATCAAAACTGCGACCTCCACGTGTCCCGCAAGGGTCAACTCTGATGGCGATCGTCAATGGACACCACCCTTTAAGTCCCCCAATTCCGGCGGAAATGACTTACCAAAAGTGTAGTTCCAAATAGAAACAAAATACCCTCCAAGTTTAAAAAAATTTGAATTATTTTTTTGTCATTAAAAAAATTACACTCGAATTTCGGCCTCCTAAACTGGTTTCTCCCCTTAAGATTTGAGCACTACGGAGGTAGTATTTCAAAAATGCATTTGAAAAAACGACTCCCAACACTTTGAAGAATTTCTCAACTCAAAGAGCGCTACATCAGCTTTAAAGACGTTTATTCAAGGACTTAAACTCAACATTGTATACAAATCGTATCCACATTTTTTGAGAAAATCGCTTAACAGTGGGCAAACGCCTAAATCAGCCCATACAAAAAAAGGACTAAAAAAACTGAATTAGAAAAAAAGTCCTTCACAGAGCGTGTGCCGAAATGCCGTGCATATACAGCTGTGTAGTGCTTACAACCTGCACCTTTAAGAATAAAAAATACTATTACCAACACTACTTTGATAACAAGTTTTTTTCATAAAGGCTTAGTGTATTTAATTATAATTAATACAACTTTTTTTTTCATTTGGGTAACTGAAACATTTTAGAAGATATAGCTTATAGGAGACTATATCATAAGTCGAAAAAAAAATATTATAACAGTTGCTTTTAATTTTTTTTTGTTCTTTGGGATTTGGTAATATTTAAATATTATGGAATTATGGTTTTAATTAATTGAAAATCGGGCAACAATATCATATAGCTGCCATGGAAACGATGGAAAAATGCAGCGCAAGATCGACATAGCTTCATTGTTTTTAGTAATATAGGCATAGAACCGAAATGTAGTCGATTTGAAATAATATAATGGGGATGAACACAGCTGCTGGGTTACACGTGCGCTAACACATGTACATATATGTATATCTACATATATCTAACAAGAAAGGAAAGCTAAATTCGGGCGGAGCCGAAGATGATATACCCTTGCCGAATAATCTGTAAATTATATTCTCCAAAATTATTCATATGATGCATTCTTAATACTTATAAAAAATCCCAACTTCCTAACTTTACAAACACCAAAGTTATGTCATTTTCGATCGTTCAGTTATATGGCAGCTATAGGATATAGGTCGGATTGATCCCAACATCCTAACTTCACAAACACCAAAGTTATGGCATTTCCGATCAATCAATAGTCGGCCGATCCCGGCCGTTCCGACTTATATACTGCGTGCAAAGGAACGAAGGATGTTTGCAAAGTTTCAGACAGACGGGCATGCTTATATCAACTCAGGACGCGATCCTGATCAAGAATATACATATATACTTTATAGGGTCGGAGATGTCTCCTTCACTGCGTTGCACACTTTTGACCAAAATTATAATACCCTCTGCAAGGGTAAAAAATCTCTGCAGTCCCGATATTCATTACAGCTTTCGGCTATGCCGGCTTCTCAGTCGTTAAGCCTAGTACTCAGATCGAAAAACAAGTTCGCCAGCGGAAAAACTTATGTCCGTCACTGACTTAGCGGCGATGGCGGAACGATAGAATTTTGAACATTAGGGCTGCTTTTGATTTTCTCGCTATTTAGGCACCTAATCGAAAACTTTTAAATGGAGAAATATAAAAAAAAGAAAATTCTTACTATATAGCTTCTGGCCGAGGTTCCTTGGATAAGATTTTAAAATTAAGAAGTCAGTCTTTTTCGGATTAAAACCGAGATCGGTCATATCTAAGGATTAAAAGTAAAAGTATCTTGATGTATAAGTGAGTTAGTGAATTAAGGTCAATTACCAATAAAATAAAATTTGAAATAAAAATTATATTTTTTTAAATCAACTATAACGATCTAAATTAATTTGCACTCGACTTCAAAAATGCCTTTAATGCCGTGTGGACAAACGGGTTAATCTATAAGATTTCCCAAACATTCAAATTTAACTTAATCTTTACCGGGATTCTACACAGCTATCTTACGCAAAGATCTTTTTTCGTCTGCAGCCCTGATGGTCCAGAACGATCAATTATATGACAATTAACAGCAGAAGTTCCTCAAGGATCAATTCTAGCTCCTGCACTATATAATATACACCCAAACTAATCCTCGACTGCTCGCATTCAGCCATTAAGGGGGAAAAACCAGATTAGATGGTTCAAAAAATCGATTTTTTTATACCCTTGCAGAGGGTATTATAATTTTGGTCAAAAGTGTGCAACGCGGTGAAAGAGACATCTATCCTATATATTTTTGATCAGGATCACCTCCTGAGTTGATATAAGCATGTCCGGCTGTCCGTCCGTCTGTCCGTCTCTCCGTCTGTCTGTAACTACGCAAACTAGTCTCTCAGTTTTAAAGATATCGAATTGAAACTTTGCACACACCCTTCTTTTCTTCGCAATTCCAATTAGTTCCGGTGATATGAGCACTCAAATAAACATCAGTCGATTCAGTGCCGAAGCGCGCGGTCGTTTGACCCAAGCGGTTGCATTTTTGAAATGCGTTTTTCTAGATACGACGTTCTTTCCACTTGCGGAAATCCTAACTCGAAAAGTTATTGACGAATTGAACTGAAAATGTATGTGCATATTCCTTATTCAAGTCAAAAATATAAACCAAACTCTGGAATGATATTATTAAGTATATTTATTTTTATATATTTGTTAAGTAAGAAAGGTAAAAAAAATTATATAAAAACATGACATTTTGTTCAAACACCTTCAAAACATTTAATTTTCAACTATATCGGTCAGAGTTTGGTTCATATTCTTAGAAAATATGTTACTGACAAAGCAAAAAAAATGTATGATTTCAGATCAAAATTGCGACCTCCAGGTGCCCCGCAAGGGGTCAACTCTGATGGCGATCGTCAATGGACACCACCCTCTAAATCCCCCAATTCCGGCGGAAATGACTTACCAAAAGTGTAGTTCAAAATAGAAATAAAATACCCTCCAAGTTTAAACAAATTTGAATTATTTTTCTCATTAAAAAAATCACACTCGAGTTTCGGCCTCCTAAATTGGTTTCCCCCCTTAATATATGCAGACGATGTACTCCTTCCAGCTTCAGGACCTAGAATTGCAAGTGCAGAAACGGACCTTAATTCGTATCTCGATCAAGTATGCGCATATTTCAAGAAATGGCGCTTAAAGTTAAACACGGACAAATGTCAAGGCTCTACTTTAGTAAATACTAAGTCATATACAGTGGCTCAAAGCTTATTTCGTGCAGACGTAAACTTGAAATTCAAAACTATACGGAATATGAAAGAGATTTAAATGCAGTTATGTTTGGTAGTTTTTTGGCATTTATTAAGGCACATTATTTTTAAACTCTATTAGATAACACTTAAAACTAAGAAAAACTAAAAATATTGATTTGTTTTATGTCACAGCTTATTTCGTACAAAAAATTAAAAAATTTCTAAGCGATCGAACTAAGTTTAAGGAAAGTTTTAATCAATTCATATCTACAGTTTCCTTGAAATCAATACTTTCTCATGATCACGTCGACTCTCTTGGTGATGCTGATCAAGATTATATATACTTTATAGGGTCGGAAATATCTCTTTCACCGCGTTGCAAACTTTTGACTGAAATTAATACCCTCTGTAAGGAGAAAACTTACACATTGACATATGCTATGCGCAAAGTTTAACTTTTATAACTTGTATTGACGAATAAATTGAATAAATTAAATATCGAAAATAAAGTAATGAACTATTTCAACAATTTCCCCAAGCCAAAGTAGTTATGACAGATAATGAACCGAGCTTTACATCCGCCCATTGTAAATACTTTGCACAAAGGTGTGGATTAACTTTACACTACGCAGACCTGAAGCACAGTACCTCAAACGGGCAGGTTGAAAGGGCACATTCGACACTAACAGAATTAGCACGCTGCACGAAAGACGGATTTATTGAGCGGCGAAATTGGAAAAAAAAAACTCCGTGTGTATGCTGCGGAATTTTGTTTGCGACTGACGCTTGATAAATGAAGAAGAAACAAATTGTATACATATTTGGCTACACCTAATTCGTTAGAGCGAGAGGAATATAGGAGCCCCGCGATCTGTACTTATACATATACTGGCGTGCATTGCCCTACAAGAAAAATATACTGGGCCTTTATTTTCTACACCATTCCTCAATGCAAGCATTCTACCAAAAAATATTCAGTACATATTTAACATCTCTCTAAATTCTACATGTTTCGTCTTCAAAAGGTTCTTAGTCAAAATATCTGCTATCATTTCAGTTGTACATTTGTATTTTAACAAAACTTGACCTTCCTTCTCTCTCAAAAAATGATGACGTATGTCAATATGCCTCGTTCTGGAATGGTACACAGGATTCTTGGTTAACGCCTGTGCGCTCAGGTTATTTCCATAGACGACGACCGGTGTGTTGTCGTCTCCGCAGCGGATTTCCAAAATCAGCCTTCGCATGACTATCGCCTCCTTGAACGCCACCGATAATGCCAGGTACTCCGCTTCAGTACTACTTTGCGCCACGCTTCGCTGCTTCTCCGAACGTTAAGAAATTGGACCACCAGCCAACATAAAGATGTATCCAGTGTAGGACTTCCTGTCTAGCCTGTCGCCTGCCCAATCCGCATCCACATATCAACGGAACTGTTGACCACACTGCTGATAGTGTAATTTCCAGTCAATAGTCGACGAGAGATATCTCAACCCATGCCTTATGTCAGACATGACGGTTTTGATTCCGCTGAGCCAACTTCGAAATGGAATACAGTATGCCTGGCCTTGTTGTAAGTGCTAGCCACATAAGCTCTCCCACTACAGATTGATAAACTGTTGGATCAACTCTTTTGCACTGATCGCTCGTGCAATCTACTTGGAAACCTGCATTCAAAGGTGTCTTCGCCGACTTGCAATCTTCGCTGCCATGATTACGCAATAAGTCCTTGATGTATTGCGAATGTCCCAACGTAATCGTTGTCACAGGCAACAAATCCCGAATTCTGCAGAACTCCATTCAGCTTTTCGTTCCAGGCCCTTCCTGACTGCTTCAAACCATATTTTTTTCTTAGCAACAGCACCTTCTCAGGATTCTTCTCATCAAGATATCCTTCGGGGTGCTTTGCCACCAAACGGGCCTTGAAACGTTCTATTCGACCGTCATTGTCCCGCTTCACGTTGAACACCCACTTGCATCCTATTGCTCGCTGATCCTTCGGTAAATCGACAATCTGCTAAGTCTGATTGGCGACCAGAGAATTATATTCACTATTCCTGGCTTCACGCCACTCTGGTGCATGCGTACAACTTAAAACCTCTGTGAAAGTTAGCGGAATTGGAACATTTTCCGAAACAAGAGCACTTAAGATGTTATACTGCTTCTTGGGACGACCAGGTTTTCCCGTCCGGATGATTTTGGGGCGACCAGGTCCTCTAAGCGGCTCCTCTTTCACCTCCACATCCTTCTCTTCAGCACTCTCGTACTGATCTGAGCTCTCGCTGAAGCTGCCGTTCTCTATGGATAAGTGTTCCTGCTTTCTGCAATCTCATCCGGCAGGGGGGTTTCCTCGAGTTCCTCCAGATCCACCAAAACTACATCACCTTTGGATGTCGCAGCATGATGCTCGTCAAACAAAACATCACGTTTCTCCACCAGTTGTCGAATTACTGGGTCGTACAATCGATATCCTTTGGCTGCAACCAAGTACCCAACCATAATGTACTCCTTGCCTTTGGGTTGAAATTTGCTACCCTTCCTTGGGCCTTTGTCCAGAGCGACTGCAATAGATCCAAATACTTTTAGATGCTTTACACAAGGCTTCTTAGCCGTCCACGCTTCCATAGGAGTCATACTCTCCACCGCGCTAGTAGGGGATCGGTTTCGCAGATAAACCGAAGTGTTGACTGCCTTCGCCCAAAAAACATCTCCAAGTCCGGCCTGAACCAGACGGCACCTTACATCTCCACCAGCGGGGAGTATTGTTAGTTGTTTGGCAATTCCGTGGTAGCTGAGACATTCGTCGAACTGCTTGTTGACAACTTCTCCACCATTATCGCTTCGCAGACATTTGAGTCTTTTGCCTGTCTGCCGTTCAACTAGGCTCTTGAACTCGATAAACTTTGACAGCACCTCGTTCTTCCCACGCAGAAAATATTAAAAAATCCTTCTGAATTTGTCGTCAATGAAGGTCAGAAAATACTTGGAACCTCCCAGAGACTGTGTCGGGAAAGGTCCACAAACATAGAGTAAGAAACTATATAAAGGTTTCATTTGCTCTGCCCGCACTTCTGCCAAAGCTCTGCTGAGAGACATGTTCGAAGCTAACTTCGGTTTCTCACCACACCCAACATGTGCAAGGCACAAGCAATAGTGGGGAGTTTTCGCACCAATCCTTAGGAATTAGAGCGACCAGTGCAGAAATAAGTATTCACCATGGGACTGGAATGAAGCTCGATTCGAACAAATGAAAAACTTTCTTTTTTTCCGTTCTTCCCATGCGTGGCATCACTGGCATAGTCACTCGAGAGCGCAGGCAGAGCAAATGAAAGCTCTATATAGTTTCTTACTCTATGTCACAAACATCTGCATGTATCAGTTCCAACAGCTCCTCAGCCCGATTACGTGTTGCCGTTGGGAAAGGCTGAACATGGATTTGGCTGACCATGCAGGTTTTGCAGGTAATACTTGCTAGCAGACAAATATGTTCAATACCGCGAATAATCCCTTTGTTTACCATTTCTTCCATGCTACAGAAATTAATGTGTCCGTACCTCTTGTGTAGCAAACCACCATCAACGGCTACCATACCAAAACATTTACTTCGCACGCCGTCAAATAAATACAAAATACCAATCTTATTGGCTTTCACGATGCATTCTCCATCTTGCAAAACCTGGGCTTTCTCTCTATCAAAGAACACCTTGCACCTGTTCTGCACAGCACTGCTCACTGACATAAAATTTCCGGTCATCTTTGCAAAGTAGAGTAAATTTTTTAGCATCAAAACGCACAGGGCTGTCTCGATTTTGACGTCACCTTTTCCTTCGGCTTGAAGGAAACCAGCATCAGCCAGTCCGATCTGTTCAGTGTGCTTATTAAATTTTGTGAATAGCCCTCTTTCACAACACATATGGCTTGTCGCGCCACTGTCCAAGCACCACATTGAGTTTTTTAAGTTATTGACTTCACAGGCATGCAGCAGGCTGCTTTGTCGGTTCACCATATTTTTTGATACCATGCGTTGGTTGCCGTCTTCACTACTCACGGCACGACACTGGGACTTTATGTGACCCTGCTCACCACACTTAAAGCAAACGATATTTTTTCGGATTTTCTTCCCATTCCCCTTTGTCTGCGAGTATTGTGGCTTCTGTGGTGCGATGAATGCCCTTGAATTATCCACTCGCTCTTCTGCTACTCCTTTTCTTTCGCTCCCTTCTTTCAACTTAATATTGAGAACTTCAAACCAAGGCAACTTGTCTCGTGTTTCCATTGCCACCACGAAATGCTCAAACTGCTCTGGAAGACTCGACAGCAAAACGATAGTTCGTAGTTCATCGTTTAGCTCTATTCCAACTCCAGCTTGGTGATCCAGAATTTCTGCAAATTCGCTTATATAGGTAGACATGCTTTGCCCCTGCTCCATCCGTTTGTTGAGTAGTTTCTTGTACAACTGTACCTTCCGTATAGGTCCGCTTGGCTGATTTACCTCCTTTAGCTTCGTCAATGCCTCCACCGCAGTCGAACAATTCTTGATGTATGCCAATTGAGATGTCTTTACATTCAATGTAATTGTTGCAAGCGCCTTATTGTCCAAGGCCAGCCAATTCACTCCCTCTGGAATATTCGATTCCGTTAGTTCTCCAGACGTAACACTCCACAGACCGGAATGCACCAACACAGATCTTATCTGTATTTTCCAGGTGTCATAGTTCGTCTCCTCTAACTTGTCGATTTGATAAAGAGCACTCATTGTTTTTAATCCTGAGTCACACACCGCACGATTACCTTTAAAACGTCTTTAATTTCATTTATGCCTGGGCCCATAACCTACTGAGCGGCAAAATTGGAAAAAAAAACTCCGTGTGTATGCTGCGGAATTTTATTTGCGACTGACGCTTGATAAGTGAAGAAGAAACAAATTGATATACATATGTGGCTTACACCTAATTCGTTAGAGCGAGAGGAATATAGGAGCCCCGCGATCTGTACTTATACATATACTGGCGTGCATTGCCCTAAAAGGAAAATTTACAGGGTTTTTATTTTCTACTTTATTTACTAACCGATTATTCTGAAATTAAAACAGCACTGAAATTATTCACAAAGATAATATTAAGAATTAATAAATTATTTTTTTTAACTTACAGAAAATGCATTCCTTATACCTATTTTATCAATCGTAATATTGGCCAGTTCAGAAATAATTGATTACTCGAACCATGATTTTTTTCTGTTTAAAGACAACAAGGATGTTCTTACCTATGAATCGTACAACGATTTATTCTACGCAACTAATTTAAATTTTTATAACGAAATAATAAATATAGAATCAGATAATATAAAAAGGGATTCAAATAAAAGATCACAAAGGGAAATTAAATACGACATAGAAGTAATCGAATTAATTTTATCTCAGTTAATATCAGCTAGATCAAAAAGGGGTATAAATGAGTTAGGCACTGTATGGAAATGGGTGGCTGAAACTCCAGATCATGATGATTTCATTAGTACAAAATAAAATCAATGACTATTATAAATTCCAAATTGTTTAAAGAAATAGAATCGCTTTCCGAAGATTTTAAAAAGGTTTTTATTGATCAAGATTTAGCACTAAGAAAGCGATTAACAATTGTTCACTCTAAGAACACTAATTGCCATAGATTTAAGACTTTACGAGCTCTGTTTATGTCAATATGTAAATCAAAATTGAGCTGTAAATAACGATCTGTAACTTAAAACCTACAAGAGTGCAGTGCCGAACAATTGTAATCTTAAGTACAGGCCACTTGAGCCTGACATTAATTATATATTAATTATTAATAATAGTTAGTGTTTACCTAAACAGAGACTTAGAAAAATAAAATCAGATTTAATCTAGAACTCAACAAATGTGGATGTTTTTTCATCTTGCTTTGGTCAAGGCATTTACAACATTTGACCTAGGAAATTTGATTTAATTAATACTATCACCCTTGCAAAAATTGATGTTTTTAATACAAAAATGTTTATTAATGAAGATATAAAATAAATATTAAAACACGAACAAAAGCCAGTAATTATCGTTGACTTAATGGATATCTCAGTGTTCAAAATTGCACTACATAAAAAACTTTTAATAATTTATATAATAATAAAATACAGATGCGCTCGAACATTACACAAACTGATGGAAAACAAGAGAGAACGCTATAGTCGGGTGCCCCGACTATCAGATACCCGTTACTCAGGTAACATTTCGATAGGTATTGATAAACACAATAAAACTGCATTTTTACTTTTCCGAAATATTTAAATTTTTAAAATCGTATATAAGCGATTGTGGGCGTTAAATGGGGCGTGGCGCCTTTTTGAAACAAACTTGCGCTGCGTGGGAACTCCTAGAATCTGCATGCAAAATGCCAATCTTCTAGCTTTTATAGTTTCCGAGATCTCAGCGTTCATACGGACAGACAGACGGACAGACAGACGGACAGACAGACGGACAGACGGACATGGCTATATCGACTCGGCTAGTGACCCTGATCAAGAATATATATACTTTATAGGGTCGGAAACGCTTCCTTCTAGCTGTTACATACTTTTGCACGAATACAATATACCCTTTTACTCTACGAGTAACGGGTATAATTATTAATAAGTAATCAAGTCGCAAAATGCGAAAATACATATTAAAAAAGTCTACATTTATGAATGAACTCTTTAATATTTTTTTTTGTTTTAACATTTGCATTTTTTGTATTGGATCTTCTCTGAATTGAGACTAACAATAAGTATATTGAATCTTAAATTAAAAACTATCTGACAGTCAAGGTGACTGGCGCGAGATTTAGGGGCTCTAATAACTTTTGCTGAGCTGGAAGGTCATTGCGTTGCAATCGGGTGCGGTTGAAAACCCTGGCTAGGCCCCTGGCGAGCTGGTTTGGATGAGAAGTTAGCTTGGTGTGGTAGGATATTTGATATTTTTGATATTGATATTTTGATATTTCATCTTTTACGGGTAGAATGCCAAGATCTCTGTGGATGTTGTCGTTCCGAACATACCAAGGTGCCCCAGTGATAGTTCTCAAAATGTTTGATTGTGCTCGCTGAATAATGTCGATGTTACTACTGCTCGCGTTACCCCACAATTGGGAGCCGTAGGTCCAGACTGGCTTAAGCATTGAATTGTAGAGCAGGACCTTGAAGTCCAGGCAGAGGGGGGAGCGCGCGTTTATAATGGAGACTGTTTGATTTTAGTTTTAGGTGAATTTTCTTAGCTTCGATATGTCTCCGCCATGTAAGTCTCCTGTCAGCTTGTGGAAGTGGCGTGTTATTCAGGGTTAGCGGGGGACACGTTTGTCTGTTAAGAGTAAACGTTATGTGTTTACACTTTTGCGCATTTAATTTTATACGCCTGTCTGATAAGCACCATTCCACTACAACGAGATTATCAGCTAGTAGTGCTGTTGCCTGAATTGGGCATTTGGACCGACTTATGATCGCGGAATCGTCTGCGAATGTAGAAGTAGTTAGCCGCTCGTTCGTGGGTATATCTGCGGTGTAGAGGAGAAATTGAGTTGGACCAAGGGCGCTACCTTGGGGAACTCCAGCCTCTATAGCGTAGTCGTCGGATGTTGTAGTGTTGCATCTGACGACGAAGGCTCTGTTGTAAAAGTACAATTCAAGTATTCTGTGAGTGTTTCCCGGCAGGATCGTTCTGATTTTATGCATAAGGCCATCAAGCCAGACTCGGTCGAAAGCCTGTGCAACGTCAAGGAATACCGCACTGCAGTATTCCCGAAGCTCGAATGCAATCCGTATTTCTGTTGTTAGTCTGTTGACTTGCTCTATTGTTCCATGGCTTTCTCGAAAGCCAAACTGGTGTGCTGGAATAACGTTGTGCTCTTTTAGATATGGGATTATGCGCGTCAAAAGGTATTTTTCGAGAAGTTTTGACAGACACGAGAGTAAACTTATCGGTCTGTACGAAGCTGGTATTGTGTGATCTTTTCCTGGCTTTGGGATCAATATGATTGTCGATTTTTTCTATTTTTTTGGAAAATAGCCAAGTCGTGTAATCCCGTTAAAGAGTTTACAAAAAACCTCAACTGCACAGTTTGGAATGAGAAGATTAGGTACAAGCCCGGAGTAGCTAACGTAGTTGCAGATGCGTTATCCCGAGCCCCTGCAGAAATTAATTCAATCAGCTCCTCAGGATCAGTCCATAGCGATGAAGGCTCCTCATATTTTCGGGAGAAGCTCCAATCAATTTATTTAAAAAACCAAATATACTTACTGACAGCTGACAGAGATTCCTATAGTTTCAAAATATCATTTTCAACATACCACAGATATATAATAAAACAAAATTCTTACACAGAAGAAAAACTTATAGCAATTTTAACTACCAGTGATGCAACACTCGTTGTGAACGACGACCAGGTGAACGAATTGTTAACCACAGGGCAGATAGAACCGTCCAAAAGCCCATACAGTGCACCCATCGTCTTAGTACGTAAAAAGAATGACGAGTGGCGGATGTGTGTTGACTTCCGACAATTAAACGCGAGGTCAATACCAGACGCGTATCCGACACCTCGTATTAATTATTTCCTAGAGGGACTCAGCCAGGCCCGAGTCTTGTCGACATTAGACCTAAAAAGTGGCTACTAGCAAATACCCATGGCCTCAGATATATGTATATGTTGTAACGATCCTGCTGTTTAAACATTTTTATTTATGTCAGGAGTGGAGTCCACTTAGGTCTTCCAGGTGATGAGAGAGAAGCTTGGAGGCCACTTAGGTCTTCCAGGGTGTTGGAGCCCAATTCCTGAATTAGTTGAATTTTATCTTCTCCAATGTTATTTCTTGGAATGTTAACAGATTTAGTATATTTTTATAATTCGAACGGTCACTTTGTAAGACCATCCTGGAAGAAGGCTTTTTGGTAATTTTTAGTGTGTATAAGAAAGAGAAGAACGACGAAAGTAATAAACTGAAGCGCAAAAAACGTGGACAATAAGGCTTTTACTTTACAACAACCGTACCCGAAGAAATTCGGCTGATTTACTCAGAGAAAGGTCTGAACATAATTTGGCGACCGTGACAGGACGAGCGATCCGTCCGACAGTGTCAAGTTGTTGGTGTTGTACAGGCCACGCTATTAATTTCCACCAGACCACAAAAGCGTCTCGCAGCGAAGTTCAGGCAAAAGCGCCGCAACACAAGCCAACCAGCGCGCTCATCTTAGGACACACCAAAGGCATTGGAGAAACATCCAGAAGACGATCGTGGCAACAATCCCAGCTCGTATACAAGGCGGATCATCCACGTGGACTGGTGCTCCATCCAACTCACACAATCATGTAGTGAGTACCCGTAAGCGAGAGAACATAACCTCAATGTTATTTACTTCAATAAATCATTATTACGCAACAAATATTCTGTCCGCATAGGTTGTGATTGAGATTCATTGTTATTTTCTGTAGCTGTAGTGTTCAGTTGGTAGGCCAAATTTAACTAGCTCCATTTAGCGTTCTATTTGTCAGAGATAGAAGTTATACCAGATTTGCCGCACAATGGTTGACCCAGGCGATGCTGCCGCTGGAAGCGAAGTCAACACCAGCAAATTAGTATCCCTCCGGCATCAACGGACTACGATTACGCGAAACATGACCAATTTGAAGACCAAACTCGATAAGGAGAAGGAGACTTTAAACGTGCCAGCTTTAGAATGTTATCTTCAAATACTAGAAAGGCACTTTCGTTAACTTTCCACAACTCAAGGCCAAATTGAAAATCTACACAGTGCCGACACCGAGCGAAGCAGTTTGGATGAGCTGTTCGTGGAAATTAAAGCAACGCTGTTGGCCGCAATATCAAGGAAACGTCGGGCAAGCATTCCAGGAGACACGACATTGAATAGTTCATTCAATTCGTCAGTCATGCATCACAATCGTCTGCCAAATCTGAAGTTGCCGAGCTTCGACGGAAAATACGCAAACTACAAACGTTTCGCTGGTGCATTTTCAAATCTCGTGGAAACGGATAGTGACCTTTCGAATATCGACAAGTTTACCTAACTGCTCAATTGCTTAACTGGGCCAGCTCATGAGGTAGTACAATCATTCCAGATTACCGAGGAAAACTACTTGAAGGCAATGGATCGGTTGAGGCAGCGATACGATAACGACGTGTTAATTTTTCTAGACTACATTTCAAATTTGTTTGCAGTTCCAACCATCGAGAATGCCAATGCAGCCAAGCTTCTAAACGTCGTCGATACGATATCCGCAATTCGATCGTCAGTGCTCTCACTTGTATCAGCAGCAAACGAAATGGATGCAATCATAATTCATCTGATGCTAGGCAAACTGGATCCAGAGACAAAAATGCAGTATCAAGAAGGGCAGAGTTACGATCAATTACCATCCTGGGACGATTGCTGCGGATTTATAACTCGCCGGTGTCAATATCTTGAAGCACCGGAAAGGGATCACCCCGTAGGTGGAACCGACATACCCACGCTATCATCATCGAAGCAACCACGCAAATCGAAGGCGTTTATGACCGTTAACGCAACCTGCGTTTATTGCAAGGGTTCATCTCACTACATCTCTAGTTGCACAGCTTTCAACAAGTGCCACCCAAACGAGCGCACCAGCTTTGCAAAACGCACACACCTGTGCCTAAACTCCCTAAGGCCAAATCACATTCTGAAGGAGTGCAAATCGAAATCGCGTTGCAAGATGTGCCACGCATCACATCATACGCTGCTCCACGAGTCCAGCCACTTAGCAACGTCGTTTTCATCCATAGAAAATCCTCAGGACCAACGTAACGTAGCAATCTAACACAACCAAGAGTCTGTACAGCTTAATTCAAACGTCGCCCTGTTAACGCGAGCATCTAAGCAGGGAGTTTTACCAACAGCTGTCAAACAGATCAAGGACGTGACCGGCAATTATCAACTAGTTCGCGCTCTACTAGATTTTTGCTCCGAGGTCAATTTAATCACCGAGGAAACCGCCAAGTGACTAAACCTCCATAAAGCGCGGGTTTCTCAGGCTGTCAGCGGGATATCGGAGGCTTCGCGAACCAATTCATTACACTGTCTTCGCCACACTCAAATCTCGAATTTCAAATTTTCAATGGTCATCCGAATTTGGCGTCATTAAGCGGATCTGTTCAAGGCAACCCCGGGAATATATCGACACCTCCACATGGAAGCTTCCCGGGGGAATCATGCTTGCAGACCCCAGATTCTTCGAACAGAACAAAATCGACGTCCTTATAAGCACCGAAGGATTTTTTTGAAGCTATCCTAGGAGACAAACAATCGCTAAGTCAACACTTGCCTAGTCTGCTCAACACGGAGTTTGGGTGGAACGTCGACGGTCATTTAAATTCATCGAAAAAACAGCTAACCTATCAATGTCATTTAACGAGATCCGACAGTTCAATCGAGGACATGGTACATCGCTTCTGGGAAATAGAAGAGTACCACACGACACTATCAAGCTTCTCTGCTGAGGAACAAGCGTGCGAAGATCATTTCGTAGCCAACGTCCAGTGGAATACTGAAGGACGTGTCCAAGTACGTCTACCATTGAAGGAAGGACATTCCACCGTCGGAACCTCTTTCGAAATGGCATCAAAACGTTTCAACATGCTCGAACGCAAACTATCTCGCAACCCCGAGTTAAAGAGACAATATCATCAATTCATGCAGGAATACATTGACCAAGGGCATATGTCTCGGCTCGAGGACATAGACTGGAATCATCAACACTTCTTTATTCCGCATCATTGCGTTTTAGGACCGCAAAGCAGCTCGACAAAGCTCCGCGCCGTCTTTGACGCTTCGGCCAAGTCGTCAAATGGCCAATCACTGAACGACATCTTGATGACGGGTGCTACAATCCAACAGGATCTCGTGACAACTATACTTTCATTCCGACTACACAAATATGTCTTGTCTGGCGACATAAGTAAGATGTACAGACTATTCGTAGTGGATGAACGAGACAGGAAGTATCAGCTAATTCTTTGGAAAGGTGACTCCGAAAAACTGCAAATCTACCAACTCAAGACGGTCACATACGGGCTGTCAGCCGCCCCATTCCTAGCTATTCGCAGCTTGGCGTATATCGCCGACACATTTGAGTTTCCGATCGGAGCTAGCGTACTCAAATCCGATCTATACGTGGACGACGTACTCACCGGTGCCGACGACCTTGTCCTACTAGATCTAAAAAGGCGTCAGCTAACCGAAATGCTGGAAAGAGCGGGCCTCGTGTTAACGAAATTTCACAGCAACTCAACTAGCTTGTTAGACGGACTACAATCTGAAGTTAAGATTCAACTTGAGCCAGATACCGTTAAAGCCCTCGGATTAGCGTGGAAGCCCCTTCAGGATACCTTCGGCTTTCACCACGAGGCTTTCGTCAATGAACGACAGACTCGAAGAACAGTTCTCTCAACCATTGCAAGGGTTTTCGATTCTTTAGGGTTAATCAGTCCAATTGTAATACGTTGTAAGATTTTCCTACAAAATCTAACTCTTTTAAAGTTAGATTGGGACGAACCCTTAGAAGGCAATTTACGACTAACCTGGGAAACTCTTCAGGGAGAACTTAAGAATACCTCGAATCTATGCATTCCAAGATTCGTGCACACGTCTCTTAGCCACGATAGCGAAGTGCACGGCTTCGCCGACGCGTCGGAACGCGCGTATGGATGCTGCATTTACATACGAGCTAAGAGGATCCAACGAATCGAAGTCAATCTGCTAATAGCCAAATCTCGTGTAGCGCCAATCAAGGTACAAACGCTTCCTAAATTGGAGTTATGCGCAGCAGTTTTGCTCTCTCGTACGTACAAGAAATTAGCTCAGAAGATAGCGCCATACATCGGAAAGGCCTACTTTTGGACCGACTCCAAGATACAATGGCTAAAAATGCATTCTTCTCAGCTGAACTGCTTCGTAGGAAATCGCTTCTCAGAGCTCCAGCAAGCCACCGACAAAGTTTTTTTTTTTTGGACTTTATTCTTATTTATTGGATCTTCTCTATTACTTAAGAGACTAACAATAAGTTTTCAAATCTTAATCTATGTTACGTTAATTTATGTTATTGAAGAGGGATGGGAAATCATTCCGCTGTAGACGGGAATGATAGCTTAACCGGTTGAGTTGTCTGGCTAGCAGGTTTGGGTGATTTGATGAAGCCAGATTTCATATTTAATTTTTCTGGAAACAATTTCTTCTTTTACGGGATTTATATCCAGGTCTCTCTGGATGTTTGCGTTGCGGATGTTCCAGGGGGCTCCAGTTATTGTTCGTAGGGTCTTTGATTGTACTCTTTGAATAATTTCTATATTGCCGCTGCTTGCGTTTCCCCAGAGCTCGGAACCGTAGGTCCAGATCGGCTTTAAGCACGAGTTATACAGTAGTACTTTATATTCGAGTGGAAGGGGGGAGCGGTAGTTCATGAGCCAGTGAAGGCTGCTAGCCTTTAGTTTTAAATAGGTCTTCTTTGCTTCTATATGCTTTCTCAAGGTAAGCCTCCTGTCTAAGTGTATGCCGAATAGGTGACTTCGTCTGCTTGTGGAACCGGCTTGTTGTTTAGCGCCAGTGGTGGGCATTTCGACAATTTTAGTGTAAATGTAATGTGCTTACACTTTTGCTCGTTGACTTTGATACGCCAGTCTGCGAGCAATTTTTTTTACAGCTACCAGGTGTTCTTTTAAATGGGCTGTAGCTGTTTTTGGGCATTTCGAGCGGCTGACAATAGCAGTGTCGTCAGCAAAGGTTGAGATGAGGGTCTGGGGGCTTGTTGGAATGTCTGCCGTGTAAAGGATGTACAAGATTGGTCCAAGCACACTTCCTTGGGGTACTCCAGCTTCGATGTTACGGATGGTTGAAGTAAAGGTTTTACATCTCACGGTGAAAACTCTGTTTCTGAGGTATGACTCAAGCAACTTGTGAGTGTTTTCCGGTAGGAGGGTTTTGATTTTGTATACCAGACCACCGATCCAGACGCGATCAAATGCTTGTGATACGTCCAGAAATAAGGCACTGCAATATTGCTTGTGTTCGAAAGCCGTGCGAATTTCAGATGTTAAGCGGTTTACCTGTTCCATGTTTTTTCCTAAATCCGAATTGGTGCAGAGGGATCGTTCTGTTGTTTTGAAGATGTGTTACTAGATGAACAAGAAGCAGTTTTTCAAATAGCTTTGATAGAAATGGGAGCAGACTGATGGGCTGGTACGAGGAAGGCTGGCTTTTCCTGGCTTCGGGATCATTGTAATGACAGACTTTTTCCATTGGTCAGGAAAGTAGCACCATTTCAATATTGAGTTAAATATAAATGCGATGCATCTGACTGCACATGCAGGTTATTCAATTATCATTTTTGGAGAAATAAAATCGTGACCAGGAGCTTTTTTTGGGTTTATGTGTTCTTTAATAGCCTTAAGTATTGTGCTGGTTTCAAGGGTAAGGTTTCGGTAGAGTGAATTGGTGAGGCGGGTGAGGCTTGAAGACGTTTTCCAAGTAATGGGCGAAGGTGTTAGCTCTTTCTTCGTCAATGCTCGCCCAGGCACCTGTTTGTGATCGAATTGGTCAATCGGGATCTATTGGAGGTTGAATGTTTGGGTGAGCTCTCCATAGTGGGAATTTATTACCCGTCGGGGATAGTTTCGCAATGTACTTTCGGTAGAGAGGGCCTTCGACAATTTTCGAGATGCTTCATTAAGTCTTTTCTTAGTAGCTGGGGACCGATGAGACTGCCAGTCTCTGCGAAGTCTACGATTTTCAAGTAGGAGAGATCTGGATACTTAAGCGTCCAGTTCTTAGCGGGTTTGTGGATGAGGGTTCTGGCGTAGAATGTTTGGCGGCAGAGGACATTACGTCCGTGAGGTGTTTAAGCGACTTATCAATGTCAGATTCAGAGGAAATTTCAGGATCAAGTTTGATGTGTGCACTTACATATTTTTTGTACTTCAGCCAGTTTGTTTTGTTTGATGTTAGATGTTGGGGGCGTTCCAGAAGCTGCGGCTGTTCAGATAGACAGAGGAGAACTGGCGAGTGGTCCGATGTAAGCTCTTCTAAGGTTTTTACGTTTATCAGCCTGTGCGAAACTCTTCTAATAACAGCGAAATCGATAATGTCAGGTTGTTTATTTGGATATGTGGGCCAGTATGTAGGCCTAGCTGGTGAGACAAAGTCAAGCTTATTACCAGGAGTGATGATAGCGTTGTATAATTGGTGGGTTTGATAAGACGAGATCCCCAGTGGGGATGCTTTGCGTTATAATCACCGGCAGCTATAAAGCAGCGTCCTAGTGAGTTGTAGAAATTCATAAACTCATTTTCTGCAATACTGAAGCGTGGGGGGCAATATATGGCGGATAGGGTAAGTGGGCCGCCAATTAGGTTTATACGTAGGGATGTGGCCTGCAGGTAGTTAGTAGCGAATGTCTCCAAGGGATGATGTTTTATGCGTTGTTTTATGAGTATACCGGTACCTCCGTGTGCTTTACCGTCCGGGTGGTTGGTCGCGTGGAATATATATCCGATGATATGGAAGTAGTTTTTATTAGTTAGATGGGTTTCAGAAAGTAGCATGATATCGATATTGTGGCTGTTTAGGAACTGTAGGAGTTCGTTTTTGTGCCGGGAAACGCCGTTTGCGTTCCAGAAGCATATTCTTAAGGAGTCCATTTATACAGACTTTTGTTTGATCAGCAGTTCCATTAGAAGGCTCTGGTTTCGCAGTAGTTCTTGAAGGGAACTTTGAATCGTCATCATGACGTTTGCAAGAGTAGCTAGTGTAGATTCTAGACCGCTAAGTGTTTGTGGGGGAAGAGTTTGGTTTTGCTGCGTAGAAGGTTGAGTTGTTGTTTGGCCATTTTGGCTTAAGAGCGGAAAATCATTTAGGTTTGGTATGGGTGGCTGTGGACGCAATGCTGCAGGCTGGGCGGTAGATGTTTGTGAGATTCCAGGGTAGCGGAGTGCGTTGGCAAAGGAGACACCAGGAGTGGTTGTTGATGGGGTGAAGATGTTTTGTTGAGCAGAGTGTTGAGCGGTGAATGGATTACTGCGTCTCTGATTTAGGCGGCTCTTGAGTTCTTTGTAGACGGGACAGCCCCGGTAGTTGGCAGTATGATTTCCCCCACAGTTACTGCATTTCCTCAGAGTAGGGTCTTCTTTGCTTCCCAGGCATGCTTCAATGCAATGCAAATCTCCACAGGCGACACAAACTGGTCGCAGGGTGCAGTAGGTTCTTGTATGCCCGAACTCCTGGCAGTTTGTACACTGTACGGGGGCGTTCCGCTTATGCGGTTCCTCTACGGCGATTCTTCGGTGAAGGAGATATTGCAGATTGTAAATAGGATGCACTGCATTTTTCTTTAGAGGTTTCGTCTCTGGGGCCAGCTCAATCTTAAACAGTGGTTGAGGAATTTTATCCCTGTTTACTATGTTCACGATGTGCTTAATGTCGAAGCCTTTTTCCGTGAGGCCTTCAGCTATTTCTGCTACCGCAACAGTCGATTCTATACCTTTAAGTACAAATTGTAGGCCTTTCTTACTTTTTAGTTGGTAAGTGTAGTAATTTATAAGCTCATTGTCGAGATATCTTGTTACAGAGCGGAAGTTGTCTTCGTTGTTAACCTGGAGTTTTGCTTCTAATATGTTTCCTCTTTTTAGGGTGTTGATATAGAAGTGGTTAGACCCGATTACTTGTTTAAGCTTATTGATCAGAACGACACTCTTGTGTCTCCTAATATATATTGGCGGTGGCTTTACAGCTTTCATGACTTGGGGCGCCTGACCCTTGTCTTCTTCGGTCTCGCCAAGTATGGCAAATCTGTTTTCGGTACTTTTGGCAAATTTGAGTTTACGTTTTTATTGTGGACTAAGCTTTCTTTTTATTTGTACATACCGATCGAGTATTATTCGTAAGAGGGTCAGTAGAGCTAAGTTTTACTTGTGGTGTTGAGATAGGCCACTGCGTAGCCGCAGACGTTAAAGTTGTTGTTGTCGTTGACGTTGCTGTAGTAAGAAAGGGTACAGTGCTGCTGGGCGCACAAGCCGAAGTAGTCGGTGCATCGATGAGAGAGAGAGGTGACGGGCATTGTGAACTCCACGACTGAGTAACGGCAGCGCTGCTTGAGCATAAAATCGCTGGTGACAGTGAGCGGGTTCTTTCGGTAGCGGTCATTGACGTTGATTTTGTTGTTGCCTCCGATGAGTCAATTGAAATGTAAGCATTGTTCCGTGCAGAAGACAGCCGTCGTTCGTCTAGTTTTATTTGTTGCCGCTCGCGACTTGGCTTCGTGGCTTTACCGGTTGCACTTGTTAATATTTTATTTGCGTTCGACATTTTAAATTGTTTTTGATTAGCTAGATCGGTTTTAAATTTAGTTTTAATCGCAAGGAGATGTTGACCTTGGGATATGGCATTGCTGCCAGCGTCTTTTCGCTATTTTTCTTATTTTTGGTGGTCACTTTGTAGATTTTTGGATGTCTTTCGGCAGGGCGAGCAAAAAGACACGTCTACGGAAGTGCGGGCAAAGGCGATCAGTCTTTACATAAAAGGAGAGCCCTCCAAGTCACAATCACCTCCGTCCTCGGTCATAAAGCTAAGAAAAACCTGCCAGACCGCAGCAGGTCTTCAGGAAGCATCAGTCATCGACCAAATCTTTAATAACTCATCGTCTTATCACCGAGCTATGCGAACTATTGCATTCGTATTTAGCTGCTTAAATAAAGTTCCAGCTAACAGGGCCATAAACAAACAAGAAGTAGTACACATCTCAGCGCCAGAGCTTAACGTAGTTTTTTGGCGGGTAATTGAACACATACAGCAATCAGTATATCACAATGAAATCTCTCTTTTAAAGAAACAACAGCGTGTTAAAGACAGGTTGCAGGGTCTATGTCCGTTTTTAGAGGTAATTCAAGTAGACTCACACTATAACTCGATAATCATAATTCGGGTCGGTGGGCGATTAGCTAACGGAGATATGCCGTACGACGCTAAATTCCCAGCTTTGGTGCCACGAGAGCATCGATTCGCCAAATTGTATGTCGAGTTTCTACATAAATCGAATCTCCACGCAGGAGCCAAGGTGCTCCTTTCTCTCTTACGTGAACGGATATGGATACCAAACGCAAGGGAGTTAACTCGAAAGGTAGTACGCTCATGTACGCATTGCTTCCATTACAAGCCGAAGTTGATGACTCAAATCATGGGTTCCCTGCCCGCGGACCGCTTGCGCTGCCAAAGACCGTTTCTTGTCACCGGAGTTGACCTCTGGGGACCATTCATGACGTCGTATCGAATCCGCAGCAGAGCTCCATACAAAACATATGTAGCCATATTCATATGTTTTTCGTCGAAAGCTGTACATATCGAACCAGTTTCAGATCTCCGAAGGTTCGTGTCCCGTCGAGGACTGCCAAAGCGAGTGTACTGCGACAATGGTACTAATTTCGTGGGAGCATCGGCAAAGCTATCTGAATTTAAACAGTCAATCTTGAGCAATGACGCGATCAGCCAGCTACACCAATACAGCGCTACTAAAGGGTTTGAATTCTGCTTTATCCCACCCCATGCGCCTCACTTCGGGGGTCTGTGGGAAGCCGCGGTT
The DNA here is from genome assembly GCA_018152295.1 of Drosophila carrolli. NCBI lineage: Eukaryota > Metazoa > Arthropoda > Insecta > Diptera > Drosophilidae > Drosophila > Drosophila carrolli. The sequence goes on from JAECXJ010000276.1 coordinate 395,857, forward strand.
AAGTCCGCTAAAACATTGCTGGTGAAAAACATGGCCGAGGCCAACTTAACGAGGAGCTACAAACGATCCTCACGGAGATCGAGGCGATACTCAATTCGCGACCGATCACTCCAGCGTCAGCCGATCCAAACGATGGAGAAGCGGTGTCTCCAGCTCACTTCCTTATTGGATCATCTCTAATTTCAGCCCCTGAAGAACAATTTAACGAGACGTCAAACATTCACTACCTAGATCGATGGCAGCGCATTTCGTTTCTTAAACAGCAATTTTGGAATTTGTTTCGTCGAGACTATTTTCACACGCTCCAGCAACGCACAAAATGGACCAGTCCACAGCCTAATATAAAGGTAGGACAACTGGTTCTTATACACGAGGACAACGCAGCTCCCCAAAATTGGCCACTGGGGCGTGTCATCGCAACGATTGCTGGGAAGGACGACAAGGTGCGAGTCATGGATCTCCAAACGCAGAAGGCAGTTCTTCGAAGACCAGTACACAAAATCGCCCCGCTTCCCGTCGAATAAGCATGAAGTTAGTTGAAGGATTCCGGATCCTATCAAGGCCGGGAGTATGTTGGAGCCCAATTCCTGACTTAGTTGAATTTTATCTTCTCCAATGTTATTTCTTGGAATGTTAAAAGATTTAGTATATTTTAATAATTCGAACGGTCACTTTATGAGACCATCCTGGAAGGAGGCTTTTTTGGTAATTTTTAGTGTGTATAAGAAAGAGAAGAACGACCAAAGTAATAAACTGAAGCGCAAAAAACGTGGACAATAAGGCTTTTACTTTACAACAACCTGTCACTGTTTGCAATCAATCCCAGCCCCTTACCCGAAGAAATTTGGCTGATTTACTCAGAGAAAGGTCTGAACACAGGGTATTTGAGAAAGTTTGGAGGCCACTGAGGTCTTCCAAAACCAAATATACTTACTGACAGCTGACACAGATTCCTATAGTTTCAAAATATCATTTCCAACATACCACAGATATATAATTAAACAAAATTCTTACACAGAAGAAAAACTTATAGCAATTTTAACTACCAGTCTTGACCCTAAGCTTATAAACGGAATAATTACATCCGAAAAAGTAATAGAAAAAATTCAAAACATTTACCCGACCTATTTAACTCATGGCGCCCGAGCAGGGACTGTTGTGGGTCTGATTGTGATCGATCAAAAACAGCAGGCGGACTAAAGACCCGTAAAGTGTGAGGCTGGTTAAAAAAGTAAAGAAGTAGGAACCCCGATCAAGAACGGGTTATGACGGGAAACACAAAAGGAGCACACTGGACATAACGCAATGGCGGAAAACGAACAAGGAAAGAAGATTACTTTAGGTTCGCGGACATTCGGATAGGGACTCGCTAGATTTACACGTTAAGGAAGGACGAATTACTCATCTTCGCAGGAATTCGGATTCGACGGCAAAGGAAAGGGGGACGAGATGAGAAGGCGTTTCGCAGAAATCGTCAAAACAGGTGAGCTCTCTTCAACTCAAAGGGCCCGATTGGCCCAATTAGAAGCCGGATTCGCGGCTGGAGGATTAATCGCTGAAGCAAAACGAGTAGATGAAGCCGACCCAGACCCTAGGTTGATCCAACTACAAATATCCAAATTTTTTAGCCCTAGAGGTGGGATTCCTCTTGACGGCGAACGAGTAAATACTACGGAGGAAGCCACAGACCGTAATAACACCAAACGGGCTTTTACACATGAGAACGAAATGGCTTGGTGAGGCAACATTGGCCGGGCCACAGTGCGACACGCCGTGTATGATCAGATGACTTTCTCTGTGCGATCGGAACTACGATACGATGTGGACGAGCACGACCACATCTTCGTGAGGCGGGGCCGAAAACCACCCGAACCAACATGAACCACCACACAGGGACCCAGCCAGTCGTGGCTAATTTACAGGGGCACGGGGCAGAAGGGACCAAAGAGGGATCTACCGCCGACAGGGAAGACGTAGGGAGATAACGGAAATCCGAGGGAGGACCGAGGAACACAGGAAAACCAAGAAACACAGGAAAACTAGGAAGAAAAAAACACGCCCCCTCGGCGAGAAGGGGACTGGTCAGCAGCTCACCAAGAACACATCGATTGATTCCTCGAACAAGACCTCATCGCGCAACCGGTGAAACAACGATATTACCCAAAGAATCCAGTGATGCAACGAGTTATCGAAGACCAGGTGAACGAATTGTTAACCACAGGGCAGATAGAACCGTCGAAAAGCCCATACAGTGCACCCATCGTCTTAGTACGTAAAAAGAATGACGAGTGGCGGATGTGTGTCGACTTCCGAGGTCAATACCAGACGCGTATCCGACACCTAGTATTAATTATATCCTAAAGGGACTCAGACAGGCCCGAGTCTTGTCGACATTAGACCTAAAAAGTGCCTACTAGCAAATACCCATGGCCTCAGATATATGTATATGTTGTAACGATCCTGCTGTGCTGAGATAGTTCAACGGTGTCCAGGTGTTCGTTTAAACATATTTATTTATGTCAGGAGTGGAGACCACTTAGGTCTTCCAGGTTATGAGAGAAAGTTTGGAGGCCACTTAGGACTTCCAGATTATGAGACGAGTCTCACCCCACTGTGGGTCTGCGAAGGTTAGCCCGGCGAGCCGAGTGGGACCCGAGCGGGTGATGGACTCGGTAAACCGAATGATGGCTCGAGATTGGAGTCGGCTGGCACTGATGGCGGCTTCGTCCCTCGAAGTCGAGAGTGGGTGGTGGAATCCCCAAGATCGTCTGTCACTGATGACGGTCGGTCTTTCTGGGAGTGGGTAAAGGGAGGAAGGGGAAGGTTAACTAACTACAATGTATTTGGACGGGGTACTAGACCCTATCAGAGAGGTTGGTCACCCCCAAGCGTAAGGCTCACCTATTTGACTTTCGCTTCATGCTTTTATCATCTAAACTTCATGTTTTTCTCTTAACCTAGGCTTATTATTTTACGAAGGCACGAAGTGCCGAATTGTTATTTTCGACCCTCTGCCGACATCCTCAACCAAAATGGTCTGCTGACTCCCTTTCCGCTTCTACCTCCGAATTATCAACGTCTGTTAGTGCCTGGTTTGTTTGAATATATATTTTCAAGTCGCCTATATATGCACGTTTCGATTTCTTGATTTTTGGATCTTATAGACTAACTATCACCGTTGAACAGTAGTTTCGCGTTAAACTTTTCCGCGGCGTTTGATAGGTAATGTGTTTTGCACCAGACTAGCTGTCCCACACTTGGTTTCCATTCTCTCTTTCGTAGATCGTAATAGAATTTTTGTGTTTCTGCAGCCTCTTCCATATTCTGGATTCCTTCACTTCTGATCCCTCGTAGTCGTTTTCAACTTGCTGCTACTGTTTGTGTTGCTATTCCCGATCCTTTAGTAACCTTGTCGAGTAGAGCTCCTGGAAGTCGGAGATTCCTTCCATACAGTAACTATGCGGGACTAAATCCCGTTGACTCGGATGTGCTGCATTAGACATTAGTTCTGGCAGATTCTCGTCCCACCTGGTTTGTTCCTCCCCTGCCATTTGTGATATCATGGTTTTGATGGTTCGGTTCGTCCTTTCGGTTGGGTTCTGTTGGGGCGTATATGGTGCGGTGAATTGTTGCTGTATTCCCCACTGCTCCATGGCGGTCTTAGTTTTCTTTCCAGTAAACTGGACCCCATTGTCGGATATTGGTGTCTTTGGTGCTCCAACTCTTGCGATTATCCTTTCCCTAAATAGTTTTTAGGAAGGCCTCTGCCGTTGCCTGCCTTACCGCCGCTACTTCGGTACATTTCGAGAATTTATCGACTATCACTACTAGAGTGGTGTTTCCATGCTTTGTGCGTGGTAGTGGTCCGACGAAGTCTACGCATAAGGTTTTCCATGGTGCTTCGGTGATCTTAGTTAGCATTTTACCCGCGGTTTTTTGTTGAGACAACTTGTATCGTTGGCAGCTCTCGCAAGCCTTTACGAATTTTTTGATGTCCATCCGCATTCTGGGCCAAAAATATCTCTCCTTAATCCTTTTCAAAGTCTTGAATATTCCCAGGTGTCCCGCCGTTGTGTTGCAGTGATTTTCTTGGACCACCGTTTGAATTTCGTTCCTCGAGATGCATAGTTTGGTTACTGGTTCGCTACCGCCTTTTTTGTACAGTCTTTCCCCTTCGATCTTAAATTCCCCGTTGCCTGGGTCCCTACTTCACCCAATCGGTTCGACTGCTTGCGGTTTTTACTTCCACTGCTGGTGCTCTGGACAAGACGTCTGCTACCGCAACTTTCCTTTTCGGTATCTGACCTTGAATTGGAATGGTTGTAATCCGAGTGCCCATCTGGCTACCCTCCCTGAGGGGCTCTCTATCGAATTCAACCATTTCAGCGCCAAATGGTCCGTTACCACTAAAAATCGGTAGCCCCCCAGGTACATTATGTATTTATTGATGCTCCAGTAGATTGCTAGGCACTCTTTTTCTGTGGCACTATAATTATACCCGCTACTCGTAGAATAAAAGGATATATTGTATTCGTGCAAAAGTATGTAACAGGTAGAAGGAAGCGTTTCCGACCATATAAAGTATATATATTCTTGTTCAGGATCACTAGCCGAGTCGATCTAGCCAAGAACTATGCAAATCAAATCTAGTTAGCCAAATTGGAGGTCTGAGTCAAACAATGGCGTATGTGTGTATGCATGTAAGCATACATAAACACAGCTGCTGGTGCAGGATAAAAGCTGCCTGCGCTAAAGCAGCGCTGGTGCTGATGCTCGTGCTGAGAGTGCCGAATTCAAATTGATAATTCGAACTTTTTGTCCTTTTTTCCTGTGGTTACTATAATTCACATTATGTTAAAAAAAAAACAAAAAAAAACACAAGAAGGCATATTTATATTAAGTTGTTTAACTGAGTAACGGGTATCTAATAGTCGAGGCACTCGACTATAGCGTTCTCTCTTGTTTTGTTCTTCCTTACTCAACTTTCTGCTTGCGTACGAGATCACATTATCCCCTTCGGCATCCTCCTTGGTGAGTACTGCTCCTATTCCCAAGTCACTTGCATCCGTTTGCAGTTTGAACTGTTTTGTAAAGTCTGGGCAAGCAAGTACCGGTGCTTTCCTTTATCCGTTCGAACGCTTCTTGATGTTGGGTCTGCCATTCGAATTTTTTTCCTTTATTTACCAGTTCTTGTAGTGCACTTGCTTTTTCGGTGAATCCAGGGATGAATTTCCTGTATCATGATGCCATACCTTTTCTGTGTTGGTAATTCCCGTATTGCTGCCACCTTTTCTGGGTTCGTTCTGATGCCCTTGGCGGTCACGATGTGTCCCAAGTATTTAACTCGGTTTGGAAAAAATGGCACTTTTCCGCATTTATCTTGAGGTTTGCGTTTTGTAGCCGTCTGAACACCTCCCTTAATTTCTCCAAGTGTTCTTTTTTTTCCCTCCAATAACCACGATGTCGTCCAGGTACGCGAACGCGAACGGCTCCATTTCTGGCCCTATGACCGTATCAAAGAGCATTGGACTATAGCCGGAGCGGTTGTGAGCCCAAACGGCATCACCTTCCACTGGAATAAACCTCGTCCCGGTACGGTGAACGCTGTATATTGTCGACTTAGATCCTCCATTGGTATCTGCCAATACCCGGATTTTAGGTCCAGCGTGCTGACCTCTCTGACCTCTTGCCTCTCTTAGCTGATTTAAGATAAAGTCCATTCTTGGTACTGGATAAGCATCCTTTTCGGTACGTTCGTTCAGCAGCCGATAGTCCACACACATTCTCCACTCGTTGTTTTTCTTTTTTACCAGCACCACTGGCGCGCTGTATGGGCTATGTGATGGTTCTATTAATCCACTTGTTCGTTGATTATCGCTTGCTGCTTTGGCTTTCGTGGGTAGTATCTTTGTTTTGCTGGCCTATCATCCTTCATGTAAATCTTTTGGGTTGTAATATTACTATTTCCCTTCATTCGCTCGAATACTTGCCTTTGTTTTTCCAGAAATTTGTTGATCTCCTCCTCCGTTGGTTCCGTTTTGATGGAGGTCTGCTTGGTTTCCTCCTCTTCTGGTAACTCGTCCGCTTCTGTGATGTCCAATCCCAGTAATATTCCTCCTGTAACCTGGTTTAAAATTAGAAAATCCAACTCGAATTCTTCTCCGGCGAATTGTATTCTGGATGTGAAGTCTCCCTCCGGTTTTTGTTTTGATACGTTTGCAATTGTTATTTCTGTCCTCCATCTTCCATGTTTTCTCAACTCATTGTATTCTTCTCCTACTGACCACGCGACGTGACGCTCCCGTATCTACCACCCCTTTCGCTTTTACCGCTCCGATTTTTATTATGGCCAATATCTGGAATCCGCCACACCTTAATTGGTCCCATGTAGCTGGTAGTTGTTTCTGGTCCTGGGCTACCAGCGTTATCTGCTCGGACCTCCGGCGTTTCCCGTCATGGCTTTGCAACACTCCGTTGTTCTTGTTCTGTTTCTGCCGCATACCCAACAGAACAATCTCGGCGGGTTTGGGCACGCTCTTGTGGCATGCCCTGTTCCTCCGCATCTCATGCAGATATCCGATGTTAAGTCCTGGTTCCCTGTTCCCACCGGTCGGTTGGTTCCTTTAATTGCCTCTATTTCTTCTACTTCCTCGGCTAATTTCAGGAATTCCGTCAATGTTTTGAATCCTGACCGTCTAGTATAGAGTTTTATTTTGCTTCTGCAATTTTTGTAGATACGGTCCAACTTTGATTCTTCCGAATCTTCTGTGAATCTCACCAACTTCTTGAGGTTCATTGCGTATTCCCTAGTTAGTTCCGTATCTCGCTGTAGCAGCTGTGCAATTGGTGTCTCTACCTGTTCCTGGTACCTGGGTAGTAGGAAATATTCCAATAGATTTTCCTTCAGTTCCTCCCATGTACTTATCTGACTCGGTGTGGTGTTCCACCAGTCTACTGATACTCCCTCCAGGATGAAGGGCATCGTCTGAACCAGGGCGTCTTTGTCTATCCCGTAGCCTTTGGCCCACTCCTCTATTTTACTGAGGAATTCTAGGGGATTGGTTGTTCCCTGGTAGCGTATCCCCCAGCCTCGCACTCGGTCCAAGGTTTCCACCTCTATTTTCCGTTCCTTTTTGTCCGGCATGTCTGGTGTCTTTACGTCTGACCGCGTTGGTGTTTTGATTTGCTTCACCAGTAAGTCGATCCGGTTTGATACCGTGTTGAGTTCCTCTGTCGGTGTTTTGCTTTGTGCCGTCGACCCCTTCCCCTTCTTGTGTTTCTCCGATAGTTCTCTTAGCCTCCGCCTGATCTTCTCTGTGTGGTCTGGGTTTCCTACGAATGCTGATAATGTCTGTCTCAGTTCCTCCACTTTTCCCGTTGCGTCCAATCCCAATTCCTCTGTGTACTCGATCAGATCCGCCTTCGTTGCTAGGTACACCCAGGTCGACATAACTCTCTACCGGCGTCTTACTCTTTACAACCACTTTAACCAGTCTCGGGCGTCATGTAACGATCCTGCTGTGCTGAGATAGTTCAACGGTGTCCAGGTGTTCGTTCCAACATTTTTATTTATGTCAGGAGTGGTTGCATTAAGAGTTGGACCCGGTTCCCAGAGTATGACACGTACGGGGTTAGGTGAAATTGAAGGGTATTACGTTTATTCAACTTAAATTTTACAGAGTTTAAGACAAAGATAGTGCGACGAGGCGGGTCCGTACGTCGGCGTTGTCATCTAGCGTGGTCGTGTGCCGCTACTGGTCGTCCTTTGGTAGTTGCGCAGCGGTTGGCGTCATGTGGGCGAGAAAGACGGGCTTTGGGTGGCGCCGGAAAGTATGCTCCGGTAGATATATCCCTCTGGACTAGGTCAGGATATATTTCCACTTACGTCTAGGTAGGTACGTTCCGAGACCACTGAGGTCTGCCAGGGTGAGAAAAGGTGTGGCGTCCACTTAGGTCTTCCAGGTGATGAGAGAGAAGCTTGGAGGCCACTTAGGTCTTCCAGGGTATTTGAGAAAGTTTGGAGGCCACTGGGGTCTTCCAGGCTATGAGAGAGAGGTTTGGAGGCCACTTAGGCGATCTTCCGATCGCGGTCGCTTGCAGATTGAGTTGGAGGGAGAACAGGTGCCCTTTTTATACCCGTTGGCCCCGATTAATGTGGCCGTAGAACGGCAAAATCCCGTGCCATGCGACTAGCTCGTGTGGCCAGGTGGTCGGTAGTCAGTGTGCCCAGCTCTTCCTTTTGGGGCGCTCGCCTGACTATTTGACTTTCGCATCATGCTTTTATTATCTAAACTTCATGTTTTTCTCTTAGCCTAGGCTTATTATTATAATTTATATTTCCTAATGTTAATTTAGTAATATTGTGAGCTCTGGAGCGTCACAATGTATATTGCATTGCAACGCGCTTTAGATAGTGTCATCGGACCCGAACTAGATCCGTTCGCGTTTGCGTATTTGGATGACATCATATTAATTGGGAGAGACTTAGCAGAACATACACGAAACCTCCGGGAGGTATTTCGGAGACTGAGGACAGCCAACCTACGCATTAATAAGAAAAAAAGCTCATTTTTAAAAAGAATCTCGAGTCCCTTGGCCACATGGTAAGTGAAGATGTCATTCATACAGACCTCGATAAAGTATCAGGAATAAAGGAAGTTAAGGCCACCTACCTCTCTAAAAGAACAACTTGTATCGTTGGCAGCTCTCGCAAGCCTTTACGAATTTTTTGATGTCCATCCGCATTCTGGGCCAAAAATATCTCTCCTTAATCCTTTTCAAAGTCTTGAATATTCCCAGGTGTCCCGCCGTTGTGTTGCAGTGATTTTCTTGGACCACCGTTTGAATTTCGTTCCTCGAGATGCATAGTTTGGTTACTGGTTCGCTACCGCCTTTTTTGTACAGTCTTTCCCCTTCGATCTTAAATTCCCCGTTGCCTGGGTCCCTACTTCACCCAATCGGTTCGACTGCTTGCGGTTTTTACTTCCACTGCTGGTGCTCTGGACAAGACGTCTGCTACCGCAACTTTCCTTTTCGGTATCTGACCTTGAATTGGAATGGTTGTAATCCGAGTGCCCATCTGGCTACCCTCCCTGAGGGGCTCTCTATCGAATTCAACCATTTCAGCGCCAAATGGTCCGTTACCACTAAAAATCGGTAGCCCCCCAGGTACATTATGTATTTATTGATGCTCCAGTAGATTGCTAGGCACTCTTTTTCTGTGGCACTATAATTATACCCGCTACTCGTAGAATAAAAGGATATATTGTATTCGTGCAAAAGTATGTAACAGGTAGAAGGAAGCGTTTCCGACCATATAAAGTATATATATTCTTGTTCAGGATCACTAGCCGAGTCGATCTAGCCAAGAACTATGCAAATCAAATCTAGTTAGCCAAATTGGAGGTCTGAGTCAAACAATGGCGTATGTGTGTATGCATGTAAGCATACATAAACACAGCTGCTGGTGCAGGATAAAAGCTGCCTGCGCTAAAGCAGCGCTGGTGCTGATGCTCGTGCTGAGAGTGCCGAATTCAAATTGATAATTCGAACTTTTTGTCCTTTTTTCCTGTGGTTACTATAATTCACATTATGTTAAAAAAAAAAAAAAAACACAAGAAGGCATATTTATATTAAGTTGTTTAACTGAGTTAATGGGTATCTAATAGTCGAGGCACTCGACTATAGCGTTCTCTCTTGTTTTGTTCTTCCTTACTCAACTTTCTGCTTGCGTACGAGATCACATTATCCCCTTCGGCATCCTCCTTGGTGAGTACTGCTCCTATTCCCAAGTCACTTGCATCCGTTTGCAGTTTGAACTGTTTTGTAAAGTCTGGGCAAGCAAGTACCGGTGCTTTCCTTTATCCGTTCGAACGCTTCTTGATGTTGGGTCTGCCATTCGAATTTTTTTCCTTTATTTACCAGTTCTTGTAGTGCACTTGCTTTTTCGGTGAATCCAGGGATGAATTTCCTATATCATGATGCCATACCTTTTCGGTGTTGGTAATTCCCGTGTGGCTGCCACCTTTTCTGGGTCCGTTCTGATGCCCTTGTCGGTCACGAAGTGTCCCAAGTACTTTAACTCGGTTTGGAAAAAATGGCATATTTCCGCATTTATCATTAGGTTTGCGTTTTGTAGCCGTCTGAACACCTCCCTTAATTTCTCCAAGTGTTCTTTTTGACCAATGACCACGATGGTACGCGAACGCGAACGACTACATTTCTGGCCCTATGACCGTATCTAATGCTCCTTGGAATGTAGCCGGAGCGGTTGTGAGCCCAAACGTCGTCACCTTCCACTGAATAAACCCCGTCCCGGTACGGTGAACGCTGTATATTGTGGACTGTTATCCTCCATTGGTATTTGCCAATACCCGGATTTTAGGTCCAGCCTGCTGATGAATTTTGCCTCTCTTAGCTGATTTAAGATAAAGTCCATTCTTGGTTCTGGATAAACATCCTTTTCGGTTCGTTCGTTCAGCAGCCGATAGTCCACACACATTCTCCACTCGTTGTTTTTCTCTTTTACCAGCACCACTGGCGCGCTGTATGGGCTATGTGATGGTTCTATTAATCCACTTGTTCGTTGATTATCGCTTGCTGCTTTGGCTTTCGTGGGTAGTATCTTTGTTTTGCTGGCCTATCATCCTTCATGTAAATCTTTTGGGTTGTAATATTACTATTTCCCTTCATTCGCTCGAATACTTGCCTTTGTTTTTCCAGAAATTTGTTGATCTCCTCCTCCGTTGGTTCCGTTTTGATGGAGGTCTGCTTGGTTTCCTCCTCTTCTGGTAACTCGTCCGCTTCTGTGATGTCCAATCCCAGTAATATTCCTCCTGTAACCTGGTTTAAAATTAGAAAATCCAACTCGAATTCTTCTCCGGCGAATTGTATTCTGGATGTGAAGTCTCCCTCCGGTTTTTGTTTTGATACGTTTGCAATTGTTATTTCTGTCCTCCATCTTCCATGTTTTCTCAACTCATTGTATTCTTCTCCTACTGACCACGCGACGTGACGCTCCCGTATCTACCACCCCTTTCGCTTTTACCGCTCCGATTTTTATTATGGCCAATATCTGGAATCCGCCACACCTTAATTGGTCCCATGTAGCTGGTAGTTGTTTCTGGTCCTGGGCTACCAGCGTTATCTGCTCGGACCTCCGGCGTTTCCCGTCATGGCTTTGCAACACTCCGTTGTTCTTGTTCTGTTTCTGCCGCATACCCAACAGAACAATCTCGGCGGGTTTGGGCACGCTCTTGTGGCATGCCCTGTTCCTCCGCATCTCATGCAGATATCCGATGTTAAGTCCTGGTTCCCTGTTCCCACCGGTCGGTTGGTTCCTTTAATTGCCTCTATTTCTTCTACTTCCTCGGCTAATTTCAGGAATTCCGTCAATGTTTTGAATCCTGACCGTCTAGTATAGAGTTTTATTTTGCTTCTGCAATTTTTGTAGATACGGTCCAACTTTGATTCTTCCGAATCTTCTGTGAATCTCACCAACTTCTTGAGGTTCATTGCGTATTCCCTAGTTAGTTCCGTATCTCGCTGTAGCAGCTGTGCAATTGGTGTCTCTACCTGTTCCTGGTACCTGGGTAGTAGGAAATATTCCAATAGATTTTCCTTCAGTTCCTCCCATGTACTTATCTGACTCGGTGTGGTGTTCCACCAGTCTACTGATACTCCCTCCAGGATGAAGGGCATCGTCTGAACCAGGGCGTCTTTGTCTATCCCGTAGCCTTTGGCCCACTCCTCTATTTTACTGAGGAATTCTAGGGGATTGGTTGTTCCCTGGTAGCGTATCCCCCAGCCTCGCACTCGGTCCAAGGTTTCCACCTCTATTTTCCGTTCCTTTTTGTCCGGCATGTCTGGTGTCTTTACGTCTGACCGCGTTGGTGTTTTGATTTGCTTCACCAGTAAGTCGATCCGGTTTGATACCGTGTTGAGTTCCTCTGTCGGTGTTTTGCTTTGTGCCGTCGACCCCTTCCCCTTCTTGTGTTTCTCCGTTAGTTCTCTTAGCCTCCGCCTGATCTTCTCTGTGTGGTCTGGGTTTCCTACGAATGCTGATAATGTCTGTCTCAGTTCCTCCACTTTTCCCGTTGCGTCCAATCCCAATTCCTCTGTGTACTCGATCAGATCCGCCTTCGTTGCTAGGTACACCCAGGTCGACATAACTCTCTACCGGCGTCTTACTCTTTACAACCACTTTAACCAGTCTCGGGCGTCATGTAACGATCCTGCTGTGCTGAGATAGTTCAACGGTGTCCAGGTGTTCGTTCCAACATTTTTATTTATGTCAGGAGTGGTTGCATTAAGAGTTGGACCCGGTTCCCAGAGTATGACACGTACGGGGTTAGGTGAAATTGAAGGGTATTACGTTTATTCAACTTAAATTTTACAGAGTTTAAGACAAAGATAGTGCGACGAGGCGGGTCCGTACGTCGGCGTTGTCATCTAGCGTGGTCGTGTGCCGCTACTGGTCGTCCTTTGGTAGTTGCGCAGCGGTTGGCGTCATGTGGGCGAGAAAGACGGGCTTTGGGTGGCGCCGGAAAGTATGCTCCGGTAGATATATCCCTCTGGACTAGGTCAGGATATATTTCCACTTACGTCTAGGTAGGTACGTTCCGAGACCACTGAGGTCTGCCAGGGTGAGAGAAGGTGTGGCGTCCACTTAGGTCTTCCAGGTGATGAGAGAGAAGCTTGGAGGCCACTTAGGTCTTCCAGGGTATTTGAGAAAGTTTGGAGGCCACTGGGGTCTTCCAGGCTATGAGAGAGAGGTTTGGAGGCCACTTAGGCGATCTTCCGATCGCGGTCGCTTGCAGATTGAGTTGGAGGGAGAACAGGTGCCCTTTTTATACCCGTTGGCCCCGATTAATGTGGCCGTAGAACGGCAAAATCCCGTGCCATGCGACTAGCTCGTGTGGCCAGGTGGTCGGTAGTCAGTGTGCCCAGCTCTTCCTTTTGGGGCGCTCGCCTGACTATTTGACTTTCGCATCATGCTTTTATTATCTAAACTTCATGTTTTTCTCTTAGCCTAGGCTTATTATTATAATTTATATTTCCTAATGTTAATTTAGTAATATTGTGAGCTCTGGAGCGTCACAATGTATATTGCATTGCAACGCGCTTTAGATAGTGTCATCGGACCCGAACTAGATCCGTTCGCGTTTGCGTATTTGGATGACATCATATTAATTGGGAGAGACTTAGCAGAACATACACGAAACCTCCGGGAGGTATTTCGGAGACTGAGGACAGCCAACCTACGCATTAATAAGAAAAAAAGCTCATTTTTTAAAAAGAATCTCGAGTCCCTTGGCCACATGGTAAGTGAAGATGTCATTCATACAGACCTCGATAAAGTATCAGGAATAAAGGAAGTTAAGGCCACCTACCTCTCTAAAAGAAGAACTGAGACGATGTTTAGGTATGGCATCGTGGTACCGCAGATTCGTACCGAACTTTGCGACGATCGTTCAGACGATGACCAAGCTCTTAAGAACGAGCGTTAAGTGGCGCTGGGATACTGAAGAACAGTCTTACGAGCGCCTCCACCCTGACCTGCCCAAACATTGACCACCGATTCACGATCTAGACAGATGCGAGTGACGTCGGGAGGAGGAGGAGGAACGGAAAGAGTGATCGCCTACATCAGCCGCCGGCTAGAGAAAGCCGAAGAAAACTATACCACGACTGAAAAGGAGTGCTTGGCGATCGTATGGGCCATTCGAAAGTGGCGATGCTATCTTGAAGGACACGAGTTCACCATTATCACGGATCATCTAGCGTTAAAGTGGCTGAATTCAATTGAAAGATCACCCGGACGAGTGGCTCGATGGGCCCTCGAGCTACAACAGTTTCGATACCCAGTTATGTATAGGAGATGGTGTCAGAACGTCGTGGAGGACTCTCTGTCCCGCCAACCACTAGCAGTATTACAGTGTACAGAAACAGACAAGGAAGAATTTGAATAGTGGGTACAAAAACGAGAACAGATCTTAGGAAGCCCGAAGAAGTTCCCGATTTCAACCTATGAGAACGGGGATCTATATCGTCGTCTTGGCACCCGACTTGTGCCATGGGAAGATGTCTGTACCTCAACGGCAGGACACCTTGTCATACGGAAGACAATCCCTACGGGGTTAAAGGAAGTATTACAGGCCAGGACGTATCGGATGTCAAAAGAAGAACAGAGACTATGGAAAGGGGTATGGCTATCTGTACTGCACTTTGATAGTCGTACCGAACCTTTCGCGACGGTCGTGTTTGATGCTTACCATGATTAAGATACGAGCGTTGTGGCGTGGGCTTTACCATCTGGATGATCTGTGCTGTGGTAGAATCGAAGAACTTTTATTTGGAATTATATTTGTTTGAGAGGTGCGTCTCTACCTGTCCCATACATTTCGACCACTGATTTTCATTCTGGAACTGTGTTATTTCATGTTTGATGTCGGGAGAACGCCATTGGCGTTCCAAATGGTGATTCGTAGATTTGCCATCAATTATTTGGACTTTTTGTAAAGCCGAACTGTAAAACCATGTTCTCGTCTTGAACAAGTGTTTGCATGGTTGTTTTCATGAAGGCCATTCGAAAGTGTCCATGCTATCTTGATAGGAACCATCAGAGCTTCACCTATTATCACGGATCATCTAGTCGTAAAAGACAGAGTACGCCTGAGTTTTATTGTAATTAGAGTAAAACCCTGTGTTCGAAGTTTTATCGGACTGATGTGGCACTACCCAGGGTTCGAACGAGTTTTTTGATAACTCAGTTATAAAACCTAGGAGATCGCGAGTTTCAGAACGTCGTTAGGAGGACTCTACAGTCCCACCCGATATAACCGACTAGCCGAGTTTTATCGTCATTAGTAACAGAAACCCAGGGACAAGGCCGAATTTCGTAATTAGTGAGTACAAACCAAGGGACTCGAACGAGTATCTTAGAATTAGCCCGAAGAAGTCCCCGGGTTTCGCCTTGAGTTTCATCGGGGATCTAAATCGTGCCTCGACCCGAACTTAATCGTAGCTATGGAAGAGGTCTGTAACTCAAGGCCAGGGTCACCTTGCTTACGGAAGACAGATCCTGGTTCTGATCACGTGCCCTCCGGTTTGATTTCCTGGCCGGATCCTAAAGACCATGCCTAAAAACTCAGTCAGTTACAGCGGTATGCTATGAAAATTTTTTTCGTCTATCTGTTTTTACTTTTTTTTCGTGGAATGCACAAGTAATTTGAAGCAATACCTTTCATTATAAATTTAGATTGATTTGAGTAAAACTTCCAGTTGATAAGTAGTTGAACGTAGGTGAGTTCGCTCGTTTTGTGTTTGATTTCTGGATGACCTAAACTGTGGTAGAATGCGTATCCTAAAAGTTGCCATTTCAAAGTCGGTGAAAATCTACTGGACGAATCGTTTGTGAAATTTTGCTCTCTATTTCAGTACCATAATCTTCAGGAAATTGATTTTCAGTTTTTGAACTGTTTTATTTCATGTTTATAATCAGGAATATATCGAAATTTTTGGCGTAAAATCCACTGGTTTTTGACTTCAAAGAATTACCAAATTTGCCAAAAACAATAATAAAAAAATTGGACTGCTTTACCTTTAGAAACATCTTAACTAATAAACCATTTTTTTTTTTCTTGATCCAGTAACGAGTTATGCTGTTCCTGCAAATGGTTTTTTTCATGAAGGACATAAGTTCCAGGTCATTTATTTATTTTTTCGATAAAAATTTGTAACCATCATAGCTTTAAATGTTGTACTTTGATATGCTTATAAAATAAGTAATAAGACAGAGTACGACCGTATCGTTTTATCAAAATTCATAGAAAATAGCCCTTGTTCGACCAAGTTTTATCGGAATACCCCAGGTATGGCAATACCCAGGGTTCGCCCGAGTTTTATGATAATCAGTAATAAAACCCAGGGTTCGCCCGAGTTACACCGTCGTTATTAAAACACCTACAGCCCACCCGATATAATCGGGTTCGCCCGAGTTTTATCGTCATTAGTAATAAAACCCAGGGACTCGCCCGAGTTTCGTAATTAGTAGTAAAACCCAGGGACTCGAACGAGTTTATTACAATTAGTAATAAAACCCCGGGGCTCGCCCGAGTTTCATCGTAATTAAAACCTGCCTCGAACGAATTTAATCGTAGTTACTGATAAGGCCTGTAACCAAGTCCAGGGTCCGCCCGAGCTTGGTAACAGATCCTGGTTCTGATCACGTGCCCTCCGGTTTGATTTCCTTCCTTATCCTAAAGACCATGCCTAAAAACTCACTCAGTTAAGGGTATGATATTAAAATTTTTTTTTGTCTATCTTTTTTAATTTTTTTTCTGAATGCACAAAATTTGAAGAATATTGCATTATAAATTTAGATTGATCTGAGTAAAACTTCCGAAGTTATAAGTAGTTGAACGTAGGTGAGTTAGCTCGTTTTGTGTTTGATTTTTGGATGTCCAAAACTTTAAAACGCTATCCTGAAAAGTTGCCATTTCAAAGTCGGTGAAAATCTACTGGACGAATCGTTTTGAAATTTTGCACACTATTTCTGTACCCAAATCCTCAGGTACTGAAGTTGAGTTTTTTTTTACTGATTTTTTTCATTTTATAATAACTAATATATCAAATTTTTAGGCTAAAATCACGTTTTTGACTTCAAAGAATTACCAAAAATCCAAAAATGAAAAAAAAAAATTCAACGTAGTTACCTTTAGAAACATCTTAACTAATAAACTATTTTTTAAAAATTTTTTTCTGATCCAGTAACGAGTTATGCTGTTCACCGCAAAAACTTTTTTCTTGGAGGCGTCTACGAACCTTGGCTGCGAACGGCTCATTTATTTATTTTTTCGATAAAAATTTGTGAAAACATAGTTTAAATGTTGTACTTTGATATGCTTATAAAATAATTAATCTGACATTAACCGTATCGTGTGACAAAATTCATGAAAATAGGCCTTTTTTGGACGAATTAACCATACCCCCAGGGTATGGCAATACCCAGGGTCCCCAGTATTTTATAAAAAAAAAAAAAAAAAACGGGGGGCCCCGATAAAACTAGTTATTAAAACACCTACAGCCCACCCGATATTATCGGGTTCGCCCGAGTTTTATCGTCATTAGTAATAAAACCCAGGGACTCGCCCGAGTTTCGTAATTAGTAGTAAAACCCAGGGACTCGAACGAGTTTATTATAATTAGTAATAAAATTCCGAAGCTCGCCCGAGTTTCATCGTAATTAAACCCTGCCTCGAACGAATTTTATCGTAGTCACTGATAAAGCCTGTAACCAAGTCCAGGGTCCGCCCGAGCTTGGTAACAGATCCTGGTTCTGATCACGTACCCTCCGGTTTGGTTTCCTTCCTTATTCTAAAGACCATGCCTAAAAACTCACTCAGTTAAGGGTATGATATTAAAATTTTTTTTTGTCTATCTTTTTTAATTTTTTTTCTGAATGCACAAAATTTGAAGAATATTGCATTATAAATTTAGATTGATCTGAGTAAAACTTCCGAAGTTATAAGTAGTTGAACGTAGGTGAGTTAGCTCGTTTTGTGTTTGATTTTTGGATGTCCAAAACTTTAAAACGCTATCCTGAAAAGTTGCCATTTCAAAGTCGGTGAAAATCTACTGCACGAATCGTTTTGAAATTTTGCACACTATTTCTGTACCCAAATCCTCAGGTACTGACGTTGAGTTTTTTTTTACTGATTTTTTTCATTTTATAATAACTAATATATCAAATTTTTAGGCTAAAATCACGTTTTTAACTTCAAAGAATTACCAAAAATCCAAAAATTGAATAAAAAAAAATTCAACTTAGTTACCTTTAGAAACATCTTAACTAATAAACTATTTTTTAAAATTTTTTTCTGATCCAGTAACGAGTTATGCTGTTCACCGCAAAAACGTTTTTCTTGGAGGCGTCTACGAACCTTGGCTGCGAACGGCTCATTTATTTATTTTTCGATAAAAATTTGTGAAAACATAGTTTAAATGTTGTACTTTGATATGCTTATAAAATAATTAATCTGACATTAACCGTATCGTGTGACAAAATTCATGAAAATAGGCCTGTTTTGGACGAATTAAATTAAATTTATAAATATTTTGTGGAGGCCCTAACCAACCCCTGAACATATCCTGGCTGGGAAAACATCCTTACAATATGAAAATTTGTTAGAATGTAAGAGACAATTATTTGCAATTAAAAAACCTTGCGAATCCCATAATGATTAGACAGTTTGTAGTTCAGAAAATTTGTTAGATGTAAACAATGATACTTGCGTAAACGCTTCAAGAACCAGAATGTAAGATGATCAACGATCAACACATACCGAATTTCTAGGAAATACTGCCAGGCAAAAGCGCTGGAAAAACTAAGAAGCAAAACAACAATAGAATCTTCCGTTAGCTACGGAGCCGCCATCATCCTACTTCTTCTAATAATAGGATCGATCACGGAACTCCTACGAAGACGTAAGTCAACAGAGACGCAAAAAAGACCCATACTCTACTACATTGCGACCGAGGAAAGTCGCGTTTAAGGAGGGAAGAGTTAACACCCAAAATTATATAAAGACCCAGACATAAGTAAGAGTAACCATTGATTGCAAAACCAATTTCCTCAATAAAGTTCACACGAGCTAAGCCACATACGCTGAGCTTCCACCTTTCGGTCAGAATAATTTCCAAAGTTGATCGAACTCAGCCAAGTGCATACAACAATAAATAAATAATTACATGCATTGGCCAATGACAATTCAATTTGGTCAACAGCGACCAATGATAATAAAGAATGTTAGCATTAAAAACAGGAAAAGAAGCCAACTTCGGCAAGCCGAAGTTTATTTACCCTTGTAGTTATTACAAAACGACTATTTCGATTTCTTTGCCTATATTACTAAAAACAATGAAGCTTTGTCGAATTAGCGCTGCATTTTGCCATCGTTTCTATGGCAGCTAAATGATATTGTTGTCCGATTCCGACAAAACTAAAAACGTAGTTATGATATAGTAAATAATTACTATATCTCAAAGGAATATTTTGATAAACAGACTTCCTATTTTTTTTATTTTTTAGACTTCCCTATGGGAGCTATGTGATATAAATGTCCGATTTTAATTTAATTAAAAAAATTTGTTAAAAAATTAACAAGTAAGGAGGCAAAGTTTCGAAAGACAAAGTTTATATACCCTTGCAGTTATTACAACTCGACTGTATTTTGATTTCTATGCCAAACGGGCATAATATTCTGCATCATTACACGGGTTTGTTACGTGACGTTGGCGTTACCAAAGCCAAAAACATTGGTAAAGTGTTTAAAAAAACAAAAAATGTTCGGTTAAAAAGGGAACAGTGTTTAAAAGGACGAACTCTATAGCTCAAACCTAAAGTGATTAAAATAAAAAAAAAACAAGAAAGGAAAGCTACCTTCGGGCGGAGTCGAAGTTGATATACCCTTGCAGAATATTCTATAAATTATTTTTTCCAAAATTATTCATATGATGCATTCTTAATACTCATAAAAAAGTCGGCCGATCCTTATGAAATTTGGTAGGTTGGATTGATTGCCCAAAAATAAAACACTTGGAAAATCCCAACTTCCTAACTTTACAAACACCAAAGTTATGGCATTTCCGATTAATCAGTTTAAGGCGGCTATAGGATATAGTAGGCCGATCTTTATGACATTTGGTAGGCCGGATTGATTGGCCAAATATAAAACCCATAAAAAATCCCAAATTCCTAACTTTACAAACACCAAAGTTATGGCATTTCCGATTAATCAGTTTAAGGCGGCTATAGGATATAGTAGGCCGATCTTTATGACATTTGGTAGGCCGGATTGATTGGCCAAATATAAAACCCATAAAAAATCCCAAATTCCTAACTTTAAAAACACCAAAGTTATGGCATTTCCGATCGTTCAGTTATATGGCTGCTATAGGATATATTCGGCCGATCTCGGCTGTTCCGACTTATATACTGCGTGCAAAGGAAAGAAGTTTTAATTAAAACTGAAAAACTAGTTCGCAGACGAACAGACGGACATGCTTATATCAACTAAGGACGCGATCCTGATCAACAAAAAAAGGGGATTTAAGCTCACTTGCTGACAGGTTCTGACGAAAATTATATAGCTATGATAATAAGAGAAAAATATCCTCGGATCAGCAGAATCGTTCGATCGATTTGCCAATTTTAGACAACGATTCAGCAAAGCGAATTAAATAATTAATTGATTCAATAAATAAATCAATTCATTTAATAAGAACAAACGCGAATTTAAATAAGGATGTTGATGTGATTTTTGCACACATTATTATCCGAAAATTCATCAGGGAACCGCTTCAATTATATGAAACGCATATTATTCAGAGGAACACTAATAGAAATAAAGTATAATACTTTATGAGCTCTGTGCATGTCATGTGACAGTTGTAAATCGATCCAGAGCCATAAACTATGATTGTAATTTTAAACCCTACAAGGGAGCAGTGTTAGCACTGGTAATCTGTAAGTGCAGGCAACTTGAGCCTAACCGAAAATAATCACTTGAGATGTTTCTCACACTTCACCAAGAGTTCCTGTGCGGGGGTCAAATGATAACCCTCCCGCTAAGGCAGACGCGGACTCTGCGTAGGCCACAGAATACAAATTTTATGTTAGTTTCCTAAGCAGGGACTTAGAAAATATAATCCAGTTTTAATACAGAACTCAACTGAAAAGGTTGTTTTATTTAATTCGGTAACTCATTTCTTTCATTTTGGTCCTTCGACAACTCTGCAGTTGTCCCTCAACAGTGGTAAGAGACTCAGAACTTAGGCCAGCACCTTAAAAATAAAATCTGTAACACTTGCAGTTTTTGTTAAAGGTGTCAATGAATAATTGACTCTTGTTTTCCCCACCAGTGGTAATAAACAGAGTAAAAAATTTAAAAAAAGCAAAAAGATAAAAAGAATCTTTTATGTTATAAAAAATGTAATCAACTATAAAACTTCAACAACCTCAGCACTACTACGACTACTACAACTACAAGATCGAGAAATGCATCGGCAACAATACGCAAGCATCAACAGCGGCAAAAAACGTCGAGGATTCAGGAGCGACGACAACAGCGGCAACAAAATTCATAGGATCAGATAAGTCCTAAATATCAGATAAGTCCTAAATACCAAATTAAAATTAAAAAAATTTAATTTTAAAAACTATATAAAAATATTATAAAATATTAAAAGTGTATCATTTAAAAAAATTTGACGAGCTGAAGGAAGAGTGCATTCAAAATCACAAGGCTCTGATTCATATTGGAGTAGTCGAGCGTGACTACTTCATTAAGAATCATTACGAACAAATGCTTTCTATTTTTAATAAAATTAGGTAAGAATAGACACAGTATTATCTGAAATTGACAAGTTTATTTACCCTTGTAGTTATTACAAAACGACTATTTCGATTTCTTTGCCTATATTACTAAAAACAATGAAGCTTTGTCGAATTAGCGCTGCATTTTGCCATCGTTTCTATGGCAGCTAAATAATATTGTTGTCCGATTCCGACAAAACTAAAAACGTAATTATGATATAGTAAATAATTACTATATCTCAAAGGAATATTTTGATAAACAGACTTCCTATTTTTTTATTTTTTAGACTTCCCTATGGGAGCTATGTGATATAAATGTCCGATTTTAATTTAATTAAAAAAATTTGTTAAAAAATTAACAAGTAAGGAGGCAAAGTTTTGAAAGACAAAGTTTATATACCCTTGCAGTTATTACAACTCGACTATATTTTGATTTCTATGCCAAACGGGCATAATATTCTGCATCATTACACGGGTTTGTTACGTGACGTTGGCGTTACCAAAGCTAAAAACATTGGTAAAGTGTTTAAAAACAAAAAATGTTCGGTTAAAAGGGAACAGTGTTTAAAAGGACGAACTCTATAGCTCAAACCTAAAGTGATTAAAAAAAAAAAAAACAAGAAAGGAAAGCTACCTTCGGGCGGAGTCGAAGTTGATATACCCTTGCAGAATATTCTATAAATTATTTTTTCCAAAATTATTCATATGAAGCATTCTTAATACTCATAAAAAAGTCGGCCGATCCTTATGAAATTTGGTAGGTTGGATTGATTGCCCAAAAATAAAACACTTGGAAAATCCCAACTTCCTAAATTTACAAACACCAAAGTTATGGCATTTCCGATTAATCAGTTTAAGGCGGCTATAGGATATAGTAGGCCGATCTTTATGACATTTGGTAGGCCGGATTGATTGGCCAAATATAAAACCCATAAAAAATCCCAAATTCCTAACTTTACAAACACCAAAGTTATGGCATTTCCGATTAATCAGTTTAAGGCGGCTATAGGATATAGTAGGCCGATCTTTATGACATTTGGTAGGCCGGATTGATTGGCCAAATATAAAACCCATAAAAAATCCCAAATTCCTAACTTTAAAAACACCAAAGTTATGGCATTTCCGATCGTTCAGTTATATGGCTGCTATAGGATATATTCGGCCGATCTCGGCTGTTCCGACTTATATACTGCGTGCAAAGGAAAGAAGTTTTAATTAAAACTGAAAAACTAGTTCGCAGACGAACAGACGGACATGCTTATATCAACTAAGGACGCGATCCTGATCAACAAAAAAAAAGGGGATTTAAGCTCACTTGCTGACAGGTTCTGACGAAAATTATATAGCTATGATAATAAGAGAAAAATATCCTCGGATCAGCAGAATCGTTCGATCGATTTGCCAATTTTAGACAACGATTCAGCAAAGCGAATTAAATAATTAATTGATTCAATAAATAAATCAATTCATTTAATAAGAACAAACGCGAATTTAAATAAGGATGTTGATGTGATTTTTGCACACATTATTATCCGAAAATTCATCAGGGAACCGCTTCAATTATATGAAACGCATATTATTCAGAGGAACACTAATAGAAATAAAGTATAATACTTTATGAGCTCTGTGCATGTCATGTGACAGTTGTAAATCGATCCAGAGCCATAAACTATGATTGTAATTTTAAACCCTACAAGGGAGCAGTGTTAGCACTGGTAATCTGTAAGTGCAGGCAACTTGAGCCTAACCGAAAATAATCACTTGAGATGTTTCTCACACTTCACCAAGAGTTCCTGTGCGGGGGTCAAATGATAACCCTCCCGCTAAGGCAGACGCGGACTCTGCGTAGGCCACAGAATACAAATTTTATGTTAGTTTCCTAAGCAGGGACTTAGAAAATATAATCCAGTTTTAATACAGAACTCAACTGAAAAGGTTGTTTTATTTAATTCGGTAACTCATTTCTTTCATTTTGGTCCTTCGACAACTCTGCAGTTGTCCCTCAACAGTGGTAAGAGACTCAGAACTTAGGCCAGCACCTTAAAAATAAAATCTGTAACACTTGCAGTTTTTGTTAAAGGTGTCAATGAATAATTGACTCTTGTTTTCCCCCACCAGTGGTAATAAACAGAGTAAAAAATTTAAAAAAAGCAAAAAGATAAAAAAGAATCTTTTATGTTATAAAAAATGTAATCAACTATAAAACTTCAACAACCTCAGCACTACTACGACTACTACAACTACAAGATCGAGAAATGCATCGGCA
The DNA here is from genome assembly GCA_018152295.1 of Drosophila carrolli. Lineage (NCBI taxonomy): Eukaryota > Metazoa > Arthropoda > Insecta > Diptera > Drosophilidae > Drosophila > Drosophila carrolli. Next base: position 419,499 of record JAECXJ010000276.1, read on the forward strand.
ACAATACGCAAGCATCAACAGCGGCAAAAAACGTCGAGGATTCAGGAGCGACGACAACAGCGGCAACAAAATTCATAGGATCAGATAAGTCCTAAATATCAGATAAGTCCTAAATACCAAATTAAAATTAAAAAAATTTAATTTTAAAAACTATATAAAAATATTATAAAATATTAAAAGTGTATCATTTAAAAAAATTTGACGAGCTGAAGGAAGAGTGCATTCAAAATCACAAGGCTCTGATTCATATTGGAGTAGTCGAGCGTGACTACTTCATTAAGAATCATTACGAACAAATGCTTTCTATTTTTAATAAAATTAGGTAAGAATAGACACAGTATTATCTGAAACTGACAAGTCCAGATATACCAGTTAGATAAATATTTAAAGGATACCTTTGAGGATATTCAAAATAATAAACTAAAAACATTTGAAATTAGGATTGAGAAACTTAATTTATATTGGGATAAGCTACTTGCTTTGAAACAGGGAAATACTACAGATGTCACTGTTAGGACATATGATGATATATTGGACGAATTAGCGTTCAATATATCAATAGTAATAAAAGACAATAAGAAAAAACTCAAGGAAATTGTGCCGAAAAAGGTAGAAGTTGCAAATCATAAAATGGATGTTTTGCCAACACTGCCTAAAATTTAGGCAAATGTTTATTGACACTATTAATGAGTCAATTCACATGATAAAATTAAAGGCACGAATTTCTGACGAGGTTGATATAGTTTTTGCACACATAATAATATTTAATTTAATTTAATAAAAAAGCTCTGCAACTATATATATATATATATGTTATAAAACTAAAGAAATTCAAGCATTGTCCGACGTCATTGAATTTCTAGAGCAACGACTCAGTTCGAGTAGCTCTGTTCAGGATAAAAAACCTTAAAAAACAGTGTTTAGTAACAATATTAAAGAATTGTCTATGTACTAACAGTTGTCCCATGTGCAAAAGTACGGGACATTTGATACTTCAGTGTCAAAAGTTTAAGGCTTTAAATCCATCTGAAAGGATGGAAAAAATAAAAAAGGCACATTTGTGTTTTAAATGTCTTCAACATTCATTTAATAAGAAATGTCAAAGTGACATTCCATGTTCAACTTGTAAGAAAAATCATCACAGTATGCTACACAATTAAGTAAAGTCTAATGAAAAAGTGAATACGTGTATGACGTCAAAAAAAGCGTTGCTAGCTACGGCACGCGTTCAAATTCAAACCTCTGAGGGAGGTTTCGAAAATTTTAGAGCTCGACAGTGGTTCGGTCTCAAACAGAGATCAGTAGAGTATCGTCCACGGGAAAGATAAATCTTTCAATTAAAAGAAATAATTCCCAACAAACGATTCAAGTTGAAGCATTAATACTTCCAAAATTAATGAGGGCTCTTCCAGTCAACACAGTTAATGTTGACAAGTCAAAGTGGGAGAAGTACAATTTGGCTGACCCGGACTTTAATAAGCCGAGTCGTGTAGATCTGATAATTGGGGCAGATCTATACACTCACATTCTGCAAAATGGAGTGGTCAAAATAAATGGCCTCCTCGGTCAAAAAACCGATTTCGGGTGCGTTGTCTCTGGATGCCAAAAAATCCAAAGGTAAATAGACAATTGAAATTAAAAGATAGAATTGATTGGCATTTTATCCCCCCGGCAGGACCTCACTTCGGAGGTATTTGTAAATCTGGAGTTAAGTCCATGAAGCACCATTTGAAACGTCTGACATACGAAGATATGTCAGCAATTTTATGTCAAATAGAAGCATGCTTAAATTCAAGATCATTAAATATTTCCAAAAAATGAAATGGATCAACGTGAAGTATTAACTCCAGGACACCTTTTAATTGGTAGACCACCGTTAGAGATTGTTGAACCAATTGAAAAAAAAGTGGTAATTTACATAGGAGGAAATTAATCCAAAAAATTAGAAAAGACTTCTGCATTAAATGGAAAGAAGATTATTTGCATACTCTACAACAGAAGAACAAGTGGAAGAGGGAATGTCCAAATATAGAGGAAGGACAAATTGTCTTGTGGAAGGATGAGAACAGTCATCCCGCCAGGTTGCCAATGGGAAAGGTGGAAAAAGCCCATAAGGGCAAAGACGAAAAGATTAGAGTGATAGAAGTGAAATTACAAGATGGATTATCACCAGACCAATAAGCAAAATGTGTTTCCTAGACGGATCCCGAAGAGACAAACCAAATAAGGCATCGAACTGCAGGTATAAATCGATTGTAGAGAGTAAGTCATATTGGGTTGAGTTGGGAAAGAAAAGTAGTTGGTATTTTAAGGTTCAGAACAATACTCAGGCTAGAGTTCAATGTAGCAACTCAAAAATAGAGATGGTAGATTTACCTGAACAAGGAATAATGACGTTAAGGTCAGATTGTACTGCTCGAACTGATGATAAAATATTGGTTGCTCAACTCAGTATTCAGCTAGCAGATCAGGAAACATTAGCTTTGTCTTACATTAGAGAAGTCAACGAAATACCAAAGATTATTTGGAACCCGCTCGACATGCCAGTAATTAATCATACGGGTGAAATCAATCGTATCTTTGATAAACGATTCAATATTGAAAAACTCACAATCTAGAACTGAGGGAGTTAGACTTTCATTATTTAACTGGACATGCATCCCTAATTTTAGCAATTGTAATAATAATTATATTAACTATATATATTATAAGAAAAATAAAAATACGAAGGCAGTTACAAGCCATTACCTAGCGGTATGCTTAATATTTAAATTTGAAAATACAATAAATCAATGATTTAAAAATGTTTTATGCTAAAAAAAATAGCAGGCATAGAAATCGAAATGTAGTCGATTTGTAATAACTGCAAGGGTATATAAACTTAGGCTTGCCGAAGTTTGCTTCTTTTCTTGTTGTAGGGTAATTCCACTTAAACACGCTGGCGACATAGAGTCTTGACTTCATGAATTTCCTTTTTGGTTGAAGATGGCTCTAGCTTAACAAACACTAGGTTGACGTACTTTGTTTTGTCGATAAGATCTGTCCTCTTTAAGCTGCTAGGAGTGCAACGGGAAATCAAGGATTTACTGATAGCTAAATTTGTGTCTGAATCTGCAGCAAGGATTGAAACGGAATTTTTAGAAAGGCATTTTGCGGAGTATTTAGACGGATGAGCGAATTTATCTGTGGATCGAATAAGCCCGTTCAGATTCTCGCAGTTATTAATCACAAGTGGCGATGGTTTGTGATTGGTAGGGTGTTTGGTAATGTGGTCTTGGATATTATTGTTGGTAGTATTGTTAATACTGTTGTTGCTTACATTGTTGAAATGACTGATGCTGCGTTGGACGTTGTTGTTGTTGCTGCGGCTACCATGGTCTATGCCGGTGCTGGTACTGGCCTGATCAGGGTTGTTCCTCAACTGTAGGCTCTTTTGTGTGTTAGTCACCTTAAAATGAATGTCAAATTAGGAAGGAAGCGCTCTTGCCGACTACGAGTAACGGGGGTTTGCTTCTTACGTTAATTTGTTAAGAATTGGTGCCAGCTGCTTCGCTCAAATCAAATCGAAAGTGTTGGAAGGGTAAATATATACGGCAATATCTATGTACATCCGGATATAGATATAGTTGACTTCATTTATATCTCTATATAAAAATAGACAGTTACATCGTAAAGCTGTTATAAGATCTGAGCAACTTTTTAAGATATGAACCAACAACAAGCAGTGCAATTCCTGCAACCGTAGCAAGTCCAACAGCAACAACTACAGCACCGGCCAATAAAGCAATGTCAACGACTGTAGCGAAGCAAATAAAACAATTTCTGAAAGCTCTAAAGCGGCCTCACAGACCGGATTGGATCGCCACATTCAGATCAATCGTAAGGTTAGCCCACAAAAAAAACCGAGCTCAGTCCAATCTATATCAGGGAGAAAAGCTCGAACGTCCTAAATGCGGTGGTCGGGAATGTTAACTTCCAAGTTATTCCGCTTACTAATGAGAATATTCATAAAACAAAGGGTCAAACAAAATATGAAGAACTCTTCTGAACCGTTTCTAAATACCTGAACGAGGCGAAAAAGACTTATTACACTTACCAACTGAAAAGCAGCAAGGGTCTGCACGTGATAATAAGGGGAATCGAACTTGACGTCACCAGCCCCGAAACTGCAAAGGAAAAGGGGTTTTCTGCAAAGAATGTTATTAACAGACATCTAAACATACATCAAATCCTTGAAGAAAAACAATCTACAACCTGTAATATATATTGCACCGTAGAATAACAGTGGAAAGCTAAAAGATCTTATTAATTTTGGGGTGTCAAAACATACCATACCATACTTTCGGATCTTCAGACCACTCGCCTGTGCTGATAACACTTCTTTAAAGCAAAAAAAAAAAATGTCAGTTCCCTCATGTTCAGCCCCAAAGAAGTGGAAACTGTGCTATTAAGATCGTTTGTAAACTCTTCAATCAGATCAATAATCTCGGCTACTTTCCAAAGAAGTGGAAAAAATAGATCATCATAATAATACCGAAGCCCGGAAAAAAATCACACAATTCCGTCGTCGTACAGACCATTAAACCTACTATCTCGTTTGACTAAATTGTTCAAAAATTGCCTTCTAAAGCGCATAATATCATATCTGGAAGCACACAATGTCACCCCGCCACACCAGTTTGGCTTCCGAAGAAAAACTTTGGATCCTCGAGGAAGTTAACAGAAATATTACAGAAATACTCTCAGCTTTCGAGCATAGAGAATATTGTAGCGCTATATTCCTCGATGTAACACAAGCCTTTGAACGAGTCTGGCTTCATGCGCTCATGCATAAAATCAAAATGAGATGCAAAGCAGCAACATTGGACGAATACATGATTGAAGCTGGAGTACTATAAGGAAGCGTACTTGGGCCTACTCTTTTTGTCCTATATACTGCGGCTAACCCCACAAACGAAATACGAACACTGCGATCCTGAGTCTCTCCAAATGCCCTGGAGCTTTTAATCAAACAAAAATGTTTTTAATTTTTTTCATTCAAAAAATTTTTCTGGAATGCAAATGGCAGTAGTTCCTAGATTAACAAGTCATCATAAAGATAAGGATTATGGAGGCACTGGCATTCTGATCCAGAATCGCACTTTATAACAGCTGGTGACTACAATACAAAGCACATCCATTGGGGATCTCGGCTCACCAACACGAAACAAGCTTGACTTTATCATTCCGGGCAAGCCTACATACTGGCCCACAGATCCTATGAAAAGCCATGTAAAGAAGATGTTGACAGCTCAGTTGAAGCGTCAGTGACTGCACAAGACTACATCCTAATTATAACAAACTTTTAAGAGCAGTAGAGCTCTTCGGCGAGATTACTCAACTACCCATTACTCAAGGTCTAGAAGAAGAAAACAATCTCAAATCTCTTATATGGGACACTCTCCCAAATCAGCAAAGGATATCCACTGTGGAAAGATAAATCAGGCATAAGTGCACAAATCGGAAGTCAAATCATCTTTACATACACACACAGAAGAGTGGACTCGCAGCAACGAAGAGAGGACAAACATAGGTGCTACCGATTGCCAACATTCCTGAAGCTACCCTGTCTACTATATTTCAATAAGGAGACGTTACAGGAGTCATAAAGTCTCAAAAGAAAAAAAAATAGAAAATAGAAAAATGCTATCATCACAATAATCTATAAAGCCCGAAAGGTCAAGTCCAAGGCATCGTCATATAGACCAATAAGTCTCCTGCCGTGCCTATCAACGATATTTTAAAAGCTGCTCTTGAATCAAGCCATACCTACAGGCGCATAATCCCATCCCATTGCAAAAAACGCGGATTGAACAAGTAAGCCGGATAAACTTAGAGATACGCAGTCCGCAGTTATTCGTAATTTCGTCAAAGCATTCGGCTGCGTTTAGCTGGACGCCTAAATTCATAAAATCATAATAATATTTCCATTGAAAGCCCATAAAAAATTTAAGTATTCCCTCTAAATATCATCTGATAAGGCACCACAAGGTAGCATGCTTGTACCGACACTCTATATTACTTACACTGCAGAGCCTCCGACATCCAGTCTTACTTAGCGTAAGCAAATCGTAGCTAAAATAACTCTTCAAAGAACTTTTGTACCTTACAGTCCTTAAACCAATTTCAAAATATGGCTCTGAGCTATGGAGAAACGTAACTTAGAAATAATCCAGAAGGCTCAACAAAGATATTTAGAACTATAGCTGGAGCATCGTGGTACACACCGAATAATAAATATTCACAAAGATTAAAATGTAGGATCTGTTAACGACGAAATCGACAATGTGAAAACACGACTCAGGCGAAGAGACCTTTCCACTCAGCATCAATAGTTAGGGCCGTTTTCTAAATAATTTATAGTAATTAATTAAAAACAAGAAAGGAAAGCTAACTTCGGGCGGAGCCGAAGTTGATATACCCTTGCAGAATACTCTGTAAATTATATTCTCCAAAATTATTTATATGATGCATTCTTAATACTCATAAAAAATCCCAACTTCCTAACCTTAAAAACACTAAAGTTATGGCATTTCCTATCATTCAGTTATATGGCGGCTATAGGATATAGTTGGCCGATCCTTATGGTCGGATTGATTGGCTAAAAATAAAACCCATAGAAAATCCCAAATTCCTAACTTTAAAAACACCAAAGTTATGGCATTTCCGATCGTTCAGTTATATGGCAGCTATATGATATAGTCGCACGATCCGGCTCGTTCCGACTTATATACTACCTGCAATAGAAAAACAACTGTTGGGAAAGACAGACGGACAGACGGACATGGCTACATCGACTCTCCTGGTGATGCTGATCAAGAATATATATACTTTATAGGGTCGGAAATGTCTCCTTCACTGCGTTGCAAACTTTTGACTGAAATTATAATACCCTCTGCAAGGGTATAAAAATAGCAGGCATAGAAATCGAAATGTAGTCGATTTGTAATAACTGCAAGGGCATATAGTTAAGTGTTTGTATTTTTTTTGAGTCGAACTAATGTCCCGTCAGTTGTCTAAGGACAACGCCAAGTTGAATTAAAAACCGAAGAATTAGTTTCGCGTCTTTATTCGATAGATCTCAGCTTAAGACTAAATTCTTGTGACAAAAATATTACTTGTTGGCGAGCGAGATCGCCGGCTTTGGATATTGATTGTACATAATAATTTGAGAATAAGAGTGCCACTCAGAGAGCGGGACTTAGTTTTTGAAAGAATTGTTTATGTTAATGGGATGCAGCATCGCCTGCTCCGGATGTGGTTGTTTACATTGGTTCAGCGTGGGATCGCCTACGCTGCAGATTCTTATTTCTTAGAACATAAGTGGATATGTGAACATGTTCTATTTCTTGTTGTGGTTCTTGATTATTTTTTGCTTGTTTTCTAAATTTTGTATATAAAAAGGTAAGTGGATTTAGTGTAAAAAAGTTTGATAGGACAAGAAAAATAATAAGAACGATAACTACTAATATTATAATTATGTAAAGTGTGTTATTATTTTCTGAAATTAGTTTTAAAACGTCATTATGTTCTACTATCTTTATCTTAGTTACATTAATCGGTGAATACAATGCTGTTAAATCAAATTCTGGACTTAACGAATTTTCGCTTAAAATAACATTTCCAATTTGAACTTTACATTGTTTTATTCTAATAATTTTGCTTCCCTTTAATTTTATATCGCCATTTAATTCTTGACAATTTTGTTCGATTGTGGTTTCAGTTAGATTCCATGTAAGTATAATATTTGGTTCGACGTATTGAATCATTTCTTTTGAAAGAATTGGTATAAAATTACAAATTGAATTTTCGCGCTTAATTATATTTTAAATGCATTCATTATTAACTTCTTTATTGTCTTGATTATAAATTTTATTTTCATCTTCGAAATATTATTGTTGATCTGAATAGTCTAACTGATACTTTAATGGTGTTAATGATTTTGTGGTTAATAGGGATATGTGAAATAAGCAGTAATTCGTTTTTTTTGTGAAAGTTTAACGGCATTTGTTATTTTTTTTTTTTTTTTTTTTTTAATATTGGATGTCCAGCGTATAAGAATATTTGAGCAGGTGTTTGTCCAGTGGTGTCATGTTTTATTTTATGGTTGTATGTGTAAAGAATTGTCTCTATCTTGCTTAATTTTACTTCTTCATTATCGGATGAGTTGATTATTCGGATTTTTTCATTTATTGTCTTATGTAGTCTTTCGACGTCTGCTACACCGGTTTTTGCCGTGTTAAGTTGTAATTCAATTCCTTCTGCTTCAAGCCATCGCTTTAGAGTCAAGCTGGTGAAAGCTCTCTCTCTATCTGCCTTTAATATTTTGGGTTTACCTAACTGATTAAAAATGCGCATTAGCGCGTTCCTGGATTCTATCCAATCCTTTGTTTTAATATGTTCAAGTGTAGCGAATTTAGAATAAATGTCAATGCAACTGATGTAATGTTTTCCCTCAGATGTATAAATATCTACCACAAATTTGTCTCGACAATGTTCAGGGTTGGGAGTGATTTTAAAAGGTATTTTGGTATTTCTGTGTTCTTTTTTAGCCAAATTGCATATGTTACATTCATTTATTATATTTTGAATTAATAGTTTGGAAAGAAGTGATATTCTTTGAATAATTTTGTCATTTTCTGTATGCCTGGATGTAAAAGTTTCGTGATTGAAGTATAATTTCATTGAATTCGGCGTATGAACAAACATTCTTTAATAGGTGGAGGCTGCGAATTATTTTAGTGTAAGTGGTATTAATAATTTCCCTGTGTGTTCTTTGAATGATACCAAAATCTACATCGCTTTTAATATGAATGGTAATGTTTCTATGAATAAAACAAGAGAGAACGCTATAGTCAAGTGCCTCGACTATTAGATACCCGTTACTCAGCTAAACAACTTAAAATAAATATGCCTTCTTGTATGTTTTTCGCCGCTCGAATTAGCTCCCGATTTTTATGTTAAAATCGGTACCCAGGGAACACCACGTGGAGGCCGTTGATTTGCAACGGGGTCTTTCAAACCAAAATAAAATTTAGGGACCTACGAGTCGACTTGAGTTGCCAAACTTTATTCAAGTTTGGAATCTCCATGTTCCCCAATATTTTGTTTATCCGTAACATACGGAAGGCATAATTATGTACTTACTACTAATACTACTAATACTTATTTGACCTTACTAATTAGTTTTTTTTGGGGTTTTTGCGTTTTTTTTTTAAATAAAAATACATACTATAAAAAAATTTTGCATGCAACTATTAAATTTTTTTTTTTGGGGTTTTTTGTTTTATTTAATTTACTATAAAATTTAATTTAGTTACTATAAAAAAAAATTTAGCATGCAACTATTTACTTTTTTTTGTTTTTGATTTTTTGTTTAATTTAAATATATACATACTATAAAAAAATTGTGCATGCAACTATTTAATTTTTTGGGTTTTTTTGTTTTTGTTTAATTTAAATATATACATACTATAAAAAACTTGTGCATGCAACAATTTAATTTTTTTGGGTTTTTTTTTTTTGTTTAATTTAAATATATACATACTATAAATATAATATATACAATTATCCCTACCTATTCAGCCTCCCTAACGCTAACTAATATACCACTGTGGTAGCTATATGTAGTTTCAAATGTGCGCGCAGTGGCCCTATTATCGAAAATATTTGAAAACGCCCAATCAATATGTGTATTGCAATTGGTTGTCGACGAGTCTAAATCTAGCAACGAACTAAACCCTTTTACATCTGCTAGAAAATCGAAAACTCTCCTACAGCAGCCAGAGATGGAGTGAAGGCATAAATTGAAATCTCCTAACACTAAACTATTACTATTTAAAAATGTGTGCCGATGAAATAACTCCTTAAACTCTGTTTCAAACTTTAACAACGGATAGGTCGGACTTTTATAAATAACTACAATCCCTAAAGACCGGTACCTAAAGATGGCAAACTCGAACACTGGAGAGGCTAAATTTGAGGAATTAGCCAGAAAGCGACCACTTGAACAAAGACTGACATTCTCAAAGAGTTCGTTTCGAACGAATACGAGAATGCCTCTTTTTGGTCGAGCTCCGTTAGCTACTGACTGGCAATCTAGTCGCACTGCTGTGGAAGCCTCAACGAAGCACAGAATGGAAGACTTAAGCATTAGCTGATCGGAACACACATCGCTAATGTGGCAGTGCAAGCTTTCCGTATTATGGAAAAAGACATGAAGGTTCGGACTATTGAGTAAACAATCAAAATGGGTACTCAGTAACTTAGTGGAACGCAGTTCTCGAAGCTCTTCCTCGGAAGCCGATCCCTGGGCGGATCTTGGGGGGACGAAAGGTCCAATAATATAGAGACCTGCTGCACTTGTGGCTCTGCTACAGGCTACGTACAGCGCAGCTCTCTGCATGCTACGACTAGTGTGAACCACCACTTTGCTGTATGCAGCGCCTTGACTTTTGTGATTAGTTATTGCTTCTGCAGGTACCACTGGAAACTGCTTTCGGTCAATGGTTGTGGCCTGGTTAGAATTAATCTGAAAGCTTTTTATGATCTTAACTACTGGGGTCCATGAAGCCTCTTGGCGATGACTGCACTTTGATCGTGCAGCTACTCCTATACTGTCATCTAAAAATTGTATCCAAAGAATGTTTGGAGAGTTGGACGTGTTGAAACCTATCTCCCTAAGGACACCAGTGGCTCCGTTTACGAGACCATCTGATGTGTCTACATTGACCGTCATCATGTATTTAGCAGTGGTTTTTAAAATGAGCGAGGTACACAAACCTTGTGTCTCAGATGTTTTTAATGCCCTAGCTTGTTCCAGACATCTGTTCCCCTGCTTTGAGCTAATATGTGCAGATTTTACAGAGTCAATGGCTTCCGAAATTAACTGATCAGTGGGAATCGAGTTGAGCTTCTCCCTATTGTATCGGTCTGTGTCCTGATTGCTTGAAAAAAGGTGAATGGCGTCATTTGGAATCTGACTTTCTACGGAAGTGCGGCCTCTAAGTAGGACAATATCTTCAGACGACATTTGGCCGGACGCCATGTTGTTGAGTGCTATTGCAAACGGCTGGTCATCTCGCTGTCGCATTATCTCTGTGAGCTCGAAAAACCTAAAAGGACTCCAGAGGTGGGATCCAAATATAGCACTGTATGGATCATGCGACGGCGGCTGGAAAATCCAACGATCACAAACTGGCCGCAATTGCCTAAGATCGCCGAGCACGATGACCGAAATGCCTCCGAAGGGAGTATCAACGTTGGAGAAAATTTGCTTAAGGCGAGAGTCCAGATGGGAAAACATGGTTGCGCCGACCATAGAAATTTCGTCTATTATAAGAACTTTAAGATCAATAAATCTTGAACGCAGGGTATTTAACATATCAGGGCTTAAACTCCTAAATGCAGACCCAGCCTGATTTACAGGGAGAGAGAACATGGAATGGAGAGTGGAGCCTCCGATTCCAAAAGCAGCTTTGCCTGTGGGAGCACACAGCAGTATTTTAACAGAAGTTGGGTCGCATCCTACTCTACCATTATACTCCTTGGAAAGGGACTGGAAGTCTACTCTTGCCGACACCTGCTCCGCCTCCTACAAACTCATGGAAACTAGCATTTCTCCTTGCATTGTGCAAGACATGCGTAAGGAAAGTTTTTTGCTTTAAATTAAGAGGCCTAAGGTGGCTAAATTTTCAGGGGAAATAATTTTATGCGGATATTGCTATCCGGATCTACTTCCTGAACACGGTTGTCTAAGTTTAAAACATTTATTTGCGAAGATATTTCTGGAAAAGCTAAGGCCCTAAACTCCTCATTAACTGCGGCCTCCTCATCCACATTTCCCTCGCTACTTTCCTCAGCCTCCATGGCCCTTCTGAGCGCGTCTTCTAAGCTGTCTATGGCATTATACTTATCAAAGTTGGCTTTAATAGCCTCCTCGTGCTCATGATAAAACTCCTCACAATTTCTCTGAAACAATTCTACCTGTTCATCTCTCAATGGAGAATATAGCATAACTAATGCTCTAAAATAGTTGGGCCTATCAGAATTAATATTAAAGGGGCTATACCTAATGATACTCGGCTGGTTTCTTTCCCTAATAAATCCACTACCATCGCGAAGTGCGAAAAAAACTGTTCCTAAGACCTCATTTTCTTCTTCAGCCTCATTGTTACTGTTTTCCTCTTGGCGAGCTCTACCACGGGTTTTAGAATACTCGTAATTTGCAGCAAAATCGGCTAAACACAGGCCGTCATGGGAATCTGGTCTTTGTTCGTATCTGTCCAGCAAACCTTTCTGAAAGATGTCAGTGGAATCCTGAGGCATATTTTGCAGGACGCTTGTAGGTCTAAGCATACGAACTCGTTGTTCTGGAGGGAAGGTGTTTATGAACACGCATTCATTGCTTGTTTCTGACAACGCCAATCCCATACAACAATATACGGCCTCCTGAGCAGAGATCTCAGTGCCCGAAATAAACTTGTGACCGAGATACTGTAGCTTTTGACGAATGCTTGAGTTGCCTCTTCGAATGTCATTAGCTGCTTCGCGCATTAACTTCGAAATACCTCTTTGGGACTTGTTAATGTAATTAATTATGTAGCTACAGCACGCAAAAGGGTCCAAAATTAACTGGATATCCATATTTGCCCTTTGCATTGAAAGAATGTGTTTATTATAGGCGTTAACTTGAATTTCTGCAAATGTTCTCTTCAGAAAAATCTGTGTTTTTTTCAAACTAGACCCAAAACCATATATATAGTCCTCGTAACTGAGGCTCACCTCATCGTGAGAAAGAAAATTTTCGAATATGCTAAGATGGCTAATCAAATCCTCGGATTGATCGCGAAGTAAAAGACTGCGAATTTTCTGATAGTTTTCGTGATGAAGAGAAAAATTGGGAGTTTCTTTGGGAAGTGGCTTCAATATTTCCGTGCGGGGCATTGGGGGGTATTGAATACCGAATCGACAAACGGATTCGCGCACATTTTTAAGGCACGAATGCCCGTGCTTATGCTTTTGGTATTCAATGTACGGAGCCAAATCTGTGTTTGTAACATCCACAGTTACAAACTGATTAATGAAGGCTACTACACTAGCAATAGATTCTTCACTGTTGAAATCCACTTCCGGGGCGTCTTTCAGCCAAAACATGCCGTGAATGTGAGGGGAACCCCTCTGTTGAAACTCAACTCGCCAATAATAGGTAGTAACAAAGTTACTTCTAAAGACTCCCCCCGGCTTCTTCATGAGCTTTAGAACTTCCATATACCTATAATCGAAATACCTAGCACACGTCACTGGGTCAGTTCTGATCAGCCGCGCCTTTTCTCTAAACTGTAAGTTCAAAGCTTCCTCCTCACTAATGTCAATCCTATCTACATTGCGCTTGAGCAGTATTAGCCGCTCTGGCCACCTAGTTTCTGCGGCCGACAGAGTTATGAAGAAAGTTGGCAAACCAAATTGGCGAATCATAGCCATGACTTTCTTCTTCTCATCTTCCCAGTGAACAGGAGACGTGCGAATGTCCTTAAGAATTCGATATCCGTCATCATGGGAAATAAAGTTTCCCATGAAAGCTTCATCGAGTACGTTGGCGGCAGTTATCGCGCTAGAAGCGCTCCGCTTACGTATGCAAGTTGAAATATTGTTTCGAATTTTCAACAATTCCAACTTCTTATAATTGAAGAACAACTTGTCAGTTCTACAACCTCTTCTATCTACGTTCCTAAGCTCTGATCTAACTATGGTTGTATAACTTTCCGAAGATGGTCTCTTGACGCCAGCATAAATGCTTGGGAACGCCAATTCTTCGGAGTCGACATCGAGAATCACGTCGAGAGGCTTTTGGCCCTCACTTGGAGCCATTGTGATTCTCGGAATTCCTACATTGTGTGCCTGGTTATTCTCAAGCAGAGTTTCCTGTCCTCCAGGATTTAGCTCTTCGGCTTCTTCATTCTCTTCGGAATTTCCCGCCTCCAAGTTTACATCCTCCTGCTGGATGGCTAGTTGTCCCTCTACAAAGGCTAAGTCCGCTTGAGAAGCTACGAATGGAACAGTTTCGGATGTGAAATCAGAGATCCACTGCTCGTTCACTGACACATTGTGCTTTCTGTAAAGCTCTGTACTAACTAAGTACCTGATGGCGTCAGCAATTTTGGAAGGCCTAATGGTCTCTGCCATGAAATCATGTCCGTACTCCATTCTTCGCTTGAGGTGGAGCTGTACAACCTCTGCCTCGTGGAAAGCTCGTGGAAGGGACGTCACGATGTTGCTAACCGGAATGGGGACATTTACAACAGCTCCTTTTATTGCACTCTGACGCTCATGACCTATCGACTTAATTATCATAAATGGAAGGCGAGGTGAAATCAGTCGCTCTTCCAAGGGAGTAAGCCCCCTCAAGGAATGAGGAAATTCTGGGAAGTCTAGGCCGTTGGAAATGGAATCTTTGGGCTTTCTTCCGGCTTTTATATTGCCGTGACATGTGCCACAGAACTTAAAGGATTCCCCAGTGAAAGCAAGCTGGCTTGCATTCTGGTAAATCTCTTCCTTAAACTCGCAATTTTCTTCCAAATAGACTCTAGAAAGCTTACGTATTTGCTTGGGGAACCACAATCCCTTGCAGCAGAAGCAAATCTGATCGGGGCCAAGTTTTACTAACCTATTAAATTTGGCTATGTGAGCATCCAATCCAATAGGTATATTTCTAGGAGTCCTATTTCCCTGGGATAAATCAAGTCGAATCTCCTGACTTCGGTTTGCGTTCCGAAGGTTTTCTGCATCCCTATTGACACTGAGGCTTCTATACTGACTAACTCTCTGACTAATATTTCGAATGGCATCGATAGTTGCTTGTCGAGCAGCTATACGAGCACTTCGTCGAGCCAGAGTATTTCTCGCCTGCTCGACGGCCCAACGTTCCCTAAAACTCCTAGCCGTTGCTCTCCTAAACCTATCCTGCGCTCTTTCCAATAAGCGATCCTGAGTTGATCTTGCCTGCGCTCGTTGCAGGGTATTTGCTTCTTGCTCACCCGCACGATACGTAGCATCCAACCGCCGAGCATCGGCTGCTTGTTCACCCGCACGGAAATCAGGATCCAAGCGCCTTTCCGAACGGTCAGCAGTATTTCGGACCTGCTCTGTAGTTCGGACTTGCCTAATTTGTCGCCTTAAAGCGCGACGCCGAGTATCGGATTCTTGCTGACTCGCACGCAGAACGGGATCCAAGCGCCTTAACCGATGGTCAGCGGCATTACCAACTTGCTCGATAGCTCGGACTTCTCTAACTTGTCGCCTTATAGCGCGACGCCGAGTATCGGCTGCCTGCTGACTCGCACGGAAAGCGGGATCCAAGCGCCTTAACCGATGGTCAGCGGTATTAACAACCTGCTCTGTAGCTCTTTCATCGGTGTTTCTTCGCCTAATAAAGCGACGCCGAGTGTCGGCTGCTTGCTCTCCTGCACGAAGAACGGGATCCAAGCGAATTTCCCTACGTCTTGCAGTATCTGCTTCTTGCTCACCCGCCCGAAGAACGGGGTTCGAGCGAATTTCCCTACGTCTTGCAGTATCTGCTCCCTGATCACCCGCACGAGTGTGCGGATTCAAGCGTCTTGACCTACGAGACGCTGTATTTACACCCTGCTCTGAATTCCTGGCTACTGCATTTATCCTTCTCCTACGCTGAGATTCAGAATTTTCTACCCTCTCCATCTCTGCATATTGGCCCTATTTTCCCTATTGGCCCTATTTCTCAACAATTGGTTCCTAGCCCGCTGAGATGCAGTGGGTCTATTCAAACGAGGAATTTTTTAAAATCTTAAATTTATATGACTACGCTGATTAGGTATATTAATAGAAATATAAGAATAAGGCTTTAAAAAAGCTAAATTCTTATATTTATATAATATAAATTTTATAATATAATATAGTTAATATAAATTATATAAATAATAGAAATATAAGTGTAAGTCTTAAAAAAGACTTAGACTTATAGTACTATTACTCAGATAAATACGTAAGTGTATAGAAATATAAGAATAAGCCTTAAAAAAGGCTGAATTCTTTTATTTATATACGGGTAAAGGGGCAGAGCGATTGAAAATTAATAACGTTAATAATTTGCAAATATATGAATAATAATAATCTAAGAGCAAGTCTTGAAAAAGACTTAATCTTATATTATTATTAACAAATCTACGTTAAAAGGGGCAGAGCGGCAAAAAATGAATTACGTTAAAAATTTGCAAATGTGAAAAATATGAATAATAATAATTTAAGAGTAAGTCTTGAAAAAGACTTAATCTTATATTATTATTAACAAATCTACGTTAAAAGGGGCAGAGCGGCAAAAAATTAATTACGTTAATAATTTGCAAATGTGAAAAATATGAATAATAATAATTTAGGAGTAAGTCTTGAAAAAGACTTAATCTTATATTATTATTAACAAAATCTACGTTAAAAGGGGTACTTAGCAGCGAGCGCAGCAACCAGCCCAGCAGCAAACTACGGCAGCGACGTCGGCAGCAAATCGGCAGAGGCAGCAACAACTCGCGAACGCGTAACAATTTGTTTACAAAATGTACGTTAGTTTTAAGCACAGAAAAATGAGTTTATTGAATTTACAAAAATTCAAGTAAAAATGGATAGTTTACGTTAAGGGAGATTTGTTTTAAAATAGGCAAAACTGACAAAAATCGCAATCGCAGACGAGAAGATAGATCACATACGATGGTTAGTCGTAGACTAAAGCGAGAGCAGAATAGTTGCAGCTCTGCAAAGTTCATAACCGCCAATTTAGCTGCCCTTTTGCTAACAGCGAACCGTGCCTTCTAGAACTTTGCATTCTGCCTAGCACATCTTCCGTCTCTCTCTAGCGCAGGTTAATGCACTTGTGAGAATAGAATAGGAGCAAAAAGAGACAAAATGCGCCCCCCATTTCAAATGATTTAGATTTTGCATTAACATAATGTGAATTAGAGTGACCACAGGAAAAAAGGACAAAAAGTTCAAATTATCAATTTAAATTCGGCGAAATCTTAGTGCTGGCAGCTTTACAGCGCGAGCATCAGCACCAGCGCTGCTTTAGCGCAGGTAGCTTTTGTCCTCGACCAGCATACACACATACGCCATTGTTTGACTCAGACCTCCAATTTGGCTAACTTGATTTGATTTGCATAGTTCTTGGGATATACTATGTAGTTCGGTATTGACAAATGAAAACCATCGAAATTTCCTTTAATAGAAATCCTTATCGAGAATTAACGTTGACTCTGTTGAGCACTATGGCCAGCTGTTCCAAAGTCATCCGTTAGATGGCGCCATAAAAGGCGGAAATGTAGGCGCTAGCCAGGCTTAAGCGTTTAATGGGTTTTTGGGCGTTAGAGTGGGCGTGGCAAACTTTTATTAAGCCAATCGATAGGTATTGACGAAACAAATACATATCAATTAAAATTTTCATAATAGCATCAAAACTGTGGCCACAGCTTGTGGCTTGTGGGCGTCAGAGGGGGCGTGGCACCATTTTGAAACAAACTTGTGCTGCGTAGGAACTCCTAAAATCTACATGCAAAATGCCAATCTTCTAGCTTTTATAGTTTCCGAGATCTCAGCGTTCATACGGACAGACAGACAGACGGACAGACGGACAGACGGACATGGCTAGATCGACTCGGCTAGTGATCCTGAACAAGAATATATATACTTTATAGGGTCGGAAACGCTTCCTTCTACCTGTTACATACTTTTGCACGAATACAATATACCCTTTTACTCTACGAGTAACGGGTATAATGATCAAGTAAAATTTGTTTGGCCTTGTCGAGTGTCATTACATTATATTGGATTGTGGTGATGGAATTACCGAATATTGTTGAATGCTCTACTTTATTGTTATCGGATTTAATGAAAATTATTTGTTTTTTGAAATAATTTATTGGTTTTTCTGTTAAATGAATTAAGTTACTATTATCTTCTTCTGCACTATGCTGAGTAACTTCACTGTGGTGATTTTCTTCAATTTAAATTCTTGATAATGCATCGGCAACTGAATTTTCTTTCCCTTTAATATAGTCGATTTTAAATTGGTATTCGTTTAACTTGGCTCTCCATCTTTGTAATTTGGCATTCGGTTCTTTTAAGGTATGCAGCCATCTAAGAGGTTGATGGTCACTAGCAATGAGAAAATGTCGTCCTAGTAAATAATGTCGAAAAGTTTTAGTGGCCCAAACTAATTAATTCCTTTTCGATAGCACTGTAATTTAATTCATGTTCATTAAGTGTTCTACTAATAAAGGATGACCATTTTGAGAAAGTACGGCATCCTAGTTAGCTCGTTAATTTTTAATCGGGTAATTGGAGTCGGTTCTCTAATTATTAGTTTGTTTTTTGAATGCTTCTATGTAGTCGAGATTTTGTATATCTATCTTTGCTCCTTTTTTTAAACATTTGGTCATTGGTTTTGCTATGTCTGCGTAGTTTGGGATAAATTTACGATAATAACCGGTTAATCCAAGGAAAGCTCTGATCTCTTTTACTTTTGTTGGAATTGGATATGAAACTATGGCTTTAACTTTAAGGGGGTTTGGTTTTATACCATTAGGGGTTACGATGTGACCAAGAAAACTAGCTTCCTTTTTTAAGAATTCACATTTGTCTAACTGCAATTTTAAATTTGCTTCTGCAAGTTTAGAAAAAACTAGCTGTAATGAATTTAAATGTTCGGTAAGGGA
Source organism: Drosophila carrolli (assembly GCA_018152295.1). Taxonomy (NCBI): domain Eukaryota; kingdom Metazoa; phylum Arthropoda; class Insecta; order Diptera; family Drosophilidae; genus Drosophila; species Drosophila carrolli. The sequence goes on from JAECXJ010000276.1 coordinate 438,272, forward strand.
TATGGAAAAAATGATGATATCATCTAAATAAACTAAACAGTGTTTATTGAGCAACGGTCGAAGGATATTATTCATAGCAGCAGGTGCATTTCTAAGGCCAAATGGCATTCGAAGATATTCGTAATGACCGCTTTTGGTGGAAAATGCAGTTTTAGATATTGATTCTGGGTCCATATCTATTTGATGAAATTCCTTTGCCAAATCGATAGTTGTAAAATATTGGCATTTACCTAGTTTGGCATGTTTGGTATTGGATATCTGTCGGGAATAGTTATTTCATTTAGCTTCCTATAATCAATTACTACTCTATACTTAATTTTACCAGAAGCATCAGTTTTTTTGGGTACTACCCAGGTAGGACTATTCTATGGTGAATTACTTTCCCTAATTAATCCTTGATTAAGCACTTCCTGTACTTGGTTATCGACTTCAATTTCGTGCGCTTGAGCAAGTGGGTACTGTTTTGAATAAATTGGGGAGTTATGTGTTGTAAATGTTAGATTGTCTCCTTCTTCATATTGAAGATTTTTGAATTTATTTAGTAAACCCTTTAACCTTAAATTTTCCTCCTGATTCAGGTGACCTAATCGAAACAATCCAAAATCTATTTTTTTAATGATTCCTGAGGTGATTTTTTAATTGGTTCTAGTGTTTTTTGGATATACAAATTTTGGTTTGTTTCTGATTTTGAAGTTATTAATTTGTATGTTTTATCAAAAAGAGTAACTGTGCTATTTTTGTAATTTATAATTGATTGTGCATTTTTCAACAATTTTCTGCCAATTAGTATATCATAATTATTAGAAAAATTGTGTACATAAAATGGTTCATTTGTTTTAAAAATACTATTGCTTGGTAACATAATTAAATTCTTCAATGTAATAGGACCATTTGATGTCAAAACTTCGCATATAGTATTTTGAATAGGAAGACAAAATATATTTCATAATATTTTTATTGATCATATTTATTGTGGATCCTGTGTCTATAAGGCAATTGTATGTGCAGCCTTTGAATGCTATTTCTATGTATTGGTGTTGTCCGGGGCTGTTAACCGAAAATTTTCGTTTGGTTCTGAGCTATTTTGATTTTGTTCATCTTTATTTTGGGTGTATTGTACCTGTTGTTGCTGTTGTTGTTCATTAATCAACCCATGGTATTGATTGTGGTCATAATACTGTTGTTCATAATAATTATGTTGTATTTCTTCGTATTCGTGTGCGTCTGGAAATCTCAATTCGTCAATAGACATTTTGGTTTGATCACTGTCCGATGGTCTTAGTCGTTTGGGAACTGGGAAGTTAGTATTTTTAGATGTGGAGGGTTGTTGTTGTTGAGGGTATGTATTTCCATTAAAATATGCTGTTTGAGGATTTTGAATTTTATTCGAATATTGTGGAAAAGGATTTTTGTTAGTAAATGGTTGTGTGTTCATGTATTGGTTGGGTCCGAAATGATTTGGTGCGTGCCACATAGCTTGGTGTGTATAGGTGGGTGTAAATTGTTGCGTGTATTGATTAAAATTAGGTTGGAATGGTTGAGAATATTGTGGGTAAGTTGGTCGATATTGGGTTTGAGTATTTGTATTGAATTTGTATGGTTTGGAATTCTGATTTTCTGATTTCTGAGGGTTTGAGTTTTTATTACGGTTTTCTGGAACTTTATTTAATTCTAAATTAATATGTTCTTCATAAATTCCCTCATTTTGTGCGATAGTGATTAATGATCTTAAGTCTGTAATGTCATGATGAACCAAAATAGTGAATAATTGTATTGGTAATTTTCTGATCAATATTTTTTTAATGGAATCTTTAATTGCCTGAACATAAATAAGAAAATCTGGCTGGTCACCTTCTAGATGCAATTTCGAAATCAGTACTTGCTCTTAGATTTCCTTTGTAAGGTGTCTCCCTGAAGTTTTCCAGTAATTTGTAGTTCGGTGTTTGGGGTTTAAATTCTGAATTTTGTCTAAGGGGTTTCAATGTTCGCCCAATGTCGTTACCTGTCCAAGTTTCTTTCGATGGCTCCAAGAAGAATGCTCTGTTGTCGCACATCATTAGTTGGGTAGAGTGAAATTACATAGTCGACTCTGCTGACGAAAGTAGAAGTTTCTGGATTTCCCTTAAATGGCATGATGTCTTTTAGCTGCCGACGAGCTTCAGCAAGGTTGTTGTCGTTTAGCGCAACGATTTGGGGTGCGGCGATAACTGGTTGTGCCATTGTTATAGTAAATTTTGTTGTTATAGTAAATTAAAAATTTGTTTTAGTTTATTTTTGATTTCACTTATTTAGGTTTACGTGTTTGTTTAAATTAATTATACCCGTTACTCGTAGAGTAAAAGGGTATATTGTATTCGTGCAAAAGTATGTAACAGGTAGAAGGAAGCGTTTCCGACCCTATAAAGTATATATATTCTTATTCAGGATCACTAGCCGAGTCGATCTAGCCATGTCCGTCTGTCCGTCTGTCTGTCTGTCCGTCTGTCTGTCCGTCTGTCTGTCCGTATGAATCAAGTAAAATTAGTTTGGCCTTGTCAAGTGTCATTACATTATATTGGATTGTGGTGATGGAATTACCGAATATTGTTGAATGCTCTACTTTATTGTTATCGGATTTAATGAAAATTATTTGTTTTTTGAAATAATTTATTGGTTTTTCTGTTAAATGAATTAAGTTACTATTATCTTCTTCTGCACTATGTTGAGTAACTTCACTGTGGTGATTTTCTTCAATTTAAATTCTTGATAATGCATCGGCAACTGAATTTTCTTTCCCTTTAATATAGTCGATTTGTGGTTAAAAAGAATTTTTTTCGAAATCGGGTAATTGGAGAATCGGTTCTCTAATTATTAAAGCTTTAAGTTTTTTGAATGCTTCTATGTAGTCGAGATTTTGTATATCTATCTTTGTTCCTTTTTTAAACATTTGGTCATTGGTTTTGCTATGTCAAAACGTCAATTCGTCAATAGACATTTTGGTTTGATCACTGTCCGATGGTCTTAGTCGTTTGGGAACTGGGAAGTTAGTATTTTTAGATGTGGAGGGTTGTTGTTGTTGAGGGTATGTATTTCCATTAAAATATGCTGTTTGCGGATTTTGAATTTTATTCGAATATTGTGGAAAAGGATTTTTGTTAGTAAATGGTTGTGTGTTCATGTATTGGTTGGGTCCGAAATGATTTGGTGCGTGCCACATAGCTTGGTGTGTATAGGTGGGTGTAAATTGTTGCGTGTATTGATTAAAATTAGGTTGGAATGGTTGAGAATATTGTGGGTAAGTTGGTCGATATTGGGTTTGAGTATTTGTATTGAATTTGTATGGTTTGGAATTCTGATTTTCTGATTTCTGAGGGTTTGAGTTTTTATTACGGTTTTCTGGAACTTTATTTAATTCTAAATTAATATGTTCTTCATAAATTCCCTCATTTTGTGCGATAGTGATTAATGATCTTAAGTCTGTAATGTCATGATGAACCAAAATAGTGAATAATTGTATTGGTAATTTTCTGATCAATATTTTTTTAATGGAATCTTTAATTGCCTGAACATAAATAAGAAAATCTGGCTGGTCACCTTCTAGATGCAATTTCGAAATCAGTACTTGCTCTTAGATTTCCTTTGTAAGGTGTCTCCCTGAAGTTTTCCAGTAATTTATAGTTCGGTGTTTGGGGTTTAAATTCTGCAATTAGTCTCGATCTAAGGGTAGGCCAATCTTCAATGTTCGGAAGGCCCAATGATCGTGTTACCTGTCCGTCCAAGTTTCTTTCGATGGCTCCAAGAAGAATGCTCTGTTGTCGCACATCATTAGTTGGGTAGAGTGAAATTACATAGTCGACTCTGCTGACGAAAGTGTAGAGAGTTTCTGGATTTCCCTTAAATGGCATGATGTCTTTTAGCTGCCGACGAGCTTCAGCAAGGTTGTTGTCGTTTAGCGCAACGATTTGGGGTGCGGCGATAACTGGTTATGCCATTGTTATAGTAAATTTTGTTGTTATAGTAAACTAAAAATTTGTTTTAGTTTATTTTTGATTTCACTTATTTAGGTTTACGTGTTTGTTTAAATTAATTATACCCGTTACTCGTAGAGTAAAAGGGTATATTGTATTCGTGCAAAAGTATGTAACAGGTAGAAGGAAGCGTTTCCGACCCTATAAAGTATATATATTCTTGTTCAGGATCACTAGCCGAGTCGATCTAGCCATGTCCGTCTGTCCGTCTGTCTGTCTGTCCGTCTGTCTGTCCGTATGAATCAAGTAAAATTTGTTTGGCCTTGTCGAGTGTCATTACATTATATTGGATTGTGGTGATGGAATTACCGAATATTGTTGAATGCTCTACTTTATTGTTATCGGATTAAATGAAAATTATTTGTTTTTTGAAATAATTTATTGGTTTTTCTGTTAAATGAATTAAGTTACTATTATCTTCTTCTGCACTATGTTGAGTAACTTCACTGTGGTGATTTTCTTCAATTTAAATTCTTGATAATGCATCGGCAACTGAATTTTCTTTCCCTTTAATATAGTCGATTTTAAATTGGTATTCGTTTAACTTGGCTCTCCATCTTTGTAATTTGGCATTCGGTTCTTTTAAGGTATGCAGCCATCTAAGAGGTTGATGGTCACTAGCAATGAGAAAATGTCGTCCTAGTAAATAATGTCGAAAAGTTTTAGTGGCCCAAACTAATTAATTCCTTTTCGATAGCACTGTAATTTAATTCATGTTCATTAAGTGTTCTACTAATAAAGGATGACCATTTTGAGAAAGTACGGCACCAAGGGCTAGATTACTGGCATCTGTGGTTAAAAAGAATTTTTTTTCGAAATCGGGTAATTGGAGAATCGGTTCTCTAATTATTAAAGCTTTAAGTTTTTTGAATGCTTCTATGTAGTCGAGATTTTGTATATCTATCTTTGCTCCTTTTTTTAAACATTTGGTCATTGGTTTTGCTATGTCTGCGTAGTTTGGGATAAATTTACGATAATAACCGGTTAATCCAAGGAAAGCTCTGATCTCTTTTACTTTTGTTGGAATTGGATATGAAACTATGGCTTTAACTTTAAGGGGGTTTGGTTTTATACCATTAGGGGTTACGATGTGACCAAGAAAACTAGCTTCCTTTTTTAAGAATTCACATTTGTCTAACTGCAATTTTAAATTTGCTTTTGCAAGTTTAGAAAAAACTAGCTGTAATGAATTTAAATGTTCGGTAAGGGATATGGAAAAAATGATGATATCATCTAAATAAACTAAACAGTGTTTATTGAGCAACGGTCGAAGGATATTATTCATAACAGGTGCATTTCTAAGGCCAAATGGCATTCGAAGATATTCGTAATGACCTCTTTTGGTGGAAAATGCAGTTTTAGATATTGATTCTGGGTCCATTTCTATTTGATGAAATTCCTTTGCCAAATCGATGGTTGTAAAATATTGGCATTTACCTAGTTTGGCATGTTTGGTATTGGATATCTGTCGGGAATAGTTACTTCATTTAGCTTCCTATAATCAATTACTACTTTATACTTAATTTTACCAGAAGCATCAGTTTTTTTGGGTACTACCCAGATAGGACTATTCTATGGTGAATTACTTTCCCTAATTAATCCTTGATTAAGCACTTCCTGTACTTGGTTATCGACTTCAATTTCGTGCGCTTGAGCAAGTGGGTACTGTTTTGAATAAATTGGGGAGTTATGTGTTGTATTTCGTACGTGTTTAATGGTATTTGTAAATGTTAGATTGTCTCCTTCTTCATATTGAAGATTTTTGAATTTATTTAGTAAACCCTTTAACCTTAAATTTTCCTCCTGATTCAGGTGACCTAATCGAAACAATCCAAAATCTATTTTTTTAATGATTCCTGAGGTGATTTTTTAATTGGTTCTAGTGTCTTTTGGATATAAAAATTTTGGTTTGTTTCTGATTTTGAAGTTATTAATTTGTATGTTTTATCAAAAAGAATAACTGTGCTATTTTTGTAATTTATAATTGATTGTGCATTTTTCAACAATTTTCTGCCAATTAGTATATCATAATTATTAGAAAAATTGTGTACATAAAATGGTTCATTTGTTTTAAAAATACTATTGCTTGGTAACATAATTAAATTCTTCAATGTAATAGGACCATTTGATGTCAAAACTTCGCATATTGTATTTTGAATAGGAAGACAAATATATTTCATAATATTTTTATTGATCATATTTATTGTGGATCCTGTGTCTATAAGGCAATTGTATGTGCAGCCTTTGAATGCTATTTCTATGTATTGGTGTTGTCCGGGGCTGTTAACCGAAAATTTTCGTTTGGTTCTGAGCTATTTTGATTTTGTTCATCTTTATTTTGGGTGTATTGTACCTGTTGTTGCTGTTGTTGTTCATTAATCAACCCATGGTATTGATTGTGGTCATAATACTGTTGTTCATAATAATTATGTTGTATTTCTTCGTATTCGTGTGCGTCTGGAAATCTCAATTCGTCAATAGACATTTCGGTTTGATCACTGTCCGATGGTCTTAGTCGTTTGGGAACTGGGAAGTTAGTATTTTTAGATGTGGAGGGTTGTTGTTGTTGAGGGTATGTATTTCCATTAAAATATGCTGTTTGAGGATTTTGAATTTTATTCGAATATTGTGGAAAAGGATTTTTGTTAGTAAATGGTTGTGTGTTCATGTATTGGTTGGGTCCGAAATGATTTGGTGCGTGCCACATAGCTTGGTGTGTATAGGTGGGTGTAAATTGTTGCGTGTATTGATTAAAATTAGGTTGGAATGGTTGAGAATATTGTGGGTAAGTTGGTCGATATTGGGTTTGAGTATTTGTATTGAATTTGTATGGTTTGGAATTCTGATTTTCTGATTTCTGAGGGTTTGAGTTTTTATTACGGTTTTCTGGAACTTTATTTAATTCTAAATTAATATGTTCTTCATAAATTCCCTCATTTTGTGCGATAGTGATTAATGATCTTAAGTCTGTAATGTCATGATGAACCAAAATAGTGAATAATTGTATTGGTAATTTTCTGATCAATATTTTTTTAATGGAATCTTTAATTGCCTGAACATAAATAAGAAAATCTGGCTGGTCACCTTCTAGATGCAATTTCGAAATCAGTACTTGCTCTTAGATTTCCTTTGTAAGGTGTCTCCCTGAAGTTTTCCAGTAATTTGTAGTTCGGTGTTTGGGGTTTAAATTCTGCAATTAGTCTCGATCTAAGGGTAGGCCAATCTTCAATGTTCGGAAGGCCCAATGATCGTGTTACCTGTCCGTCCAAGTTTCTTTCGATGGCTCCAAGAAGAATCCTCTGTTGTCGCACATCATTAGTTGGGTAGAGTGAAATTACATAGTCGACTCTGCTGACGAAAGTGTAGAGAGTTTCTGGATTTCCCTTAAATGGCATGATGTCTTTTAGCTGCCGACGAGCTTCAGCAAGGTTGTTGTCGTTTAGCGCAACGATTTGGGGTGCGGCGATAACTGGTTGTGCCATTGTTATAGTAAATTTTGTTGTTATAGTAAACTAAAAATTTGTTTTAGTTTATTTTTGATTTCACTTATTTAGGTTTACGTGTTTGTTTAAATTAATTATACCCGTTACTCGTAGAGTAGAAGGAAGCGTTTCCGACCCTATAAAGTATATATATTCTTATTCAGGATCACTAGCCGAGTCGATCTAGCCATGTCCGTCTGTCCGTCTGTCTGTCTGTCCGTCTGTCTGTCCGTCTGACGGACCTTGTCGAGTGTCATTACATTATATTGGATTGTGGTGATGGAATTACCGAATATTGTTGAATGCTCTACTTTATTGTTATCGGATTTAATGAAAATTATTTGTTTTTTGAAATAATTTATTGGTTTTTCTGTTAAATGAATTAAGTTACTATTATCTTCTTCTGCACTATGTTGAGTAACTTCACTTCGGTGATTTTCTTCAATTTAAATTCTTGATAATGCATCGGCAACTGAATTTTCTTTCCCTTTAATATAGTCGATTTTAAATTGGTATTCGTTTAACTTGGCTCTCCATCTTTGTAATTTGGCATTCGGTTCTTTTAAGGTATGCAGCCATCTAAGAGGTTGATGGTCACTAGCAATGAGAAAATGTCGTCCTAGTAAATAATGTCGAAAAGTTTTAGTGGCCCAAACTAATTAATTCCTTTTCGATAGCACTGTAATTTAATTCATGTTCATTAAGTGTTCTACTAATAAAGGATGACCATTTTGAGAAAGTACGGCACCAAGGGCTAGATTACTGGCATCTGTGGTTAAAAAGAATTTTTTTTCGAAATCGGGTAATTGGAGAATCCGTTCTCTAATTATTAAAGCTTTAAGTTTTTTGAATGCTTCTATGTAGTCGAGATTTTGTATATCTATCTTTGCTCCTTTTTTTAAACATTTGGTCATTGGTTTTGCTATGTCTAGTTTGGGATAAATTTACGATAATAACCGGTTAATCCAAGGAAAGCTCTGATCCCTTTTACTTTTGTTGGAATTGGATATGAAACTATGGCTTTAACTTTAAGGGGGTTTGGTTTTATACCATTAGGGGTTACGATGTGACCAAGAAAACTAGCTTCCTTTTTTAAGAATTCACATTTGTCTAACTGCAATTTTAAATTTGCTTCTGCAAGTTTAGAAAAAACTAGCTGTAATGAATTTAAATGTTCGGTAAGGGATATGGAAAAAATGATGATATCATCTAAATAAACTAAACAGTGTTTATTGAGCAACGGTCGAAGGATATTATTCATAGCAGCAGGTGCATTTCTAAGGCCAAATGGCATTCGAAGATATTCGTAATGACCGCTTTTGGTGGAAAATGCAGTTTTAGATATTGATTCTGGGTCCATTTCTATTTGATGAAATTCCTTTGCCAAATCGATAGTTGTAAAATATTGGCATTTACCTAGTTTGGCATGTTTGGTATTGGATATCTGTCGGGAATAGTTACTTCATTTAGCTTCCTATAATCAATTACTACTTTATACTTAATTTTACCAGAAGCATCAGTTTTTTTGGGTACTACCCAGGTAGGACTATTCTATGGTGAATTACCTTCCCTAATTAATCCTTGATTAAGCACTTCCTGTACTTGGTTATCGACTTCAATTTCGTGCGCTTGAGCAAGTGGGTACTGTTTTGAATAAATTGGGGAGTTATGTGTTGTATTTCGTACGTGTTTAATGGTATTCGTAAATGTTAGATTGTCTTCTTCTTCATATTGAAGATTTTTGAATTTATTTAGTAAACCCTTTAACCTTAAATTTTCCTCCTGATTCAGGTGACCTAATCGAAACAATCCAAAATCTATTTTTTTAATGATTCCTGAGGTGATTTAAAATAAAAATTTTGGTTTGTTTCTGATTTTGAAGTTATTAATTTGTATGTTTTATCAAAAAGAGTAACTGTGCTATTTTTGTAATTTATAATTGATTGTGCATTTTTCAACAATTTTCTGCCAATTAGTATATCATAATTATTAGAAAAATTGTGTACATAAAATGGTTCATTTGTTTTAAAAATACTATTGCTTGGTAACATAATTAAATTATTCAATGTAATAGGACCATTTGATGTCAAAACTTCGCATATAGTATTTTGAATAGGAAGACAAAATATATTTCATAATATTTTTATTGATCATATATATTGTGGATCCTGTGTCTATAAGGCAATTGTATGTGCAGCCTTTGTATGCTATTTCTATGTATTGGTGTTGTCTGGGGCTGTTAACCGAAAATTTTCGTTTGGTTCTGAGCTATTTTGATTTTGTTCATCTTTATTTTGGGTGTATTGTAACTGTTGTTGCTGTTGTTGTTCATTAATCAACCCATGGTATTGATTGTGGTCATAATACTGTTGTTCATAATAATTATGTTGTATTTCTTCGTATTCGTGTGCGTCTGGAAATCTCAATTCGTCAATAGACATTTTGGTTTGATCACTGTCCGATGGTCTTAGTCGTTTGGGAACTGGGAAGTTAGTATTTTTAGATGTGGAGGGTTGTTGTTGTTGAGGGTATGTATTTCCATTAAAATATGCTGTTTGAGGATTTTGAATTTTATTCGAATATTGTGGAAAAGGATTTTTGTTAGTAAATGGTTGTGTGTTCATGTATTGGTTGGGTCCGAAATGATTTGGTGCGTGCCACATAGCTTGGTGTGTATAGGTGGGTGTAAATTGTTGCGTGTATTGATTAAAATTAGGTTGGAATGGTTGAGAATATTGTGGGTAAGTTGGTCGATATTGGGTTTGAGTATTTGTATTGAATTTGTATGGTTTGGAATTCTGATTTTCTGATTTCTGAGGGTTTGAGTTTTTATTACGGTTTTCTGGAACTTTATTTAATTCTAAATTAATATGTTCTTCATAAATTCCCTCATTTTGTGCGATAGTGATTAATGATCTTAAGTCTGTAATGTCATGATGAACCAAAATAGTGAATAATTGTATTGGTAATTTTCTGATCAATATTTTTTTAATGGAATCTTTAATTGCCTGAACATAAATAAGAAAATCTGGCTGGTCACCTTCTAGATGCAATTTCGAAATCAGTACTTGCTCTTAGATTTCCTTTGTAAGGTGTCTCCCTGAAGTTTTCCAGTAATTTGTAGTTCGGTGTTTGGGGTTTAAATTCTGCAATTAGTCTCGATCTAAGGGTAGGCCAATCTTCAATGTTCGGAAGGCCCAATGATCGTGTTACCTGTCCGTCCAAGTTTCTTTCGATGGCTCCAAGAAGAATCCTCTGTTGTCGCACATCATTAGTTGGGTAGAGGGAAATTACATAGTCCACTCTGCTGACGAAAGTGTAGAGAGTATCTGGATTTCCCTTTGGGGTGCGGCGATAACTGGTTGTGCCATTGTTATAGTAAATTTTGTTGTTATAGTAAACTAAAAATTTGTTTTAGTTTATTTTTGATTTCACTTATTTAGGTTTACGTGTTTGTTTAAATTAATTATACCCGTTACTCGTAGAGTAAAAGGGTATATTGTATTCGTGCAAAAGTATGTAACAGGTAGAAGGAAGCGTTTCCGACCCTATAAAGTATATATATTCTTATTCAGGATCACTAGCCGAGTCGATCTAGCCATGTCCGTCTGTCCGTCTGTCTGTCCGTCTGTCTGTCCGTCTGTCTGTCCGTATGAATCAAGTAAAATTTGTTTGGCCTTGTCGAGTGTCATTACATTATATTGGATTGTGGTGATGGAATTACCGAATATTGTTGAATGCTCTACTTTATTGTTATCGGATTTAATGAAAATTATTTGTTTTTTGAAATAATTTATTGGTTTTTCTGTTAAATGAATTAAGTTACTATTATCTTCTTCTGCACTATGTTGAGTAACTTCACTTCGGTGATTTTCTTCAATTTAAATTCTTGATAATGCATCGGCAACTGAATTTTCTTTCCCTTTAATATAGTCGATTTTAAATTGGTATTCGTTTAACTTGGCTCTCCATCTTTGTAATTTGGCATTCGGTTCTTTTAAGGTATGCAGCCATCTAAGAGGTTGATGGTCACTAGCAATGAGAAAATGTCGTCCTAGTAAATAATGTCGAAAAGTTTTAGTGGCCCAAACTAATTAATTCCTTTTCGATAGCACTGTAATTTAATTCATGTTCATTAAGTGTTCTACTAATAAAGGATGACCATTTTGAGAAAGTACGGCACCAAGGGCTAGATTACTGGCATCTGTGGTTAAAAAGAATTTTTTTCGAAATCGGGTAATTGGAGAATCCGTTCTCTAATTATTAAAGCTTTAAGTTTTTTGAATGCTTCTATGTAGTCGAGATTTTGTATATCTATCTTTGCTCCTTTTTTTAAACATTTGGTCATTGGTTTTGCTATGTCTAGTTTGGGATAAATTTACGATAATAACCGGTTAATCCAAGGAAAGCTCTGATCTCTTTTACTTTTGTTGGAATTGGATATGAAACTATGGCTTTAACTTTAAGGGGGTTTGGTTTTATACCATTAGGGGTTACGATAAGACCAAGAAAACTAGCTTCCTTTTTTAAGAATTCACATTTGTCTAACTGCAATTTTAAATTTGCTTTTGCAAGTTTAGAAAAAACTAGCTGTAATGAATTTAAATGTTCGGTAAGGGATATGGAAAAAATGATGATATCATCTAAATAAACTAAACAGTGTTTATTGAGCAACGGTCGAAGGATATTATTCATAGCAGCAGGTGCATTTCTAAGGCCAAATGGCATTCGAAGATATTCGTAATGACCGCTTTTGGTGGAAAATGCAGTTTTAGATATTGATTCTGGGTCCATTTCTATTTGATGAAATTCCTTTGCCAAATCGATAGTTGTAAAATATTGGCATTTACCTAGTTTGGCATGTTTGGTATTGGATATCTGTCGGGAATAGTTACTTCATTTAGCTTCCTATAATCAATTACTACTTTATACTTAATTTTACCAGAAGCATCAGTTTTTTTGGGTACTACCCAGGTAGGACTATTCTATGGTGAATTACCTTCCCTAATTAATCCTTGATTAAGCACTTCCTGTACTTGGTTATCGACTTCAATTTCGTGCGCTTGAGCAAGTGGGTACTGTTTTGAATAAATTGGGGAGTTATGTGTTGTATTTCGTACGTGTTTAATGGTATTTGTAAATGTTAGATTGTCTTCTTCTTCATATTGAAGATTTTTGAATTTATTTAGTAAACCCTTTAACCTTAAATTTTTCCCTTGATTCAGGTGACCTAATCGAAACAATCCAAAATCTATTTTTTTAATGATTCCTGAGGTGATTTTTTAATTGGTTCTAGTGTCTTTTGGATATAAAAATTTTGGTTTGTTTCTGATTTTGAAGTTATTAATTTGTATGTTTTATCAAAAAGAGTAACTGTGCTATTTTTGTAATTTATAATTGATTGTGCATTTTTCAACAATTTTCTGCCAATTAGTATATCATAATTATTAGAAAAATTGTGTACATAAAATGGTTCATTTGTTTTAAAAATACTATTGCTTGGTAACATAATTAAATTATTCAATGTAATAGGACCATTTGATGTCAAAACTTCGCATATAGTATTTTGAATAGGAAGACAAAATATATTTCATAATATTTTTATTGATCATATATATTGTGGATCCTGTGTCTATAAGGCAATTGTATGTGCAGCCTTTGTATGCTATTTCTATGTATTGGTGTTGTCTGGGGCTGTTAACCGAAAATTTTCGTTTGGTTCTGAGCTATTTTGATTTTGTTCATCTTTATTTTGGGTGTATTGTAACTGTTGTTGCTGTTGTTGTTCATTAATCAACCCATGGTATTGATTGTGGTCATAATACTGTTGTTCATAATAATTATGTTGTATTTCTTCGTATTCGTGTGCGTCTGGAAATCTCAATTCGTCAATAGACATTTTGGTTTGATCACTGTCCGATGGTCTTAGTCGTTTGGGAACTGGGAAGTTAGTATTTTTAGATGTGGAGGGTTGTTGTTGTTGAGGGTATGTATTTCCATTAAAATATGCTGTTTGAGGATTTTGAATTTTATTCGAATATTGTGGAAAAGGATTTTTGTTAGTAAATGGTTGTGTGTTCATGTATTGGTTGGGTCCGAAATGATTTGGTGCGTGCCACATAGCTTGGTGTGTATAGGTGGGTGTAAATTGTTGCGTGTATTGATTAAAATTAGGTTGGAATGGTTGAGAATATTGTGGGTAAGTTGGTCGATATTGGGTTTGAGTATTTGTATTGAATTTGTATGGTTTGGAATTCTGATTTTCTGATTTCTGAGGGTTTGAGTTTTTATTACGGTTTTCTGGAACTTTATTTAATTCTAAATTAATATGTTCTTCATAAATTCCCTCATTTTGTGCGATAGTGATTAATGATCTTAAGTCTGTAATGTCATGATGAACCAAAATAGTGAATAATTGTATTGGTAATTTTCTGATCAATATTTTTTTAATGGAATCTTTAATTGCCTGAACATAAATAAGAAAATCTGGCTGGTCACCTTCTAGATGCAATTTCGAAATCAGTACTTGCTCTTAGATTTCCTTTGTAAGGTGTCTCCCTGAAGTTTTCCAGTAATTTGTAGTTCGGTGTTTGGGGTTTAAATTCTGCAATTAGTCTCGATCTAAGGGTAGGCCAATCTTCAATGTTCGGAAGGCCCAATGATCGTGTTACCTGTCCGTCCAAGTTTCTTTCGATGGCTCCAAGAAGAATCCTCTGTTGTCGCACATCATTAGTTGGGTAGAGTGAAATTACATAGTCGACTCTGCTGACGAAAGTGTAGAGAGTTTCTGGATTTCCCTTAAATGGCATGATGTCTTTTAGCTGCCGACGAGCTTCAGCAAGGTTGTTGTCGTTTAGCGCAACGATTTGGGGTGCGGCGATAACTGGTTGTGCCATTGTTATAGTAAATTTTGTTGTTATAGTAAACTAAAAATTTGTTTTAGTTTATTTTTGATTTCACTTATTTAGGTTTACGTGTTTGTTTAAATTAATTATACCCGTTACTCGTAGAGTAAAAGGGTATATTGTATTCGTGCAAAAGTATGTAACAGGTAGAAGGAAGCGTTTCCGACCCTATAAAGTATATATATTCTTGTTCAGGATCACTAGCCGAGTCGATCTTGCCATGTCCGTCTATCCGTCTGTCTGTCTGTCCGTCTGTCTGTCCGTCTGTCTGTCCGTATGAATCAAGTAAAATTTGTTTGGCCTTGTCGAGTGTCATTACATTATATTGGATTGTGGTGATGGAATTACCGAATATTGTTGAATGCTCTACTTTATTGTTATCGGATTTAATGAAAATTATTTGTTTTTTGAAATAATTTATTGGTTTTTCTGTTAAATGAATTAAGTTACTATTATCTTCTTCTGCACTATGTTGAGTAACTTCACTTCGGTGATTTTCTTCAATTTAAATTCTTGATAATATGAATTTTCTTTCCCTTTAATATAGTCGATTTTAAATTGGTATTCGTTTAACTTGGCTCTCCATCTTTGTAATTTGGCATTCGGTTCTTTTAAGGTATGCAGCCATCTAAGAGGTTGATGGTCACTAGCAATGAGAAAATGTCGTCCTAGTAAATAATGTCGAAAAGTTTTAGTGGCCCAAACTAATTAATTCCTTTTCGATAGCACTGTAATTTAATTCATGTTCATTAAGTGTTCTACTAATAAAGGATGACCATTTTGAGAAAGTACGGCATCCGTTCTCTAATTATTAAAGCTTTAAGTTTTTTGAATGCTTCTATGTAGTCGAGATTTTGTATATCTATCTTTGCTCCTTTTTTTAAACATTTGGTCATTGGTTTTGCTATGTCTAGTTTGGGATAAATTTACGATAATAACCGGTTAATCCAAGGAAAGCTCTGATCTCTTTTACTTTTGTTGGAATTGGATATGAAACTATGGCTTTAACTTTAAGGGGGTTTGGTTTTATACCATTAGGGGTTACGATGTGACCAAGAAAACTAGCTTCCTTTTTTAAGAATTCACATTTGTCTAACTGCAATTTTAAATTTGCTTCTGCAAGTTTAGAAAAAACTAGCTGTAATGAATTTAAATGTTCGGTAAGGGATATGGAAAAAATGATGATATCATCTAAATAAACTAAACAGTGTTTATTGAGCAACGGTCGAAGGATATTATTCATAGCAGCAGGTGCATTTCTAAGGCCAAATGGCATTCGAAGATATTCGTAATGACCGCTTTTGGTGGAAAATGCAGTTTTAGATATTGATTCTGGGTCCATTTCTATTTGATGAAATTCCTTTGCCAAATCGATAGTTGTAAAATATTGGCATTTACCTAGTTTGGCATGTTTGGTATTGGATATCTGTCGGGAATAGTTACTTCATTTAGCTTCCTATAATCAATTACTACTTTATACTTAATTTTACCAGAAGCATGAGTTTTTTTGGGTACTACCCAGGTAGGACTATTCTATGGTGAATTACCTTCCCTAATTAATCCTTGATTAAGCACTTCCTGTACTTGGTTATCGACTTCAATTTCGTGCGCTTGAGCAAGTGGGTACTGTTTTGAATAAATTGGGGAGTTATGTGTTGTATTTCGTACGTGTTTAATGGTATTCGTAAATTTTAGATTGTCTTCTTCTTCATATTGAAGATTTTTGAATCTATTTGGTAAACCCTTTAACCTTAAATTTTCCCCTTGATTCAGGTGACCTAATCGAAACAATCCAAAATCTATTTTTTTTAATGATTCCTGAAGTGATTTTTTAATTGGATCTAGTGTCTTTTGGATATAAAAATTTTGGTTTGTTTCTGATTTTGAAGTTATTAATTTGTATGTTTTATCAAAAAGAGTAACTGTGCTATTTTTGTAATTTATAATTGATTGTGCATTTTTCAACAATTTTCTGCCAATTAGTATATCATAATTATTAGAAAAATTGTGTACATAAAATGGTTCATTTGTTTTAAAAATACTATTGCTTGGTAACATAATTAAATTATTCAATGTAATAGGACCATTTGATGTCAAAACTTCGCATATAGTATTTTGAATAGGAAGACAAAATATATTTCATAATATTTTTATTGATCATATATATTGTGGATCCTGTGTCTATAAGGCAATTGTATGTGCAGCCTTTGTATGCTATTTCTATGTATTGGTGTTGTCTGGGGCTGTTAACCGAAAATTTTCGTTTGGTTCTGAGCTATTTTGATTTTGTTCATCTTTATTTTGGGTGTATTGTAACTGTTGTTGCTGTTGTTGTTCATTAATCAACCCATGGTATTGATTGTGGTCATAATACTGTTGTTCATAATAATTATGTTGTATTTCTTCGTATTCGTGTGCGTCTGGAAATCTCAATTCGTCAATAGACATTTTGGTTTGATCACTGTCCGATGGTCTTAGTCGTTTGGGAACTGGGAAGTTAGTATTTTTAGATGTGGAGGGTTGTTGTTGTTGAGGGTATGTATTTCCATTAAAATATGCTGTTTGAGGATTTTGAATTTTATTCGAATATTGTGGAAAAGGATTTTTGTTAGTAAATGGTTGTGTGTTCATGTATTGGTTGGGTCCGAAATGATTTGGTGCGTGCCACATAGCTTGGTGTGTATAGGTGGGTGTAAATTGTTGCGTGTATTGATTAAAATTAGGTTGGAATGGTTGAATATTGTGGGTAAGTTGGTCGATATTGGGTTTGAGTATTTGTATTGAATTTGTATGGTTTGGAATTCTGATTTTCTGATTTCTGAGGGTTTGAGTTTTTATTACGGTTTTCTGGAACTTTATTTAATTCTAAATTAATATGTTCTTCATAAATTCCCTCATTTTGTGCGATAGTGATTAATGATCTTAAGTCTGTAATGTCATGATGAACCAAAATAGTGAATAATTGTATTGGTAATTTTCTGATCAATATTTTTTTAATGGAATCTTTAATTGCCTGAACATAAATAAGAAAATCTGGCTGGTCACCTTCTAGATGCAATTTCGAAATCAGTACTTGCTCTTAGATTTCCTTTGTAAGGTGTCTCCCTGAAGTTTTCCAGTAATTTGTAGTTCGGTGTTTGGGGTTTAAATTCTGCAATTAGTCTCGATCTAAGGGTAGGCCAATCTTCAATGTTCGGAAGGCCCAATGATCGTGTTACCTGTCCGTCCAAGTTTCTTTCGATGGCTCCAAGAAGAATCCTCTGTTGTCGCACATCATTAGTTGGGTAGAGTGAAATTACATAGTCGACTCTGCTGACGAAAGTGTAGAGAGTTTCTGGATTTCCCTTAAATGGCATGATGTCTTTTAGCTGCCGACGAGCTTCAGCAAGGTTGTTGTCGTTTAGCGCAACGATTTGGGGTGCGGCGATAACTGGTTGTGCCATTGTTATAGTAAATTTTGTTGTTATAGTAAACTAAAAATTTGTTTTAGTTTATTTTTGATTTCACTTATTTAGGTTTACGTGTTTGTTTAAATTAATTATACCCGTTACTCGTAGAGTAAAAGGGTATATTGTATTCGTGCAAAAGTATGTAACAGGTAGAAGGAAGCGTTTCCGACCCTATAAAGTATATATATTCTTGTTCAGGATCACTATCCGAGTCGATCTAGCCATGTCCGTCTGTCCGTCTGTCTGTCTGTCCGTCTGTCCGTCTGTCCGTCTGTCTGTCCGTCTGTCTGTCCGTATGAATCAAGTAAAATTTGTTTGGCCTTGTTGAGTGTCATTACATTATATTGGATTGTGGTGATGGAATTACCGAATATTGTTGAATGCTCTACTTTATTGTTATCGGATTTAATGAAAATTATTTGTTTTTTGAAATAATTTATTGGTTTTTCTGTTAAATGAATTAAGTTACTATTATCTTCTTCTGCACTATGTTGAGTAACTTCACTGTGGTGATTTTCTTCAATTTAAATTCTTGATAATGCATCGGCAACTGAATTTTCTTTCCCTTTAATATAGTCGATTTTAAATTGGTATTCGTTTAACTTGGCTCTCCATCTTTGTAATTTGGCATTCGGTTCTTTTAAGGTATGCAGCCATCTAAGAGGTTGATGGTCACTAGCAATGAGAAAATGTCGTCCTAGTAAATAATGTCGAAAAGTTTTAGTGGCCCAAACTAATTAATTCCTTTTCGATAACACTGTAATTTAATTCATGTTCATTAAGTGTTCTACTAATAAAGGATGACCATTTTGAGAAAGTACGGCACCAAGCGCTAGATTACTGGCATCTGTGGTTAAAAAGAATTGAATTGAATTTTTTTTCGAAATCGGGTAATTGGAGAATCGGTTCTCTAATTATTAAAGCTTTAAGTTTTTTGAATGCTTCTATGTAGTCGAGATTTTGTATATCTATCTTTGCTCCTTTTTTTAAACATTTGGACATTGGTTTTGCTATGTCTGCGTAGTTTGGGATAAGTTTACGATAATAACCGGTTAATCCAAGGAAAGCTCTGATCTCTTTTACTTTTGTTGGAATTGGATATGAACCTATGGCTTTAACTTTAAGGGGGTTTGGTTTTATACCATTAGGGGTTACGATGTGACCAAGAAAACTAGCTTCCTTTTTTAAGAATTCACATTTGTCTAACTGCAATTTTAAATTTGCTTCTGCAAGCTTAGAAAAAACTAGCTGTAATGAATTTAAATGTTCGGTAAGGGATATGGAAAAAATGATGATATCATCTAAATAAACTAAACAGTGTTTATTGAGCAACGGTCGAAGGATATTATTCATAGCAGCAGGTGCATTTCTAAGGCCAAATGGCATTCGAAGATGTTCGTAATGACCGCTTTTGGTGGAAAATGAAGTTTTAGATATTGATTCTGGGTCCATTTCTATTTGATGAAATTCCTCCAAATCGATAGTTGTAAAATATTGGCATTTACCTAGTTTGGCATGTTTGGTATTGGATATCTGTCGGGAATAGTTACTTCATTTAGCTTCCTATAATCAATTACTACTTTATACTTAATTTTACCAGAAGCATCAGTTTTTTTGGGTACTACCCAGGTAGGACTATTCTATGGTGAATTACCTTCCCTAATTAATCCTTGATTAAGCACTTCCTGTACTTGGTTATCGACTTCAATTTCGTGCGCTTGAGCAAGTGGGTACTGTTTTGAATAAATTGGGGAGTTATGTGTTGTATTTCGTACGTGTTTAATGGTATTTGTAAATGTTAGATTGTCTTCTTCTTCATATTGAAGATTTTTGAATTTATTTAGTAAACCCTTTAACCTTAAATTTTTCCCTTGATTCAGGTGACCTAATCGAAACAATCCAAAATCTATTTTTTTTAATGATTCCTGAGGTGATTTTTTAATTGGTTCTAGTGTCTTTTGGATATAAAAATTTTGGTTTGTTTCTGATTTTGAAGTTATTAATTTGTATGTTTTATCAAAAAGAGTAACTGTGCTATTTTTGTAATTTATAATTGATTGTGCATTTTTCAACAATTTTCTGCCAATTAGTATATCATAATTATTAGAAAAATTGTGTACATAAAATGGTTCATTTGTTTTAAAAATACTATTGCTTGGTAACATAATTAAATTATTCAATGTAATAGGACCATTTGATGTCAAAACTTCGCATATAGTATTTTGAATAGGAAGACAAAATATATTTCATAATATTTTTATTGATCATATATATTGTGGATCCTGTGTCTATAAGGCAATTGTATGTGCAGCCTTTGTATGCTATTTCTATGTATTGGTGTTGTCTGGGGCTGTTAACCGAAAATTTTCGTTTGGTTCTGAGCTATTTTGATTTTGTTCATCTTTATTTTGGGTGTATTGTAACTGTTGTTGCTGTTGTTGTTCATTAATCAACCCATGGTATTGATTGTGGTCATAATACTGTTGTTCATAATAATTATGTTGTATTTCTTCGTATTCGTGTGCGTCTGGAAATCTCAATTCGTCAATAGACATTTTGGTTTGATCACTGTCCGATGGTCTTAGTCGTTTGGGAACTGGGAAGTTAGTATTTTTAGATGTGGAGGGTTGTTGTTGTTGAGGGTATGTATTTCCATTAAAATATGCTGTTTGAGGATTTTGAATTTTATTCGAATATTGTGGAAAAGGATTTTTGTTAGTAAATGGTTGTGTGTTCATGTATTGGTTGGGTCCGAAATGATTTGGTGCGTGCCACATAGCTTGGTGTGTATAGGTGGGTGTAAATTTTTGCGTGTATTGATTAAAATTAGGTTGGAATGGTTGAGAATATTGTGGGTAAGTTGGTCGATATTGGGTTTGAGTATTTGTATTGAATTTGTATGGTTTGGAATTCTGATTTTCTGATTTCTGGGGGTTTGAGTTTTTATTACGGTTTTCTGGAACTTTATTTAATTCTAAATTAATATGTTCTTCATAAATTCCCTCATTTTGTGCGATAGTGATTAATGATCTTAAGTCTGTAATGTCATGATGAACCAAAATAGTGAATAATTGTATTGGTAATTTTCTGATCAATATTTTTTTAATGGAATCTTTAATTGCCTGAACATAAATAAGAAAATCTGGCTGGTCACCTTCTAGATGCAATTTCGAAATCAGTACTTGCTCTTAGATTTCCTTTGTAAGGTGTCTCCCTGAAGTTTTCCAGTAATTTGTAGTTCGGTGTTTGGGGTTTAAATTCTGCAATTAGTCTCGATCTAAGGGTAGGCCAATCTTCAATGTTCGGAAGGCCCAATGATCGTGTTACCTGTCCGTCCAAGTTTCTTTCGATGGCTCCAAGAAGAATCCTCTGTTGTCGCACATCATTAGTTGGGTAGAGTGAAATTACATAGTCGACTCTGCTGACGAAAGTGTAGAGAGTTTCTGGATTTCCCTTAAATGGCATGATGTCTTTTAGCTGCCGACGAGCTTCAGCAAGGTTGTTGTCGTTTAGCGCAACGATTTGGGGTGCGGCGATAACTGGTTGTGCCATTGTTATAGTAAATTTTGTTGTTATAGTAAACTAAAAATTTGTTTTAGTTTATTTTTGATTTCACTTATTTAGGTTTACGTGTTTGTTTAAATTAATTATACCCGTTACTCGTAGAGTAAAAGGGTATATTGTATTCGTGCAAAAGTATGTAACAGGTAGAAGGAAGCGTTTCCGACCCTATAAAGTATATATATTCTTGTTCAGGATCACTAGCCGAGTCGATCTAGCCATGTCCGTCTGTCCGTCTGTCTGTCTGTCCGTCTGTCCGTCTGTCTGTCCGTCTGTCTGTCCGTCTGTCTGTCCGTATGAATCAAGTAAAATTTGTTTGGCCTTGTTGAGTGTCATTACATTATATTGGATTGTGGTGATGGAATTACCGAATATTGTTGAATGCTCTACTTTATTGTTATCGGATTTAATGAAAATTATTTGTTTTTTGAAATAATTTATTGGTTTTTCTGTTAAATGAATTAAGTTACTATTGTCTTCTTCTGCACTATGTTGAGTAACTTCACTGTGGTGATTTTCTTCAATTTAAATTCTTGATAATGCATCGGCAACTGAATTTTCTTTCCCTTTAATATAGTCGATTTTAAATTGGTATTCGTTTAACTTGGCTCTCCATCTTTGTAATTTGGCATTCGGTTCTTTTAAGGTATGCAGCCATCTAAGAGGTTGATGGTCACTAGCAATGAGAAAATGTCGTCCTAGTAAATAATGTCGAAAAGTTTTAGTGGCCCAAACTAATTAATTCCTTTTCGATAACACTGTAATTTAATTCATGTTCATTAAGTGTTCTACTAATAAAGGATGACCATTTTGAGAAAGTACGGCACCAAGCGCTAGATTACTGGCATCTGTGGTTAAAAAGAATTGAATTGAATTTTTTTTCGAAATCGGGTAATTGGAGAATCGGTTCTCTAATTATTAAAGCTTTAAGTTTTTTGAATGCTTCTATGTAGTCGAGATTTTGTATATCTATCTTTGCTCCTTTTTTTAAACATTTGGACATTGGTTTTGCTATGTCTGCGTAGTTTGGGATAAGTTTACGATAATAACCGGTTAATCCAAGGAAAGCTCTGATCTCTTTTACTTTTGTTGGAATTGGATATGAACCTATGGCTTTAACTTTAAGGGGGTTTGGTTTTATACCATTAGGGGTTACGATGTGACCAAGAAAACTAGCTTCCTTTTTTAAGAATTCACATTTGTCTAACTGCAATTTTAAATTTGCTTCTGCAAGTTTAGAAAAAACTAGCTGTAATGAATTTAAATGTTCGGTAAGGGATATGGAAAAAATGATGATATCATCTAAATAAACTAAACAGTGTTTATTGAGCAACGGTCGAAGGATATTATTCATAGCAGCAGGTGCATTTCTAAGGCCAAATGGCATTCGAAGATGTTCGTAATGACCGCTTTTGGTGGAAAATGAAGTTTTAGATATTGATTCTGGGTCCATTTCTATTTGATGAAATTCCTCCAAATCGATAGTTGTAAAATATTGGCATTTACCTAGTTTGGCATGTTTGGTATTGGATATCTGTCGGGAATAGTTACTTCATTTAGCTTCCTATAATCAATTACTACTTTATACTTAATTTTACCAGAAGCATCAGTTTTTTTGGGTACTACCCAGGTAGGACTATTCTATGGTGAATTACCTTCCCTAATTAATCCTTGATTAAGCACTTCCTGTACTTGGTTATCGACTTCAATTTCGTGCGCTTGAGCAAGTGGGTACTGTTTTGAATAAATTGGGGAGTTATGTGTTGTATTTCGTACGTGTTTAATGGTATTTGTAAATGTTAGATTGTCTTCTTCTTCATATTGAAGATTTTTGAATTTATTTAGTAAACCCTTTAACCTTAAATTTTCCCTTGATTCAGGTGACCTAATCGAAACAATCCAAAATCTATTTTTTTAATGATTCCTGAGGTGATTTTTTAATTGGTTCTAGTGTCTTTTGGATATAAAAATTTTGGTTTGTTTCTGATTTTGAAGTTATTAATTTGTATGTTTTATCAAAAAGAGTAACTGTGCTATTTTTGTAATTTATAATTGATTGTGCATTTTTCAACAATTTTCTGCCAATTAGTATATCATAATTATTAGAAAAATTGTGTACATAAAATGGTTCATTTGTTTTAAAAATACTATTGCTTGGTAACATAATTAAATTATTCAATGTAATAGGACCATTTGATGTCAAAACTTCGCATATAGTATTTTGAATAGGAAGACAAAATATATTTCATAATATTTTTATTGATCATATATATTGTGGATCCTGTGTCTATAAGGCAATTGTATGTGCAGCCTTTGTATGCTATTTCTATGTATTGGTGTTGTCTGGGGCTGTTAACCGAAAATTTTCGTTTGGTTCTGAGCTATTTTGATTTTGTTCATCTTTATTTTGGGTGTATTGTAACTGTTGTTGCTGTTGTTGTTCATTAATCAACCCATGGTATTGATTGTGGTCATAATACTGTTGTTCATAATAATTATGTTGTATTTCTTCGTATTCGTGTGCGTCTGGAAATCTCAATTCGTCAATAGACATTTTGGTTTGATCACTGTCCGATGGTCTTAGTCGTTTGGGAACTGGGAAGTTAGTATTTTTAGATGTGGAGGGTTGTTGTTGTTGAGGGTATGTATTTCCATTAAAATATGCTGTTTGAGGATTTTGAATTTTATTCGAATATTGTGGAAAAGGATTTTTGTTAGTAAATGGTTGTGTGTTCATGTATTGGTTGGGTCCGAAATGATTTGGTGCGTGCCACATAGCTTGGTGTGTATAGGTGGGTGTAAATTTTTGCGTGTATTGATTAAAATTAGGTTGGAATGGTTGAGAATATTGTGGGTAAGTTGGTCGATATTGGGTTTGAGTATTTGTATTGAATTTGTATGGTTTGGAATTCTGATTTTCTGATTTCTGGGGGTTTGAGTTTTTATTACGGTTTTCTGGAACTTTATTTAATTCTAAATTAATATGTTCTTCATAAATTCCCTCATTTTGTGCGATAGTGATTAATGATCTTAAGTCTGTAATGTCATGATGAACCAAAATAGTGAATAATTGTATTGGTAATTTTCTGATCAATATTTTTTTAATGGAATCTTTAATTGCCTGAACATAAATAAGAAAATCTGGCTGGTCACCTTCTAGATGCAATTTCGAAATCAGTACTTGCTCTTAGATTTCCTTTGTAAGGTGTCTCCCTGAAGTTTTCCAGTAATTTGTAGTTCGGTGTTTGGGGTTTAAATTCTGCAATTAGTCTCGATCTAAGGGTAGGCCAATCTTCAATGTTCGGAAGGCCCAATGATCGTGTTACCTGTCCGTCCAAGTTTCTTTCGATGGCTCCAAGAAGAATCCTCTGTTGTCGCACATCATTAGTTGGGTAGAGTGAAATTACATAGTCGACTCTGCTGACGAAAGTGTAGAGAGTTTCTGGATTTCCCTTAAATGGCATGATGTCTTTTAGCTGCCGACGAGCTTCAGCAAGGTTGTTGTCGTTTAGCGCAACGATTTGGGGTGCGGCGATAACTGGTTGTGCCATTGTTATAGTAAATTTTGTTGTTATAGTAAACTAAAAATTTGTTTTAGTTTATTTTTGATTTCACTTATTTAGGTTTACGTGTTTGTTTAAATTAATTATACCCGTTACTCGTAGAGTAAAAGGGTATATTGTATTCGTGCAAAAGTATGTAACAGGTAGAAGGAAGCGTTTCCGACCCTATAAAGTATATATATTCTTGTTCAGGATCACTAGCCGAGTCGATCTAGCCATGTCCGTCTGTCCGTCTGTCCGTCTGTCTGTCTGTCCGTCTGTCTGTCCGTATGAATCAAGTAAAATTTGTTTGGCCTTGTCGAGTGTCATTACATTATATTGGATTGTGGTGATGGAATTACCGAATATTGTTGAATGCTCTACTTTATTGTTATCGGATTTAATGAAAATTATTTGTTTTTTGAAATAATTTATTGGTTTTTCTGTTAAATGAATTAAGTTACTATTATCTTCTTCTGCACTATGTTGAGTAACTTCACTTCGGTGATTTTCTTCAATTTAAATTCTTGATAATGCATCGGCAACTGAATTTTCTTTCCCTTTAATATAGTCGATTTTAAATTGGTATTCGTTTAACTTGGCTCTCCATCTTTGTAATTTGGCATTCGGTTCTTTTAAGGTATGCAGCCATCTAAGAGGTTGATGGTCACTAGCAATGAGAAAATGTCGTCCTAGTAAATAATGTCGAAAAGTTTTAGTGGCCCAAACTAATTAATTCCTTTTCGATAATTCATGTTCATTAAGTGTTCTACTAATAAAGGATGACCATTTTGAGAAAGTACGGCACCAAGGGCTAGATTACTGGCATCTGTGGTTAAAAAGAATTTTTTTTCGAAATCGGGTAATTGGAGAATCGGTTCTCTAATTATTAAAGCTTTAAGTTTTTTGAATGCTTCTATGTAGTCGAGATTTTGTATATCTATCTTTGCTCCTTTTTTTAAACATTTGGTCATTGGTTTTGCTATGTCTAGTTTGGGATAAATTTACGATAATAACCGGTTAATCCAAGGAAAGCTCTGATCTCTTTTACTTTTGTTGGAATTGGATATGAAACTATGGCTTTAACTTTAAGGGGGTTTGGATTTATACCATTTGGGGTTACGATGTGACCAAGAAAACTAGCTTCCTTTTTTAAGAATTCACATTTGTCTAACTGCAATTTTAAATTTGCTTCTGCAAGTTTAGAAAAAACTAGCTGTAATGAATTTAAATGTTCGGTAAGGGATATGGAAAAAATGATGATATCATCTAAATAAACTAAACAGTGTTTATTGAGCAACGGTCGAAGGATATTATTCATAGCAGCAGGTGCATTTCTAAGGCCAAATGACATTCGAAGATATTCGTAATGACCGCTTTTGGTGGAAAATGCAGTTTTAGATATTGATTCTGGGTCCATTTCTATTTGATGAAATTCCTTTGCCAAATCGATAGTTGTAAAATATTGGCATTTACCTAGTTTGGCATGTTTGGTATTGGATATCTGTCGGGAATAGTTACTTCATTTAGCTTCCTATAATCAATTACTACTTTATACTTAATTTTACCAGAAGAATCAGTTTTTTTGGGTACTACCCAGGTAGGACTATTGTTTGTAGTTTTATTTTTTATTATTTATAGGAATGGTTGCCCCTAGAACATACTCTAGTGACGATAGGTTGCTAAACCAACACTTAAATTGGTTTAACTCGGAGGGATCATGCGTATGAGGGCCAAAGACACAGCGATGCTCACTCGTAGAACGCAGAGTAGTTGAATACACAAGTATTGCTTGAGTACTGATTTTATTAGGGCAAAAGGTCGGGTTTATATACACGTTTTTCAGAGTCAAGGGGGGTACCATAGCAAAGAAGTGGTATGGGGCTGTTAGTTAAAAATACATGGCATTGCTTATGTTCTAAGATATACAAAGGTACAGAGTCATCATAATTGTCTCCCACACAAGGAGTTAATACGCTAGGGTTAGTAAAAATAGAAAAGGTAGCTTAGGCAGAGCTGGCGCTGTCCGTGAACGTCAAGTGGCTTAGCGACTCAAGTGGTACGCTAACATACTCCCGGCCGTTGAACAGGTGTTCAACATCATCCAATGTTGATCTCAAAGGCGTCGGATACAGGTGTCTGGTGATGTCTTTTTGTGGAGTTGGTTAACGCTGGCCTCTCTGGTAAGTCGATGTCCTTTGACGATGGCGAAGTTAAATGATGTGATTTCTTTTGGAAACGTCTCCATACATAAAATATTATCACCCCAAGTGATAAAATTAGGGCGACATATGAACTTATGTGGTGATGTTGTAGATTGACGATCTCGTTTGGCATTTTTATTTTTATTCTCGGAATCAATTCTTTACTGAGCTCATTTAATTCATTATAACTTAGCTTCAATGAATTATTTGGGTGTGAAACTTTAGGAAGCGGTGTTAAAGATTCATTCAGACTGCCAAATCGAGCATACGATAACTTCAATGTTCCAGTAGAGGTTACCTGATGACCAATTACGCTCAGAAAAGGATTTCTTAGAGTGCACTTCGGATCCAAGGATAAAAGTCCGATATTATCAATTGTAATTGTTGATAATTGATCATCACATACTGCTGATAACTCCATTGGTGATTTAATTGAAAATATCCATTGATTTTTTGTTCTTAATCTTTGCCATGAGAATGATTTCGTCGAACTTTTTGTTTGGCACAATGACGATGATTTGTTATTAAACATTTGAAACTCGCAATGATTTTCAATAGAAAACATGGATTGCTTATCTGAGCAAATATACTCTTCGTCATTAATTGAATTACAACGATCAAATTCACTTGATGACATAGTTATGAATTGATCTCGATGTTGATTCACAGCCATGATTGGAAATTCAATATCAAGGGAAATCATTTTATTGTTGATGATTACCGGTATTGGAATCAAGTTATATATTTCAAATAACTGTGTTGATAATAATGGCAGTGTTAATTTAAAGATTACATAATCCTTTACCACCTTTGCTTCTGCCCTCATTAACTTATATAATTGAAGTATATCATCGTTGATGAGAGGGAACATTTTTCCTTGAGGCATGTGAATTTTTAATTTTATTAAATGTTGTCGAAGTTGCTTGGGAGAAACGAGCAGTGGGCTAATTTCATTGTGATGGACGTTTGTCAGAACATGTGAAATCTCTGTCTGAATTCTTTGAAGATTTGCCGCCAATATGGATAATTGATTTGTCAATGCAATATACCATTGAAAGGCTTTAAGAGAATCTAGACGAGCATTGGCTATATCCTCCATTTGCTGAGTCATTATTTTAATCCGTTTATCGATGGTAGCTTCATCTCGTTTCATGATGTTTATCGTAGAATCAATTATTGAAGTCTGATTCTTGACTAATTCTAAAATGTAGTCTTCATTCGATTTCACCTTTTGAATAGTTGATGACATCTTCTTGGCATACTCTGTGTCTAATACCCCAAATAAGCTGTTGGCAATATTTCCCACTATGTCCAAGGGAGAACGACGTATTCTTGACATGTGGAGTAAATCATTTTCAGTTTTTATTTCTTCGTAGACGTGTTGAAAATGATTATATACAGCAGCACATGCTTGGACTGGTTGTATATGTGAACACATTTGACCAACCTTAAGTGTCCCCGTGTAAAATGTCTTTACATCTTCGAGATACGGCTTTAAATCATAATAAGCTATGATTGTCCAGTCTGCAGTTGCTAATCGAGTAGATCCAATTGTTTCGTAATAAATTCCTGGCCTAGAACCAAACCTGGTTATGTTAATTGGACCGGCGATGGCTAATGGTAATAGAAGCAGCAAGATTAATAATGGCATCGATATCATTGGTAAGGATGGGCTCTTTCGTCTTTTTGGCTCTTGATCTTCCTTTGTTTCTTCTTCAGCATCTTCTTCATTAATTTCCTTGCGTTTTTCTCCTGGATCTTCTTGACGGAATAGTGGAGCAAGCTTATGGATTGCTCTTTTAAAAACTCCTGTTGCAGTTTTTACGTCTGCAACTCGCACATATCCATCTTGACCTGGATAAATTTTTATTATTCGTCCTATAGGCCATTGAAGCATAGGCACATTGTCTTCCTTGACAATAACCATCATGCCTTCTCTTACATTTTTATGGGCCTGTTTCCATTTTGAGTGTTGTTGCAGGCTTGTTAAATATTCTCTGGACCATTGCGTCCAGAATGTGTGCTTGAGTCGCTGCACCAGTTCCCATTGTTCAGGTAGTGATTTTATTCTAAGTGGATTGTTTCCTTTACTTCTTCAATTGGTTGCTGGCGCCAACGAAATTTGTTGCATTGTCGCAGTATAGGGTCTGACACTTCCTGCGACGACTTATAAATCGCTGTAATGCTCCAAGGAATGCTGCAGTCGTTAAATCTCCGACAAGTTCCAGATGGACAGCCTTTGTGGAGAAACAAACAAATACTGCTATGTATGCTTTATCAGGTCGCTTGCCTCGGATTTTGTGATGTATCCAGAAGGGTCCGCAATAATCAACTCCGGTATTTAAAAATGGTCTGTTTTGTGAGACTCTATGCTTAGGTAGTTTTCCCATTATTTGAGAAAGTAATTTTGGACGAAACCTGGTACATGGCACGCATTTCATAATTACGTTTCTAACCATAGGAGTGATTTTGATGATGTGATACTGTTGTCGTGCAATACCTTTTAAAGTATTTTGACCACAGTGCATGTTTTCCTCATGAAGTTTATGTAACAGCATTTTTACGATGTTGTCATTGTATGGGAGTAAGTAGGGATTCATTGCATCCCGGGAAATTGGGGCATTTTCCACCCTTGTTCCTACTCTTATAATAGAGTTTTCGTCCAAATGAAGATGAAGAGATGCGACCTTGCTGCTATTGGGTAATGGGCGTTCGGGATGACGTTGAAGGTGATTAAATTCATTTATGAAATCAGCTTGTTGTATACAACGTATTATAATCCGCCTAGCTTGTTCTAATTCGTCAAGCTCTAGTAAGACGGTTTGTTTTCTGTTTTTACGATAACAAAATCGTAACATGTATGCTATTATACGTTGCAAGCGATTGAATGAATTTCCGTGTTCCGTGCCATATATTTCTTCTCCAAGTGAAACTGTTGCCAAAGTAACAGTTTTTGTTTTCCGTTCCAAAGAAATAGTGTTGTCCTTTGGAGCTTTAAATAGAGCTGGCCATTTCTCTTCTTGTCCATGAAGAAACAGTGGTCCGTATAACCACAATGTATGTGCACTTAATTGAGATGCAGGTATCCCTCTAGAGAGTACATCTGCAGCGTTGAGACTTGATGACACATGTCTCCATTGATTTGGACAGGTTGCATCTTGTATTTTCGACAACCTATTTGCAACGAATGTATGGAAATTCGATGCTTTTGCATTTATCCAACATAAGATGATGGTGGAATCTGTCCAGTAATGACATTTAATGGATTCTGATTTAAGATCCTTTTTCACCTTTTCAGCAAGCTCTGCACCTAACACAGCTGCACATAACTCTAGTCGTGGTAGGGTTTGCTTTTCAAGAGGTGCTACTTTTGATTTTGCGCATAATAGGCGCACAGTCGTTTGTTTGTTCTTATATATGGCTCTTATATAAGCCACAGCACCAAACGCTTTTTCAGAAGAATCCACAAATATATGGAGTTCTTGTTTTTGAGGTATCTTACCATCATAAATGTGTCGCGGAATAGTCATTTTATTTAAACACAGCAAGTCTTGTCTGAAGGCCTCCCACCTTTCCTTTAGGGAATCTGATATCTCTGTGTTCCAATCTAGTTTAAGGACTGACAGATTTTGCAGAAATATTTTTGCTCTGATTATGACTGGAGCAAAAAGACCAAGTGGGTCAAAAATTTGACCCAACTCAGAGGCTACCACTCTTTATACCCGTTACTCGTAGAGTAAAAGGGTATATTGTATTCGTGCAAAAGTATGTAACAGCTAGAAGGAAGCGTTTCCGACCCTATAAAGTTATATATATTTTGATCAGATCACTAGCCAGTTCTAGCCATGTCCGTCTGTCCGTCTGTCTGTCCGTCTGTCCGTCTGTCCGTCTGTCCGTCTGTCCGTCTGTCTGTTGAACGCTGAGATCTCGGAAACTATAAAAGCTAGAAGATTGGCATTTTGCATGCAGAGTCTAGAAGTTCCTACGCAGCGCAAGTTTGTTTCAAAATGGTGCCACGCCCCCTTTAACGCCCACAATCGCTTATATACGATTTTAAAAATTTAAATATTTCGGAAAAGTAAAAATGTAGTTTTATTGTGTTTATCAATACCTATCGAAATGTAGAAGAAATTTTTCAAATCGGACCATTCGTTAAAAAGTTATGCGTGATCAAAGTTTCTATCTCCATCTCCCTTGCACTCCCTTTACCTGAGTAACGGGTATCTGATAGTCGGGGCACGCGACTATAGCGTTCTCTCTTGTTTTGTAATTGTTTGAGTGTTATGTTCTTGAGCCTTTCCGCACAAATTGTCATCCTTAGGGCTCCAGACAATTTCCAAAGTCTTTACACTGGTATGTTCCAATGCAGTGCCAAGATTTATGTTGCTAGCAATATCATCTGGTGAAAATTCCTTTAGCAGATGGTGTGAATTAGAGCACCATTTTCTTAGTTTAAATCCGCAAGGTAGCAAGATTTTGTTTAGTTCTTCTTGAATCCTTGCAGCATCTATAATTGTATCTGCTCCAGTTAGGCAGTCATCAACATAGAAATCATTTTTCAATGCATTTGATCCTAATGGCCATTTTTCCAAATTTTTATTGGCCAAATGCTCCAAGCATTTTGTGGCAAGAAATGGAGCTGACGTTGTGCCATAAGTTACAGTTTTTAGCCGGTAATATTTTATTTCCTCGGACGGATTGTAGCGCCAAACAATCATTTCTATATCCGCCGTAAAAACATATTTGTGAACTCTGAATCTCAATAGAATCGCAAACAGATCACTTTGAACAACTGGTCCTGGATAAAGTAAATCATTTAATGATTTTCCTGTAGATGTCTTACAGGAAGCATCAAAGACTACTCTTAATTTTGTTGTAGTGCTTTCTGGTTTCAGAACACAGTGGTGAGGAATAAAATAATGTTCCTTTGGTATTTGACTAGGTAATACTTGCTTCATATGACCTAGTTTTTCGTATTCGGCCATAAAATCATTATATAATATTTTAATGTCTGGGCTGGTTCTTCGTTCCAACGAAAGAAAACGCCTTGTCGCAATATCGCAAGACTTCCCCAGGGCTGAGGGATCTTCAGAATAAGGTAATCTGACAATTAACCTTCCATCTTGTGCGTGCTGAAGATTTTCCAAAAAATGCTTCTCGCAATGTCTTTCCTCTGGCGTCCGGTATTTCCTTATCGGTTCCATGTTGTCCAGTTTCCAGAATTTTTCCAACGATGATTTGGCTTCCTCGGCTGAGGAAACTACCATGCAATTTTGTGGCATTTTTGCACTCATGTTTACTTGCCCAGCAATTATCCAACCAAATTCGGTGTTCTGGAGAATAGGTTGGTCTGAATAAGACCTAATTTGTTCAGGTTTTATAACGGAAAAGTGATGTTCTGCGCCAAGCAATATATCAATTTTTCCTGGTTTTGCGAAATGTGGATCAGCGAGCCGGATATTTTTTTAGATTTTTAAATCAGCTACTTTTATGCCACAATATGAGGAAGAACAAAGGCTTCAACTCTTGTTTCAAAATCGCTATGTTTTGATTTAATTAAAACACTAACGCGTCCTTTACTTATTCGCGGCTGACCTCCAACTCCCTCAATGCGAAGGTTTGTTGGTTGTAGTTGCAACGATAAACGCTTAACCAGTCTTTCTGAAATCAGATTAATTTGTGATCCGGAATCGAGCAGTGCGCGAAAATCTCCTTCTTGATTATTAAGTCCTTGCACTATGACTCTAGCCGTTGCTAACAGTGTGTATTTGTTCTCACAACTGTTTTTCGTAGCAGCAGAAGCGGACGTTTTAGGTTCGGTATTTGGTTTTCCGTTACCTAAATGTAGCAATGTGTTGTGTTTTTTGTTACATTTTATGCATGTATATTTAGACATGCATTGCTTGGTCATGTGGTCTGCCTTAAGACAATTGACGCACAGCCTTTTTCGCTGAACCCAGGTCAGCCTTTCAGCAGGAGTTGACTTCTTAAATTTCTCGCATTTGTGTATGCTATGCCCTTTTTGACAAAACAGGCATGCCAATGAACTTGTTGTTGCTGAAGCACTTGTTTTTTGTTTTTCTTTATGCATTTTTCCGCCGATGGCTTCAAGTGCGAGAAAACGTTGTTCTAGAAACCCAAGGAATTCCTTTATTGTTTGAATTTCCCTGGTATCTAAAATAGTTTGCTCATACAGTGTGTGTGTAAGCCGATCTAGTTTTCTTGTCATATGGAACAGAAGGACTGGATCCCATGTATCTGTTTTTATTCCAATATTTTTCAAGGCTTGCAAGGATTCATTGATATTGTCATGCAGATTTTTTATTGATTGAGAATCATTCGTCACATTAGGGTGATCAAATAATTTTTCAAATATTGCAGTCGAAAGGACCCGCTTATTATTGAAACGTTCTTTAAGCATGGTCCAGGCAGTATCATAATTAACTTCTGTTAATTCTAAATGCCTGACTAACCTTTCTGCTTCGCCAGACAGATTAGCTTTAAGATACCACATTTTTTGTATTTTTGGTATCGCTGATTCATGAACCATTTTATTAAAAATGTCATGAAATTGTTGCCATTTTAGATAGCTTCCATCAAATTTTGGAATGGAAACTTTTGGCAACTGTATTGAAGAGATTGTAGAAACCGCTTGATTGGTGGCTACTGAAACGGGGTCTGCATATGGATGGCAGAATTGCAACATTGCTTCTTCCGCGGAGATAAATCGCTCCATACTATAGCCCACTTCTTCAGGTGTTATACATAACTTGTGGATTTCAAAATGAAGACTTTCAATTTGTTTCCATAAATTATCAATTACCGATTTATAGGTAAATTTGTTTTCTGGAGCTATATGTTTCATGGTTCTTGACATAGATTCCAGAACTGCAGCTTGATGTCTGATCAGCTTTTGTATGTGATCCACCTCTTCTGAAGATGTTTCTTTTGCCGGTAACTGAAGAATTTTTGAGTTAAATTCTTCGATAGCTTGATGAACAATCGTCCGCATATGATTGTAATATTGTGGAGTGGATGTGGAGTACCCTTTAATGATTCTAGGATACTATTATTTCCTTGGTCGAATTTTTCCCAATGCTCTTCAAGTTGTCGTTTTCTGTCTTCAAAATACGACGCCTTTTCCTTTCGTTTGCTGGAATCCTTTTTGATGTTCCGTAGCAAAATTTGGATTTCTTCGCCAATTTGGCTTTGTATGGCAATCAAATTTTCAACCTCCATTTTGCCTTAACAATTGCCTGACCCGTTGGAAGATAATTGATTTGCTTATATAAGCTGGCTACGCTTCTACTCGCAACCGATTTATGGTCAAAGACAATTAAGGATTTTCGGATTAGAAAAGAAAGCCAACAAATAGTTTAAAACCTTTTTATTTAAAAAGTATTTTTTATTTTATTTAATATGAGTGTTAAACTAATGTTTTTAGTTTTGGATGCAAACGCTTCCAGAAATGTTCAAGAGCCGTCTTGTTGACTACTTGAAGTTGTTGAGTTCTACTTGAAGAACTTCCTTGTTGTTCAATCTCGAACGTTAATCGACGAGTATCCTGGGAGTCGCCAAGTTGACTCCAGTAAATCGGATTATATTATTAAAAAACAATTTTAATTTTTATGGATGCTACCGCTTCCAGAATTATTCAAGAGTCGCCTTGTTGACTACTTGAATATATTGTTTTCCAGTGAAAAGCCTCCGTGTTGACTGTTTCTATTTTGGAAAATAAATCGACAATTATCCTGGGAGTCGCCTAGTTGACAGCAGTAAATTGGATTATATTGTTTAAACAACAATTTAAATTTTTTGGATGCTACCGCTTCCAGAATTATTCAAGAATTTATTGTTTTCCAGTTGAAGAGCCGTCTTGTTGACTACTTCAATTTCGGAAAAATAATCGACGATTATACTGGGAGTCGCCTAGTTGACTCCAGAAATCGGATTATATGGATGTTGTAAGTTGGAAGAGTCGCCGGGTTGACTTCTTCTACTTTTATTTCCAATATTGTAGTAACAGATCGCCAAGTTGATAAGTTACTCCTTGAAAATTTCAAGTTTTTCGGGAATATGCTTAGAAATTTATTCGTGGCAAACTTCCCTTTGTTATGAATTTTGTTCAATATCTGAATTATTGAACAAGGGTTTCACAACTTTAACTCTAGAAGATTCGATCGCCAAGATGATCGGGAATCTGTCTAGCAAAGTATGTGCAGAAATTAGTCGCCAAGTTGACTAGAATTTCATGCAATGGTCGGGGTCACCAAAATGTTTGTAGTTTTATTTTTTATTATTTATAGGAATGGTTGCCCCTAGAACATACTCTAGTGACGATAGGTTGCTAAACCAACACTTAAATTGGTTTAACTCGGAGGGATCATGCGTATGAGGGCCAAAGACACAGCGATGCTCACTCGTAGAACGCAGAGTAGTTGAATACACAAGTATTGCTTGAGTACTGATTTTATTAGGGCAAAAGGTCGGGTTTATATACACGTTTTTCAGAGTCAAGGGGGGTACCATAGCAAAGAAGTGGTATGGGGCTGTTAGTTAAAAATACATTGCATTGCTTATGTTCTAAGATATACAAAGGTACAGAGTCATCATAATTGTCTCCCACACAAGGAGTTAATACGCTAGGGTTAGTAAAAATAGAAAAGGTAGCTTAGGCAGAGCTGGCGCTGTCCGTGAACGTCAAGTGGCTTAGCGACTCAAGTGGTACGCTAACAACTATTCTATGGTGAATTACTTTCCCTAATTAATCCTTGATTAAGCACTTCCTGTACTTGGTTATCGACTTCAATTTCGTGCGCTTGAGCAAGTGGGTACTGTTTTGAATAAATTGGGGAGTTATGTGTTGTATTTCGTACGTGTTTAATGGTATTTGTAAATGTTAGATTGTCTTCTTCTTCATATTGAAGATTTTTGAATTTATTTAGTAAACCCTTTAACCTTAAATTTTCCCCTTGATTCAGGTGACCTAATCGAAACAATCCAAAATCTATTTTTTTTAATGATTCCTGAGGTGATTTTTTAATTGGTTCTAGTGTCTTTTGGATATAAAAATTTTGGTTTGTTTCTGATTTTGAAGTTATTAATTTGTATTTTTGTAATTTATAATTGATTGTGCATTTTTCAAAAAATTTCTGCCAATTAGTATATCATAATTATTAGAAAAATTGTGTACATAAAATGGTTTATTTGTTTTAAAAATACTATTGCTTGGTAACATAATTAAATTATTCAATGTAATAGGACCATTTGATGTCAAAACTTCGCATATAGTATTTTGAATAGGAAGACAAAATATATTTCATAATATTTTTATTGATCATATATATTGTGGATCCTGTGTCTATAAGGCAATTGTATGTGCAGCCTTTGTATGCTATTTCTATGTATTGGTGTTGTCTGGGGCTGTTAACCGAAAATTTTCGTTTGGTTCTGAGCTATTTTGATTTTGTTCATCTTTATTTTGGGTGTATTGTAACTGTTGTTGCTGTTGTTGTTCATTAATCAACCCATGGTATTGATTGTGGTCATAATACTGTTGTTCATAATAATTATGTTGTATTTCTTCGTATTCGTGTGCGTCTGGAAATCTCAATTCGTCAATAGACATTTTGGTTTGATCACTGTCCGATGGTCTTAGTCGTTTGGGAACTGGGAAGTTAGTATTTTTAGATGTGGAGGGTTGTTGTTGTTGAGGGTATGTATTTCCATTAAAATATGCTGTTTGAGGATTTTGAATTTTATTCGAATATTGTGGAAAAGGATTTTTGTTAGTAAATGGTTGTGTGTTCATGTATTGGTTGGGTCCGAAATGATTTGGTGCGTGCCACATAGCTTGGTGTGTATAGGTGGGTGTAAATTTTTGCGTGTATTGATTAAAATTAGGTTGGAATGGTTGAGAATATTGTGGGTAAGTTGGTCGATATTGGGTTTGAGTATTTGTATTGAATTTGTATGGTTTGGAATTCTGATTTTCTGATTTCTGGGGGTTTGAGTTTTTATTACGGTTTTCTGGAACTTTATTTAATTCTAAATTAATATGTTCTTCATAAATTCCCTCATTTTGTGCGATAGTGATTAATGATCTTAAGTCTGTAATGTCATGATGAACCAAAATAGTGAATAATTATATTGGTAATTTTCTGATCAATATTTTTTTAATGGAATCTTTAATTGCCTGAACATAAATAAGAAAATCTGGCTGGTCACTTTCTAGATGCAATTTCGAAATCAGTACTTGCTCTTGGATTTCCTTTGTAAGGTGTCTCCCTGAAGTTTTCCAGTAATTTGTAGTTCGGTGTTTGGGGTTTAAATTCTGCAATTAGTCTCGATCTAAGGGTAGGCCAATCTTCAATGTTCGGAAGGCCCAATGATCGTGTTACCTGTCCGTCCAAGTTTCTTTCGATGGCTCCAAGAAGAATCCTCTGTTGTCGCACATCATTAGTTGGGTAGAGTGAAATTACATAGTCGACTCTGCTGACGAAAGTGTAGAGAGTTTCTGGATTTCCCTTAAATGGCATGATGTCTTTTAGCTGCCGACGAGCTTCAGCAAGGTTGTTGTCGTTTAGCGCAACGATTTGGGGTGCGGCGATA
This sequence comes from Drosophila carrolli, assembly GCA_018152295.1. Lineage (NCBI taxonomy): Eukaryota > Metazoa > Arthropoda > Insecta > Diptera > Drosophilidae > Drosophila > Drosophila carrolli. Next base: position 476,033 of record JAECXJ010000276.1, read on the forward strand.
ACTGGTTGTGCCATTGTTATAGTAAATTTTTTGTTATAGTAAACTAAAAATTTGTTTTAGTTTATTTTTGATTTCACTTATTTAGGTTTACGTGTTTGTTTAAATTAATTATACCCGTTACTCGTAGAGTAAAAGGGTATATTGTATTCGTGCAAAAGTATGTAACAGGTAGAAGGAAGCGTTTCCGACCCTATAAAGTATATATATTCTTATTCAGGATCACTAGCCGAGTCGATCTAGCCATGTCCGTCTGTCCGTCTGTCTGTCTGTCCGTCTGTCTGTCCGTCTGTCTGTCCGTCTGTCTGTCCGTATGAATCAAGTAAAATTTGTTTGGCCTTGTCGAGTGTCATTACATTATATTGGATTGTGGTGATGGAATTACCGAATATTGTTGAATGCTCTACTTTATTGTTATCGGATTTAATGAAAATTATTTGTTTTTTGAAATAATTTATTGGTTTTTCTGTTAAATGAATTAAGTTACTATTATCTTCTTCTGCACTATGTTGGGTAACTTCACTGTGGTGATTTTCTTCAATTTAAATTCTTGATAATGCATCGGCAACTGAATTTTCTTTCCCTTTAATATAGTCGATTTTAAATTGGTATTCGTTTAACTTGGCTCTCCATCTTTGTAATTTGGCATTCGGTTCTTTTAAGGTATGCAGCCATCTAAGAGGTTGATGGTCACTAGCAATGAGAAAATGTCGTCCTAGTAAATAATGTCGAAAAGTTTTAGTGGCCCAAACTAATTAATTCCTTTTCGATAGCACTGTAATTTAATTCATGTTCATTAAGTGTTCTACTAATAAAGGATGACCATTTTGAGAAAGTACGGCACCAAGGGCTAGATTACTGGCATCTGTGGTTAAAAAGAATTTTTTTTCGAAATCGGGTAATTGGAGAATCGGTTCTCTAATTATTAAAGCTTTAAGTTTTTTGAATGCTTCTATGTAGTCGAGATTTTGTATATCTATCTTTGCTCCTTTTTTTAAACATTTGGTCATTGGTTTTGCTATGTCTAGTTTGGGATAAATTTACGATAATAACCTGTTAATCCAAGGAAAGCTCTGATCTCTTTTACTTTTGTTGGAATTGGATATGAAACTATGGCTTTAACTTTAAGGGGGTTTGGTTTTATACCATTAGGGGTTACGATGTGACCAAGAAAACTAGCTTCCTTTTTTAAGAATTCACATTTGTCTAACTGCAATTTTAAATTTGCTTCTGCAAGTTTAGAAAAAACTAGCTGTAATGAATTTAAATGTTCGGTAAGGGATATGGAAAAAATGATGATATCATCTAAATAAACTAAACAGTGTTTATTGAGCAACGGTCGAAGGATATTATTCATAGCAGCAGGTGCATTTCTAAGGCCAAATGGCACTCGAAGATATTCGTAATGACCGCTTTTGGTGGAAAATGCAGTTTTAGATATTGATTCTGGGTCCATTTCTATTTGATGAAATTCCTTTGCCAAATCGATAGTTGTAAAATATTGGCATTTACCTAGTTTGGCATGTTTGGTATTGGATATCTGTCGGGAATAGTTACTTCATTTAGCTTCCTATAATCAATTACTACTTTATACTTAATTTTACCAGAAGAATCAGTTTTTTGGGTACTACCCAGGTAGGACTATTCTATGGTGAATTACTTTCCCAATTAATCCTTGATTAAGCACTTCCTGTACTTGGTTATCGACTTCAATTTCGTGCGCTTGAGCAAGTGGGTACTGTTTTGAATAAATTGGGGAGTTATGTGTTGTATTTCGTACGTGTTTAATGGTATTTGTAAATGTTAGATTGTCTCCTTCTTCATATTGAAGATTTTTGAATTTATTTAGTAAACCCTTTAACCTTAAATTTTCCTCCTGATTCAGGTGACTTAATTGAAACAATCCAAAATCTATTTTTTTAATGATTCCTGAGGTGATTTAAAATAAGATTGAAAATGTGATAATTGTTTGGTAATTTTTGATATAGTTATTAATTTGTATGTTTATATCAAAAAGAGTAACTGTGCTATTTTTGTAATTTATAATTGATTGTTAGCATTTTCAACAATTTTCTGCCAATTAGTATATCATAATTATTAGAAAAATTTTGGAGTATAAAATGGTTCATTTGTTTTAAAAATACTATTGCTTGGTAACATAATTAAATTATTCAATGTAATAGGACCATTTGATGTCAAAACTTCGCATATAGTATTTTGAATACGGAAGACAAAATATATTTCATAATATTTTTATTGATCATATATATTGTGGATCCTGTGTCTATAAGGCAAGTGTATGTGCAGCCTTTGGTATGCTATTTTTATGTATTGGTGTTGTCTGGGGCTGTTAACCGAAAATTTTCGTTTGGTTCTGAGCTATTTTGATTTTGTTCATCTTTATTTTGGGTGTATTGTAACTGTTGTTGCTGTTGTTGTTCATTAATCAACCCATGGTATTGATTGTGGTCATAATACTGTTGTTCATAATAATTATGTTGTATTTCTTCGTATTCGTGTGCGTCTGGAAATCTCAATTCGTCAATAGACATTTTGGTTTGATCACTGTCCGATGGTCTTAGTCGTTTGGGAACTGGGAAGTTAGTCTTTTTAGATGTGGAGGGTTGTTGTTGTTGGGGGTATGTATTTCCATTAAAATATGCTGTTTGAGGATTTTGAATTTTATTCGAATATTGTGGAAAAGGATTTTTGTTAGTAAATGGTTGTGTGTTCATGTATTGGTTGGGTCCGAAATGATTTGGTGCGTGCCACATTAGTTTGGTTTTTGGAATAATTTATTGGTTTTTTGTTAATTGATTAATAATTAGGTTGGAATGGTTGAGAATATTGTGGGGATTAGTTCATTTAAATTCTTGATAATTGGGGATTGAGTATTTGTATTGAATTTGTACGGTTTTGAATTGGTATTTTTTGATTTCTCGAGGGTTTGAGTTTTTATTACGGTTTTTTGGAACTTTATTTAATTCTAAGATTAATATGTTCTTCACTAGAAATCCCTCATTTTGTGCGATAGTGATTAATGATCTTAAGTCTGTAATGTCATGATGAACCAAAATAGTGAATAATTGTATTGGTAATTTTCTGATCAATATTTTTTTAATGGAATCTTTAATAATGCCTGAACATAAATAAGAAAATCTGGCTGGTCACCTTCTAGATGCAATTTCGAAATCAGTACTTGCTCTTAGATTTCCTTTGTAAGGTTTTTCCCTGAAGTTTTCCAGTAATTTGTAGTTCGGTGTTTGGGGTTTAAATTCTGCAATTAAAGTCTCGATCTAAGGGTAGGCCAATCTTCAATGTTCGGAAGGCCCAAGATCGTGTACCTTTTGTCTATTTATCTTTGTGGCTCCTTTTTTTAGAACATGGTCATTGGTTTTCTATGTCTGCGTAGTTTGGGAGTAAAATTACGATAATACAGGTTAATCCGACGAAAGTGTAGAGAGTTTCTGGATTTCCTTTTTTAAATGGCATGATGTCTTTTAGCTGCCGACGAGCTTAGCAAGGGGGTTTGGTCTTTTAGCGCAACGATTTGGGGTGCGGCAAGATAACTGGTTGTGCCATTGTTATAGTAACTTTTGTTGTTATAGTAAACTAAAAATTTGTTTTAGTTTAATTTTTGATTTAATTTATTTAAAGGTTTACGGGTTTGATTAAATAAATTATGATACCCGTCTACTCGTAGAGTAAAAGGGTATATTGAACTTCGTGCCAAAAGTATGTAACAGGTAGAAGGAAGTGCGTTTCCGACCCTATAAAGCCATATGGTATTCTTGATTCAGGATCACTAGCCGTGGTCGAATGCGTTTTAGCCATGTCCGTCTGGTCCGTCTGTCTGTCTGTTCTGTCTGTCCGTTTGCCAAATCGATATTGTAAAATATTGGTTTGGCCTAGTCTGGTCATGTTAATGGTATTGGATTGTGGTGAATAGTTATTTCGAATTTAGTTTAGAATGCAATTCTACTTTATTCTTATCGATTTTATCAGAAGATCAATAAATTTTTTTTGAAATAATTTATTGGTTTTTCTGTTAAATGAATTAAGTTACTAATTATCTTCTTCTGCACTATGTTGGGTAACTTCAATTGTGGTGAATTTTTTTCAATTAAATTGGGTTATTGTTGATATTGCATCGGGGCATTTGAAATGTTAATTTCTCCTTTTATATAGTCGATTTTAATTATTTGGTAATTCGTTTAACTTGGCTCTCCCATCCTTTGTAATTTGGCATCCGGTTCATTTTTTTAGGTATGCAGCCATCTAAGAGGTTGATGGTCACTAGCGTTCGAGAAAATGTCGTCCTAGTAAATAATGTCGAAAAGTTTTAGTGGTCCAAAATAATTAACTGTGCTATTTTTGTAATTTTAATTTTGCATGTTCCAATTTTTGATTGTATATTATTGATTTGTGTTTATATTAAGGTTCTTCACTTAATAAAGGATGACCATTTTGAGTAAAAGTACGGCACCAAGGGCTAGATTACTGGCATCTGTGGTTAAAAAGAATTTTTTTCGAAATCGGGTAATTGGAGAATCGGTTCTCTAATTATTAAAGCTTTTAAGTTTTTTGAATGCTTCTATGTAGTCGGAGATTTTAGTATATCTATCTTTGGTTCTTTTTTTTAAACATTTGGTCATTGGTTTTGCTATGTCTAGTTTTGGGATAAATTTACGATAATAACAGGTTAATCCAAGGAAAGCTCTCATCGCTTTTACTTTTGTTGGAATTGGATATGAAACTATGGCTTTAACTTTAAGGGGGTTTGGTTTTATACCATTAGGGGTTACGATGTGACCAAGAAAACTAGCTTTTTTAAGAATTCACATTTGTCTATCTGCAATTTTAATAAATTTGGTTTCTGCGATGTTTAGGTTTAAAAACTAGCTGTAATGAATTTAAATGTTCGGTAAGGGATATGGAAAAAATGATGATATCATCTAAATAAACTAAACAGTGTTTATTGAGCAACGGTCGAAGGATATTATTCATAGCAGCAGGTGCATTTTTAAAGGCCAAATGGATCATTCGAAGATATTCGTAATGACCGCTTTTGGTGGAAAATGAAGTTTTAGATATTGATTCTGGGTCCATTTCTATTTGATGAAATTCCTTTGCCAAATCGATAGTTGTAAAATATTGGCATTTACCTAGTTTGGCATGTTTGGTATTGGATATCTGTCGGGAATAGTTATTTCATTTAGCTTCCTATAATCAATTACTACTTTAAGCACTTTCTGTACTTGGTTATCGACTTCAATTTCGTGCGCTTGAGCAAGTGGGTACTGTTTTGAATAAATTGGGGAGTTATGTGTTGTATTTCGTACGTGTTTAATGGTATTTGTAAATGTTAGATTGTCTTCTTCTTCATATTGAAGATTTTTGAATTTATTTAGTAAACCCTTTAACCTTAAATTTTCCCCTTGATTCAGGTGACCTAATCGAATGGAATGGTTGAGAATATTGTGGGTAAGTTGGTCGATATTGGGTTTGAGTATTTGTATTGAATTTGTATGGTTTGGAATTCTGATTTTCTGATTTCTGAGGGTTTGAGTTTTTATTACGGTTTTCTGGAACTTTATTTAATTCTAAATTAATATGTTCTTCATAAATTCCCTCATTTTGTGCGATAGTGATTAATGATCTTAAGTCTGTAATGTCATGATGAACCAAAATAGTGAATAATTGTATTGGTAATTTTCTGATCAATATTTTTTTAATGGAATCTTTAATTGCCTGAACATAAATAAGAAAATCTGGCTGGTCACCTTCTAGATGCAATTTCGAAATCAGTACTTGCTCTTAGATTTCCTTTGTAAGGTGTCTCCCTGAAGTTTTCCAGTAATTTGTAGTTCGGTGTTTGGGGTTTAAATTCTGCAATTAGTCTCGATCTAAGGGTAGGCCAATCTTCAATGTTCGGAAGGCCCAATGATCGTGTTACCTGTCCGTCCAAGTTTCTTTCGATGACTCCAAGAAGAATCCTCTGTTGTCGCACATCATTAGTTGGGTAGAGTGAAATTACATAGTCGACTCTGCTGACGAAAGTGTAGAGAGTTTCTGGATTTCCCTTAAATGGCATGATGTCTTTTAGCTGCCGACGAGCTTCAGCAAGGTTGTTGTCGTTTAGCGCAACGATTTGGGGTGCGGCGATAACTGGTTGTGCCATTGTTATAGTAAATTTTGTTGTTATAGTAAACTAAAAATTTGTTTTAGTTTATTTTTGATTTCACTTATTTAGGTTTACGTGTTTGTTTAAATTAATTATACCCGTTACTCGTAGAGTAAAAGGGTATATTGTATTCGTGCAAAAGTATGTAACAGGTAGAAGGAAGCGATTCCGACCCTATAAAGTATATATATTCTTGTTCAGGATCACTAGCCGAGTCGATCTAGCCATGTCCGTCTGTCTGTCTGTCCGTCTGTCTGTCCGTCTGTCTGTCCGTCTGTCTGTCCGTATGAACGCTGAGATCTCGGAAACTATAAAAGCTAGAAGATTGGCATTTTGCATGTAGATTTTAGGAGTTCCTACGCAGCGCAAGTTTGTTTCAAAATGGTGCCACGCCCCCTCTGAAGCCCACAAGCCACAAGCTGTGGCCACAGTTTTGATGCTATTATGAAAATTTTAATTGATATGTATTTGTTTCGTCAATACCTATCGATTGGCCTAATAAAAGTTTGCCACGCCCACTCTAACGCCCAAAAACTCATTAAACGCTTAAGCCTGGCTAGCGCCTACATTTCCGCCTTTCATGGCAATACAATAGCGCCATCTAACGGATGACTTTAGAACAGCTGGCCAAGGTGCTCAACAGAGTCAACGTTATTTCTCGAACTATATCCCAAGAACTATGCAAATCAAATCAAGTTAGCCAAATTGGAGGTCTGAGTCAATTAATGGCGTATGTGTGTATGCTGATGCAGGACAAAAGCTGCCTGCGCTAAAGCAGCGCTGGTGCTGATGCTCGTGCTGTAAAGCTGCCAGCTAAGAACTTTTTGTCCTTTTTTCCTGTGGTAACTCTAATTCACATTATGTTAATGCAAAATCTAAAGTTGTTTAGCTGAGTAACGGGTATCTAATAGTCAAGGCACTCGACTATAGCGTTCTCTCTTGTTTTTTCTTAAAATTTAACTGTTATGTTTTAGTTTATTTTTGATTTCACTTATTAAGGTTTAAGTGTTTGTTTAAATAAATTTGTCTTAAAATTTATATGTTGTTATTAACTTTTAGGTGCCTTTGGACTTATTGTTTTGTTTCTATACTTCCAATTTTATTGGATAACCGATTTGGAATAATAAGCCAAGTTGAATGGTTTTAAATGTTTTGCGTATTATTATATTTGAGAACTGAATTATAAAATTTAATTTATTTTTCACTCGAGGTTTTTTTTTCGGATACTTTTTGTATCCTACCGACTGCGCCAGTTAAGTGTTTGTATTTTTGTTGAGTCGAACTAATGTTCCGTCAGTTGACTAAGGACAACGCCAAGTTGAATTAAAAACCGAAGAATTAGTTTCGCGTCTTAATTCGATAGATCTCAGCTTAAGACTAAATTCTTGTGACAAAAATATTACTTGTTGGCGAGCGAGATCGCCGGCTTTGGATATTGATTGTACATAATAATTTGAGAATAAGAGTGCCACTCAGAGAGCTCAGACTTAGTCATTGAAATAATTGTTTATGTTATTGGGATGCAGCATCGCCTGCTCCGGATGTGGTTGCTTACATTGGTTCAGCGTGGGATCGCCTACGCTGCAGATTCTTATTTCTTAGAACGTAAGTGGATATGTGAATATGTCACTATATAAACTTCGGCTTTCCGAAGTTTGCTTCCTTTCTTGTAGGGTAATTCCACTTAAACACGCTGGCGACATAGAGTCTTGACTTCATGAATTTCCTTTTTGGTTGAAGATGGCTCTAGTTTAACAAACACTAGGTTGACGTACTTTGTTTTGTCGATAAGATCTGTCCTCTTTAAGCTACTAGGAGTGCAACGGGAAATCAAGGATTTACTGATAGCTAAATATGTGTCTGAATCTGCAGCAAGTATTGAAACGGAATTTTTAGAAAGGCATTTTGCGGAGTATTTAGACGGATGATCGAATTTATCTGTGGATCGGATAAGCCCGTGCAGATTCTCGCAGTTATTAATCACAAGTGGCGATGGCTTGTGATTGGTAGGATGTTTGGTAATGTGGTCTTGGATATTATTGTTGGTAGTATTGTTAACACTGTTGTTGCCTACATTTTTGAATTGACTGATGATGCGTTGGACGTTGTTGTTGTTGCTGCAGCTACAATGGTCTAAGCCAGTGCTGGTACTGGCCTGATCAGGGTTGTTCCTCAACTGTAAGCTCTTTTGTGTGTTAGTCACCTTAAAATGAATGTCAAATTGGGATTCGGAGTCCGACAATGTAGGCATATTGGAAGCGGTGCACTGCTGGACACTGCCTTGCCGACTTCCAGAACACAATCCCACTTAGAGTAGGCTGCACAAAAGCAGTCATAGCCCAGTGGCAAGGTGTGCACCTTGCAGCCAGGAGGCACCAGGTACCCGGTTCAAATATGGGGAACGGATGTCTGTTTTTTATTTTATTTTTATTAACTTTATGTTTAAAATTGAATTCGAAGTAGCGGTAATTTGCAAGACTAACAAATTGCAAATGTCGCCTTTTGATCATTGTTTAACTTATTTTCGCGATACACCAGAGCGGCGCGTCTGACAGCTTTTGCTGCCGGGATTAAAAAAAAACAAATTTTTTTGCCACGAAGGTGGAATTCTCCATAGAATGCAAAAACGCACTCCACGAAAGCATGATCGAGACTCAACAGTTGGAGATCACTTTCTGGTTGCTGATTAGGAGCTTAACATGAAAGTACAGGGTTGCCCATATTCGACGGACCCATGTTTTTTTTTAAAAAATCAAAGAAAAAAATAAAAATTTGGCGGTTGGCAATCTTAATCATTTAATTTGTTCCAAGTAGATTTGTTTACATCAATTTTTGAATATGATATCTTTCAAATGGCCACCTCTGGCGTTGATGGCGTATTGTGCCCTTTTTGCAGCATTTTCCATCGTTTTCGCCAACATTTCGGCCGGAATAGCGGCTATTTCTTCACGAATGTTGTCCTTGAGCTCTTCTAGGGTCCTTGGCTTGTTAACGTAAACCTTTGACTTCAAATATCCCCACAAGAAGAAGTCAGGCGGCGTCAAATCGAGCGAACGCGGTGGCCAGTCCAAATCACCACTTTTCGACATCAAACGGCCCGGAAACAATTTCTTCAGAAAATCGATTGTTATGCGACTTGTGTGCGGTGGAGCGCCGTCTTGTTGAAACCAGAACTGCCTCATACGCTTTCGACGAATAATTGGCATCACAAAAAGTGGACCGAGCCATGCCCAACTGCTGAGAACGGCGTTTTTGGGATGTTCTTGGGGACCTCTCAACACTGGCTCGTACGGCAGCGATATTCTCGTCCGATCGCCTTGGTCGACTTTTATTTGGCCTCTTCGGATTAGAAAGAGCCTCACCAGTCGTAAATTTTTCGTATAAACGCTTAATGGTGTTCTTAGAAGGCGCACTTTTCACATTTTTTAATTTTTTAAAAGCACGTTGAGTTTTCACAATTGAATTGTTCTGTTGAATGTAAATTTCAACTATTTCAGAGCGCTCGCGTGGCGTGTATTGTTCCATGGTAAAAATCTGCTTGGACTGACGCTTCAAACGCGGTATGTCATTAAGCGATCAGGCATCTCTGTCAAAAGTTATGGCGTCGTCAGATGGGTCCGTCGAATATGGGCAACCCTGTATTGCATAAACTCAGAATAAAATTGGGACCTTCACATGGGTTTCGACCAGGCTAGTTGCCATTCGCAACGTAACTGAGAATCTTCATGCTAAATTTCAAATCTCCAGCTCTTGTACTTTCCGAGATTTCAACGTTTATACGGACGGACAGACGGCCTAATTGACTGGGCTATTGATTCTTATCAATAATATATACTTTAAAGGGTCAAACACTATTCATTTTACCTTTTATATTCTTTCCAACGAAAACCAAATACCCTTTTACTCTACGAGTAACGGGGTTAGCTTTTTACGTTAATTTGTTAAGAATTGGTGCCAGCTGTTTCGCTCAAATCAAGTCGAAAGTGTCGGAAGGGTAAATATATACGTCAATATCTATGTACATCCGGATATAGATATAGTTGACTTCATTTATATCTCTATATAAAAATAGACAGTTACATCGTAAAGCTGTTATAAGATCTGAGCAACTTTTTAAGATATGAACCAACAACAAGCAGTGCAATTCCTGCAACCGTAGCAAGTCCAACAGCAACAACTACAGCAGCGGCCAATAAAGCAATGTCAACGACTGGAGCGAAGCAAATAAAACAATTTCTGAAAGCTCAAAATCGGCCACACAGACCGGATTGGATCGCCACATTCAAATCAATCGTAAGGTTAGCCCACAAAAAAAACCGAGCTCTGTCCAATCTATATCAGGGAGAAAAGCTCGAACGTCCTAAATGCGGTGGTCGGGAATGTTAACTTCCAAGTTATTCCGCTTACTAATGAGAATATTCATAAAACAAAGGTTCAAACAAAATATGAAGAACCCTTCCGAACCGTTTATAAATACCTAAACGAGGCAAAAAAGACTTATTACACTTACCAACTGAAAAGCAACAAAGGCCTGCACGTGATAATAAGGGGAATCGAACTTGACGTCACCAGCCCCGAAACTGCAAATGCCCTAGAAGAAAAGGGGTTTTCTGCAAAGAATGTTATTAACAGACATCTTAACATACATCAAATCCTTGAAGAAAAACAATCTACAACCTGCAATATATATTGCACCGTAGAATAACAGTGGAAAGCTAAAAGATCTTATTAATTTTTCGGTGTCAAAACATACCATACCATACTTTCGGATCTTCAGACCACTCGCCTGTGCTGATAACACTTCTTTAAAGCAAAAAAAAAGTATGTGAGTTCCCTCATGTTCAGCCCCAAAGAAGTGGAAACTGTGCTATTAAGATCGTTTGTAAACTCTTCAATCAGATCAATATTCTCGGCTACTTTCCAAAGAAGTGGAAAAAATAGATCATCATAATAATACCGAAGCCCGAAAAAAAAAATCACACAATTCCGTCGTCGTACAGACCATTAAACCTACTATCTCGTTTGACTAAATTGTTCAAAAAATGCCTTCTAAAGCGCATAATATCATATCTGGAAGCACACAATGTCACCCCGCCACACCAGTTTGGCTTCCGAAGAAAAACTTTGGATCCTCGAGGAAGTTAACAGAAATATTACAGAAATACTCTCTCAGCAAACGAAATACGAACACTGCGATCCTGAGTCTCCCCAAATGCCCTGGAGCTTTTAATCAAACAAAAATGTTTTTAATTTTTTTCATTCAAAAAATTTTTCTGGAATGCAAATGGCAGTAGTTCCTAGATTAACAAGTCATCATAAAGATAAGGCGAAATTGGAAATTCTTCGAAGGACAGGATAAGAATAGCCAACTACCCATTACTCAAGGTCTAGAAGAAGAAAACGATCTCAAATCTCTTATATGGGACACTCTCCCAAATCAGCAAAGGATATCCACTGTGGAAAGATAAATCAGGCATAAGTGCACAAATCGAAAGTAAATCATCTTTACATACACACACAGAAGAGTGGACTCGCAGCAACGAAGAGAGGACAAACATAGGTGCTACCGATTGCCAACATTCCTAAGCTACCCTGTCTACTATATTTCAATAAGGAGACGTTACAGGAGTCGATAAAGTCTCAAAAGAAAAAAAAAATAGAAAATAGAAAAATGCTATCATCACAATAATCTATAAAGCCCGAAAGGTCAAGTCCAAGGCATCGTCATATAGAACAAATAAGTCTCCTGCCGTGCCTATCAACGATATTTTAAAAGCTGCTCTTGAATCAAGCCATACCTACAGGCGCATAATCCAATCCCATAGCAAAAAACGCGGATTGAACAAGTAAGCCGGATAAACTTAGAGATACGCAGTCCGCAGTTATTCGTAATTTCGCCAAAGCATTCGGCCGCGTTTAGCTGGAAGCCTAAATTCATAAAATCATAATAATATTTCCATTGAAAGCCCATAAAAAATTCAAGTATTCCCTCTAAATATCATCTGATTAAGGCAGGTCTACCACAAGGTAGCATGCTTGTACCGACACTCTATATTACTTACACTGGAGAGCCTCCGACATCCAGTCTTACATAGCGTAAGCAAATCGTAGCTAAAATAACTCTTCAAAGAACTTTTGTACCGTACAGTCCTTAAACCAATGTCAAAAGATGGCTCTGAGCTATGGAGAAACGTAACTTAGAAATAATCCAGAAGGCTCAACAAAGATATTTAGAACTATAGCTGGGGCATCGTGATACACACCGAATAATAAATATTCACAAAGATTAAAATGTAAATGAAAGCTAACTTCGGGCAGAGCCGAAGTTGATATACCCTTGCAGAATATTCTGTAAATTATATTCTCCAAAATTATTCAGGTGATGCATTTTTAATACTCATAAAAAATCCCAACTTCCTAACTTTAAAAACAGCAAAGTTATGGCATTTCCGACCGTTCAGTTATATGGCAGCTATATGATATAGTCGCCCGATCCGGCTCGTTCCAACTTATATACTACCTGCAATAGAAAGACAACTGTTGGGAAAGTTTCAAGCAGATAGCTTAAAAACTGAGGGACTAGTTTGCGTAGAAACGGACGGACGGGCAGACGGACAGACGGACGGACGGACATGGCTAGATCGACTCTCCTGGTGATGCTGATCAAGAATAGATATACTTTATAGGGTCGGAAATGTCTCCTTCACTGCGTTGCAAACTTTTGACTGAAATTATAATACCCTTTGCAAGGGTATACAAATATATGAGATTAAGATTTGCTTACTTGTTGTCAGATAAAAAAACGTAATATTAAAAAAAAACAAAACAAGGTAGCACCAATAGCACTTGTCGTAAACTTAAAAAAAAACTTTATTAAAAGTAAAAAACCAAACTCAACGTGACTACGTAGAACAGCTTTCTCCCACCAGCAATAAAATTCCACTCTGGAGAGCTCACCCAGACGTATAGCCATACAGACATACAATGAAAAAAGTCAGTTATAACAATAGCTGGTTTGTTGTCCGAATTTGACAAAACTAAACGCGTAATTCTGATATAGTAAATAATTACTATATTTTAAAGGAACTATACCACCCGAACCGGCTCGTTCAGACTTATAAACTACCTACAATAGAATGACAACTTTTGGGAAAGTTTCAAGCAGATAGCTTTAAAAATGAGGGACTAGTTTGCGTAGAAACCGACGGACGGACCGTCAGACAAAAAAATAATTGGAAAAAAATAGTAGTAGATAATCGCCCAACAATTTTTCTTTTAATGCTGTAAGAAATCCAATGAAATATCCCTATAAATACTCTTTTACCCGAAATTAAAACTTACAAAGACTATAAATTTCTATTAAAATTAAACTTGTTACCTTTAATGATATATTTTTTAAAGATCTAAATTGTTAAAAATCAGAGATTTTAGCATTCCAAGACAAGGTGAATGGCTCAACCCGGATATTTTTTTAATGTGGTGGTGAACAACATATAAGCCAAATCTTTTGAGCTATTTGAAATCACATGAAATGGCAACGAAAAAATAACAGAGTATAATTAAGTCAGCTTACTAAGGAAGCGTATAATATTCTGATATTCTGATACAGAAGAAGAAGTGGAGAGGACATAGTAGGGCTCTTCAATGTGACTTCCCATTTCCCTGGAGCTTTTTTTTATCTTATCTTAATAATTCTTTGCAAGTGGCCGAAGACTGGCATATAAAACACCACATCTACCAACTACCTTCTTATTAAATCTAAAAAAACAGTAGAACACATTAAAAGCTCTTCTACCACATGTAACGGTGAGCGTAAGGTTTTTTTCGCGACCACCATCATTGTGAACACATGTGGCTCAAATTGGGCAATGCAAGAGTAAGAACTCCGTGACTAATAACTCTAGTTTACAAAATTAAAACATTGAAAAAAACTTTTTGTCTAATTAATTTCAAACAAAATTGTGTCTAATTAATTTTATAAATTAGTATAATAATTCAATTTTCTTGTTCTTTTGGTAAAAACAGTAACCAACATATGTTTTTTATCCATTTGTTAATTTTTATTTCAGATTTTGATCAAATTCAAGAATATAGTTTGGCTCTTAGCCTAAGCAGCATTTGTGTGGCTGTGTCTGGTTAGCTGGCATTTTAACGGGCCTACCAAACCAATTTACTAGCTATATTTAGTAGCTATATTTATTTATATGAAGAAGCCGTTATAAGGGGTTTAGATTACAAATCTGAGCTAAAACTAAGTTACTATAAAAATGCAACTATTTTAGGACAAACAGCTGCCAATCAAAAAAAATTTGTTTGAATGGAAATATACATATTTAAAAGTATTTTAAGTTGTTTCAGCTTCTACGACGAAAACAACAAGCCAAGATTTTTTTGTATAACATCAACATTAAATCAACCTCGTGCGCTTTAAATAGGTGATGAGCAGGTTATAAATAAACTTGTATTGCGCCAGAGAAGGTATAATGCTGTCCCGCTGATGCCGCAGCTGGCCAATGACACGAGGTATATCTAAGTCCTGCAAAGACCAAAAAGAACGTTTAAACAAAAGTTTAATTAAATTTTTACCGCTTACCTCGTTGTGGTCCAGGGTATAAAGCAGAAGATCTGCAGTAAGGGTTACGCCTGATCGTCCGCCTCCCTCCAGGCAGTGTATTAGAACCGGTGGGTTTGTGTTGTGTCCGGGCGGAACTTCTTGCGTGGATGCCAGTCTTACTGAGTTCAGCTCTTCGAGAAAGTCTAAAAAGTGGTTAACGTCGCGTGGACAATTCTGCTCCACCCAATCTGCATACTGCAGATACCAGACGGAACGGTACCGACGCGATGATACGTGGTAAAGGCGCAACTTAATGGTGGTGCAACGATCAGTGGTTTGTGAGAATTCCTGATACACTTGGAACTGGAAATAGGAAGGTTTGACTAAAAAAATTTTTCGTGTCTTTAGGGGTCACAAACTTGTCCAAACTCCAGACGCTGCTGACTACTAAGGGGAATATAGCTCATATCCTCAGTTAGCTGAACCACCAAATACACATCAGCTTCCCAGACACACTGCCAGAAAATGCGCATATTAAGCGTCTTTTGCGGGGATTGGCCCACAATGTAAAACCTCTGCTTAGTGCCAACAGTAGACTAAAAAATACAAAAAATATTAATTTCCAAAATATATTTTTTTGACTTTGCATTAAAAATAAACGCACAGATATGTACGATGCATTAACGTAACCATGTCGATTGTCCATCGATGGCGTCAGTCGCACTCTATTGTCATCATAGGGTAAAAAGTTTGGGTCGTGGTTCTTTGGTTCGTTCTCCTCCAGCAGGGCGCACTCATATAGTGCGTGCTCCCTTCGCTTCGGTATGCGTTCAAACTCCATAAATAACTGACAGTCACTAAGCTTCTCATCCAGTATTTGGCACTGTTAGTAACAAAAGAATGCATTATAAAGGAATGGAACATACATTTTATTAAGGAATTATTAAATACAAATTATAAATAATTCGGATAGGCCATATTATTAAGCAGTTAATTTGACATTTTGAAAATCGCCAATCTTTAAACTATTAATATATAATGTTAATTTGTATCGTCAGTTAGTGATGTTGCCATGTCAAAAAATATGTATATCTATTTTTGGAGTTAATTGGTAAGTTTTATTATGGCATCACTGCATATCTAAAAAACCGGCATTTAAATTAATATGTATAGAGAAAGGAAGAAATCTAAAGAATTGTTATGTTGTCACTGCCGTTCGGCAAATGGCCCCACCCTTTTTCGAAATGCACCTTTAGTTGAGGGCATAATTATTTTGCAATTGCATCTGAATAATTTTATAGTCATTGTACTCGATTGTTTAATTATCACCTACCAGCTTGTCCTTGGAGTATCTCCCAGAAATGGGCTGCGGCTTACTGACGCCCGTGGACCAACGATTTGGAAGGTTGAGATCATCTTGGGCCAGCTTTAACTTTGCCGCCAGCTTGGCGTGCTGACCTACCGTCAAGGCCTTTTCCCTACCCAGCGTGGCGGACTTCTGCTTGTCGGGTGTTTTGCTACGCGATAAGAAGTTCCAACGCTTCTTGCGTTTTGAGTCCTTGCTGGCCACTGACGACGACGTGGTGTCCAGAGTCGAGTTGAACATGGAGGAGGTGGAAGCTGATGTGTTTGCAGTTAGATTCATGGCACAAAATTGCTGTTGCAGTGACTCTCCGGCCGGCAATATCGCTTCAACCGTAGTCGACTTATTGTGACTGGCTGTGGAGAAATGTTGCCGAGGCGGAGTTATGGTGCCCATATCCGGAACAGCACTGGCGGCTCTTGTGGTGCGCTTAGGCGTATGCGGCTCCAGGAAGAGCAGCTCCGAACTTGCTGCCCGGTCCGCCCCGTACTTCTTTATGTTTCCATCATCTGTGACTGTGACAGTCACCAAGTTATTGGTGCTGGCGTTTCTTGCAGCTCGAGCAGGGACAACACCAGGAGCCGATTGTATGGACGAAGCTCGCAGACGCATGGTCTCCATATTCGTGGCCCCACTACCGCCTGAGGCTCGCTGGGTTAGGGGGACATTCTCGTATATGGGCTCGATGGAGTCGTTCAGCAAGTTCCGCTGAAGAGGCGTGGGCGTGGACGTGGTTGACTTGTGGGCAGAAGCAGCCACTGTCGGTGGTAGGGGACTGCTGGCTGGCGGTGGGACAGAAGGGCGAAATCCACTCGACGGCAGTGTAGGGGAACTAAAAGATCAATAGAGCGTCGAAAGATACAATTTTTTAAACACCTCTACTTTAACGTGAGTTATAACTATAAATTTAATTTATAATTATACATTTAAAACGGAAAATTAATTGGGAAAAGACTAAGCTATCATTTATTTAAAACGAATGAGTAGGTTTTCTTATTTGTGCGATATATTTAAAGGTTATTCTATCCCTAAGAGGATTTTTCAAAATTCAAATTATTTTACCCAATAGCTTTTTTTTGTCAACTGTCTTTTTCGAAACGATGCCCACGAGCTATAAGATTATCTTGTTTTTCAATCAGGCGCGAAAAAAGGTCAAAAGTGTGCAACGTAGTGAAGGAGACATCTCCGACCCTATAAAGTATTATTATTTTTGATCAGGATCGCGTCCTGAGTTGATATAAGCATGTCCGTCTGTCTGTTTCTACGCGAACTAGTCTCTCAGTTTTAAAGATATCGACTTGAAACACCCTTCTTTCCTTTGCACGCAGTATATAAGTCGGAACGGACGGAATCGGCCGACTATATCCTATAGCTGCCATATAACTGAAATATCGGAAATGTCATAACTTTGGTGTTTGTAAAGTTAGAATGTTGGAATTTTTTATGGGTTTTATTTTTGGCCAATCAATCCGACCTACTAAATTTCATAAGGCCGACTATATCCTATAGCTGCCATATAACTGAACGATTGGAAATGCCATAACTTTGGTGTTTTTAAAGTTAGGAATATAATCTACTGAATATTCTGCAAGGGTATATCAACTTCAGCTCCGCCCGAAGTTAGCTTTCCTTTCTTGTTATTTTTCAGAACAGAATATTCTTACTTAAGGAAATCGTTAAATTGGACAAAACATCTAAACTACCAAATTTTGCACACAAGTACACGAGTACTGGTTACATTAATTTTGGTATATGGCGTCTTAAGATCGTAATCCTTACAAACTGATATGTTTATGATGCCAAAAGTAAAAATATTAATCTTTGATTTATAAAGAAAACAATAAAGCGCGTATGACCAGAAATTAGCTGCTCTATGTTTGCACACGAAATTCTAAAATAGAAAAGATAATTTATCATGTACTTGTGCCATCCAGCTAAATGCGAAATTGGAAGCTATTTAAATTATGAGATTGGGGTTCCCGAAAGGACAAGGTCATTCCCATTCCCATTCATAATGAAATTTTGTAAGTTTAACAACAGCAGACAGACTCACAGCCGTTTGGAAGCATGTACATGACTTTAAATAAGACTGTGGCAAGACATAGCTCCTCAACGCAGATTCCGACATCTATGATTCGTCTATGATTCGGCTCCAACGGACTCCCAGGCTTTTAGGGTTTTAAATATCGCTAAGCCTAAGACTTTAGGACGATTTGCACCCAGTTTTTTACCAATAGTTTTTTTTATTTTAGCTATTAGGAAACTATTAACTTTCTGTTAAAATAAATGATTTTTATCCAAAAAGCACAGATCAGTTGTATATGATTTACATGATTTATCAGATAAAATTACCTCTCTTGATTGCGAAGCATGGGTCTACTAAAACGATGGAACGTTTCTTGCTAGGTATATCCGATAGTTCCTATGGTTTTGATTTGCGTACACATATTTAAGGATGTGAAAGTTTCAGATCGCTAGCTGAGCAAACGGTATTAAATCGGACGGACATGGCTTCGATTTGCCGAAGTTTATTTTCTTTTTTGTTTGTTCTTAATAAAAGAAATAGTTTGAAGTGAATTTTTTAAAAATAGGGCTTCTTTTTCTTGTGATCAGATTCAAAATGTTAATAGTAATAGTAATGGGACATTACCACGAAAGCAATAATAGCCAAATTAAAAAAAGACTACAACACATTCGCAATAACTTCAAAATATCTAACTTGGCAAGACTGAGCGTAAGTTTTTAAAATTAAGAACAAATAACCCTAAAGCCATCAAAAACGGTTATAACAAGTCAAACAAAAATGTATTGTCATTTTGAAGATGAATATACATTTGCATTGCCAATAGTTCCCTTCCTTAATCGCCGAAACAAAGGCAACTAATTGAGTTATTACCAAAAGAGTTATTGAATGCTTTACTTAGACTTATTGAAATGTTAAATTCAATACTTGTAGAATAATGATCTCTCAAACTCTTCGCTGTCTTTAAGATTATTTCGCAACTTAAATGAAAACAAGAAAGGAAGCAAACTTCGGCAAGTCGAAGTTTATATACCCTTGCAGCTATAACAAAACATTTTGATTTCTATGCCTATATTTCTAAAAACAATAAAGCTATGTCGATTTTGCGCTTGATTTTGCCATCGTTTCTATGGCAGCTATTTGATATTATTGTCCGATTTTAACAATACTAAAAGCGTAATTGTGATATAGTAAATAATTACTATATCTTAAAGGAATATTTTAACAAACAGAAAAACAGGAAAATAAAAATTTTATAATTTTTTTTTCGATTTTTCTATGGGAACTATTCTATATAGAAGTCCGATCTTAATTTAATTAAAACCGAAATTCCATTTAAATATTACCAAATCCCAAACAACGAAACAAAACAAAAAAAAAAAGAATAAAGTTATACTTTTTAAAATTTTTCTCCGATTGTTCCTATGGGATCCGCTCTGGCTCGTTCCGACTTATACACACCTGCAATAGAAAGACAACTTTTGGGATACTTTCAAACAGATAGCTCTTAAACTGAGGGACTAGTTTGCTTAGAAACGGACGGACGGACAGACGGACACAGCTAGATCGACTCTCCTGGTGATGCTGATCAAGAATATACATACTTTATAAGGCTGGAAATGTATCCTTCACTGCGTTACAAAATTTTGAATGAAATTTATGCCCTGTTCGTATCTCAGTAGATTGATTTCTATTAATTGGAATACATATTTATATGCAAAACATTTTACAGCTACTACTGATATGAATTTGCAAACCAAAATTAAATTTATGCTGAAATATTAAAAAATATACTGTAACATATAATATTCTTATTTTTATCATTAAGCCAATAGTAAATACGCCCATATTGTTAGGGTACCAAGTCTGAAAAGTAGCAAAAGACAAAATATTCTTGCTGCATCGAAATGAAATGATCGCACGCATGCACCCCTGTATGAGAATGCATGAACACGCATACATACAAAGCCCAATTCAAGCGCAGGCCAACCTTCTTCAAAATGCGCGTCTCTGCGACTGAACGACCGAACTCGAGCGCGAGCGTCAAAATAAGAATTAGAACGAGAGCGAAAAAAACCCGAAGGCACACGAAGTTTCCGGGGCCTGCTGATTCCAGCACTGGGGCCTCCCGATTGAAAAATTTTGTGACCAAATTCGTTGTATGAAATGACCAGTCTATATGTTGTATGGTTAGTGGCTCAAGCAAGCAAATTACTCGCTAAGTTAAAATCTATCGGCTTAAAATTTCTCGCCTGCCATTACTAATTATCACTATTTGGGCCAGGTACTGATTGTGCAATTAGGTTTTTATAGTACCGAACAATCCGAGCCTGGCTACTTAATAGTAATAGTAAATGTCTTCATCACTGCGTTACAACTATTGAAACCAGCAAAGAATATTCTTCACAAAATAGATTTGTTAGTGTAAAAACCAAACCAAGACTGTCTAAACATTCCAGGCGTCCCAGCCGATTGATTTTTCCCCTACTTTAAATGTTTTTATTATTAATATTATGTTTTTTTCACTAAAGAAAAATTGACTACTATTATTTAAAAATTGTTTATCCTTGCAATATGAGTATTGCAACCAAGACATGATAGCGTTTATAAACAAGAATTTTTAAGAACCATTCGTTGTTAAAAAAATATAATAACTGGGGGAACTGGTCGCTTTTTGCTTGTAGTGTTGACACTACAGTGCATCACTGCGAAGTGTGTCAACAGCCCGGGGAATGGGAGTATTTTTAAATTAAGCTCAGTAACGGGTATCGTATAGTAGAAGCACTTGACTATAGCGTTTCTCCTTGTTTTTAAAATAATAAATATAATTAAATGTAATTTTTCAAATTTTTATGAAACAGAATAACTAAATTACAACTAATTCATTTTATTTCGGCCCAGAGACCAACCCTTGGCTTTTGGTGAAAAAAAACAGACAAGGATCATATTAAAGGATATCTGTTAAAAATAACTTTGGTAAGGACTTTCAACCCATTACATTCCGAATCCCCTGCCAAGTGCTAATTACAAAAAGACAATCGATTTCAAGGACCAACAATATCAATCTAAAGCCTACCAATTTTCCAAAAGCCACACAAAGACACAGGGAGATACTTCTTTAGGTATGCTTGAAAATATTGAGTATAACATTTCCAATTATATCAAAAATCTGTCTGACCAACATATACCTACACGCACTGCTTACCTCTGTGTGTCCACAGCCGCCGCAACTGCAGCAGCTGCCTGACTCATCGCTGACTGACGCAGCTGTGTCATGATGGAAGGTTGCTCTTCTATCATGTTCAGGTTCTCGAAGGTGCCGTGCGGAGGCAAGTAAGGCTGCGAGTGCCCCATGTGGCTCACATACTGATACTGGTGAAGCATGGTGGCTCCGGAGGAGGTGGGAATGTTCCCGGCATGACCTCCAGCGGCCAGAGCCAAGAACTGGCCGCCGTTAAAGAGGGTGCGGTTAGAGACTAGATCCGGAGAGGAACCGCTTACATAGTTTCGGTAGCCCTGCAGCGGACGGGGCGTAGCTACGGCCAGGTCAGGCGTGGAGGAGGAACTCAGCCGATTAACATACGTCGGCGGCACCTTGTGGCGCATCATTTGCATGCGCTGTGAGAGCTCCAAATATGCCTGGGTCGTGCTTATAGGCTGTAAATGTGACTGCGGTTGCTGTTGCATAGGGTATAAGTTGATGTGGTGGTGAAGGGCAGCGGCCGGCTGTGCCACGTCCGGATAATGATGCGCAGTCAGGTGACTATACAGTAAGTTTTCATTATGCACGCCTGTATTATGGACATCCGGCTGGGAACCCGTATAGTAGGCAGTCCCGGTCGCAGCCAAGGCAACTGTCACGTTGTGCAGCTCCGCGGAAGGTGTGCGATACTTCAGTTGCACTGCCGTCTCATAGTCTGGCGCAGGACGGTATGTGGGGAGCATTGCTTTGAGGCGCTCTCGGTCCTCGTTGTTGTTATTGCTGCTGCTTCCATGTTGCAGCATGCCACTGCTGCTGTGCAAGTTGTTGTTGCTCAAGTCAAGGCAGGAGCTGCTTTGTCCCAGTAACTGACTGGCGCTGGCAGCCAGCGAAATGTTCGAGGAGATCATCTGATGCTGCTGTTGGATAGGCTGCTGCTGCTGAATATGTTGATGCTGTTGTAGTTGCTCGGCGGCCGCCGCTTCGACGTAATCATAGTCCACGTAACCGACAGCATCACCGCCCAGCTGGCCGCTCTCCACGTCTACACCACTTCCCAGGCTCGGGGGCGTGGTGGTGTCGATGTAGCGCTTAAAAAACTTGTGTTGGCTGATGGTGAGCTTCCAGAAGTAGCGCGCCGTGTCGGCCTCTCCAAAAATAAAACTGCCCACGATGCTACCTCCCCCGTCTAGCTTGTTTTGCTCGATCTTGATCGTGCGCTTGTCGATTGTCACCGTGTGGAAGTCTTTCCACGGAAAATACTGGCGCCCATTGTGGGTGTTCACCACCATACCGTTAATAGCGAGACCCAGCAGCAGATCGTTGCCGAGGGTGTCTTTGGCGGCGAATCGCTCCTCCCCATAGCCATCAAGCTGCTGGCAGCACTGTATGTACATCTCCTCTGCCTGGCTCTGACCCCGATGTGCCAGGCCTGTCTGCTGCTGCAGGACCTCCACGATAAGACCCTCCAGCATGCTGTCGTCGTTGGCCAAGCCCTGCATGTTGCGCGGCAGTATCAGAGACTTTTTCAGGTAGTCTTTGCTTTGCTTGTCGCCCTGGTAGCTGTCGTATTCCGCTTGTCGGCAGTACAGCGCCAGCAGGATAGCCGTGCGGATGTCGCAGGCGATGCGGCCTTCGTAAATGTCACTTTTCAGCTGCAGGAAGTAGTAGAAGCGCGTGGCCTCGTCGCTCAAGTGTCGTACACCCGTGGTCACATAGTGGCGCACTCGCAAGTAAATCTTCGGCCCTGCCGCGTACTTTTCCAGCTGCCGGCTGAGAGAGCGCTCGAGGTCAATCCATTTATACTCGTCTTCCTTGTCCTTACCCTTGACCAAGTAGCGCAGTCCGAAAAACTCCGGCTGCTGAATCAGGAGACGCTGACAAACGTTGTCCATGCACTCCAGCCCTTTGCTCTCTGAGCTGATCGTGCAATCCACCGTGCTGGAGGTGTCTGCAATAGAGATGATAGTGAAAACGTAATCTGACCACCGGTCTTAACGGTCTTAACGATTAAGATATTTTGAATGTGGAAGGTGCGATATCAGAGGCTTTGGTTTCAAACAAAAATATATTTTTTATTAGTATTAAGATCAAAAAATTTGACTTCTATATCCTTTTAAATTCATAGAAGGGTTTTTCGGATGTTATCAAAATTAAACTAGTGTATCAATTGACGAATGCCAAAGTGAAATTAAATCATCATTTAGTGAAAAAATCAAAATGAAGTATTGAATAGGAAAGATTAAAAACAGAACACGTATTCGAACAATTTTGTTTTTAATTTTTTTAATCATTTATGTTCAGAAAGACTTAAAAGCTTTATACCATTTTACGAGTATATTCTCCGGCCACCATTACTTTGTGCGAAATTTCATGTTCGAAAGAAAGTTTTTTGTCAAAAGTTGAGTAATCTTAAGGGCTATATACATTGAAATCTCGTTTTAAAAAAAAAAGCAGCGTACAGGGGTTAAAAAGGGTCCTGACGAAAAGTGTTTGCCAGCTATTTGCCTCTCTCTCTCTCCGAACCACCAGTTTGGATTCCGTAGTCGCCATAGTGCTATCGAGCAAGTGCACAGAGTAATTAACCATGTTCTGGGGGCTTTTGAAGACCACAAATACTGCTCAGCCGTTTTTCTCGATGTTCGACAGGCCTTTGACAGGGTTTGGCACGAAGGACTGTTCTACAAGCTAATGCCGCTTTTGCCTGAAAGGCAAATCGTTCTTAGATAAAAGGGAGTTTGCTGTAGACATTCGTGGACACCGTTCTAGACTTCGCCCAATTCGTGCTGGTGTCCCGCAGGGAAGCGTCCTTGGTCCGGTCCTGTATACAATTTACACTTCGGATCTTCCAGTTGCTCGTCGTACACTCCTGGCCACATATGCAGATGACACTGCATTTCTTGCAGCTGGTAACACCACTACGTCTGCCTCACGACGTGTCCAGACATTCTTGGACGAATTTGAGTGCTGAGCCTCTCAATGGAACATTGCGCTTAATGTTGACAAAACGTAGCATGCCACATTTGCTCTCCGCCCTATCCGTTCGCGTAGCCTTTACATCGATGGGAATAGGCTCAAGCACGAAGATAAGGTGACGTACCTCGGAGTTACCTTAGACCGTCGCCTTTGTTGGAAGGCGCAAATTTATCGAGTTTGTGGATCAGCAAGAACAAAACTTAACAAAATAGACTGACTCCTTCGTCCAGGTAG
Source organism: Drosophila carrolli (assembly GCA_018152295.1). Classification (NCBI taxonomy): domain Eukaryota; kingdom Metazoa; phylum Arthropoda; class Insecta; order Diptera; family Drosophilidae; genus Drosophila; species Drosophila carrolli. The sequence goes on from JAECXJ010000276.1 coordinate 500,563, forward strand.
CGGCCTATCCCTTCAAGCCAAGGTGGGGCTCACTTGCTGGAGCACGGCCTGTGATTCGTCACTAAAAAGAGTGCAAACGTGCATTACAAAGGCTCTCAGGAGGATGCTGGGGGTGAAGTGGCACCATTATGTAGAAAACCGAGTTATATTCCAGGACACGGGAGTGCCGACGGTAACGGAGACGATTAGTCAATCCTCAAGTCGATACCGGGAACGTCTGCTCACACATGCAAACTGCCTGGCAAGACATCTTGCAACACCACTGGGTTGACGGCGTCTCTGCAGACGACACCCGGCAGACTTATTCTCGGCCATGACAGACACGGACGTCTTCTGTAACAACATCCTGATTAACTTTTGACCGGCTATGACCGAACCTGATTTGCCCAAATATGGAGCACCCGCTACCCGCTTTTTTGGGATCTCTAGAAATAATTGGTCAATACACGAAAACAAGTTCCATCCTTGTGTGGCTTGTTCTAAAATCTATAAAAAAAAAAATCTCTCAACTTGCCGAACGGATTTTGTCCATCTGAGTACTAGGCTTTAGAGCCTAGTAAAACGAGTTCGCTAGCGGAAAAACTTTAAGCTTTCCTAATCTATTTTTGAGAGTGCATCAGAATTAAGCGTGATACGGTCGTACTGTCAATCAGCTGGGTTTGTTGACAAGCAGTTGAAATTCAAATATCGTATTTGCGGGAAAGAGCCTTTAAAAGATATTATCAACTCCCTTTTCAAGACAAGTCTGCTTCTGTACAAAGAAATTAAAAAACAATACCATTTAAATTTAACTTTTGTTTTTTAATTTACTGATATTCATTTGCTAATTATAAGTTCATAGCTTCACATAGTTCTTACAGGCGATTTTTCTAAGTTTTTTATTGTGTTTTTACGTAGATTTTTGACCTAAGATACACTTTGCTCTGACCAGGGCCGTCGAGAGCCACACCGGGCCCTGGGACATATGTTTTTCACGGCCCTTTTTAGATTCTTATTAGAATTAAAAAGTTGTAGTTGTAGATTGTTACTAATAAAATCTTCTGGGTGTTATTGTTCCAATATTTATAGTACGTTTATTCACATATCAGTGCGTATTTGGTTCCCTTTGGTAGAATTTGAAGATCATCTGATTAGACTTGTAGAACATAGTTAAATAGGCCTTACGGGCTTTCTTGTCGGCAAACATCGAAATAATTGCTTTGAAATCGAGATTACGGGCAAGTCCTGATTCCAGTGCTAGAGTGCCAAGGTTTGTCAAATGTTTTTGACTCATGGTAGACCGCAAAAAAATTTTATCCGAGCTAAGAGACTGAATGAACCTTCAGCTACGCTAACAGGAATAGTACAGAATATTCTGAGTGAAATACAGATGTTTGGGAACAGAACATCCATCTTCACTTTATGAAGTTCATTCACTAGCTGTAAGGGTGGAAGAATATCGGGTCCTAAATTTGCTTCATGGCCTTCAGATGGATAATTTCATCGATTAAATCGATAGAGACATCTACATGGTAGGTATCACAAAATGATCTCGTCTGTCTTTTGAGATCTTCTTGATCAAGCTCTCGATATTTCCAGAAAAACCCAAATAAAATACTCCTTGCAGAATTTTTCAAAGTAGCTCTCTCCAACGAGCTGCTTTGCTTTTGATATTCTCTTGAAGTAGAGAATCCACCAATTTCTTCCAATTCTTCTCACCAGAAAATCCTGAAGATCTCGTCAGAGCTGATCTTGAATTTTCTGCGACTTTACTGAACAGACGACATGGAAAGCAGAATAGTGGCTGCCTTGATTGACTCCAAACAATCCAGTCTCGTTTTATTGTTTCTCCATTGGTCTGCGAAGTATGGAGAACTGCTTCAGGGAACATGTGGCCACTAGCATCATTAGGAAAATGTAAAGGATGTGATTGCGGCTTCTGACGAACTGCATTTTCCGGAAAAAAAAGAGTTTATTCGTTCGATCGAACTTCATTCGAGCCCCATGGTGAATCCTTATTGCTGCACTAGTCTTATTCCTAAGGATTGGTGCGAGAACTCCCCATACTATTGCTAGTGCTTCGCACATGTTAGGGGTAATGAGAAACCGAAGTTAGCTTCGAACATGGCTCTCAGCAGAGCTTTGGCAGAGGTGCGGGCAGAGCAAATTAAACCTCTATTTAGATTCTAACTCTACGATCTAAGAATATAAAATAATTTTTCTTAATAACTAAATTTTCGAAAAAAAAATTCTCGGCAGTCCCCCCCTCTCATCGGGCCTGGCTCTGACAAGAGACACCTCAAAAGATTAACACCCTTTGGCTTTTCCAGTGGGACTCCTTCAGCACTTCCACTCTTCGGTCGCTTGCATTTCGTATTTATAGCTGTCGCGCAGCGACTTGCACTCCAGCTTGCAACTATTATATAAACATAAATATTGTATATGTCCACGTTAACAAATGTACAATTATGACTTACTATCTTTATTAATTTCCCAGGCTATTTCCTCCCACGCTCTTTTAATAATGGTTGCAAGAAAATTTTTTTTTTTACAAGTCCCACAATTCTGGACAGGACTCCACAGATCGTATTCATGTTATTTTGTCCTCACAAGTAAACTCCTGCAATCGATTTTTGCGGGTTTTTTTTATTTTTTTTTGCGCGGAGTCCCACGGATCACTTACCCGCCCAACCGACCGAAAGGCGCAGCCGTGTATCGTACGGCACGATTCGCGAAAACAAAATAAGTCCGGGAAAAAAGTAATAGTAAGATCAATTTTGTGCCAATGATGCTAGTATTAATCGTTTTAGGAGCGACAGTCTCAAGATTTGAGATTATAGTAAAAAGTCTATTATAGTACTCTGAAAGGCTCATCCAAGGCATAGTTAGATCTACAATGATTTAATATTAGGGAAATATAATTTTTAGTTAACCTGCATGACACAGAAAAGTTTAGCCGACTTACCAAGTCGGGGCTGTCAATATCACCATGTATAAGGTTATAAATGACCACTGTACAAAGTGTCGTTCTACGGTTGGCTAGGGAGGGTAAATTAATCAATATAAGTCTACTAGAATAAGAAGATAAGTTAAGATTTGCATTCCAGTTTAGGCGCCGTAAAGCAAAAAAAAACAATTTTTTTGTACTGATTTAAAACGACCAATATGTATTGGTCCGTCCAGAATCGGACGGACAAGCGAAATAAATAAAGTTTTAGTTATATAAGGATAATCGAATTCTTTTGACCACCTTTTAATAAATCCAAGCACTCCTCTGGCTTTATTAACCACGGACGAAATATGATTAGAATTTTAGTTTAGGGTCCAAGAGAACGCCAAGATCGTTTACAATAGTTATTCTATCCAAAGAGCTGCCACTTAACGTGTAGGTCGCGTATATCGGATTGACCAGAAAAAAGTCATCAGTTTTGAAAATTAGCTAGATCGGATTGTAAGTCTAAATGGCAGGAAATGTCCTTATACTGCAAGCATAACATAACATCATCTGCGTAAATAAGTACGCGAGAATGACTTATAATTGAGGGAAGATCGTTAATAAATAAAGTAAAAAAAACGGACCCAGATGGCCCAGATGATGCTCGCGCACTCATTGCACGAGTTCGGTCGTTCAGTCGCAGAGACGCGCATTTTGAAGAAGGTTGCGCCTGCGCTTCAATTGGTCTCTTGCCGCATCGAATTGAAATAAACGCACACATGCACCCCTGTATGAGAATGTATGAACACGCATACATATAAAGACCAATTCAAGCGCAGGCGCAACCTTCTTCAAAATGCTCGTCTCTGCGACTGAACGACCGAACTCGTGCAATGAGTGCGCAAGCATGAAAATGAAAATAAGAATGAGAGCGCAAAAAACCCGAAGGCACACGAAGTGTCCGGGGCCTGCCGCTAAGAGCCGTGGGGCCTCCCGCAAAAATATTTTTGTGTCCATTTTCGTTGTATGAAATGACCAGTCTATATGTTGTATGATTAGTGATATAACCTTGCAGAACATTCTGTAAATTATATTCTCCAAAGTTATAACCCATAAAAAATCCCAACTTCCTAACTTTTAAAACACCAAAGTTATGGAATCTCCGATCGTTCAGGTTTATGGCAGCTATAGGATATAGTCGGTTGATCCTTATGAAATTTGGTCGGATTGATTAGCCAGAAATAAAACCCAAAGAAAATCTTAACTTCCTAACTCTATCTTTAAAACTGAGAGACTAGTTCGCGTAGAAACAGACAGACGAACATGCTTATATCAACTCAGGACGTGATCCTGATCAATAATAGGGTCGGAGATGCCTCCTTCACTGCGTTGCACACTTTTGACCAAAATTATAATACCCTCTGCAAGTGTATAAAAAGGACCCTTCGTGACCTGCCATTCAGGTAACTTGAGATCCATATAAGGAGATCAACTGAAAACCTAACAGGTCAAGTTTTTGAACAATAAGTAAGTTATTTAGAGTCAAATGCTTTACTAAAGTCAGTGTAAATGACGTCTGTTTGAAAACTACTATTGGAGTCTTTTATCACAAATGTAGTAAGCTCTAGAATGTTAGTGATTGTGGATATGGGCTGATCGATTCTCCTCGGAAATGTGTTCTTCAATGCGTTGCAAACTTTTGACTGGAAAAGGTTATTTTTTGACCTATGAAACCCATTAAAACAAATCTATCAGACACAAAATCTCTCACAATAAACCAACAAGTTTAAGTAAAAAAACCATAGTGAGTACCACTTTTGCATCCGGAACTCGAATTCTAGCTAAACTGTAAATAAAATATAATTATGTTCCCATTCCCAAATAAATAAATCAACAAGTGTAATGGGCAGAGGCAGCTGTGAGGAATTGGCTTTGTCACCTAGGTGTTGTTAATGTTGTAGGCGCCCACCCCTTTAACGAAAGGAGTTTACTCACCCAGCAGGTGATGCACTGATATAACAAACAAGCTCTTCGACGTAACATTGTACTGGCGACATTTTTTTAAGAACTTCAATGGCATTTCCAAACCGAGAATGATTTTGGTCGGCTGGGGCTCCGCTGGCTCACTAAGAGGCTAAAACAGCAGCACCATTGACTCTACAGACATTTGTAGATTAACTACACGATTTAAATTATTCCAATTCAACTCGGCGTTTAAGACACTTTCGAAACTTTCGAACAATAAATTAAAGAATTAACAAAAACTAAAACGACGAGTGAGCCCGTAGTGGTGATATCAATAGCGAATGTATCGATAGATGACATCAACTATCGATAAGACTTTGCACAGCGGACTAGAATTATTTTAAAATTGAACATATAATTATTTATACGGTCCTCTTACAACCGCTTAAAGCCTAGTACTCAGATCTACAAAACAGTGCGCCAGTCATAAAAAAGGAATGTACGAAAAAACACATTATAAGTGCAGCTATGAACTTTAAATTAGCAAATAATTATCAAATAATTAAAAAAAACAATTGTTAAATTTAAATTGTATTGTTTTTAATTTCGATATTTGAATTTTAACTGCTTGTCAACAAACCCAGCTGATTGACAGTACGACCGTAGCAAGCATAATTCTGATGAACTCTCGAAATGTTGGTCACACTGGAGAGATTAAAGTTTTTACGCCAGCGTACTCGTTTGTCGATCTGAGTACTAAGCTTTAAAGAGCTGTAGCGAAAAATTTTTCCATTCACACCTGTGAGAAATAAGAGGAAGTGAAAATATAGTTTTCTCGAAAACAATGTCCATTATAACGCAACACTAAAAACAATTTTAGCTTTAGAAATTGTAATGATTTGTTCATTTCTGTTGGGCGTACCTAAAAGGGCCTTAAATGTTAGATCAGTCGGTCCAAGAGCTCCAATGAGTCATGTTAAACGAAATACTGTGTTAGAGGACCTATTCTTACAAATATTAAACAAGAAAGTGTGCTAGCCTGGTGCATGTGAATATTAAGATAATTGCGTTTTCGTCCTAATTACTTGAGTGCTCGTTTTAAAATGACAGAAGAGGGCAAATGATTTCTACAGTCTTAAGAAGTTGGGTCGACTAAAAACGACTTTTTTAATAATATGCTTAATCGTTTCCCCATTTTTGCCCACTAATTACTTTTTCAGTTCTCAGTTTTAGAAATACGGAATCCTTAAAAAAATTTTAATAATAAAAAAGGTGGAACCCTAGCGAAAAGAATAAAATTGTACTCTTTTGACGTGCACTACTCGCTGAACATTTTAAAAAATGGGGGGCAAAAATAAAATAAACCCGCAAAAGGCGATTGCAGGAGTTTTTTGTGAGGTTGTAAATCTTTTGGGGAGCCTCTTGTCAAAGCAAACTGTTTCTTAGGTACGAAAAAACACAATAAGAAACTTAGAAAAATCCCCTGTTAGAACTAAGTGCAGCTATGAACATTAAACAAGCTAATAATTATCAGTAAATTAAAAAAAAACAACTGTTAAATTTAAATTGTTTTGTTTTTTAATTTCTGTGTACAGCGGCAGACTTGTCTTGCAAAGGTATCTTTTAAAGGCTCTTTCCCGCAAACACGATTTTTGAATTTTAACTGCTTCTCAACAAACCCAGCTGATTGACATTTTTCCGCTAGCAAGCTCGTTTTTCGATCTGATTACTAGGTTTAAGGTCTTGAACTCTACAGCAAAAAACGCGTTCGCCAGCGGAAATACTTTCATCTTTCCAGTGTGACAGCATTATTGAGAGCTCATCAGTTTCTGTGTTTTTGTTGTGTTTTTCGGTCCACTTTTGACCAGAAAAACACTATGCTCTGATAACAGACACCCCAAAAGATTACATTTTTAAATCTTTTAAATCAGCAGACTAGCAATGCTATACAATTTTTTCGTCGATCCGAGTATCGGTGTTATGTACCTAAGCCTAGTACTCAGATCGACATATGAGTTCGCCAGCGGAAAAACTTGTACGCTAGCGTAAAAACTTTAATCTTTCCAGTGTGACTTCATTTTCGAGAGTTCATCCGAATTAAGCGTCCTACGGTCGTACTGTAAATCAGCTGGGTTTGTTGACAAGCAGTTAAAATAATAAAAACGTATTTTTGTTTAAATGTTCACTGAGAACTGCACACCAAAAGATTATATTTTGTATTCTTTTCGCTAGGGTTCACAAAAAGTTCATTTAGGGTGGTTGGCAACGCGATGTAATTTTCTAGTATTTTTTCGTCGATCTGAGTACCGAGGTGAAAAAAAGCGTGACGAAAAGTGTACGCCAGCTGTTTGCCTCTAGGTCTTTCTCATGACTGACGAACAGTTTTTGTCGATCTGAGTACTAGTCTTTACTCAGATCGGAAAAAGAGTTCGCCAGTGGAAACACTTGAATCTTCCAGTGTGACAGCATTTTTGAGAGTTCATCAGTATTGAGCGTGCTACGGCCGTACTGTCAATCAGCTGGGCTTGTTAATAAGCAGTTAAAATTCAAAAATCTTATTTGCGGGAATGAGCCTTTAAAGGATATTCTTAATTACTTTGACAAAAGCTGTCTGCCGCTACTTGAATCTTCCAGTGTGACAGCAATTTTGAGAGTTCATCTGTATTGAGCGTGGTACGGCCGTACTGTCAATCAGCTGGGCTTGTTAACAAGCAGTTAAAATTCAAAAATCTTATATTCGGGAATGAGCCTTTAAAGGATATTCTTAACGACTTTGACAAAACATGTCTGCCGCTATAAAAAGAAATTAGAAAACAATATAATTTAAATTTAACAGTATTTTTTTTAATGACTGATAATTATTTGGTAATCTAGAGATCATGGCTGGAGATTTTGTTGATTTTCAGTCAATTTATGACCTAAAAAACACTTTGCTCTGACAACAGATCCTAGTACTCAGATCGACAAACGAGTACGCTAGCGTAAAAACTTTAATCTTTCCAGTGTGACCAAAAGTTCGAGAGTTTATCCGAACTGAGCGTAGTAGGTCTTACTGTCAATCAGCTGGGTTTGTTGACAAGCAGTTAAAATTCAAAAGTCGTATTTGCGGGAAAGAGCCTTTAAAAGATATTATCAACTACGTTGGCAAGACAAGTCTGCCGCTGTACAAAGAAATTAAAAACAATACAATTTAAATTTAACAGTTGTTTTTTTTAATTTACTGACAATTATTTGCTTATTTAAAGTTCATAGCTGAACTTATGTGTTTTTTCGTACAATTTTGACCTAAGAAACACTTTGCTCTGACAAGAGGCACCCCAGATGGTATTAATGTTATTTTGTCCTGACATGTAAACTCCTGCAATCGATTTTTGCGGGGTTTTTTCTCTCCATTATTTAAAATATTCAGTGAGAAGCGCACTCCAAAAGATTAAATGTTTTAATCTTTGCGCTAGGGTTCACCAAAAGTTTATTTTAGGTGGTTGGATACGCGAAGTAATTTTCTGGTATTTTTTTTCTTCGATTTGAGTACTGAAGTGAAAAGCCTAATGAAAAGTGAATGCCAGCTGTTTGCCTCTCGCTCTCTCTTATAGGCTTAAAAGATTAAAATTTAAGAATCCTGTTTTGCGGAAAAGATCATTTTAAGCATATTCTTAACTACCTTAGCAAGACAAGTCTGCCGCTGGACAAGACAATTCAAAAACAATACAATTTAAATTGAACAGTAGTGTTTTTTAATTTACTGGTAATTGTTAATACATTCCAATGCTAAAATTAAATTTAGTTTTGCGTTAATATTCGCTTTATTGTTTTTATTCCTTGTTATTCTTGTTCCGTTTGTTATTTTTTGTAAACAGCTAATCAGCTGTTTTTGAAACCGCGGGTGTTTGTGTGAAAGGAACAACTGTCAAAAACTATTTTAAGCGCCAGTGTAAGAACTTTATCAGTGGGCTGAATTATTAGCCTTAGTGTAAACGGGGTCTTATTTGCATGTTAATAGTTTCAGAAAAAATATCGATGTTTCCCAAATTTCTAACAAGTCGATGGTATCGATTTAAGCTAGTGCCTAAGCGAAAGGCATGTCAATGAAATTGTAACAGTAACTTGTTGCTGCACTCACGGTGGTAGTCGTCCCTCCCTCCCACTTAACTAAATAAGGTGAATTAAGACCTTTGTCGTGCTCTAAACGGGTGAAGAGAGGAAAACGAACAGGAAGCAGCATCTAGTCGTGGAAGAACAACAGAAACGATATAGTAAGATCGGTGAGTTGCAAGGAGTTATTTTGTTGGACATCCAAGTCTCAAGGGCATGCGCAGTCCAAATACATAAATTTATTGATGATTCGAAAATTAATACGCAACGAGCGATGCATTGACGGTCAAGGTTACAACGACAAGGACAGATGGACACACCATATACAAACTCTCGCTCGCACACATGTACGCTTGCGTCCGAGTTTAAAGTTCAGTACCTGTTGCTAAGCTCGCTCGGCTCTTTGCTTTTACAGCCCTGTGGTTGTTTGTGCAATAGCTCGCTCTCGCTTACTAACGCCCATATGCGTGTAAGATAGTATAATTTACTTATGTTATTAATTTGTTTTACTTGCTCGCTGAATAACTGTTTTCCACGTATCCGTCTGAGTAGTAGGCTTAATTGCTTAATTAAAAAAAACCCAACTTACGTTGATCTGGTCGACAGACCTACCGCGAAACAGCTGGGGTGCATGGCTGATACATTTTTATACCCTTGCTGAGGGTATTATAATTTTATGTGTCAAAATATACCAAAACAATAATTTTCAAAAAATGTTATGAACTAAAAAATAAAAAAAAAATGTTTAGGCCTGTAAAAAATAGTAGAAACGACTTAGTTAATTCTATGAAAAACTGTTTTGTAGCTTCAAAGCCTTTCAGTTTAGATGGTAACTTTAATATATAGTTGTACCACCGCAATTTTTAATGACTTTGGTTCACCGTTGTCCCATTTAATCCATCAAATTGGCACAAATTTCAAAAAGGTGCCACGCCCCCTTTAACGCCCACAATCGCTTATATACGATTTTAAAAATTTACATATTTCGGAAAAGTAAAAATGCAGTTTTATTGTGTTTAAAAATACCTATCGAAATGTAGAAGAAATTTTTCATATCGGACTATTCGTTAAAAAGTTATGCGTGATCAAAGTTTCTATCTCCATATCCCTCGCACTCCCATTACCTGAGTAACGGGTATCTGATAGTCGGGGCACCCGACTATAGCACCTTTGGGGGATAATAAAGAAGAGGATTGGTTGGTTTAAGTCCAAAACAAGAGAGAACGCTATAGTCGGGTGCACCGACTATCAGATACCCGTTACTCAGGTAAAGGTAGTGCGAGGGAGATGGAGATAGAAACTTTGATCACGCATAACTTTTTAACGAATTGTCCGATTTGAAAAATTTCTTCTACATTTCGATAGGTATTGATAAACACAATAAAACTGCATTTTTACTTTTCCGAAATATTTAAATTTATCGTATATAAGCGATTGTGGGCGTTAAAGGGGGCGTGGCACCTTTTTGAAACAAACTTGCGCTGCGTAGGAACTTCTAAAATCTACATGCAAAATGCCAATCTTCTAGCTTTTATAGTTTCCGAGATCTCAGCGTTCATACGGACAGACAGATAGACAGACAGACAGACGGACAGACAGACGGACAGACGGACATGGCTAGATCGACTCGGCTAGTGATCCTGATCAAGAATATATATACTTTATAGGGTCGGAAACGCTTCCTTCTAGCTTTGAAGACTTTGAAGTGAAAAATATGTTTTTTGGGAAAAAATCGGTTAATTTATCATTGTAAAATCAAAACTATGAAAAAAAAGAGGGGCACCGACTTTGAAAACGTGAGTTGTGGGAAAAACGCTTTAAAAAAAGTTTTGGACACCCAAAAATCGAATATAAACCGAGCTAACTTACCTACTCGGATCAATCTAAAACTTTAACGCAAAATTTTTCAAGTGTACATTAAAAAATTAAAAATTAAAAAAAGGAAAAAAAATTTAAATAACATACCCCCAAAAAAAATGGCTTCTGGGCATCCATTTCCAAATCTTGACATTCGATTTGCCTTGATCCTGCATATTGAATTTAATTTTTTGAACACGTCCGGTTGATTTTATGTTTACCTTGTAAAGTCAAACAACGTATTTCTTTTAAGGAACTAAATCAATTATAGCTATACAATTAATCATTATACCATTAAGAGTATAGAGCCAAATGGGTTAAATAAAATAAAAGTGGCCAAATCGATAAAGTTTTAAGAAAATTGTTAATTAAGACCCATGTGTGCCAATATTTTTTTCGAGGAAATATGTTCCTATTTTGGTTTTTTATTTTTAATAAATTATTTATAAAAGATAACTTAATGAAGTCACTTGTGTTTAACAAAAAATTATTGATTGTATGTTTGTCACTGTAGATCAACGCCACTGATTGGGCATATATATCCTTTAGCAGTTAAATGAACAATTGGGTAAAATTTGCTTTTTTTACGACATTTTTATTTCATGCAGATTTCTAGTAGTATAATGTTTTTTGGATCAATACTTTTAGTTTTATCAAAATCGGATGACTATATCCTAAAGCTGTCATATATCTGCATACTGCCCGTAGTGTTCTATGGAGTTTATTTGCGCAGTGTATTCTCTTATGTGTACACTGAATTTGTTGAAAAATCTTGCCGATCGGACTGGTAAGTTGATTGTAAAAATCAACACGTTCATGTTAAGTTTAAATAATAATTTATAAAACAATAACAAAATTTATTTTTGGAATAAATGCTGTTATATAACTCCTCCATCGGCTTCCCGTACCCCCGCCACTGATTAGAACCTCAACATTTCTAATTAAAAATTTACGAACAATACTCTCTCATTCCTATATATTCTTTTATATGTACTTTTCTGAATTTCCACTTACCCACTTAAATACTGCTATTATATATGTTTATATGCCTTTTATGTTAGTTAAAAGAAATTGTTTCCGGTTCGAGTAAGAAATAAACCGGAAATGGTAATGCATTTTGTAATTATATTATATAAATGTAAACGCCTGAAATGAATTTCTCGAAGGGTATATTAGTATGTTGTATTCGTTCAACAATTTTCTATTGAGACACAAATTACTTACAAGATTTTTAGACCACTTTTAGTTTGAGTAAATCTGTTATAACTATGTGCTTTAGTATTTTTTATACCCTTGCAGAGGGTATTATAATTTTGGTCAAAAGTGTGCAACGCAGTGAAGGAGGATCAACTCCTGAGTTGATATAAGCATGTCCGTCTGTACGTCTGTCCGTCTGTCTGTCCGTCTGTCTGTTTCTACGCGAACTAGTCTCTCAGTTTTAAAGATATCGAAATGAAACTTTGCACACACCCTTCTTTCCTTTGCACGCAGTATATAAGTCGGAACGGCCGGGATCGGCCGACTATATCCTATAGCTGCCATATAACTGAACGATCGGAAATGCCACAACTTTGGTGTTTGTAAAGTTAGGAAGTTGGGATTTTCAATGGGTTTTACATTTGGCCAATCAATTTGACGTACCAAATTTTATAAGGATCGGCCGACTATATCCAATAGCTGCCCTATAACTGATTGATCGGAAATGCCATAACTTTGGTGTTTTTAAAGTTAGGAAATTGTGATTTTTTATGAGTATTAAGAATGCATCATATGAATAAATTTAGGGAATATAATTTACAGAGTATTCTGCAAGGGTATATCAACTTCGGCTCCGCCCGAAGTTAGCTTTCCTTTCTTGTTTTTAATAACTAAGTCACATAAGAAGGTTAAGATTAGTAAACATTGATTTCTGAACTAAATGTTTTCAATTCGTTACCTGACAACGGTCAGACAAATTCATCATGCAATGCTGAACAGAAAGATTTTTTATTTTAGCCAATCTTAGTTGGTTTTTTCACCTGCACTGAAGTGAGAACTGAAAACAAAATCCACTGCTTCTAAACTTTATTTGTGATAAGAATAGTTTCTTGTGCGCGAGATAAAACTGTCCTGTCATGCTTACTCTGATATTCCGATGGAAAACCGTAGGAGCATTTTGCTACTGTCATCGTGGCTAGGGGATTTTAAAATCGTTTCTACCAAATAAAATCTTCAGTATTATCGCTCGAATATGGATGAGTGGGGACTGGGTGTATGTATGTGTCATTAGCTGGGCGTTTGTGTTGGCAACTTTATTTTGATTAGGCTCAATGAACTAAGATTTATCTGGTTAGATGAGTAAAGATAAACAAAATTATGACCTTACTCAGAGCACTGACGAAGTGGTTTAGAAACACTTTTTAAAGTTTCAATCAAAAAATTGCTGAACTCTTTTGAATGAATTATATTTTAATAAATTTATTAAGTATCCCAAATTTGATTTCTTTTAAGAATCTTTTTTCAGATAAAGTTTGTGCTTTACCTTTTTTAAGAACTAAAAATTAAAAGTGTATTAATAGGAAATAACAAAAATGTATGTATTTGAAAACATTGGTGGATATAAAAAATATTAAGTCCTTCAATGTTTCTAATAATCATGAAAAACAAATTATCCTAAATAAATTATTATAATCCTAATTTCTTAATAAATATGTTTTTTTATTTTTTTTATTTTCTGGTTCACTTAATATTAAACTTTAACAGTTTTTTCTCTTTACATTTATATAGAACCCTGACACTATGAAGAAATATTTAATTTAGACATTTTCTTAATCTAATAATTTAAAAAAGAACATTAAGTTTTTCCGTTAGGTTGATGCTGTCGGCTTCGGCTGTCGAAAGAATCGCCTTTTTAGTCTCAAGCTGAAAATGGCATACAAATCTAGGTATTGTTATGCTTGTGGTATAGTACATAATTTGGTAAATAAAAGTTTTAAATTTTACCAAAACTAATGCTTTCTACTTTAAGTCTCAGGTCTAAAATTAACTTTAATTAATTTAATCAAAATATCTCCCGTACTAATTGATTTTAATTTCATAAAATTTAACAGTCTTATTGTGTAAATTGTGAAAAGAACAATATATACTTTAATTGGAGTATTATAGCAACTTTTCAATATATATATAGTAATCCCTTAAAGTATTCTTAAATTTCAACTATATTCTAAACTTGTAAATACACTTAAAAATTGTCCAATTTATTGTTCGCCTCGCATTGTTGTCAGTGTTAGTCATTATCGTGAGCATTGCCTCTTTTGATTCAGCACGGGCGTAGAACACCTTCCTCAAACTGAAATCGGACGCGAACGACAGTACAAGCGTCGATTTGCATATGCTTCGCATGCTTGCTCCGCTAGCCTGGGCATATGTTTAATATTTATTTTCTGCCATTTGCTGACCACAGCAACAATAACCATTACGAGTCTATACAAAGTACACACAAGTCGCAGCGCATTAGCAACATTAAAGCATTAAGTCAAAAATTAATTCAAGGGGCAACTTTAAGACTTTCTTACAAAATTTCCTCAAACAAGAAAGGAAGCAAACTTCGGCAAGCCGAAGTTTATATACATAAATACCAAACGACTACATTTCGATTTCTTTGCCTATATTATTAAAAACAATGAAGTTTCTAATAAGTAAATAATTATACTATGGATATAGTCGCCGGATCCGGCTTGTTCCGACTTATATACTACGTACAATAGAAAGACAACTTTTGAGAAAATTTTAAGCAGATAGCTTTAAAACTGAAGGACTAGTTTGCGTAGAAACGGACGGGGGGGACAGGCGGACATGGCTAGATCGACTCTCCTGGTGCTGCTGATCAAGAAAATGTATACTTATAGGGTCGGAAATGTCTCCTTCACTGCGTTGCAAACTTTTGACTGAAATTATAATACCCTCTGCAAGGGTATAAAAACTACAAACGAGAGATAAGGTCGTTTGGGTTCACGCAGTGACAGACAAATTTCTTGTTGTTTGGTTTAAAAGTTAAAGTTAAAATTAAAGTAATCATTCCTCGAAATTTAATTAACCCAAAAGGTAGGTAACCTATACTACTTTTATGGAGATTAAGGGGCTTAGTGATGCCTGTAGAGTAGGTACAGAGCAGTAGGAAATTAAAAACTAACTAACAATTATATAGAGAGTAAGTTTCGATAAGTACTTGGTGCACATTGTGCGTGTTATTATATAGATAGTAAGTTTCGATAAGTGCTTGATGCACATTGTGCGTGCTTGACAAATAATTTTTACCACTAAAATAATTTGTATTTTATTATCTATTTTATTTGTTATGTTTAAAAATTAAAATTGTTGCTTTCGAACCATACTGCTTAAGCTTTCCAAAATCTAAAATATTCATTTTTTTTTTGACGAATACTGGCCTTATGTTTCAAGATAAGTTTTTTTTTTGGTTGTAAAATATTTATATTAATATATTTATATTAATATTTTTTGTAGTCGATAGCCTGAATTTTGTGATGACTTGGAGGCAACGCATTTTTAACATTTCATCATTTAGCACGAATGGCAGCGGCGTCCGATAAGCGCAGTGCATAAAACCTGTTGCTGCCGACCGTCAGTTAGCAGTGCTACGTAAGCCAAGGCAGACGTTGTGTGACTATATTAGCGATCTAGCTCATAGTTTTAATTGCACATCTGCAAGTGCGATTGACGTGTGCTCAATAATCAAAGCAGGCGCTAGAACACGCGAGACCCAAGGTACAATCGATTATCATCCGTTTTGACTCGCAATTTCAGTGTCAGTCGCTCCTGTCGAAACATTTATTAAGAGAGGTACCTTGCACCGTTAAAACAAGTGTAGAACCGGATTACCGTTAGACGCACATCTAATACTTCTGGCTTACGTGGAATACATTAATTAGAGTGCGTGTCCAAAGTACGCGACATGTAAATCGCGCTAAAAAAATGTTATGCAAAACTAAAACTAAAGCGCCGTGAATTTTGTGCGCTTTTTGCAGGCACACACTACCCACCATGGCCAGCGAGCAAACGATCGCGGGAGCAGACGCTATCGGCGCCGACGAACCCTTCTTGGGACTATTGGACGTGGCCCTACTGGCGGTACTGATTGGTGGAGCCGCGTTTTACTTTCTACGCAGCCGCAAGAAGGAAGAGGAGCCGGCTCGGAGCTATTCTATACAGTAAGTATAATCTGATAAAACGAAAATTACTTATTGGAAAATTAAAACTTATTAGTAAAAGCTTTATTGCAAGATATTTTTAATACAATTTAGGTTTTGTTTATTTCTTAATTTGAATTATCAAACGTAAGGCTTTAATTATATTCTAATTTAACAATTTTAAACTGTAAATATGTTTAGATGTGGAGATACCTGGTATTTGTAAAATCAACCAACTATACAGTAAAATGCTTCAACATGTAATTGTTGGTTAAAATTTCTGTAAGTAGCAGTGAACAGAGCTAATCAAAATTATATGTTACTTAATACATGTCGTAATAATTCCAAAAAATTGAACTTATAATTGTATTTTATCGATTTAACTCTTTTTTTTTATTGCATACAGACCCACAACAGTGTGCACCACCAGTGCTGCGGACAACTCATTTATAAAGAAGCTCAAAGCCTCCGGGCGCAGCCTTGTCGTTTTTTATGGTTCGCAGACCGGAACTGGTGAGGAATTCGCCGGCCGCCTAGCTAAGGAGGGCATTCGATACCGTCTAAAAGGGATGGTTGCGGACCCCGAGGAGTGTGATATGGAGGAGCTACTGCAGCTTAAGGACATATCTAATTCTCTGGCCGTTTTCTGCCTGGCCACCTACGGCGAGGGAGATCCTACGGACAACGCCATGGAGTTCTACGAGTGGATCACCAACGGCGATGTCGACTTGACCGGGCTTAATTATGCGGTAAGTGCCAAATTTAACACTCGATTCGACGTTATCTAAACGAATGTCTCTGGCCTTGAATACCGGGCGAATACCGACTCCGATCCGCTTATCAAACAGTGCCTCATTGATAAGCATTCTTTTCAACCCTTATCGCAATTTTGTATATTTCCGTATGCGAGCTTTTAAAGTTTGTTTGATACTGCTGATGTAATCGGATAAAAACCATTTGAAATGGCATGGGCTCGGGTCTTTTTACAAATTGGTTATGGAAGTAAAACTGTATAACATTTTAAAATATTTTCGATATTAGACAGAAGTGTGCAACGGAGTATAGTATTTACATATTACCAAATCCCAAAGAACAAAAAAAATTGAAAACATCAAATTTATACTTTTTTAAAATATTGTTTTCCCATTGTTCCTATGGGAGCTACATGATATATTCATCCGATCCGGCTCATTCCGACATATATACTACCTACAATAGAAAGACAACTTTTGAGAGAGTGTTAAGCAGGTAGCTTTAAAACTGAATGGCTTTTTATACCCTTGTAGAGGGTATTATAATTTTGGTCAGAAGTTTGTAACGCAGTGAAGGAGACGTTTCCGAACCCATAAAGTATATATATTCTTGATCAGGATCAATAGAGGATTCGATATAGCCATGTCCGTCTGTTTCAATGCCGTTTGCAAGCTCAGTTTAAAAGCTAGCGATCTGAAACTTTCACAATTGTCCTAAAACATGTGTACGCAGATCAAGTTTGAAAACCGCCCTGATCGGATGTCTACATCCTAGAGCTCCCATAGGAAGATATTTCGCGCAGTGTAAAAGCTATTAACATAAATCTTTCCAAATCTTATTTTTTGATGCATACCTTCATCAGGGTAAAAGCGCGTGCCGATCGGACGTCTATATCCTATTGCTCCCATAGGAACAATAGGGTGAAATCGGTTCAAATTTTATGTTTTTTAGAGTATTTCGCGCAGTGTATAAGCTACTGACATAAATTTCTCCAAGTCTTATTTAATTACGCATATCTTGATTAGGGTAAAAGCGCTTGCCGATCGGACGTCTATATCTTATAGCTTCATGTATCCCTTTTTTATATTTTTATATGACATTTTTGGAGTATAAAAGCAATTGACATCAAACGATGCAAATCTAGTTTATTTATGTATACCTTATTCCTTTCGCTACTTTTTCAGTTTTAGCAATTTCGGCAAAGTCTGCAAGGGTATTAAAACTTCGGCTTGCCGAAGTTAGCTTCTGCCCTCATTTGCTTTTAAAACTTTAAAATATTTTTGTATACCTTTTTCTTCATATCTTGTTATACCCTTGCAGAGGGTATTATAATTTTGGTCAAAAGTGTGCAACGCGGTGAAGGAGACATCTCCGACCCTATAAAGTATATATATTCTTGATCAGGATCACCTTCTGAGTTGATATAGCCATGTCCGTCTGTCCGTCTGTCTGTTTCTACGCAAACTAGTTTCTCAGTTTTAAAGATATCGAATTGAAACTTTGCACACACCCTTCTTTCCTTTGCACGCAGTATATATGTCGGAACGGGATCGGCCGACTATATCCTATAGCTTCCATATAACTGATTGATCGGAAATATCATAACTTTGGTGTTTGTAAAGTTAGGGTGCTGGGATTTTCTATGGGTTTTATATTTGACCAATCAATCCGACCTACTAAATTTCGTAAGGATCGGCCGACTATATCCTTTAGCTGCCATATAACTGATTGATCGGAAATGTCATAACTTTGGTGTTTGTTAAGTTAGGAAGTTGGGATTTTCTATGGGCTTTATTTTTGGCCAATCAATCCGACCTATCAAATTTTATAAGGATCGGCCGAGTATATCCTATAGCTGCCATATAACTGAACGATTGGAAATGCCATAACTTTGGTGTTTTTAAAGTTAGGAAGTTGGGATTTTTTATGAGTATTAAGAATGCATCATATGAATAATTTTGGAGAATATAATTTACAGAGTATTCTGCAAGGGTATATCAACTTCGGCTCCGACCGAAGTTAGCTTTCCTTTCTTGTTTTTTGATTCATTTGTTTATAATTAGTTATGATTTCAATCTAATTAATTTTTTTTTCAGTCTTGGAAAGATAAAATTAAAATTATATTCAAATTGTCAGATTATTGCCTTGCTCAAAATTGCGTTGTTCGGGCTCGCAGATTTGCACTACTTTGCGTACCTGTCTTCCTGAGAGTTTTTAGAAGGAATTTTTGTTTTGGGAAGCTTGCGCTCTATGCCGATCTCTGTTTTTGCCAAATTTCCAGCAAATATCGGTCGGATAATGTTTAATAAGCTTTCCGTTTGCACTCTCTTTATTGGCACATGTCGGTACCAAAAACTTCGAGCCTTGCAAGGCATTTTTCATAATTTACGTAACATAACTACCAGGGTGAGAATAAAAAACGGAATGGGAGGTAAAAGATATTTACATGTAAATGTATTTCACAACACATATAACAACCTTTGATTCAGTTTTGAAAAATATTTAATCCGTTTCGGAATATAGGTATTTGGCTTGGGCAACAAGACATACGAACACTACAATAAGGTTGCCATATACGTGGACAAGCGGCTGGAAGAACTGGGCGCTAACCGAGTCTTTGAACTCGGGTTGGGCGACGATGATGCCAAGTAAGATGTGTATATGCTAAAAAGAAACCAAGTTTATACTTTAATTTTGCGATAGCATCGAGGATGACTTTATCACGTGGAAGGACCGCTTTTGGCCCGCTGTTTGCGACCACTTTGGCATCGAGGGCGGTGGCGAGGAAGTGCTCATTCGCCAGTACCGTCTGCTGGAACAACCGGAGGTACAGCCTGACCGCATTTACACTGGAGAGATCGCACGTTTACACTCGATGCAGAACCAGCGGCCGCCCTTTGATGCCAAGAATCCCTTCTTGGCACCCATCAAGGTTAATCGCGAGCTGCACAAGGGTGGCGGTCGCTCCTGCATGCACATAGAGCTGAGCATCGATGGGTCCAAAATGCGCTACGACGCTGGAGATCATGTCGCCATGTACCCTGTTAACGACAAAAGCTTGGTGGAAAAGCTTGGCCAGTTGTGCAACGCAAACCTGGACACTGTCTTTTCGTTGATTAACACGGACACGGACAGCAGCAAGAAACATCCGTTCCCCTGCCCTACCACGTATCGCACCGCACTCACCCACTATTTGGAAATTACAGCAATACCCCGCACGCACATCCTCAAGGAGCTTGCTGAGTATTGTAATGACGAGAAGGAAAAGGATCTACTGCGCACCATGGCCTCCATCAGTCCGGAAGGTAAGTAAACGTGTATTAAATGCATTTGAGCTAGATCAGTTAACCATTTAAAAATTATCCAGATTACACAAAAACACATCTGTAGGCTATAAGAAATATGCATTAGACTAAGCCAATAGGTGTTATAAAAATATTCTCATATTGTCTGTCGTAACAACAACATATTTATACCCTTGCAGAGGGTATTATAATTTTGGTCAAAAGTGTGCAACGCAGTGAAGGAGACATCTCCGACCATATAAAGTATATATATTCTTGATCAGGATCACCTCCTGAGTTGATATAGCCATGTCCGTCTGTCCGTCTGTCTGTCCGTCTGTCTGTTTCTACGCGAACTAGTCTCTCAGTTTTAAAGATATCGAACTGAAACTTTGCACACACCCTTCTTTCCTTTGCACGCAGTATATAAGTCGGAACGGCCGGGATCGGCCGACTATATCCTATAGCTGCCATATAACTGAACGATCGGAAATGCCATAACTTTGGTGTTTTTAAAGTTAGAAAGTTGGGATTTTCTATGGGTTTTACATTTGGCCAATCAATTTGACGTACCAAATTTTATAAGGATCGGCCGACTATATCCTATAGCTGCCATATAACTGAACGATCGGAAATGCCACAACTTTGGTGTTTGTAAAGTTAGGAAGTTGGGATTTTCTATGGGTTTTACATTTGGCCAATCAATTTGACGTACCAAATTTTAAAAGGATCGGCCGACTATATCCTATAGCTGCCATATAACTGATTAATCGGAAATGCCATAACTTTGGTGCTTGTAAAGTTAGGAAGTTGGGATTTTCTATGGGTTTTATTTTTGGCCAATCAATCCGACCTACAAAACTTCATAAGAATCGGCCGACTATATCCTATAGCTGCCATATAACTGAACGATTGCAAATGCCATAACTTTGGTGTTTTTAAAGTTAGGAAGTTGGGATTTTTTATGAGTATTAAGAATGCATCATATGAATAAATTTGGGGAATATAATTTACAGAGTATGCTGCAAGGGTATATCAACTTCGGCTCCGCCCGAAGTTAGCTTTCCTTTCTTGTTTTATTTCTTTCCTAAACGTACAATTTTTTTTGTAGCGTGTCATATTTATTTAGATATAGACCACTCCGCACTGCCACAGGTTAGCTATTGATTGCCTTACTACGGGATAATTGTTGCCATGTTGGGCTAACTGCATAACTCAATATACGAAATGCTGTTCTGTGTTTTGATTTTGATACGGAAGATAAACAATGGTGGTTTCTCCGTATGGTATTTTCCCCGCCATTTTAAATGCCGCTTAGAGCAGCTGTGCCCAGTAGTGATAATATCAGAATATGGTCGACCGACAGAAAAAAATGCTTCTTTTAATATTCTTCATATAGTGTAGGTGCCAGAATTAGAGTAAAATCCGGCAAATCGACTGCTTTTATATCCTTGTAGAGGGTATTATAATTTTTGTAATTCTTCGTTAGGGACTTCCCACCTTTCGAGAGCCTAGCAACATCCAGTTGGGAGCTTTTCGAAAATGACTGGAACATATGGGATAAGTTTAGACCACCGAAATCAGTAATTTCAGTTTTTTTGCGCAGTTTTTCTAAAAGTGCTAACAACAAAATAGGCTAAAGAAGTTTATTTTGAAACATCGAAATTATGTAAATTTAAAGTTATCTTTCGCAGTGCAAGCACAAAATATGACTTCACATAAAATATAATATGTTTGTCCATATATAAACCATTAAAAACTAAAATAATATCTATCCGGACTCATGAAAACTGACTCACTAAATGAAGTAACCAAAAAATGGAACAAGGCTTTTGACTAATTTTTTTAATTAAATAAATTTTAAAAACATAATATAAGTTTTTGTCTAGGTTTATTCAATTTATATTGAGATACACTAACAGAAAAATGTTCCTTGTAATTTTCGGATAATTCTTTCACAAGTTACAGTGTCTACATTAGGTACATTTTGGCTACTCTGGTTTTTTTTTTCCAAAATGTGATTTTTGTCTGTCTGTCTGTCTGTCTGCTTGAAACTTTCCCAAAAGTTGTCTATATCATAAAGCCGTATCGGACGACTATTTCGAGAAAAAGAATTTTTTTAAGTATAACTTTGCTGCTTTTAATTTTTTTTGTGTTCTCTGGGATTTGGTAATATTTAAAAACGATAGAATTACGGTTTTAATTAAATTAAAATCGGACATCTATATTAGACTTCTACAGTATACTCTACAGACCAGAAGAAGATAGCACAACATTTTCAGTGTACTCACTTCGAGTGTTTACAGTATATGGTTGTAGTCTTCGTGAGTGAGTACAGCATTTGTCCTTTTTTAAACACGCTGTACAGCTTGTGTGTTGACTGTGTACAACTGTGCAGATGAGTGCAGTCAAAAATTGCCACCACTGAAGACATGGTAAATAAAATAATGTTCCTTCATTCCAATATTAATAACTTAAATATAGATTCTTGAATAACATAAAATAATTGTTATAATTAGTTTTAATTAAAATATTAATAATTTCTAAATTCTTTATTTTATTGTAGTGTTATTGAATTACTCGAGGTCATACGTTGGTTATATTTTAATTTCTTCTATAACACAACGATTTATTCCACTTAACTTTCTTTATTTTATAATAAATACATTTGAAACGAAAATACAAATCAATTTTTTAATCGTATTCTTTCTATGACATACATACACACGAGATCTATATATGTGTGTATGTACCAGTCATTACCCTGCAGTACCGTTCATCACCTTTTAATCACTTTTTCATCACCAAAAATTCATTACTGTTGATGATTAATCGATGAATCTTCATACAAATTAGTGATGGATTTAACATTGGCATGTCCTAGGAGTTAATCATTGAAAAATTCATCACTCTTTAATCAGTAATTCATCACTCTTTAATCAGTGAAAAATTCATCACTCTTTAATCAGTAATTCATCACTCTTTAATCAGTGAAAAATTCATCACTCTTTAATCAGTAATTCATCACTCTTTAATCAGTAATTCATCACTCTTTAATCAGTAATTCATCACTCTTTTTTCAGTTTTTCATCACTCTTTAATCAGTAATTCATCACTCCACTCCATTTTGTCAGCTCATTTTATGGGGAGAGAGACAGAGTAAGAGAGGGAGATGAAAATTTTTCTGCGTTTTCTACGATCGGGGACTGAGAGTTTCGGCTCTGCCTGCGTCGCACTCGGCTCTGCCGACTCTGTCTTCGGCTCTGCCGGCGTCGCAGTCCGCGGCTGATTAAACGGTGATGAATTTTTGTAGTGATGAATTTCGGAACTGCAGGTTAAATTTCACAAACTGTACAGTAAGTATACTGCACACCAAAACACTGTACAGTGCGTTGACTACTGCACACCAATTTTGCTGTACTCATCAACAGCTGTAGAACTATGGAATAAGTGAGAACACTGTCAATCAAAACAGACAATACTACCCCTGCAGTTCCGAAATTCATCACTACAAAAATTCATCACTGTTTAATCAGCAGCGGACTGCGACGCCGGCAGAGCGAAAGGCAAAGTCGGCAGAGCCGAGTGCGACGCAGGCAGAGCCGAAACTCTCAGTCCCCGATCGTAGAAAACGCAGAAAAATTTCCATCTCCCTCTCTTACTCTGTCTCTCTCCCCATAAAATGAGCTGAGAGGTGGAGGACAATGTATTAAAATCAGATCGACCTTTATACTCCCTTGAAAATAAATTAGCATAATTTTTGTATTGTAGTCGTTGATTCTTATTAATTATATTATTTTATGGAAATACTTTTTAAAAATAAAATTATTATAATAGTTTTGAAAGGTATGGATTCCTTTTTTAGTGAATTTAAGTTATGTGATTATTTTCCATAGTCGGACATGCTTTTATATACCATGCTTTGACGCGAAGCGAAACATGTAAAGACAAATTAGGCAAAGGAAAGAACAATAGGATTAACGGCGCCCTTGTTTTCAACTGAAGTTGTTTTCGCGGTTTTTACGTGCATTTGCATTTGAGAGAACGGAGAGAACAGATCGAAGCTGAGATTTTTTGTGAAATTTTGTAACTAAATTTATCAGAAATTTAGGTAAGTGTTATTTTATTAATTATTTTGAACTGTATCTACATATACTGTTAATATATTTAAGGCGAAGCTTATAATAAAACTGTTGGGCCAGCATAAACTAAGCTGGACTTGGCCGGCGGCAAAACAAGAAACGCAGTAAGTTTTTATATATTTTATAATAATTTTTCTATTTTAGATATACTTGGTCAGGAAGAGCCAGTACATAAAGCACGAAGTCAAAAAAGAGCACCGAAACATCCTCAACACTTCTGAGACAACTGAAAACGTACATATGTAGATTGAATTAAGTTAAATTAATTAGTTATATGTAATGAAATAAATGAAATAATAATGAAATAATGTAATAAAATAAAAAGAAATTTATATGAAAATTTACTGAATGAATTTTACTGATGAAAAAAAGCGATGAAAAAACGATGAAAATGCGAACAAAATGAGATGAAAATGTGATGAATTCATCACTCTATAATCAGTAATTCATCACTCGTTAATCACTATTTCATCGCATTTTAATCACTCGTTCATCGCATGTTCATCAGTAAACGCTGTTCAAACAGTGATGAATTACTGATTAAAGAGTGATGAAAAACTGATTAAAGAGTGATGAATTACTGATTAAAGAGTGATGAATTTTTAACAGATTAAAGAGTGATGAATTACTGATTAAAGAGTGATGAATTTTTCACTGATTAACTCCTAGGACATGCCAATGTTAAATTCATCACTAATTTGTATGAAGATTCATCAATGATTAATCAGCAGTGATGAATTTTTGGTGATGAAAAAGCGATTAAAAGGTGATGAACGGTACTGCAGGGACCCTACTCACTCACACCCAAATATACTGTGCAGAAAAGAAAGTGTGCCCACTTCTAGACTAAGTGATTCATTTGTCGTTTTGGATGCATTCATGCAGAAGTCTAAACTATATAATAAAGCTGCCATAGGAAAATCAAAAATTAAAAAAATTCGTCTTGTCGAAGTTTACTTCCTTTCTTGTTTTAATTTAAATCTACCAAACCAAAACAACTAATACAAAAATGTAAAAAAAGAAATACGAGTATTTTTCTTTTCCAAATAGTCATTTTAGACACAGATTTGCTTTAGCCATGTTGATTAGTTTAGAAATGTCCGTCCATACGATTTTTAAGCACCCAAATCGACCAACCCTAAAACATATATTTTCGTTTAATTTTTTTTTTATTTCTAAACACTTTTTTTATGTATCTTATTACAGGAAAGGAAAAGTACCAGAGCTGGATTCAAGACGCCTGTCGTAATGTGGTCCACATTCTGGAAGACATTAAGTCCTGCCGTCCTCCTATCGACCACATTTGCGAGCTTCTGCCCCGTTTACAGCCACGGTACTATTCCATCTCGTCGTCAGCTAAGCTGCACCCTACTGATGTGCACGTGACTGCCGTGCTCGTGGAGTACAATACTCCTACGGGACGCACCAACAAGGGTGTAGCCACGACGTATCTGAAGAACAAGCAACCCCATAGCGGCGAGGAAGTTAAAGTGCCAGTGTTTATTCGAAAATCTCAGTTCCGATTACCTACGAAGCCGGAGACTCCTATCATAATGGTGGGTCCGGGCACTGGTCTTGCGCCCTTCCGTGGATTTATCCAAGAGCGACAGTTTCTACGTGACGAGGGCAAGAATGTGGGCGAGTCGATACTGTACTTCGGTTGCCGTAAGCGCATCGAGGATTACATCTACGAAACCGAGTTGGAGGAGTGGGTAACAAAGGGCACACTTAATCTGAAGGCCGCCTTTTCCCGTGACCAGGCAAAAAAAATCTATGTTCAGCATCTCCTTGAGCAGGATGCAGATCTAATATGGAAAGTGATTGGCGAGAACAAGGGACACTTCTACATATGCGGGTAAGTGTTTCGAAAACCGATTTGCATATGTTATATACTTTATCTTCTGTTCTATTTCAGTGATGCGAAAAACATGGCCGTGGACGTTAGGAACATTTTAGTGAAAATTTTGTCCACCAAAGGTAACATGAGCGAGGCTGACGCCGTGCAGTATATCAAGAAGATGGAGGCTCAGAAGCGCTACTCGGCCGATGTCTGGAGTTAATCTGGTCCAAATGGACACCTATAAGCGTAAAGTTTTCTAGTTTTTAAAGCTGTGTAAGCGTAATTTTTGGTTTGGGAACTTCTTACTGCAGTTCAACAAACGATGAATGAGTAACGATTAGTATATATCTAGTTTAAATGACTCTAGTTTGTCCCTGGTCTGTTTAACGGGGCAAACAAAGACGGAATATAAGTAATGAAATGAGCGGAGTAACAAGTCTTCGATTTAAGTAGCTTTGCACGACTGCAGATTAATTACAGTTTTTTACGTGCATTTTATTATGTATTCTCTTGGTGATTTCAATACAAATACGAAACATGTTGTGCAATTTTAAAAATGACACTGAAATTGTATTTTTAAAAATAAAAATATTAACTCTTTGCTGCAGTTCAACAAACGATTTAGTATATATATAGCTTAAATAACTTTCTGGTTTGTCCCCGGTCTGTTCAATGGGGCAAATTTAAACGGAATCTTAGTAAAAAATGATTGGAGTAACAAGTTTTTGATTTAAGTAGATATGTACTGAATTATTCGAGTTTTTTACGAGCACTTTATTTTGTATTCTCATGGTGATACGAACTGTTACATTGGCACTTATTGTATTTTCATAAATAAACAATATACAAAAATTGTTGTCTACTATTAAACCCTGCAAAATCTCTTATGAAGCACTAATTGAAATAAATTTATTTATGCTCGAATGTTATTATTGATGGAATAGAACTGGCGGCGTAGCTAATGCGCATAATTAATTTATTTTATGAATTAAAACATTTTTTACCCTATATAGTATATATATTCTTGATCAGCATCACCAGGAGAGTCGATATAGCCATCCGTCCGTCTGTCCGTCCGTCCGTTTCTACGTAAAATAGATAGATGTATAGATAGATTAAGGATCTGCCATATTTTCTAACATTTAAGGTTTTGAAAATATTAGTGCTTGTGATAGTATGTAGATAAATTCGGAGTTTCGGAGTTGTTATATTTGTTTATTTTAATAAAATGGTTGGGCTTCTAAACTCTGCTTATTGCCGTGTGAAGTTTATTATCAATCTAACTCTTGCCTTTTTGTCCTCTGCTTGCTTGGATATCGATCTACTGCTTTCTGACGGCCACAAACTAGCCCTATTCAAAGCCTGGGCAACAATTAGAATGCGCGTCCAAAACAAATCACACTAAACCCACATCAGCGCGATCCAGAGCTTTCAATAACAGGTCAGCGAAACTCAGCAGAATCCCCCACCTCGAGGTGGCCACACAATCCGACGTCTATATAAGCAGAACTATTTCTTTGTAATCAGTAACCAATTGTATACACTAAGTCAGTTGCTCATGTTATTCTTGGGGACTGAAAGTTATACCGATCTGAAGAGGGGCAAAACTAAATACAAAATTCTGTCCCAAACCCTGGCCACGGCGAGCAATACTGCCTTACGAGAAATTGTCGTTACAGTAGCGCCTAAGCAGATAAGGACAAATAGACAGTGCCCCGTTTTAATTGGAACTCCATGGCGGACGAAGTGACACGAGGCTGGGTGAGCAACACCAACAAAGCTCGGATCAAAATCAAACAAGAAGCCCTACCGGAAGATATGCGAAGGCAGATGTTAGAGTTCATAAGGAACAGCAATCACAGCGGGGAAACACTCAAATGACTTTTAGATCTGGTACAAGAAACCCCTCACCAACACCCGACGGACTTAGCAACTAACCAAGCGGGATCAGGGAAACCAAACAAACAAAGTTGCCACGATAGAGTTTATTAGCAGAACTGAGAAACTAGTAGAAGCATTCGGAAAGAACTGGATCAAGCATCAGGAGCCATGGTAATCCTACACAGAGGCTTTGGACTGGTGGCACACCCAAATAACACCAATGCTCACATAAAGGAACTTTATGAAGAAAGCATCACACGCTGGCACCAGGGTAAGATGAGCCAGGTAAGGAATACACACTAGAACTCCCGTTAGTTATGAGATCTACGACGCGAAACCTGGGGAATGCCCAATATTAAGAGAATAAATTCGGATAGCAGAGGCAAAAACGAAGCACATTGGGGACCACTTTAACCACCGGAGACCTCCACAAGATTAACAAATTCTGGAGACCTCAACAAACACCGGAACATGACTGGAGACTTCAACAACCACCACAAGCTATTGAAAACAAGCACTAAACACTAGATCAAAAAAGTAGCTATTGGCAAATACCAATGAAAGAATGCAGTAAGCAGATCACAGCTTTTACGGTCCCGGAACAAGGAATGCTCTAGAGGAAGGTAATCCCATTAGGCCTACAAACAAGACCACGAACAACGAAGCAGGTACACAGCTTACTAGGAGTAGCTTTATAATAATGTCGAAAACGGAGTTATATTAAAGTGAGATTAAGAACTAGAAAATGCGACTCAATCCTTCAAGCGTGCCCCAACAGAACACCGGTCCTTGCTTGCCCAGACTGTAGATTAGGAGCGGTACTGACGCAAGAAGACGAGAACGGCGAAAACGTGATTTCGTAAGCTATCCGGAATCTGACGAAGGCAGAACGATTGGGAAGAATAAAAGATATTGATTTAACTGGAAGGATACCATTTCGTGGTTAAAATTGACCATCAAGCACTAAAGTGGATCAATTAAATAGAAAGCGCATCAGGACGGATAGCCAGATCAGCATTGACAATGAAGATATACTCGTTCGAGGTTTGGTACCGCAAGGGAAAGCTTAATGTCGTGGCAGATGGGTTATCCATAATGCTTGTGGAAAAAGTCCATAGAGCAGAAGTTGGGGAGGATGACTAGATAAATCATAAATTTCTATAGATAGAGAAGGAGCCTGCATGGTGGCCAGACTGCTTAGTTATGGTTGGGAAGTTATATCGACACCTACCATCGTGGGCCACGGATGAATACACAACCGTGGAACCAGCGAGAAAGTGTATTGAGAAAAAATTATAGCGAGGTAAAAGGTGATCACTTGGGAATCCGGAACACAAATCACCGGCTAATGGTAGCTTACATGGATCGGGACTTAGAGCAATAATTGCGACGCTGCGTAGTATGCCAACGATACAAAACGTCGCAACAAGTGGTGCAGTTTGTAATCGACTCTTTTTCAATGAGACGGGTAAAAGAAGAATATCGGGTAAAAATGTTGTCACCCATCACAGTCGTATGACTTTGGATCTTCGTCGGCTAAACTTCTAAGATACTTGAGTTGGGACCAGTTTTTTATACTCTTTCAGTCAAAAGTTTGCAACGCAGAGAAGGAGACATTTCCGACCCTATAAAGTATATATATTCTTGATCAGCATCCCCAGGAGAGTCGATCTAGCCGTGTCCGTCAGCCCGCCTGTCCACCCGTCCGTTTCTACGCAAACTAGTCCTTCAGTTTTAAAGCTATCTTTCTCAAAAGTTGTCTTCCTATTGTACGTAGTACATAAGTCGGAACAAGCCGGATCAGGCGACTATATCATATAGCTCCCATAGGAACAATCGGAAAAAACAATTCAAAGAAATTATAACTTTGTTGTTTTTAATTATTTTTTTTGTTCTTTGGGACTTGGTAATATTTTAATATTATGGAATTATGGTTTTAATTAAATTAAAATCGGACAACAATATCATATAGCTGCCATGGAAACGATGGCAAAATGTAGCGTAAAATCGACATAGCTTCATTGTTTTTAGTAAAATAGGCAGAGAAATCGAAATATAGTAGATTTGTAACAACTGCAAAGGTATATAAGCTTCGGCTTGCCGAAGTTTGCTCCCTTTCTTGTTTTGTATAGCACTTGCTGTCTATTCCTTGCCGTAGCGATTTAAGGGGAGAGCCTGCTTTAGAGGCTTCAAAAAATCGAATTTTTTGTATTGGCCAAACTATTCAAGAATGTGTCCCTAAAATTTTAGACGCAAATTCAAAATATTTTTAAAGTGACAGGAGAAATAGTGAGCAAGGGTCGAGCAGGTATACGAGCGTCTCGATCTTTTGTATGTATTGAAACTATTATAGCTATTCTACGTATCCAAAGTGACCAACAATACTTCGAGACACTATCAACAGTTCGTAGAAATTCATTAAAGGCTATGGTAGGAATAAAAGTATGTGTTATAACGGTATACATATCTTAGCTGGCTGCGTCGGCTTGAGCAAATCTATATTTAGCATTTAAGTTCAGTTTTGATTTGTCTTTCGGCACTTGAAAATCTTGTAATCATGCAGAGCTATCTAAAAGTAAAAAAATCTTCAAATGAAGGGGCAATCAGTTCGATAATGTATCGTCATCTGACAATGGAGAAGTTGGCGTCAGCGACTACGGACGATGTTATAATTTATTTACTTTTTTGAAGAGGCTGAAGGGAAACTCTATGGACCTGGAATCGCTGATTAGCATATTATTGAGGTAAGTTTAAGAATATTACGATTTTTTATATACCAAAACTTTGACGTCCGATATTTTGGTTTTTCATTTTAACGATTTTTCTTGATTGGCGGGAAAGATAGGAAAAAATACCCGTCCTATCGAAACGAGACAAAATTTATTGTATTCGGGACTTCTTCTAGTTAAACATAAGAAATCTTAAGAGAGTTGTGACTAACCCGATTGTTTAAAAATCTTAATTTCGGAAATTTTTTTTGAATTTTTTATTTTTTGTTCAATTTTCTTGGTTTAACTACAAGCTATACAATTGAAAATATAACATTTTTTTGATGCTTGTAAATGAGAATGCTTGTAATTTGAGAAGACTGTTGAAATATATACAATTAAAACCTGAAAGTTTCGTTTCAATCCAATATTTCTTTCCATCCCAAAAAAGACCTCGGAAAAATCGATTTTTTGAAGCTTCTAAAGCAGGCTCCCCCTTAAAACCGTAATTCCATAGTATTTAACAATTGCCAAAGAAACAAAAAAAATTAAAAACAAGAATGGAAGTAAACTTCGGCAAGTTGAAGATTATATACCCTTGCAGTTATAACAAATCGACTAAATTTCGATTTCTATGCCTATTTTACTAAAAACAATGAAGCTGTGTCGATTTTGGGCTGCATATTGCCATCGTCTATGGCAGCTATATGATATTGTTGTCCGACTTTCACAAAACTAAAAGCGTAATTCTGATATAGTAATAGTAATAATAGCATTAGTAATAATTACTAAATCTCCAAGAAATATTTTGATAAATTTTTATTTAATTTTTTAATTATTTGATTTTCTTATGAGAGCTAGATGATATAGATGTCCCATTTTAATATAATTAAAACCGTTTTTTTTGTACTAATATTTATTAAAGCGTTGATCAACCAACTTAATGGCTATAAAAGGAAAGGAAAGCTAACTTCGTTCCCTTTGTAACGACCCTGTTTTGGGAGACGGTATAGCTCGCCGTGGTTAGGGTTCGTGACAGATATTTATATTTTCCTCAATAGATTGATTTACCTCCCTTTCCCCAATAATGACCCAGAGGGAAAGAACTATAAAGGAGACGTGTATTTCGAAGTAAGCGTACAATATACGTTGGTCGTGTGGTTGTGTATAGATGAGTCGGGACCATGATACAATAACATAAGGTAGACAAAATCTGGTACCTCTACTATTATAGCAATGAGTGCGAGTAAAATGGGAACTGTTTAGTAAGTGCGAGCAGAGCGACAATATAATGTGTGGATTAACCCTTAGATGTTTCAGTGGTTTTTTTTTGCCTTTCATAATAAAACGAGTTTAATTTTTTTTATAATTAAATTTTTAATAATTTGGAATTTGAAATTAGGCGTTGTTTTTGTCTTTGAATGGTAAGTCTTTTGTTAAGATTCTTAATTCCTCCCACAGCGCTCTTTTTTCCAAACATTTCGGTGCTTTTAAATTTTACTCCATCGACGTGTTTGCGGCACAAATTGCAAAAAGTCATGTTTCTCGCAATAATTGCGACGCTGCGTAGTATGCCAACGATACAAAACGTCGCAACAAGTGGTGCAGTTTGTAATCGACTCTTTTTCAATGAGACGGGTAAAAGAAGAATATCGGGTAAAAATGTTGTCACCCATCACAGTCGTATGACTTTGGATCTTCGTCGGCTAAACTTCTAAGATATTTGAGTTGGGACCAGTTTTTTATACTCTTTCAGAGAGTATTATAATTTCAGTCAAAAGTTTGCAACGCAGAGAAGGAGACATTTCCGACCCTATAAAGTATATATATTCTTGATCAGCATCCCCAGGAGAGTCGATCTAGCCGTGTCCGTCAGCCCGCCTGTCCACCCGTCCGTTTCTACGCAAACTAGTCCTTCAGTTTTAAAGCTATCTTTCTCAAAAGTTGTCTTCCTATTGTACGTAGTACATAAGTCGGAACAAGCCGGATCAGGCGACTATATCATATAGCTCCCATAGGAACAATCGGAAAAAACAATTCAAAGAAATTATAACTTTGTTGTTTTTAATTATTTTTTTTGTTCTTTGGGACTTGGTAATATTTTAATATTATGGAATTATGGTTTTAATTAAATTAAAATCGGACAACAATATCATATAGCTGCCATGGAAACGATGGCAAAATGTAGCGTAAAATCGACATAGCTTCATTGTTTTTAGTAAAATAGGCAGAGAAATCGAAATATAGTAGATTTGTAACAACTGCAAAGGTATATAAGCTTCGGCTTGCCGAAGTTTGCTCCCTTTCTTGTTTTGTATAGCACTTGCTGTCTATTCCTTGCCGTAGCGATTTAAGGGGAGAGCCTGCTTTAGAGGCTTCAAAAAATTCAAGAATGTGTCCCTAAAATTTTAGACGCAAATTCAAAATATTTTTAAAGTTACAGGAGAAATAGTGAGCAAGGGTCGAGCAGGTATACGAGCGTCTCGATCTTTTGTATGTATTGAAACTATTATAGCTATTCTACGTATCCAAAGTGACCAACAATACTTCGAGACACTATCAACAGTTCGTAGAAATTCATTAAAGGCTATGGTAGGAATAAAAGTATGTGTTATAACGGTATACATATCTTAGCTGGCTGCGTCGGCTTGAGCAAATCTATATTTAGCATTTAAGTTCAGTTTTGATTTGTCTTTCGGCACTTGAACATCTTGTAATCATGCAGAGCTATCTAAAAGTAAAAAAATCTTCAAATGAACGAACAATCAGTTCAATAATGTATCGTCATCTGACAATGGAGAAGTTGGCGTCAGCGACTACGGACGATGTTATAATTTATTTACTTTTTTGAAGAGTCTGAAGGGAAACTCTATGGACCTGGAATCGCTGATTAGCATATTATTGAGGTAAGTTTAAGAATATTACGATTTTTTATATACCAAAACTTTGACGTCCGATTTTTTGGTTTTTCATTTTAACGATTTTTCTTGATTGGCGGGAAAGATAAGAAAAAACGAGGACGGAAGCTAACTTCGGCAAGCCGAAGTTTTAATACCCTTGCAGACTTTGCCGAAATTGCTAAAAGTGAAAAAGTAGCGAAAGGAATAAGGTATACATAAGTAAACTAGATTTGCATCGTTTCAAGTCAATTGCTTTTATACTGCAAAAATGTCATATACAAATAGAAAACAAGAGAGAACGCTATAGTCGGGTGCCCCGAATATCAGATACCCGTTACTCAGGTAAAGGGAGTGCGAGGGAGATGGAGATAGAAACTTTGATCACGCATAACTTTTTAACGAATGGTCCGATTTGAAAAATTTCTTCTACATTTCGATAGGTATTGATAAACACAATAAAACTGCATTTTTACTTTTCCGAAATATTTAAATTTTTAAAATCGTATATAAGCGATTGTGGGCGTTAAAGGGGGCGTGGCACCTTTTTGAAACAAACTTGCGCTGCGTATGGACTCCTAGAATCTGCATGCAAAATGCCAATCTTCTAGCTTTTATAGTTTCCGAGATCTCAGCGTTCATACGGACGGACAGACAGACGGACAGACAGACGGACAGACGGACATGGCTATATCGACTCGGCTAGTGACCCTGATCAAGAATATATATACTTTATAGAGTCGGAAACGCTTCCTTCTAGCTGTTACATACTTTTGCACGAATACAATATACCCTTTTACTCTACGAGTAACGTGTATAAAAAGGGATACTTTCGCAGCCTTTAACAATTTTTCCTATCTCCTTTAAGATATAGACTACCGAGCGGCAAGCGCTTTTACCGTACTCAAGATATGCGTAAATAAACAAGAATTGGAAAAATTTATGTTAGTAGCTTACACACTGCGCGAAATATTCTGATAATCGTCAAATTTGGACCGATTTCACCCTATTGTTCCTATGGGAGCTATATGATATAGACGTCCGATCGGCACGCGCTTTCACCTTGATCAATGTATGCATAAAAAAATACGATTTGGAAAGATTCATGTCAATAGCTTGTATACTGCGCGAAATATCCTAAAAATCATTAAATTTTAACCGATTTTACCCTTTTGTTCCTATGGGAGCTATAGGATATAGACGTCCGATCGTCACGCGCTTTTACCCTGATCAAGGTACGCATAAAAAAATAAGATTTGGAAAGATTTATGTCAATAGCTTTTACACTGCGCGAAATATCATAAATTCTTGCAAGTTATATCCGATTGTTCCTATGGGAGCTATAGGATATAGACATCCGATCGGGGCGGTTTTCAAACTTGATCTGCGTACACTTGTTTTAGGACGACTGTGAAAGTTTCAGATCGCTAGCTTTTAAACTGAGCTCGCAAACGGTATTGAAACAGACGGACAGACGGACAGACGGACGGACGGACAGACGGACAGACGGACATGGCTATATCGACTCCCCTATTGATTCTGATCAAGAATATATATACTTTATAGGGTCGGAATCGTCTCCTTCACTGCGTTACAAACTTCTGACCAAATTTATAATACCCTCTGCAAGGGTATAATTACCCGTCCTATCGAAACGAGACAAAATTTATTGTATTCGGGACTTCTTCTAGTTAAACATAAGAAATCTTAAGAGAGTTGTGATTAACCCGATTGTTTAAAAATCTTAATTTCGGAACATTTTTTTGAATTTTTTATTTTTTGTTCAATTTTCTTGGTTTAACTACAAGCTATACAATTGAAAATATAACATTTTTTTGATGCTTGTAAATGAGAATGCTTGTAATTTGAGAAGACTGTTGAAATATATACAATTAAAACCTGAAAGTTTCGTTTCAATCCAATATTTCTTTCCTTCCCAAAAAAGACCTCGGAAAAATCGATTTTTTGAAGCTTCTAAAGCAGGCTCCCCCTTAAAACCGTAATTCCATAGTATTTAACAATTGCCAAAGAACAAAAAAAAATTAAAAACA
Source organism: Drosophila carrolli (assembly GCA_018152295.1). Classification (NCBI taxonomy): domain Eukaryota; kingdom Metazoa; phylum Arthropoda; class Insecta; order Diptera; family Drosophilidae; genus Drosophila; species Drosophila carrolli. Next base: position 536,133 of record JAECXJ010000276.1, read on the forward strand.
AGAATGGAAGTAAACTTCGGCAAGTTGAAGATTATATACCCTTGCAGTTATAACAAATCGACTAAATTTCGATTTCTATGCCTATTTTACTAAAAACAATGAAGCTGTGTCGATTTTGGGCTGCATATTGCCATCGTCTATGGCAGCTATATGATATTGTTGTCCGACTTTCACAAAACTAAAAGCGTAATTCTGATATAGTAATAGTAATAATAGCATTAGTAATAATTACTAAATCTCCAAGAAATATTTTGATAAATTTTTATTTAATTTTTTAATTATTTGATTTTCTTATGAGAGCTAGATGATATAGATGTCCCATTTTAATATAATTAAAACCGTTTTTTTTGTACTAATATTTATTAAAGCGTTGATCAACCAACTTAATGGCTATAAAAGGAAAGGAAAGCTAACTTCGTTCCCTTTGTAACGACCCTGTTTTGGGAGACGGTATAGCTCGCCGTGGTTAGGGTTCGTGACAGATATTTATATTTTCCTCAATAGATTGATTTACCTCCCTTTCCCCAATAATGACCCAGAGGGAAAGAACTATAAAGGAGACGTGTATTTCGAAGTAAGCGTACAATATACGTTGGTCGTGTGGTTGTGTATAGATGAGTCGGGACCATGATACAATAACATAAGGTAGACAAAATCTGGTACCTCTACTATTATAGCAATGAGTGCGAGTAAAATGGGAACTGTTTAGTAAGTGCGAGCAGAGCGACAATATAATGTGTGGATTAACCCTTAGATGTTTCAGTGGTTTTTTTTTGCCTTTCATAATAAAACGAGTTTAATTTTTTTATAATTAAATTTTTAATAATTTGGAATTTGAAATTAGGCGTTGTTTTTGTCTTTGAATGGTAAGTCTTTTGTTAAGATTCTTAATTCCTCCCACAGCGCTCTTTTTTCCAAACATTTCGGTGCTTTTAAATTTTACTCCATCGACGTGTTTGCGGCACAAATTGCAAAAAGTCATGTTTCTCGCAATAATTGCGACGCTGCGTAGTATGCCAACGATACAAAACGTCGCAACAAGTGGTGCAGTTTGTAATCGACTCTTTTTCAATGAGACGGGTAAAAGAAGAATATCGGGTAAAAATGTTGTCACCCATCACAGTCGTATGACTTTGGATCTTCGTCGGCTAAACTTCTAAGATATTTGAGTTGGGACCAGTTTTTTATACTCTTTCAGAGAGTATTATAATTTCAGTCAAAAGTTTGCAACGCAGAGAAGGAGACATTTCCGACCCTATAAAGTATATATATTCTTGATCAGCATCCCCAGGAGAGTCGATCTAGCCGTGTCCGTCAGCCCGCCTGTCCACCCGTCCGTTTCTACGCAAACTAGTCCTTCAGTTTTAAAGCTATCTTTCTCAAAAGTTGTCTTCCTATTGTACGTAGTACATAAGTCGGAACAAGCCGGATCAGGCGACTATATCATATAGCTCCCATAGGAACAATCGGAAAAAACAATTCAAAGAAATTATAACTTTGTTGTTTTTAATTATTTTTTTTGTTCTTTGGGACTTGGTAATATTTTAATATTATGGAATTATGGTTTTAATTAAATTAAAATCGGACAACAATATCATATAGCTGCAATGGAAACGATGGCAAAATGTAGCGTAAAATCGACATAGCTTCATTGTTTTTAGTAAAATAGGCAGAGAAATCGAAATATAGTAGATTTGTAACAACTGCAAAGGTATATAAGCTTCGGCTTGCCGAAGTTTGCTCCCTTTCTTGTTTTGTATAGCACTTGCTGTCTATTCCTTGCCGTAGCGATTTAAGGGGAGAGCCTGCTTTAGAGGCTTCAAAAATTCAAGAATGTGTCCCTAAAATTTTAGACGCAAATTCAAAATATTTTTAAAGTTACAGGAGAAATAGTGAGCAAGGGTCGAGCAGGTATACGAGCGTCTCGATCTTTTGTATGTATTGAAACTATTATAGCTATTCTACGTATCCAAAGTGACCAACAATACTTCGAGACACTATCAACAGTTCGTAGAAATTCATTAAAGGCTATGGTAGGAATAAAAGTATGTGTTATAACGGTATACATATCTTAGCTGGCTGCGTCGGCTTGAGCAAATCTATATTTAGCATTTAAGTTCAGTTTTGATTTGTCTTTCGGCACTTGAACATCTTGTAATCATGCAGAGCTATCTAAAAGTAAAAAAATCTTCAAATGAACGAACAATCAGTTCAATAATGTATCGTCATCTGACAATGGAGAAGTTGGCGTCAGCGACTACGGACGATGTTATAATTTATTTACTTTTTTGAAGAGTCTGAAGGGAAACTCTATGGACCTGGAATCGCTGATTAGCATATTATTGAGGTAAGTTTAAGAATATTACGATTTTTTATATACCAAAACTTTGACGTCCGATTTTTTGGTTTTTCATTTTAACGATTTTTCTTGATTGGCGGGAAAGATAAGAAAAAACGAGGACGGAAGCTAACTTCGGCAAGCCGAAGTTTTAATACCCTTGCAGACTTTGCCGAAATTGCTAAAAGTGAAAAAGTAGCGAAAGGAATAAGGTATACATAAGTAAACTAGATTTGCATCGTTTCAAGTCAATTGCTTTTATACTGCAAAAATGTCATATACAAATAGAAAACAAGAGAGAACGCTATAGTCGGGTGCCCCGAATATCAGATACCCGTTACTCAGGTAAAGGGAGTGCGAGGGAGATGGAGATAGAAACTTTGATCACGCATAACTTTTTAACGAATGGTCCGATTTGAAAAATTTCTTCTACATTTCGATAGGTATTGATAAACACAATAAAACTGCATTTTTACTTTTCCGAAATATTTAAATTTTTAAAATCGTATATAAGCGATTGTGGGCGTTAAAGGGGGCGTGGCACCTTTTTGAAACAAACTTGCGCTGCGTATGGACTCCTAGAATCTGCATGCAAAATGCCAATCTTCTAGCTTTTATAGTTTCCGAGATCTCAGCGTTCATACGGACGGACAGACAGACGGACAGACAGACGGACAGACGGACATGGCTATATCGACTCGGCTAGTGACCCTGATCAAGAATATATATACTTTATAGAGTCGGAAACGCTTCCTTCTAGCTGTTACATACTTTTGCACGAATACAATATACCCTTTTACTCTACGAGTAACGTGTATAAAAAGGGATACTTTCGCAGCCTTTAACAATTTTTCCTATCTCCTTTAAGATATAGACTACCGAGCGGCAAGCGCTTTTACCGTACTCAAGATATGCGTAAATAAACAAGAATTGGAAAAATTTATGTTAGTAGCTTACACACTGCGCGAAATATTCTGATAATCGTCAAATTTGGACCGATTTCACCCTATTGTTCCTATGGGAGCTATATGATATAGACGTCCGATCGGCACGCGCTTTCACCTTGATCAATGTATGCATAAAAAAATACGATTTGGAAAGATTCATGTCAATAGCTTGTATACTGCGCGAAATATCCTAAAAATCATTAAATTTTAACCGATTTTACCCTTTTGTTCCTATGGGAGCTATAGGATATAGACGTCCGATCGTCACGCGCTTTTACCCTGATCAAGGTACGCATAAAAAAATAAGATTTGGAAAGATTTATGTCAATAGCTTTTACACTGCGCGAAATATCATAAATTCTTGCAAGTTATATCCGATTGTTCCTATGGGAGCTATAGGATATAGACATCCGATCGGGGCGGTTTTCAAACTTGATCTGCGTACACTTGTTTTAGGACGACTGTGAAAGTTTCAGATCGCTAGCTTTTAAACTGAGCTCGCAAACGGTATTGAAACAGACGGACAGACGGACAGACGGACAGACGGACATGGCTATATCGACTCCCCTATTGATTCTGATCAAGAATATATATACTTTATAGGGTCGGAATCGTCTCCTTCACTGCGTTACAAACTTCTGACCAAATTTATAATACCCTCTGCAAAGGTATAATTACCCGTCCTATCGAAACGAGACAAAATTTATTGTATTCGGGACTTCTTCTAGTTAAACATAAGAAATCTTAAGAGAGTTGTGATTAACCCGATTGTTTAAAAATCTTAATTTCGGAAAATTTTTTTGAATTTTTTATTTTTTGTTCAATTTTCTTGGTTTAACTACAAGCTATACAATTGAAAATATAACATTTTTTTGATGCTTGTAAATGAGAATGCTTGTAATTTGAGAAGACTGTTGAAATATATACAATTAAAACCTGAAAGTTTCGTTTCAATCCAATATTTCTTTCCTTCCCAAAAAAGACCTCGGAAAAATCGATTTTTTGAAGCTTCTAAAGCAGGCTCCCCCTTAAAACCGTAATTCCATAGTATTTAACAATTGCCAAAGAAAAAAAAAATTAAAAACAAGAATGGAAGTAAACTTCGGCAAGTTGAAGATTATATACCCTTGCAGTTATAACAAATCGACTAAATTTCGATTTCTATGCCTATTTTACTAAAAACAATGAAGCTGTGTCGATTTTGGGCTGCATATTGCCATCGTCTATGGCAGCTATATGATATTGTTGTCCGACTTTCACAAAACTAAAAGCGTAATTCTGATATAGTAATAGTAATAATAGCATTAGTAATAATTACTAAATCTCCAAGAAATATTTTGATAAATTTTTATTTAATTTTTTAATTATTTGATTTTCTTATGAGAGCTAGATGATATAGATGTCCCATTTTAATATAATTAAAACCGTTTTTTTTTGTACTAATATTTATTAAAGCGTTGATCAACCAACTTAATGGCTATAAAAGGAAAGGAAAGCTAACTTCGTTCCCTTTGTAACGACCCTGTTTTGGGAGGCGGTATAGCTCGCCGTGGTTAGGGTTCGTGACAGATATTTATATTTTCCTCAATAGATTGATTTACCTCCCTTTCCCCAATAATGACCCAGAGGGAAAGAACTATAAAGGAGACGTGTATTTCGAAGTAAGCGTACAATATAAGTTGGTCGTGTGGTTGTGTATAGATGAGTCGGGACCATGATACAATAACATAAGGTAGACAAAATCTGGTACCTCTACTATTATAGCAATGAGTGCGAGTAAAATGGGAACTGTTTAGTAAGTGCGAGCAGAGCGACAATATAATGTGTGGATTAACCCTTAGATGTTTCAGTGGTTTTTTTTTGCCTTTCATAATAAAACGAGTTTAATTTTTTTTATAATTAAATTTTTAATAATTTGGAATTTGAAATTAGGCGTTGTTTTTGTCTTTGAATGGTAAGTCTTTTGTTAAGATTCTTAATTCCTCCCACAGCGCTCTTTTTTCCAAACATTTCGGTGCTTTTAAATTTTACTCCATCGACGTGTTTGCGGCACAAATTGCTGTATATACCTATTTATATTTTATCGCAATCTTAAATACCATATTATCTCAAAAACTGTAAAATAACTAAAGCTTAAAAATCAGACCGTGTCAAGAGGCTTTAACAATATGGTAAAACCTTATAAACACTGAAATGTTTTCAGCAGGAGTGTGTCTTTGTGGTGAGGAGTTTAAGTGTTGGTTAAGAATATCTAAATCAAAAGATAAGTTAAAGTTAAAAGAATTTTGGAATACGTACCAATTTTTTCTGTGCTATTGTAAATCATATACATGTTTTTTTATTCGGTTTTACTTTGTATTGGTGTAGATTACTGTTAAATGTCAACACAAACTAAAGTAACTCATGAATACTGTAAAAAAATACCGTAAAAAATAAACACCTGTTGAAACACCTTGCACGGTTTTTAATATTCTAAATGATACAACTTGATACCTTTAGCAGTTATTTACTTGTAAAATAATATTTATAAAGGAAAACAACTAAAACGTTTTATAATCTATTTAAAATGTTTGTGGTTCATTATACCATGTTTCTTTTTTAAAATACTACAAATTAAACTTTTATTTGTTAAATTAAAATCAGCTTAAAATTGCATGGATACTCTAAACTTAATTACTAACTCCATTTTATTTTCGCTTTTGACGAAGTTAACCAAATGTATTTAAGCTTGCACGAAATGTGTCCTAACAAATAAATACTATGTAAGCTGCAAACTAAAAATACGTGAATACCTGGAACCGTATTCAGACTTTTCACGGAACTCCTTGACGCTCGGTTATTGACTGTGATTCGCATGTACGAACCATTAACTACAGTCGCTGTTGTTAGTGTGTGACTGTATGAGAGCTGCTATCTGCACTTGCATTTGCACTTGACACCAATTGCTCTCCTGACACAATCAAAATTTAAGAACTTCGCAATTGACGACGATTTGAATTTAACATATCTCACGCACTTGGTCAAAGTAGCACAACTCAAAGTGTTAAAGTGATTTTAAAATTTAAGAAACTAATTTTTAATATTAAAAAAACAAGATTGGGTGAATTTCGTGGATTGGTTTCTTTTTAAGTTTATTTTGTATATTCTTTAGGTAAAATATTTCATTCTACCGAGCTTGTTTTACATTAAAAGTACAATTGGACCAAACAAGTTCAAAACAAGAGAGAACGCTATAGTCAAGTGCCCAGACTATCAGATACCCGTTACTCAGGTAAAGGGAGTGCGAGGGAGATGGAGATAGAAACTTTGATCACGCATAACTTTTTAACGAATGGTCCGATTTGAAAAATTTCTTCTTTTTTTCGATAGGTATTGATAAACACAATAAAACTGCATTTTTACTTTTCCGAAATATTTAAATTTTTAAAATCGTATATTTGCGATTGAGGGCGTTAAAGGGGGCGTGGCACCTTTTTGAAACAAACTTGCGCTGCGTAGGAACTCCTAAAATCTACATGCAAAATGACAATCTTCTAGCTTTTATAGTTTCCGAGATCTCAGCGTTCATACGGACAGACAGACAGACGGACAGACGGACAGACGGACAGACGGACATGGCTATATCGACTCGGCTAGTGACCCTGATCAAGAATATATATACTTTATAGGGTCGGAAACGCTTCCTTCTAGCTGTTACATACTTTTGCACGAATACAATATACCCTTTTACTCTACGAGTAACGGGTATAATTAAAAACAAGAGAGAACGCTATAGTCGAGTGCCTCGACTATTAGATACCCGTTACTCAGCTAAACAACTTAATATAAATATGCCTTCTTGTATGTTTTTCGACGCTCGAATTAGCACCTTGGCCAGCTGTTCCAAAGGCATCCGTTAGAAGGCGCTACGGGCCATGAAAGGCGGAAATGTAGGCGCTAGCCAGGCTTAAGCGTTTCATGGGTTTTTGGGCGTTAGAGTGGGCGTGGCAAACTTTCATTAGGCCAATCGATAGGTATTGACGAAACAAATACATATCAATTAAAATTTTCATAATAGCATCAAAACTGTGGCCACAGCTTGTGGCTTGTGGTCGTCAGAGGGGGCGTGGCCATTTTGAAACAAACTTGCGCTGCGTAGGAACTCCTAAAATCTACATGCAAAATGCCAATCTTCTAGCTTTTATAGTTTCCGAGATCTCAGCGTTCATACGGACAGACAGACAGACGGACAGACGGACATGGCTAGATCGACTCGGCTAGTGATCCTGAACAAGAATATATATACTTTATAGGGTCGGAAACGCTTCCTTCTACCTGTTACATACTTTTGCACGAATACAATATACCCTTTTACTCTATGAGTAACGGGTATAATTATAAAAAATTATAAAATATTTGGTCAAAAATTATTACATTTCTAACATGACACCCTTTCAAAAAAAACCCAGAATTTTGGGTCGAAAATGTTTCCTTCAGTGAGTTGCAAACTTTTGAATGGAGTATAAAACACAGAAATTATAATTCCCTCTCCAAGGTTATAAAACTATGTCTCTTGTTTCTGTGACAGATTGGTGTTTCGACATGAAAGCCCTCAGATTCGATCGAAAGATTGACGTGTCCAAGCCCATTTTACCATGAGCTTGTGACTCCAATTAGCCTATTATTTTAATCGAAATATAGTTCGTAGTAAAGTGCTGGGATCTAAACTATTGAGTAAAACAACTTTCTTGTTTTGATGAAGGGGGTTTAAAGGGTTCTTTGGGAATACTCGCTCAGGGGTCTAGTAGATAATAAATAAATGAATATATATCCTTACTTGGCCAGTTGGGCAGTCGCACCAATGGATTGATTATGGGCAACTTGCGATTGGTGTCCTCGGTGGGCGTTTTCTCCTTGTCCTTGCCACCCTTGTCCTCCCCAGCGGCGAAGTGATCGAAACCGAATATAGTTGAACCCATGAACAAGCTCGACTTGGAACCTTTGAGGGTCTGGAGATTTGGAAGGGCTTCGTTCGGCTGCAAGAGAGAGATTTTGATTAGTCGCGAAAATAAAATGGGGACAAGTCGAGTACGTGTCAAAGAGCAACCGGAAAGTCAGCACTAACTACGATACAAAGAAACATGTGGATGTGATCGAGTGTGACTCTGTGTGGGTGAGTGTGCTAGTGTTGGGTGACTTGCAAATACGTCGCAGGACTGGTAAGTACTTTTCAAGGATTAGCGAGAGAGAGACAGAGTTACAGAGGCGGAGTGAGTGTGAGTAGGTCTTAGCATGGGGAGACAGCACACTACGTAAATCCAACAAAACAATATAAATTATAGATGGTCGGGCATTAAGCAGAGGCTACATGTGTCTGTAGTTTTCGTTTGTGTGTTGGTTAATAGAGTTTTATACTTATTGGAAACTTTGCAATAAACTACTCAACAGCGAGCCGACCCAGGTGCTGAGGATCTGCCACTGGCATTTTATAGAGACGCTTTTTACAGAGGGATTGTTAATTTTCAAGACTGCTGCAGACCCATTACAAAGTTGTATTGATTACCTCAGAAATATCACATTGTATTGAAGCGTAACTTATATGCACTCCTGACTTTTAATAGCCTTACAGAGTTTACAACGAAGTGAAGGACACATTTATGACCCTATATATTCTCGATCAGCATCACCAAGCGAGTCGATCTAGTCGTGTTCGTCTGTACATCCGTCTATCTGTTTCTACGCAAACTAGTCTCTCAATATTAAAGATATTTGGATAAAATGAAATTTTTTTGTTGCTGCTTGTGGTTTTTTAAAATATATCCAAATACTATAAAATATAGTATTTTTTAGCAATTTCAGAAATACGCTTTTAGATTTATAAAATTCGGACGACTCACATAGCTGCCTTAGGAACGATCGGCAAATGTATTGAAATGTATTGTTATTAAACATTGAAATCGAAATTTTGTAACAGCTGCAATGGTATAAAAACTTTGGCTCACCGAAGTTTATTTCCTTTCTTGCTATTATAAAAATAGTAACTAGTTGTTATTTAAAATTTGCACTAAAATATTTTTATAAACAATTGTTATTGGTTACTTTTAAGAAAAAGTTGTAAGTCTTAATTGCAATCCTTAGTTGATTTTAAGCTGCTTTAAATTTGAATGTTTCAAAAATAAAAATATTTATCTTCTTTTTTTAAACAATAAAAGCAAGCATTAAAAATTCACTGTGTTTTAATGTTGCATATATGCAAACATATATGATTACAATTTTATAAATATAGTATGTATATTTATGTTAATTACAAAACTTAATTAATACTAATTATTATTTAGAAATTAAATATATTGGTTATTACCAAAGCGACAAAATTTGAGAATTTTACGACATAAAACAATATATTTTACCCAAGACAGTTGTTATAGGGACGTTAATAGGAAAGTTCTTGAGCCAAATAAGATTCATTTTGATATACTCATTTCGACCCCAGCGGATAAACAATTTTTTGTAAGGGGTCTTCTCCGGTAGTCCGAAGAGTTTTCGCGATTAGTTGGTAGTGTCAGATATTTGCACTTGCTGGGGAATTTACACATCGAACGAACGAAGAAACGCAGAAACGGGTTGGGAAACAGAGGAAGTGGGAAGGTCCGGTGCCCGTGCACTTGGGACCCCATCCCGGATTTTTGGACTGGCTTACCAGAGGAATCAGCGGCCTAATAAGCGCCAGGGTGGCTAGGCGAATATCTGGCTCGGCCACCACAAAGAACCGAACACTGAACAATCCGTGGCCGCGCTTGGTGGCAATCTTTTGGTTTTTCTTCTAAGAAAATGTATTTATAATGACTTTGCTTTTAAAAATCGTCTTTAGTTATGTATTTTATCCATTTAAGCCCTTTTTACACAGTCTAATTTCTCTAAGGGCTATAAACAAATTTTTTAATGATTGTATCGGTTGAAAGTGCAACATTTTGTCAATCAAAACTTAAATAAAAACTTTAAAAATTGGAGGTATGTAACTTCATTTTGATTTTATTACTGAAAGTTTCTTATGGCCCAATCTCAACTTGTCATAGTTGTATTATTGTATTATTTGCATTCATAAAACGCATAATGTGGTACATCTACCTTCAAAAACAATCCATTAATCTGCCAATATTAAAAAAAACAATAAAAAATATAATATTTCCAAATTCTTTTTTTATATTATTTCATAAGAACAACATTATTATATTAGATAATATTTTTCCTTTATGTTGCCATACGCTTAGAGATAGCTATAATAAGCTGTATATACCTATTTATATTTTATCGCAATCTTAAATACCATATTATCTCAAAAACTGTAAAATAACTAAAGCTTAAAAATCAGACCGTGTCAAGAGGCTTTAACAATATGGTAAAACCTTATAAACACTGAAATGTTTTCAGCAGGAGTGTGTCTTTGTGGTGAGGAGTTTAAGTGTTGGTTAAGAATATCTAAATCAAAAGATAAGTTAAAGTTAAAAGAATTTTGGAATACGTACCAATTTTTTCTGTGCTATTGTAAATCATATACATGTTTTTTTATTCGGTTTTACTTTGTATTGGTGTAGATTACTGTTAAATGTCAACACAAACTAAAGTAACTCATGAATACTGTAAAAAAATACCGTAAAAAATAAACACCTGTTGAAACACCTTGCACGGTTTTTAATATTCTAAATGATACAACTTGATACCTTTAGCAGTTATTTACTTGTAAAATAATATTTATAAAGGAAAACAACTAAAACGTTTTATAATCTATTTAAAATGTTTGTGGTTCATTATACCATGTTTCTTTTTTAAAATACTACAAATTAAACTTTTATTTGTTAAATTAAAATCAGCTTAAAATTGCATGGATACTCTAAACTTAATTACTAACTCCATTTTATTTTCGCTTTTGACGAAGTTAACCAAATGTATTTAAGCTTGCACGAAATGTGTCCTAACAAATAAATACTATGTAAGCTGCAAACTAAAAATACGTGAATACCTGGAACCGTATTCAGACTTTTCACGGAACTCCTTGACGCTCGGTTATTGACTGTGATTCGCATGTACGAACCATTAACTACAGTCGCTGTTGTTAGTGTGTGACTGTATGAGAGCTGCTATCTGCACTTGCATTTGCACTTGACACCAATTGCTCTCCTGACACAATCAAAATTTAAGAACTTCGCAATTGACGACGATTTGAATTTAACATATCTCACGCACTTGGTCAAAGTAGCACAACTCAAAGTGTTAAAGTGATTTTAAAATTTAAGAAACTAATTTTTAATATTAAAAAAACAAGATTGGGTGAATTTCGTGGATTGGTTTCTTTTTAAGTTTATTTTGTATATTCTTTAGGTAAAATATTTCATTCTACCGAGCTTGTTTTACATTAAAAGTACAATTGGACCAAACAAGTTCAAAACAAGAGAGAACGCTATAGTCAAGTGCCCAGACTATCAGATACCCGTTACTCAGGTAAAGGGAGTGCGAGGGAGATGGAGATAGAAACTTTGATCACGCATAACTTTTTAACGAATGGTCCGATTTGAAAAATTTCTTCTACATTTCGATAGGTATTGATAAACACAATGAAACTGCATTTTTACTTTTCCGAAATATTTAAATTTTTAAAATCGTATATTTGCGATTGTGGGCGTTAACCGGGGCGTGGCACCTTTTTGAAACAAACTTGCGCTGCGTAGGAACTCCTAGAATCTGCATGCAAAATGCCAATCTTCTAGCTTTTATAGTTTCCGAGATCTCAGCGTTCATACGGACAGACAGACAGACAGACAGACAGACGGACAGACAGACGGACAGACGGACATGGCTATATCGACTCGGCTAGTGACCGTGATCAAGAATATATATACTTTATAGGGTTGGAAACGCTTCCTTCTAGCTGTTACATACTTTTGCACGAATACAATATACCCTTTTACTCTACGAGTAACGGGTATAACAAGAATGGAAGTAAACTTCGGCAAGTTGAAGATTATATACCCTTGCAGTTATAACAAATCGACTAAATTTCGATTTCTATGCCTATTTTACTAAAAACAATGAAGCTGTGTCGATTTTGGGCTGCATATTGCCATCGTCTATGGCAGCTATATGATATTGTTGCCCGACTTTCACAAAACTAAAAGCGTAATTTATGTTGGTTTTTGTATCGACCTTGTAAACAATAATTGTAGTGTTATTGAATTACTCGAGGTCATACGTTGGTTATATTTTAATTTCTTCTATAACGCAACGATTTATTCCACTTAACTTTCATCACACTTACACTGCCTGGGGAGTGAACCCGACTATGATAGGACTAGCTAGTTTCGTCTGCACGTCACCTCAGACTCATCAGCTATCTACGGGGATGGAAGCAGAGCGTCAGAAACTCCCCAATGTTACGATCAGATAAGCTTTTTGGCAATTGTGAGTTGCCAAAGTTTATTGGTTTTAACATAGGTGGAGTTCTGTCGTTAAAGCTTCTATCAGTGTGTGAAAGTTTTCAGTGTTTTGTCTGTTGAAAAACCCCTCGGTTTTTTCGATATGCAGACTGGTAAATACAACAAATAGTTGATTGTTTTTAATTGCTGAATTTAGGGCGAGTGGATCCCTTTTGTTTATGTTGGTTTTTGTATCGACCTTGTAAACAATAATTGTAGTGTTATTGAATTACTCGAGGTCATACGTTGGTTATATTTTAATTTCTTCTATAACGCAACGATTTATTCCACTTAACTTTCATCACACTTACACTGCCTGGGGAGTGAACCCGACTATGATAGGACTAGCTAGTTTCGACTGCACGTCACCTCAGACTCATCAGCTAATTCTGATATAGTAATAGTAATAATAGCATTAGTAATAATTACTAAATCTCCAAGAAATATTTTGATAAATTTTTATTTAATTTTTTAATTATTTGATTTTCTTATGAGAGCTAGATGATATAGATGTCCCATTTTAATATAATTAAAACCGTTTTTTTTTGTACTAATATTTATTAAAGCGTTGATCAACCAACTTAATGGCTATAAAACGCATGGAAAAACCAAAGAAGAACAGGAAAGGAAAGCTAACTTCGTTCCCTTTGTAACGACCCTGTTTTGGGAGACGGTATAGCTCGCCGTGGTTAGGGTTCGTGACAGATATTTATATTTTCCTCAATAGATTGATTTACCTCCCTTTCCCCAATAATGACCCAGAGGGAAAGAACTATAAAGGAGACGTGTATTTCGAAGTAAGCGTACAATATACGTTGGTCGTGTGGTTGTGTATAGATGAGTCGGGACCATGATACAATAACATAAGGTAGGCAAAATCTGGTACCCCTACTATTATAGCAATGAGTGCGAGTAAAATGGGAACTGTTTAGTAAGTGAGAGCAGAGCGACAATAGAATGTGTGGATTAACCCTTAGATGTTTCAGTGGTTTTTTTTTGCCTTTCATAATAAAACGAGTTTAATTTTTTTTATAATTAAATTTTTAATAATTTGGAATTTGAAATTAGGCGTTGTTTTTGTCTTTGAATGGTAAGTCTTTTGTTAAGATTCTTAATTCCTCCCACAGCGCTCTTTTTCCAAACATTTCGGTGCTTTTAAATTTTACTCCATCGACGTGTTTGCGGCACAAATTGCAAAAAGTCATGTTGCTCAAGGGTTAATTCTGTAAAAAATTCGTCCGCAGACAACTTTTTCCATCAAAAAACGAACACGCACTTATCAAAACCCGAACGTTTAGACAGCCGACGAGACTACCTTATGTTATTGTATCATGGTTGGGACAGCTTGCTTTGTCGATTCGGCGCTATGCAAGGGCCGAATGATGAACTGCTTACTGTCGTGATCCGTCGCTACGCCGAAAAGTCGCGTCGGCGCTGCGGGCCGAGAAGTGGACTGCTTCGTCGGGTTCGTAGTGTTCTGGGTCGTTGGGAAAGATCTAATTGGATTTCTAGTGGGATTTGGGAATGTAGGGCATCGTTAGTTTCGGTCTGCCGGACATCGTTAGGTTCGAACTGCCGTTCTACATCCGTTTCGTTTCCGGGTCGGGAGCCGGAAACGTTACGTCTTGGGGAACTCACTGAGGTTGCCCTGTATTACGTAAACCGGGCCGCCTCAGTGATCACGACTGGGTCTGGGCTGATTTCTCGGAAACCAAACCGGGACGCCAGAGATCTAGAGCTGCAAAAAAATCGATGGTACTATCGATAATATCGATGGCAGGCCGCCGGTGACCGTGTTCCATATTTTTCAAACTATCACGATAGTATTATAAAAAATTTCCATCATTAGAATTTCGAACAATTAAATACGAAAAATTGAATATTTACTTATTTTCTCTTGTTTTCGACAGAAATATTAACATATTTGTATAATTACACTATTTTTTAGAAATTATTTTCTGAAGGAATGCCCCTAATATATTCGTTTTATATTGGTTTTACATGAATACCCCTAATGTTAACATACGGTAGATAGTATCGCGATAATATCGATGTTTACTCTGCAAACAATCAAAACTATCGATAGTGCCATCGATGTTTTTGCAGCTCTACAGTGATCCTTACCAGGTCGCAGAACCGATTTAAAAACCGAGTTCTTACGGATCCGCCACCAATACCAAGACTATCTACTAAGTGTTCTGGATATTTCTCCTTGTTGCTGATGTTTCCTCGATGATCGTCGGAACGCAAGTCCCTACTCTGCTGCGTGACCGCGCCGGACCAAAAGAGAAATACCAATTTGGTCTCAAAAATAAACTACAAAATACTATTTCATATTTTACAAAATACCACTATAAATACCATAACAAATGAATCGCCTGGAAATTCAAATTATAATATGTAATATGTAAAAATAATAATTGACTTATTATATATAGAAAAAATAAGGTTTTTCCCATTGCAAAAAATGGTTGTTTTTTATTTCATTTTACAAGATTAATAATATTTCAGTCCAACATTAAGCTAAAACAATATGCATTCGTATTCAATTCCATATTCCAATATATATTTAAAGTCTTAAAATTAATTAAATGCTTAAAATTCATTTTTTAACATTTTCTTAAAATAAAATAATAGAGGAACTTCTTTTTCCAGTCATCGAGAAACGCGTTCTTAAAATAAAATAATAAAGGAACCTCTTTGTCCAGTCTTGTAAGTTTCTTTTAAGATCAGAATATTACATTTAATTATATTTACTAGCCTTCTTCGTCAGAGCTGCTTAAATTAAATTTGTTGAGATCTTTACATAACATTTGTTCATTGGGCTTAAAATTATTGCACCCATTTTCGCGCAATGATTGTTTTACATGTAATATATGTAATATATTTACATTTTTAAAGCGGTTTCGATTTTTCGTTTTAAAGCCTAGTATCCTGATCAACGAAAACCGTACAGTCATGAGAGAGAGCGAGAGGCAAACAGCTGGCGTTCACTTTTCGTCGGGCCTTTTTTTCACGTCGGTCCCCTGATCGACGAAAAAAATACCAGAAAATTCCATAGCGTTGCCAGTCTGCGAAAACGAGTTTTGGGTGAATGTTAGCGAAAAGATTAAAAAATTTAATCTTTTGGCGTGCGCTTCTCACTGAACATTATAAGAAATGGAGGCAAAAACTCAAAAAACTCACAAAAGTCGATTGCAGGTGCCAAGGTTTTTGATAATATCTTTTAAAGGCTCTTTCCCGCAAATACGATAATTGAATTTTAACTGCTTCTCAACAAACCCAGCTGATTGACAGTACGACCGTAGCACGCTTAAATCTGATGAACTCTTAAAATTTTGGTCACACTGGAAAAATTAAAGTTTTTACGCTAGCGTAATCGTTTGTCGATCTGGATACTATGCTTAAGTAAATTAATTTGAGAGAATTTGCGTTCGCACGACGCATTAGAAACGGGCAAAATTAACATAGATTGCAAATTTCGAAATATTCGAATATTTATAGCAATTATTTATATCTTTTAACTGACTCAATTCGTACCAGAATGTATCGCAATTGAGATTTTTAGTCAAAAGCATTATAACCATGTCGTCAGTTTTCATTGTTCGATACTCATTGTAAATTATTTGTGGATCATTGGAAAAATCGGGAAAGCGTTCATACAGCTTGAACAAAGGTTGACTATTTTGATTGAAAATACCATATAATACCATAAAATCTAAGAAAAATGCTACTAAATACCTATATACCATTAAAATACCTTTGAGCAAAATCAGAGCTGATAAAATACCAAAAAGTATTTAAAATACCATATTCGGTCATGCGGCTCCTCTGGGGTCTTGGCTCTGATTATATAGGCCCCGTTGAGTGTGCCCAGAGCGGTCGATGTCGAGAATCCCGATATCGATAACTCGTTATCGCCACGAATATAGCGATGGTAGTCGACTATTGATATATTAGTGTGGCCAGTTTATCGTTTTGGGCGCGCGTTTTGAAAGTGCGCGATTTTGGCGCGTGTTTTGAATGACGCTGCCGTCGTCACACCTTGCAGAATATTCTGTAAATTATATTCTCCAAAATTATTCAAATGATGCATTCTTAACACTCATAAGAATCCCAACTTTCTAACTTTAAATACACCAAAGTTATGGCATTTCCAATCGTTCAGTTATATGGCAGCTATAGGATATAGTCGGCCGATCCCGGCCGTTCCGACTTATATACTGCGTGCAAAGGAAAGAAAGGTGTGTGCAAAGTTTCAATTCGATATCTTTAAAACTGAGAGACTAGTTCGCGTAGAAACAGACAGACGGACAGACGGACATGCTTATATCAACTCAGGAGGTGATCCTGATCAAGAATATATATACTTTATATGGTCGGAGATGTCTACTTCACTGCGTTGCACACTTTTGACCAAAATTATAATACCCTCTGCAAGGGTATGAAAAATAACATGAAACATAACATAACATGAGAAAATGTAACAATTTTTGACAGAGACAGACTACACTATTGTCTCAAGACGCGGGTTTGATGACGTCCTCGTGTCCAAAGATCACCAGAGTGCCGACGCTTCAGTCTTCCTCTGGTAGTTTTTTTTGCCAAGGGTGCTGCTAGTTGGTTGGTGTGGGCTGGTAGAAGGTCATTGTATCGGCTAGAATGCATGTTGATCAGCTCTCCCACCGTGAGGATGTGAAGATCGCTAGCTAGGACCTCGTTTCTTACATACCACGGTAATTGTAAGTAGCGCCCGGTTTTGCACTCTTTGGACCCTCATGACATTTGAGTCTGAAGCAGTACCCCATATTTGAATGTAATATGTCATTGAAGGACCTACAATCGACTTATACAGCAACATCTTGTTGCTAAGGCTGAGTTTACTTGTTCCTTTAAGCATCCAATATAGTTTCCGAAGCTTAGTATGACATGCTGCTGTTACCTTCGTTATGTGCTGCTTCCACGTAAGTCGTTTATCCAAAATCAAGCCCAAGTACTGAGCCTGGGATGATTGCGGTATAACTGTGTCCTGGAATTTTACTCTGGGGAGAATTTTACTTCTAAGAGAGAACTTGCAGTGCTGGGACTTATTCCCGTTTATCGAAATGTTCCATCGATTCGTCCATTCGCCATACAGGTCCAAAAAGTTTTGGGTGATTTAAATCGCTTCAATTCGACACGTCGAGTTGGCAATAAAGGCTGTATCATCAGCATATGTAGCCATGTATGGCAGGTCAGCGGTAAATATAGTGTATAAAACCGGACCAAGTACGCTACCCTGAGGTACGCAAGCTCGAATGCATCTGATAGACGACCTTTCGCCTCTCACATCTACCATAAAATTTCGAACGATTTTCGGAGAAGATATTGTGCAGTTGGCAGGAGAGTTTTCAACTTAAACAGCAAGGCATCGTGCCAAACACGATCAAAAGCTTCTTCTTCCTCAGCAAAGGCCGTCAAGATTTCGCAGTCTGATCTGCACCATGTGTTGTCGGCACGCTTTATTGGAATTCGGCGAGGGGCCTGTCGTTTTATATTCCTTGTTGCTCTCCAAAAGTTTAATCCATACGGCTTTGTGGGATCAGCATTGCGGAGCATATCGTTAAAGTATTCTCTCTTCGTTCTAAGCAATAGTTTCTTAAGATTGTCCTCGTTTCGCTCGCGAAAGTCGGCGAGTTCAGACGTGTTTTTCGACTCTTCTTATCGTCAACGAAAATTTAAATAAAACCAAAGCATAGTGCAGTGCAAGCTCTAAACAACAACACACAGTGGGCGAAAAGACGCTTAGTGCGATGAACTTCGTACTTTTTGTGTAAATAAACAAGAAGAAAATCAAAAACATTAAGCTATGAGTGAATTTGACACTCATACGGTGCTCCAACGTCAGCAAGACGAGCGTCGGCTCTCTCTGCAACGTAACCACGCATACCATTCAATCGTGTCAATGCAAGACAACGCGACCGCAAACCCAACAAAAACTAAACAACCGCGATCAATAACCCCAAATCCGAGTAATGAACTCAATCCAACATCGCAAGGCAGAGCGCGCTCTTGCTCTCCAGCGCTCTTGTTGGATAAAACCGCATACCCTTCCCTCATGCCAACCTGCTTAGCCACGGTCACCAGTACAGTGACGTCACTAGCAACTGCAACGGCTACTTCTACAACAACTACAATAGTATCGACTGCTCGCGCAATACCATCTACTGTAACAACGAAATCTGCTGTGCAAGCAAATAATGCAGCACCTCACACCAGCGTGCTCTCTTCAAAACAATGTTCGGCCGTACAGACTGGTATGGATCGGTATATACAAATAAAACTTAAGCTCAGCCCGCAGAACTCTATACTTGGTAATTCTGCTAAAATAACTCGCGGCACCTCAAAACAATCTACAATAGAGAAGCCCATAGAAGCAAACAGATTTGCTGTTTTGGCAGATAAATTCGATGATACACCTCCTCAATATATCGTAGGAGACAATAAAAAGCCAAAGCCGCCGCCGATTTACATTCGAGAGAAAAGTTCTAATGATCTCGTAAACTCGATACTGAATCTAATCGGACCAGATCATTTCCACATAATTCCTTTAACAAAGGGAAATATTCACGAAACAAAAGTTCAGACTAATACGGAAGTAAACTACAAAATTTTGTCGAAGTATTTAAACGACAATAATAAAAACTTCTACCCATACCAATTAAAAAGCAGTAAAGGCCAGCAAGCAGTACTTGAAGGTATTGAACAGGAAGTAATACCAGCTGAAGTTACAGGCGCACTGAAGGAGAAAGGTTTTAATGTAAAAAATGTTATTAACATTTTGAATAGAGAAAGAAAGCCTCAACCTCTTTTCAAGGTAGAACTTGAACCCGAAACCAAATCCAAGCCTCTGAAAAAAATGAAAACCGTAGAAGAGCCGCATAAAAGAAATGGGCCGGTGCAGTGTAATAATTGTCAGGAATATGGCCACACAAGATCTTATTGAACGCTTCGTCCAGTATGAGTTGCTTGTGGAGACCTCCATGACTCCCACAAATGCCCAAAAAATAAAGAGGATCCCAGCAGCAAAAAGTGTAAAAACTGTGGAGGTAACCATACGGCTAACTACAGGGGCTGTCCAGTCGTACACACCAAAGATTGACCACTGCTCGCTCACATATAACACCTATGAAATCTACGCGTAATGTCTTCTCCCTTCAGCCGTTAAATCTTTAGCTAATAATGAGTTCACCGACAAACCCGAGAGCTTTGCAACTGCTCTAAAAATGGGTCTGAAAAGTACCGCTCCCACCAAGCCACGATCATCAGTTTCCCCTCATCAACCAGGAGAACAGTCTACGAAAAAAATTGAAACAATGATATGTAATCTTCAACAAAGTATGATGGATTTCATGTCATTCATGCAGACAACTATGCAAGATCTTATGCGAAACCAGTACGTTTTAATTGAGCTGCTTGATGCTCAAAAACATACTAAGTAATCAATGGCTCCACTCCGTATATTACTGTGGAACGCCAACGGCGTCTCACAGCGCAAACTCGAGTTAACTCAATTCCTTAATAATAACCATATCGATGTAAAGCTACTTGCAGAAACTCATCTTACAAATAAATATAATTTCCAAATTCGAGACTACTTCTTCTACAACACGAATCACCCAGACGGGAAAGCACACAGAGGCACTGGGATTCTGATTAGAAATTGAATTAAGCACTGCTTCCACAATAGCTTCGCCACTAACGACATGCAAGCTACATCTATAGATGTACAGATGGATCATCGATCTTTAAAGCTTGCCGCCGTATACTGTCCTCCTCGGTTTACAATATCCGAATTCCAATTTATGGACTATTTCAGCTCTCTGTGCGAACAATTTATAGTAGCAGGAGACTTAGATCTCGAATTGTGACTCCAAAGGGAAGGCAGTTGTACAATGCAATAATAAAAGCAAGCAACAAACTAGACTGTGTGTCACCTGGGACACCTGCATATTGGCCAACAGATCCCAGAAAACTGCCAGACTTGATGGATTTTGTAGTCACATAAAACATTCGACGCAACCTGATAAGCGCCAACTCCTTATCAGATAATATCGTCTGATCACTCCCTATACTCCTTCAACTAAATCTGCATC
Source organism: Drosophila carrolli (assembly GCA_018152295.1). Taxonomy (NCBI): domain Eukaryota; kingdom Metazoa; phylum Arthropoda; class Insecta; order Diptera; family Drosophilidae; genus Drosophila; species Drosophila carrolli. Next base: position 557,002 of record JAECXJ010000276.1, read on the forward strand.
CAGTTGCGGTAGATAAACCATTCAGACTAACAACGATTAAGACCAAATGGCTTAAGTACAAAAAATATGTAAGTTCGCATATTGAGTTGAATCCACGTTTGAATGACGAAGCTGATATCAACATATCCACAAACACTCTTGAATCCATCTTGGTCGCAGCAGATCGCATGTCAACTCCACAAACGCAAAAAACATCGTACAATCATAGATACACGAACGTTGAAATAGAACAACTTCTTCTAGCAAAGCGACGCTCACGGCGAGACTGGCAAACAAAGGTTAAAAGACGCTACACGGAGGCTTTCAGCTGCATTACGTCATGAAGAAGAAAGGTCCCAAAAACATTACATAGAGCAGTTATCCCCAATGAGCTCCAAGTTCCTACTTTGGAGAGCACACTCATCACTCAGCGCACCATTAGAATCTGCAATGCCAATTAGGACATCCACAGGCAACTGGGAGCGCAGCGACGGAGAAAGAGCCGACAAAATTGCAGAACATCTTCAAAATGTATTTCAGCCCAATGCAGCATCAAACGGGATTTCACAGCCAGCAACATCAGATATCGACACATCTACGTATGAACCAATTGTATTTAGATCACATGAGTTACTCAAAATCATAAATGAACAACTCAACCCAAAAAAATCTCCAGGATGCGACCTAATATCACCAAAAATGATTATTGAACTTCCTTTCTGTGCAGTTCGAGCTATTTTCCAACTCTTCAATGCAATAACGAGACATGAACACTTCCCAGAGAGATGGAAAAAGTCGATCATAATAATGATACCGAAACCTGGCCAAGACCGCACAATTGCTTCATCATATAAACCAATTAGTTTAATAACGTGTCTATCAAAACTCTTCTTAAAATGCTTCTTGGCACATATTACCTCATATCTCAGAACACACAACAAAATCCCGACTTATCAATTCGGTTTTCGGGAAACACATGGAACCATCGAGCAAGTCAACCTCATAACTTCAGAAATCTGAAATGCATTCGAACAAAGGGAGTACTGCACTGCGATATTTCTGGACGTATCACAAGCTTTCGACAGAGTATGGTTAGAAGGTTTAATGCACAAAATAATAGAAATGCTCCCAACCAACACTCACAAACTTCTGAAGTCATACCTTTACAACAGGAAATTCTCAGTAAGATTTATGCTGCCATGTCCGATGATTACATCATCAGAGCCGGAGTTCCTCAAGGCAGCGTGCTCGGACCAACACTCTACCTTATCTACACTGCGGACATCCCAACGAGCATGCAACTAACCACATAAAATTTTGCTGATGACACAGCGATCCTAAGCCGCTCGAGATGCCCCAAGCAAGCAACGACGCAACTTGCTAAACACCTGGTGGCAGTGGAGAAATGGCAAAGGCAGAAAAGGCAAAAATGCAAATACGTAACGTTCACACTTAACAGGCAAGACTGCCCTCCACTTACTCTAAACAACACAGTGGTTCCGTTAGCAAATTAAGTAACATATCTTGGCGTACACCTCGATAGACGTCTTACTTGGCGCAGCCACATTGAAGCCAAAAGAACACATTTAAAGCTCAAAGCCAACAGCCTCCACTGGCTTATCAATAGCCGCTCGCCCCTTAGCCTGGACCAAAGACCAATATAAACTCCAAGATGCGTAACGCCATACGATTTATTTGCACACGAATTTTTTGTGCTGACTTTTCAACTGGCTTTTCGCTCTCTGACCAAAAGCCAGCGCGAGAGCGCTGCGACAGCCGACGAATGTATGTGTGCACATGTATTTACAAGCGAGGAGATTCGCTGCAGCGTGCTGTCGAAATATACTCTTTATTTTAAAATTATAACATTATTAAAAATAGTTATTTTGTATTGCCTTTATATTTACTTTATTTATTAATTATTCGGATGTATAATATTTTTTAGTAATGACCAAATATATCTAATTATAAAAAAATAACATAATTTATTTCATACATGACTTCACATTGGAATAATTGTCATTAGGGTATTCAGCATGCGACGTGTGAACGATTAGGAGCCTCAGAAATTTTGCGATTGAACAGGATGAATATTTTTATACCCTTGCAGAGGGTATTATAATTTTAGTCAAAAGTTTTATGAGTATTAAGAATACATCATATAAATAATTTTGAAGAATATAATTTACAGAATATTCTGCAAGGGTATATCAACTTCGGCTCCGTCCGAAGTTAGCTTTCCTTTCTTGTTATATTTATTGTATTTTAAATATATGGATTAAAATATATGTGGTATTTTTATATTATACGTATTATAATAACATTATATAAAATTATTATCATAATATAAATTAAATTTATATAAATATTTGTAAGTTAAGTATTTTAATTATTTAGAAAAAAGAGAAACCCAAAGGGGAAACAAAAAAGGTTTGCGCGCTTTTCTTTCTAAACATAGGCGCGCGCTTTTCAAATCAAATTTAAAAGGCACAAAATCATTAAAGCTAATTTTATATACGAAATTCTAAAAATGGATAACTTACATGAAATGTACTTGTATTTAATTTAAATATACTATAATATATTTAAAAATAATAAAAAACAACTGTGTATAAAAAAATTTATTGTGGAGAAATGCATTAAGTGCACATATGAAAGTAGTGATTACTCATTATGGTTTGATAAGAATAATGAATGTTATGTGCATTAAACAAACTTATTAAAGTTTTACTATTTAAGCATTGCAAAAAAGGCAAGCTAAACTCAGTATGCTATCTCATAAGTAAAAGAACGACTGAAGCGATTTGTAAAAGATACAAATTATACCTTAATGTAAAAACTTAATCAATACAAATTAAGTAAGTAAATAGTAAATAAAAAAAATAATACAAAACAAATGTAAGCATTTAAGCAATAGTTAGAAAACTAGCTTTTTTGGGGAACATGGAAATGTTTTAATGTAAATTAAAGCATTTCAAGTCGACTCGAAGGTCATATAAATATGTGATCCCATTACAATTGTAATGGCCTCCCCGTGGTGTTCCCTGGGTACCGATTATATACATGCATTCATAAATTACATTATATAATATTAAATATAAACATTATTATACATACATATATGTACATAAATGTAAACGGTAGCAAATTTGAGCGGCGATTTTAACTAATTTGTATTATAAAAATGAATTGTAAGCGACACTAATAAATAAATATATTATTAAAAAATTAAAAAAAAAAAATGGCACCGAAAAAACATTCAAAAAAATATAACAAAACGCTTTCGACAACTTGGAAAAAAGTTTTAAATATGTATGTACGTAATATTAAATATAAATAGGATATCCTGTAGCTTAGTTTTATAATTAAGCATTCAATTCGTGTTATTATAAATAGTTTAACTTTTTATAAAATAATAATATTAGCTTTAAATATTTATTAGGTATACAAAAAAAACCATGGATAAATAAAAATGAATATCTGAATATTAAATTAAATTTTTCGTTTTATATATTTAAATTAATTATAAAAACATACCTTTTAACACAAAACATATAAAACTGCTTGAGTAAATAAGAATAGATTTAAGTGCAGGTTGATAATATTAGATATGATGTTATTCGTATTTACTTTAAATATTTTAAGTCATTAGATCAAAATTTAATATATTTGAATAAAAATTAAATTTAATATTTCCATTTTAAAGTTAATAAAAACAGCCATGGATAAAAAATAAAGCGACATATATTTAATTTAATATCCTTTAAATATATTCAATTTAAATAAACTTCGCTTTGTTTTTGTTTAACAATCATGGTATATTCAAATATATTAAACTTTATTAAAATATTTTTAAATTTAATCAAGCAGTTTTATATGTTTTGTATTAAAAGTTATGTTTTAGCTTTCATTTAAATATGTAAAACGAAGCTATGAATTAAATATGCAGATATTAATATTTAAGGTATATAAAAAAGGTTTACATCAAGCTTCATTGCCATATATACATAAATGCAATTTAAATAATCATCCTGTTCAATCATAGAAGTTCTTTTGACACACAATTAGTTTCTTAGTCCAGAAATGATTTCTGGACGAAAATAGTCTTCTCGAACAAATACGCACACATACGCACTTCCTTATTCGTGCAATTATATTTTTAGATTTTTACGCTCTCAACTTTGTGCGAGCGGAGAGAGCGGAATTTTCGTCGCCACCAAAAAACGAGCTGCATATTGCAAAACCAATGTATGGGCGTTACGCATCTTAGTGATTATATTGGTCTTTGCCTGGACTATGAGGTACTTCTATACAACACCGTTTTGAAACCAATCTGGATGTACGGCTCTCAGTTGTGGGGGAATGCCAGTAACAGCAGTGTGGATATCATGCAAAGAACTCAATCAAAAGTTCTCAGAACCATCACCGTGGCACCGTGGTACGTTCGGAATGTAAACATTCACAGGGACCTTCACATATCACTCGTCAGAGAAGAGATAACACAAATCACAACAAAGTACTACAACAGGTTATCAGTACATCCAAATCATCTCGCGAGAGCCCTCACGCGAGTTTCCAGCAGTTCTTATTAAACTGTTAGATAATGTATTATTTTAAGATTTGCAACCTTATTGTTAGACTCATAAAGAGAAGATCCAATAAATAAAAAAAACCAAGCTTCACGACGATATTCTCTTTTGTCAGCAGGGTCTCAAGAACGCATAAATCTACGACGCAATTTTAAACCTCACCAGATCCAGGACCTCAGGTTTTAAAAGAGCATGAGGTAGATCAGATGGGTTGTTTGGTCTTTGTCCGCAGGTTGATGACTCAGCAGCGAAGTGAATATTTCGCACAAACAATTCAGTAGCGTCGTCGATGTCATCATGAGTGTTCAGGTGCATGTTCAGGTTAACTAAACCGTTAATCGCTTGCTGAGACTTTGGTATATTTTTGCATTCTGGGGCAGGATGCACGTCTTGCGGGAAAGCTTAGAAGCTGAAACTCTGTACTGGATTATTAATGGAATGTGGTCCGAACTCAGTTCAAGAATTTCAGAGAAGGTTAGAAAATCAGAACGAATTCCTTTGTAGATGGCAAAGTCTGTGGCTGATGGCATGCGTTGGCTGTATGGGTAATGTGTAGGCCCTCCAGTAGCAAGTACCTGCATACGGGATGTGAGAATAATATCCGGTAGAGTTCTGCCCCTGTTTGAAGAAATACGTGATCCCCAGAGACGATGATGGGCATTCCAGTCCCCTGCAATTATAAAATTTGGCCCAAGCTCACTTATAAGTTCTTCATAGTGATTAGCTGTGAGCAGAGAATTTGGGGGACAATATATAGACGCAATGACTATTTCCCCTTGGTCAGTTTTGACTTTGACCGCAACACACTGAGCCTTATGGTGTATATAATAAGAATTGGTACTATTTAAGGCACGATTTGATGATGGCGATGGGTTGAGAAATGAACGTCATACCGCCTTAGCTGATAGTATGATCTAGAGCAGAAGTGAGTTTCGCTGACCAACATAACGTCGATATGATGTAGCTTTACAAAAAGCTCCATCTCGAGTGACTTGTTGGTCAAGCCGTCGGCGTTCCACACACCGATTTAAGAGTCCAATTTGACTCATGGTTGGGCTGGAAAGGCAGTGTTTTTTTTTTTTTTTTTTTTTTTTATTAGAGGTGGTCTAAAGCATCGAAAGCCAACTCGGAGCTGAGATAGCTTGCCGAAGTCTGGGACTCTAACCCAGTAAATACTCCACCCCCTCCCCGCTTCCCCGGCGGAACTGCCGTTAGGTATTACTTCGCCGGGGGGGAAATGCCCTTAGGGCTCTCTAGGATTCTATCCTATTGGAATTTCGCAGTCTTTCTGCGTTGCGCAGCTTTTTGAGTACAATTGTGGCCATATTGCATACTGCAGACCAATTTTCTTCTGAAACGAGCATAATGTCCACCAGGTTACAAGCGGCTGGCGTCCTCCCAACCCTAATGCTCAGATCTCTTCGTTCATTTTCAAATCTCGGACAGACAAAAAACACGTGTTCTGCGTCTTCGTTATCCGACTCGCAGAGTGGACAGTGCGGATAACGTTCATGCTTAAATCTATTAAGATAGTATTTAAAGCATCCATGTCCTGTCAACAGTTGCGTTAAGTAGAAGTCCACATGTCCATGCTTCCGTCCCAGCCATCTCTGCAGTTCTGGGATAAGCTTATACGTCCATCGTCCTTTGCTACTTTGTGCCCATCTCTCCTGCCACTTCGCAATGGTAAGTTCTCTGCACCTTTTCCGTAGGGATTCAGCTGTTTCGATTTCCGTGCTACCTGCTCGGATCTCAACTGATTCCAGTGCCAGCAGGTCAATCGGTATAACTCCCGATATTACCAACGCCGCGTCATGGGATACCGTGCGGAACGCACAGCATACCCGCAGGGCACACAGTCTCTGCACGGAGTCAGCGTCTTGCATATAACTTCCATTTTTTGTGGCTCGGGCCCATATGGGAGCAGCATACATCAGCGTCGATGTGACAACGCTTACCAGTAGTCTCCGACCTGGTTGCCTCGGTCCCCGAGTGTTTGCCATAATCCTCGAGATCGCGGCCGCAGTCCTGCCTGCCCTGCCACTAGCGTACGCTAGATGATCTTTGAAGGTTAGCCGGTGGTCAATCATAACACCCAAGTATTTTAGGCTTGGGCGAGATTTGATTGTGGCTTCTCCAATTTTGATAGTAGCCGTCTCTACTATCTGCCTGGTGCTTATCAGGACTGCTTCCGTCTTGTGCGCTGCCAAAGTTAGTCCCTTGGCGTCGAGCCATGCGCTTGCTCGTTCCCCAGCTTCGTTGCAGATTCTCTCCGCATCTGGTAGCTTCTTTGCAGTGACTACTATGGCTACATCATCGGCAAAACCAATGAGTCGTGCACCTTCGGGCATCGCGATCCTAAGGATCCCATCGTACATGGCATTCCACAACAAGGGGCCTAGGACTGATTGGAAAGGCAGTGTGGAGACCAGCGACTGCTTGTGCAGATCTGGCGTTATTGGGGGTAAGAGGTTGGTTATAAGGGACATCATTGACATCATCATCTGGAGCATTTTGTCAGACCGAGCAATGAGGTCAGACAGTTTTTCTTCAGAATACGTAAATACATTTGTTATTGTCGTTTCCATTGCTGATCGTTTTGGAATTGCTGGAGATTTCGTTGATGTGGCTGCTGGAAGGACTGTTGCTGCTGTTCGCGGGTCTCTGGGTGTTGTTGTTGGTCAAGGGCTTCCGTCTGTATGGCTTGTGGCTGTAACCGAGGGTGATCTGCTTGTTTCCAGTGGAAAGAATTGGCTCTAGTGCAGGTTCGCAGGTTGCTGCAATTGGGGTCGGCCACCCTGTTGAGTTTGCTGTCGAGCATGATCATTGGTGACATTTGCGTATGACAAAGCTCCCACGACATCCGATCCAACAGTACTTCTTTTTGTGAGGGATTTTTGGGGGAGAGCGTTACCCTGGGATGGACGATTTTTTCGAAGTCTTAGTATCTGCTGGTAGACAACACAGCCTTTATAATTTGCTGTGTGATTTTCACCACATTTTACACATTTAACAGGATGAATATCCCGTTTCGAAGTCTCTATGGCATGTTTCTGACCACATCTCACACAATTATGATCCAGAAAGCAGTTGTTTTTCGGCTTCATCCTTTTTGTAGGGTAATTCCACTTGAACACGCTGGCGACATAGAGTCTTGACTTCATGAATTTCCTTATTGGTTGAAGATGGCTCTAGTTCAACAAACACTAGGTTGACGTACTTTGTTTTGTTAAAACGGCTTTTTGGTCTAAACTAGTGCTGGTACTGGCCTGATCAGGGTTGTTCCTCAACTGTCTGGCTGTTTGATAGGCTCTTATATTTTCTTTGTTTGTATCCATGTCAGACGTGTTGGGACTATTCGATTTTCTCTGCATTTTATTGGCAGAATTGGGAGACCTGGATTCAGAACGGCGTTTGTTATTAATTGGAGTCCACCAATCTTCATCGTCACCAGCTATGGCTTCCAGATCGGGTTCAATGCCTTGGGATGGTAAAGGTGGGGCGGTGATGGAGCTGGTTTAATAAATGCTGCTAAATTGTTTTAATGAGGAATTTAGAGCATTAGTCATAGTCTTTTGTGTCTTAGCCACCTTAGAATGAATGTCAAATTGGGATTCGGAGTCCGACAATGTAGGCATATTGGAAACTGTACACTGCTTGGTACTACTTTCCCGACTTTCAGTACACAAACCCACTTAGACTAGGTTACACAGAAGTATTCGTAGCCCAGTGAGCAAGGTGTGCACTTTGCAGCCAGGAGGCACCAGGTACCAGGATCAAATACAGGGAACGGATGTATGTTTTTTATTTTATTTTTATTAAGTTTATGTTAGAATTGATTTAATTTGCAAGATTAACAAATTGTAACTGTTGTCCTTTGATTTTTGTTTTACTTGTTTTCGCGATTCACCAGAGCGGGGCGTCTGAGCACTGTCACTGCAGCTTTTGCTGCCTGGCTTACAAAAACAAATTGTTTTGCCACGAAGGTGGACTTGTCCATAGAAGAATTTCACCAAGAATTTCGCAGCAATACAAAAATAAAACGCGTCTGCACTCCATGAATGCACGATCGAGGCTCAACAGTGTACGTTGGAGATCACTCTCTGGTTGTTGATTAGGAATTTAACACGAAACAATTGCATAATTTCAGAATAAAAATTGGGAGCTACACGTCAGTTTCGACCAGTTACCAGTTAACTAGTTACCATTCGCAGCGAAACTCAATTAAAATCGTAATTCCATAATCTATAAATATTACCAAGTCCCAAAGAACAAAAAAAAAACAATTAACAAGAAAGGAAAGCTAACTTCGGGCGGAGCCGAAGTTAATATACCCTTGCAGAATATTCTGTAAATTATATTCTCCAAAATTATTCATATGATGCATTCTTAATACTCATAAAAAATCCCAACTTCCTAACTTTAGAAACACCAAAGTTATGGCATTTCCGATCAATCAGTTCTATGGCGGCTATTGGATATAGTCGGCCGATCCCGGACGTTGTGACTTATATACTGCGTGCAAAGGAAAGAAGGATGTGTGCAAAGTTTAAATTCGATATCTTTAAAACTGAGAGACTAGTTTGCGTAGAAAGAGACAGACGGACAGACGGACGTGCTTATATCAACTCAGGACGCGAGACATCTCCGATCCTATAAAGTATATATATTCTTGATCATCTACGCAATACAATAGCATATTTATATTAAGTTGTTTAGCTGAGTAATGGGTATCTAATAGTCAAGGCACTCGACTATAGCGTTCTCTCTTGTTTTGTACTACGTTGCAAAATTTGACAACAATTTCGTATAGCTGCTATAGAAACGATGGCAAAATGCAGCGCAAAATCGACATAGCTTCTTTTTTTTTAGTAATATAAAATCAAAATCGAAATGTAGTTGTTTAGTAATGCATAACAATTGTAATTAATATTTTAGTCAAGACTTTTTAATTATATTAGTTTATGGATTTAATTTTTAAAAATACATCCATTATGATTGTTTTGAAAGAACTGGATTTATTTATTAGGTAAATTTAAATAATAATGTACCACGTATAAAGACTAATTGGGCAAAGGAAATAACAATAAGATTCGAAGTGGTTTTTGCTTTTTTTACAAGCACTTTCACTTGATTACTGCAGAGAACGTATCGAAGCTGATATTTGATAAATGTTACAAATTAAATTTATCATACATTCAGGTGATTTAATTATTCAAAGAGTTTAGAATGTGACAATTTAAACAGTAAAACTGGAATTAAAAAAAATATTTTTTCGCAGAAACTAATATAGAAATAAACAACAAAGAATTAATAACACAACTCTTGTATAATGGTATAATGTAACAAGGTTGGATTTATGTTGAATAAATGGAATTATATCCGTATAATGTAAAATTTTACGTTGTGGAGGAAATAAATAGCAGCAAATTATAAAATTATTTTTGTTTCTGTTTTTTTATTGCTTAAACTGTACCTATACTGCTAATATATTTATTCATAATTTTAGGCTTCGGCTAAAACTATTAGGACAACATAAAATAAGCTGGACGTGGACGGCAGTAAAACAAGAAACGCATTAGAAAGTTTCCAACTTTTTTCGCGCTTTACTGAGTATATATTTTATAATATTTTTATTATTTTAAATACCAATTTAAAGGTAGACCCTCTTGAGACAGCAGAGAAAGTTTTCAACACGGTTGTACGGTGTGTTAAAAAACTGTACCCATTCAACACCCCCGAGACAACTGACAACGTAAATTAAATTAAGATCTTAAGATTAAGAATTATAATTAACTAGCTGTACCCGGCACGACTTCGTTCGCTTAAAATTAGTTTTGAGTACGGTTGTCAAGACTTTCCCATTTCCACACCACCCCGTTTTTTTAATGTGGTATCTCCAATTAGACCTATTCCACTGAAACTTTCTAGGCTTAATAATGTTAATTAATATGATTACTTTAAAACCTCTGTGTAAACAACATTTTTAGAAGATCCTTCAGGAGCGAGAATAATAAGGCTACTGGCAGAGCTAACTCTAGAGCATGCGACATAAAATTGTCCATGAGAGAAGCAATCTTCTCTAAGATCTAGTCCAGCCAGCTTCAAAATCTGCCCCTGCGATTTATTTATAGTTATTGCAAAGCAAACTTTTAGAGGGAATTGTAGCCTTTTAAACTGAAACGACAGACTGGATGGTATTAATGGGATCCTGGGTATAAACACTGTTTCCCCCTTCGCGCACCCCGTAAATACTGTTGCTTCGATTACATTCTTATGAAGACCTTTTATCTGCAATCGTGTCCCATTGCATAACTTTGTGGGACTTAAATTTCGCAATAACATTACGGGTGCTCCAATCCTAAGAGACAGATTATGCTGAGGAATTCCTGGAGGATTCAAAGAATTTAAAAATTCAACAGGGTAATGAACAGCATTATCAGCATCAGGAACAGAGTCGACCGATTTATAGCAGACTTCTAAGCCATCAAATGAGTTTAGCAATAAATTATTAATAGTGGTTGCTCTTTCATTTTTCGTTGTCAAAATGGCGCGGTCAGATAGCCAATCTAAGCTTTTACATGATATGTTGGAAATGTCAGGAAATATTTTGGATGTAAGGTCTTGAACGTCTTTGACTACATTTCCTTAGCGTGATGTTATAACTATTTTTCTATCAACTGTTGGATGGACGCCATTCCCAATTTTTAAAAGAGTTTCGGCAAAAATTCCTGCAGAACTGTCTCCTTTTAAGTGCACTCGCATATTTTTTCGTGAGCGCTAGTTTTTTTATCTGTGGCCATAAAAATGAAGATTTTAAACAGGCCTTTATTTCGTCAGCTCTTGTACCTCTTGGCACAACAGGAAGGGTTTGGCGAAAGTCTCCAGCTAGCAGGACTGTAATACCACCCATCAACATAGTATTCTCATTAATATCTTGCAGGGTTCTATTTATGGCTTCAAGCCCACCTTTATGTGACATTGTGCACTCATCCCAAACAATTAACTTACAATCTTTAAGCACCGCAACCATATTACATTGCTTTGAAATAGAGCAATGAGGTGTTTCTAAATTAACTAAATCCAAAGGAAGTTTAAATGTAGAATGAGCAGTTCGACCTCCATTGAGCAGGGTAGCAGCTATACCATCTCAGCCCCAACGCTTTGTAAAATTGTATTGTATACGACTTTTTGCTCGTTCGCTTAATATTAGTTTGGAGTTAGGAAATTGGGTTGTCAGGACTTTCTTATTTCTTATTTGCGCGTTTTTTGAAAACCTTTGTGTAAACAACCTTTGTAGAAGATCCTTCAAGAGAGAGAATCAGAAGGATACTGGCAGAGCTATATAATAAATGAAAGTGATCCAAGTAAAAGTCTTGAGCTTGTATACTTTTTATCAGTTACAATGTTATCAATGCAATTTTAATTTGCGCACAAATATGTATACTTGTTTGTTTTTTTTTTTTTTTTTTTTAACATTTGCATTTTATTTATTGGATCTTCTCTGAATTGAGACTAACAATAAGTATATAGAATCTTAAATTAAAAAGCTATCTGACAGTCAAGGTGACTGGCGCGAAAATTTAGGGGCTCTAATAACTATTGCTGAGCTGGAAGGTCATTGCGTTGCAATCGGGTCCGGATGGAAGCCCTGGCTAGGCCCCTGGCGAGCTGGTTTGGATGAGAAGTTAGCTTGGTGTGGTAGGACGCTTTTTGTTTTGATATTTCATCTTTTACGGGTAGAATGCCAAGATCTCTGTGGATGCTGTCGTTCCGAACATACCAAGGTGCCCCAGTGATAGTTCTCAGGATTTTTGATTGTGCTCGCAGAATAATGTCGATGTTGCTGCTGCTCGCGTTTCCCCACAATTGGGAGCCGTAGGTCCAGACTGGCTTAAGCGTTGAATTGTAGAGCAGGACCTTGAAGTCCAGGCAGAGGGGGGAGCGCGCGTTTAAAAGCCAATGGAGACTGTTTGATTTTAGTTTTAGGTGAATTTTCTTAGCTTCGATATGTCTCCGCCATGTAAGTCTCCTGTCTAGGTGGATGCCAAGGTACGTTACATCGTCAGCTTGTGGAAGGGGCGTGTTATTCAGGGTTAGCGGGGACACGTTTGTCTGTTAAGAGTAAACGTTATGTGTTTACACTTTTGCGCATTTATTTTTATACGCCAGTCTGATAACCACCTCTCCACTACAACGAGATGATCAGCTAGTAGTGCTGTTGCCTGAGTTGGGCATTTGGACCGACTTATGATCGCGGTATCGTCTGCGAATGTAGAAGTAGTTAGCCGCTCGTTCGTGGGAATATCTGCGGTGTAGAGGAGAAATAGAGTTGGACCAAGGGCGCTACCTTGGGGAACTCCAGCCTCTATAGCGTAGTCATCGGATATTGTGGTGTTGCATCTCACGGCGAAGGCTCTGTTGTAAAGGTACGATCCCAGTATCCTGTGAGTGTTTCCTGGCAGGATCGTTCTGATTTTATGGATAAGGCCATCAAGCCAGACTCGGTCGAATGCCTGTGCAACGTCAAGGAATACCGCACTGCAGTATTCCCGAAGCTCGAATGCAGTCCTTATTTCTGTTGTTAATCTGTTGACTTGCTCTATTGTTCCATGGCATTCTCGAAAGCCAAATTGATGTGCTGGAATAACGTTGTGCTCTTTCAGATATGGAATGATGCGCGTCAGAAGGCATTTTTCGAGCAGTTTTGACAGACACGAGAGTAAACTTATCGGTCTATACGAAGCTGGTATTGTGTGATCTTTCCCTGGCTTTGGGATGATTATGATTACCGATTTTTTCCATTTTTTTGGGAAATAGCCAAGTCGTGTAATCCCGTTGAAGAGTTTACAAATAACCTCAACTGCACAGTTTGGAAGTTCGATTAACATTTTGGGAGTTATTTGATCACCGCCTGGGGCCTTTTTTTGGTTTCAATTGCTCGCTGATTACTTTTGCAATTTCATTTGGTTGAAACAGAATTGACTCCGTCTAAGATTCAATTCGAATTGACGGCGACGGTAGTGCGAATGAATTAGTTGCAGGGTTTGGCTGAAAAACATTTCGAGGGTGTAAAGCAAATGTACAAGCTCTGTCTTTGTCGCTTCTGGCCCAGCTGCCTGAAGAGTCTCTTATGGGGATTACTGTTTCGGCCGGCCCACTTAGTTTTGGGTGGGCCCTCCACAAGGGATGCTTAGTGCTGGTGGGTGAAAGTTTCTCAATGTACTGGCGTTGTGCTTTTTCTTCTTCTTGCCTTAGAGCCCTGGTAAGTCTGCGACCAGCTTCTTTAAGACTTTGTTTTGAGGATGGCGATCTGCTGGTTTGCCAAGTACGTCTCAAACGTCTTTTCTCCAGAACAAGCTGTTCGATTTCATGGTTAGTTTTGTGTTGGTGTGTGTGCCCATCCCTCCCTTGCGGTGTTGAGACTTTGGCTGCTGCGACGAGTACAGACTCCAGGGCATCGGCGTAGCAGTCGATGTCCTCCTTGATGTTGAGCTGTGGAGTTAGTTCAATGTGGGAACTTACGTACTTTTTGAACTTCAGCCAGTTGGTTCGATGCGACGTCAGCCTGCGAGGGTGCTCGATTAATTCCGGGCTTTGAAGAAGAGTTATTAGCACTGGTGAGTGGTCCGATGATAGATCCAAAAGCGATTTTGCAGATATTAGATTGCGAGAGATGTTTTTTGTCACAGCAAAATCAATTAAAAAATCAATTTTAAACAGGCCTTTATTTCGTCAGCTCTTGTACCTCTTGGCACAACAGGAAGGGTTTGGCGAAAGTCTCCAGCTAGCAGGACTGTAATACCACCCATCAACATAGTATTCTCATTAATATCTTGCAGGGTTCTATTTATGGCTTCAAGCCCACCTTTATGTGACATTGTGCACTCATCCCAAACAATTAACTTACAATCTTTAAGCACCGCAACCATATTACATTGCTTTGAAATAGAGCAATGAGGTGTTTCTAAATTAACTAAATCCAAAGGAAGTTTAAATGTAGAATGAGCAGTTCGACCTCCATTGAGCAGGGTAGCAGCTATACCATCTCAGCCCCAACGCTTTGTAAAATTGTATTGTATACGACTTTTGCTCGTTCGCTTAATATTAGTTTGGAGTTAGGAAATTGGGTTGTCAGGACTTTCTTATTTCTTATTTGCGCGTTTTTTGAAAACCTTTGTGTAAACAACCTTTGTAGAAGATCCTTCAAGAGAGAGAATCAGAAGGATACTGGCAGAGCTATATAATAAATGAAAGTGATCCAAGTAAAAGTCTTGAGCTTGTATACTTTTTATCAGTTACAATGTTATCAATGCAATTTTAATTTGCGCACAAATATGTATACTTGTTTGTTTTTTTTTTTTTTTTTTTTTAACATTTGCATTTTATTTATTGGATCTTCTCTGAATTGAGACTAACAATAAGTATATAGAATCTTAAATTAAAAAGCTATCTGACAGTCAAGGTGACTGGCGCGAAAATTTAGGGGCTCTAATAACTATTGCTGAGCTGGAAGGTCATTGCGTTGCAATCGGGTCCGGATGGAAGCCCTGGCTAGGCCCCTGGCGAGCTGGTTTGGATGAGAAGTTAGCTTGGTGTGGTAGGACGCTTTTTGTTTTGATATTTCATCTTTTACGGGTAGAATGCCAAGATCTCTGTGGATGCTGTCGTTCCGAACATACCAAGGTGCCCCAGTGATAGTTCTCAGGATTTTTGATTGTGCTCGCAGAATAATGTCGATGTTGCTGCTGCTCGCGTTTCCCCACAATTGGGAGCCGTAGGTCCAGACTGGCTTAAGCGTTGAATTGTAGAGCAGGACCTTGAAGTCCAGGCAGAGGGGGGAGCGCGTTTAAAAACCAATGGAGACTGTTTGATTTTAGTTTTAGGTGAATTTTCTTAGCTTCGATATGTCTCCGCCATGTAAGTCTCCTGTCTAGGTGGATGCCAAGGTACGTTACATCGTCAGCTTGTGGAAGGGGCGTGTTATTCAGGGTTAGCGGGGGACACGTTTGTCTGTTAAGAGTAAACGTTATGTGTTTACACTTTTGCGCATTTATTTTTATACGCCAGTCTGATAACCACCTCTCCACTACAACGAGATGATCAGCTAGTAGTGCTGTTGCCTGAGTTGGGCATTTGGACCGACTTATGATCGCGGTATCGTCTGCGAATGTAGAAGTAGTTAGCCGCTCGTTCGTGGGAATATCTGCGGTGTAGAGGAGAAATAGAGTTGGACCAAGGGCGCTACCTTGGGGAACTCCAGCCTCTATAGCGTAGTCATCGGATATTGTGGTGTTGCATCTCACGGCGAAGGCTCTGTTGTAAAGGTACGATCCCAGTATCCTGTGAGTGTTTCCTGGCAGGATCGTTCTGATTTTATGGATAAGGCCATCAAGCCAGACTCGGTCGAATGCCTGTGCAACGTCAAGGAATACCGCACTGCAGTATTCCCGAAGCTCGAATGCAGTCCTTATTTCTGTTGTTAATCTGTTGACTTGCTCTATTGTTCCATGGCATTCTCGAAAGCCAAATTGATGTGCTGGAATAACGTTGTGCTCTTTCAGATATGGAATGATGCGCGTCAGAAGGCATTTTTCGAGCAGTTTTGACAGACACGAGAGTAAACTTATCGGTCTATACGAAGCTGGTATTGTGTGATCTTTCCCTGGCTTTGGGATGATTATGATTACCGATTTTTTCCATTTTTTTGGGAAATAGCCAAGTCGTGTAATCCCGTTGAAGAGTTTACAAATAACCTCAACTGCACAGTTTGGAAGTTCGATTAACATTTTGGGAGTTATTTGATCACCGCCTGGGGCCTTTTTTGGTTTCAATTGCTCGCTGATTACTTTTGCAATTTCATTTGGTTGAAACAGAATTGACTCCGTCTAAGATTCAATTCGAATTGACGGCGACGGTAGTGCGAATGAATTAGTTGCAGGGTTTGGCTGAAAAACATTTCGAGGGTGTAAAGCAAATGTACAAGCTCTGTCTTTGTCGCTTCTGGCCCAGCTGCCTGAAGAGTCTCTTATGGGGATTACTGTTTCGGCCGGCCCACTTAGTTTTGGGTGGGCCCTCCACAAGGGATGCTTAGTGCTGGTGGGTGAAAGTTTCTCAATGTACTGGCGTTGTGCTTTTTCTTCTTCTTGCCTTAGAGCCCTGGTAAGTCTGCGACCAGCTTCTTTAAGACTTTGTTTTGAGGATGGCGATCTGCTGGTTTGCCAAGTACGTCTCAAACGTCTTTTCTCCAGAACAAGCTGTTCGATTTCATGGTTAGTTTTGTGTTGGTGTGTGTGCCCATCCCTCCCTTGCGGTGTTGAGACTTTGGCTGCTGCGACGAGTACAGACTCCAGGGCATCGGCGTAGCAGTCGATGTCCTCCTTGATGTTGAGCTGTGGAGTTAGTTCAATGTGGGAACTTACGTACTTTTTGAACTTCAGCCAGTTGGTTCGATGCGACGTCAGCCTGCGAGGGTGCTCGATTAATTCCGGGCTTTGAAGAAGAGTTATTAGCACTGGTGAGTGGTCCGATGATAGATCCAAAAGCGATTTTGCAGATATTAGATTGCGAGAGATGTTTTTTGTCACAGCAAAATCAATTAAATCAGGTAGTTTTCTAGGATCTGTAGGCCAGTATGTGGGGCTGCCTGGTGAAACGTAGTCCAGTTTGTTGCATGTTTTAATGAGTGCATTATATAATTGCCTTCCTTTGGGGGTCACAAGGTGGCGTTGTAATCTCCTGCTGCTATGAATCGCTCTCCAAGCGAATTGTAGAAGTCCATGAATTGGTCTTCGGAGACTGTAAAGCGGGGTGGGCAGTAGACAGCGGCAATGGCAAGGTTGCAGTTGCCCAACTGTAATTTTATCGATGTAGCTTGCAGATGATTTTTAGCAAACCGTTGGTGAAAGTGGTGTTTGACGCGGTCTCTTATTAAGATTCCAGTGCCGCCATGCGCTTTACCATCTGGATGATCTGTGCCATAGAACGTGTATCCCCGTATTTGAAAGTTATATTTGCTGGTAAGATGCGTTTCTGCCAGCAACATAACGTCGATGTGGTTTTCGTTCAGAAATTGAGTTATTTCAGGTTTATGCCGTGAAACACCGTTGGCGTTCCACAGAGTTATTCGAAGGCTAGGCATGGTTTATTTGGACTGCTGAGCTGCAAGCATTTGTAGTAAGATATTTTGGTTTTGCATAAGGGTTTGCATGGTGGTTTTCATGAAGGACATAAATTCCATCATATTTTGTTGCAAAGTAATCATCATAGATTCCATGTTACTTTGTGGCTGTCCCATGGCCTGCTGGATGTTATCAACTTTCGGCTCTATGTGAGCTGTGCCTGATCTTAGAGCACTGGCGTAAGAAATTCCGTTGGTGGTAATTGAAGGGCCAAATGATGATCTGGCTGCTTTTGCGAAGAAAACTTCCGGTGTCGTTTGCGATCTCATGTAGGTGTTTTGTGTGTTCAGGGAGCGTGCCGTTGTTGCTCGTTGCATCCGACTTTTCATCGCCTTGTAGACTGGACAGCCTCTGTAGTTAGCTGTGTGGTTTCCTTGGCAGTTTACACACTTTTTAGTGAGAGGGTCTTCCTTGTTGGCAGGGCAGGGTTCGGAGCCGTGGCAGTTTCCACAAGCTACACATACTGACCTGAGGGTGCAGTAAGCCCTGGTATGACCGTATTCCTGGCAGTTTGTGCATTGCACTGGTCCGGTCCGTTTGTGCGGCTCTTCCACTGTGATCCTACGGTGCAGAAGGTACTGCAACTTGTAGATCGGGTGCACTGCGTTTTTTTTTCAAAGTTCTGCTGTCTGGCTCCAGCTCGACCTTGAAGAGTGGTTGCGGCTTCTTGTTTTTGTTCATAATGTTTATAACATTTTTGCGCAAAAACCGTTTTCTTTAAGGCCTCTGTAATTTCGCAGGGGTCACATCGGGTTCTATTCCCTTAAGCACAACTTGCAAACCTTTGCAACTTTTCAGCTGGTACGTGTAGTAATTCTTTTGGCATCGTTTAAGTACTTCGACACTGCTCGGAATTCGTCTTCGGTTTTGGTTTGGAGTTTAGTTTCGCTTATATTCCCTTTCATAAGCGGAATAACATGAAAGTTATCTTTTCCGACAAGCTCAACTATTTTGTTGACTAGGGCATTCGAGATCTTCTCCCGAATAAAAATAGGTGGGGGCTTTAGTTTCCTTGGGGCTAATTGTTCAGACTCTGTTTCAGGCTCCGCCAGAATGGAAAATCTGTTTTCATCTAATGGCCCGGGATTTACAGGGCCTTTGCTGGAACGATTTATTTTGGGCTTATTGCCGTCCGAGTTTTTTGGGGGTGTTAGCTTGCGCTTGGAGATATTAATGTAGCGATCCATGCCTGTCTGAATGGCCGAACCCGCTTGCAGAATTGTCACTTCTTCTACCGTAGCTTTGTTTTTGCCGTTTGCACCGATTTTTGCACTTGTTTGCGTTCTTACTCATTTGTTTATAGTTAGTGCGTAAAGATTAATTATTTAATTAATTAAAACTTTAGTTTACGATATGCGATTTGCATCGCGAAACGCAAAACCTCGCGCTTATTTTTTTTTTCGAACGTTTTCGACTGGTTGGCTAATTGTTTTTCCGGAGCGTTAATAAAACACGTCTGCACGCAGCCGAATTGATTCTTAAAAAAAAAAAAAAAAAAAATTGGAATTTGTTGTTTTCAAATTTCTTGTTTTGAATGAAACGAAAACCTTTGTACACACAGTAAAAGATTGGCATCCAATACAAAAACAGCAAAGTAACGTATTATTTGCGCACAAATATGTATACTTGTTTGTAAATTGGAATTTGTTGTTTTCAAATTTCTTGTTTTGAATGAAACGAAAACCTTTGTACACACAGTAAAAGATTGGCATCCAATACAAAAACAGCAAAGTAACGTATTATTTTCAGATTCCACATTTGATCGATAAACGGGTATAATAAATCATTTTATTTGTATTTAAGCACATTATCTACTTTCGAACAGAAACATACACACACATTGTATGTATGTACATGTATTGTACATATAAGCAAATCAAAACATATCCAAATATACATATGTACATACGTATTTGGTCAAAAGTTCGAATCTTAAGATTAATATTTAACTTGGAAACATTTTGGCTTTGCTTACAGAATTTGTAGTAATTTTCTATTTTCTTCCATGGTGGAAATTAAATAAGGCTCTTACTTCTGCTACAAAATGAAAAATAAAACCTAAGCATTTGATCCACAGGACTGACTATTGATCGAAAATCATATTGATCGAAGCAGCAGTTTAAGTTTTTAAAATCCAAAACAAATTTAACTTAAATTGCCTCTTTCCCCTCCCCCTTTCCCTGCAGCACTACCCCTCCCCATCATCAGTTTTCTTGGCTGTTGCTCTCTCGGCCGTCGCTCTCTTGGCAACCGCTCTCTGGGTTTTGCTCTCTCGACAGGCTCCCGCAAAATGCAACGCAATAACTTAGAAAATCTAAATAAATTCGTTAAAAATACTTAAAAAATGTTAAAAACTTAAAAAATTAAACTTAAGCATTTGGGCCATAGAATAACTATTTAGCGAAAAATCATCTTGATCGGAGCAGCGGTTTAGATTTTTTAAATCAAAAAGTTAATTTTAAATGTAGCTCCCAAATTATGGGGGATATCGAAATTTTTTTTAAATTTCTAATTAGGCCCTTTGAAAACCTAAAATTCGGAAAAAACCAAATATCGAAATTCCAACCACTTTAGAAGTTAAGCTTAAATACATCAACTTTTTTTTGCTCAGAATAATGGATGTTGGAGCTGTTTGGGGCCACTGGGGGGACATATCGGATCTTAGTGGGCGCCCACGCCCCCAATGGAATACTGTGAAAAAATTTGGCTGCTCTTGCTCTTACGCTTTGGGCTGTGGCCGTATCCCCTTAAAAATCGGTCTTTCATTTTATAATCTTTAGGGATAATAATAAGTAATAAATGTAAGAAAATAATATAATTAAACAAATGGAAAGATTGACGATGTTAGTGTTTATTTACTGATTAAAACGCGTTAAATTCATGATGAAAATTGATCAGTTAAAATGAAAATGTGATGAATAGCTATATGAAATGCAAATAATTACTGATAAATATGTAATTAACTGCTGCGATGAATTACTGATGAAAATGTAATGAATTGCTGATTTAAATGTAATGAATTGCTGATTTAAATGTGAGGAATTGTTTATTAAAATGTGATGAATTACAGATCAAAAGGTGATGAAATTTCACTGATCAACTCCTAGGTCATAACAAAAGTTAAATTCATCACTATTTCTAATGAAAATTCATCGATTATTCATCAGCAGGGATGAATTTTTGGTGATGATTTATCAATTAAAAGGTGATTCACTAAAGAGAAGAACGAGAAGTTTAAGAGGAGCATCAGAATCACACAGAGATTCATCAGAGAGTAGCTTCTCTGAGGATTAAACTAAACGAGTTGGCAGGAAGATGACGGACCTTTTTGGTAGAAGGTTGACTGGAGTGCGAGGTTAGGATAAACTTAAGTCCGAGAGGCAAAATTAGTTGTGTTCGGCAGACGTTTACGAAATGTTAAGATTTTGGGAAAAGAAAGTGACAGAGACATGTTTATGCAAATCTAGTAAGCTAGGGGAAGTAGTTTAGTATCTGTTTTTATTAAAAGCAAACAAAGCTGGTTTGTAAGGGAAAGGAAGAACACTTCGAAAAAGAATGCGTCGAGAGTGTAATTTGGTTCAAATGCCACAAAACTAGTCATATTGCTAACAGTGTGATAAAATAAAACTTAATTGCACAGAATATTAATTGCACGGCAATGATGGATTCCGGAAGAGATCTAAGTCTTATAAGGCCTATTTTTTTAAAAAATTCGATGGGGTGCAACTTCAAAATAAATAACAATCATCTCAAAGGCTTTGGAAGAGGTGAACGGATTACCACAGAAAGTTCTGACTTGGACGTTTTTGTTGACAGTATAAGATTTATAATAACTTTTCTCGTAGTTAAAAGGGAAAAGTTATAGTATACTACTTTTGTTGGAAATAACACAAAAGGTCGACATTGTGTTCAATACAAACGAAGTCCGATTCATTGGAAAAGTTATTAAAGACGAAAAGCTTTTAAGGCAATATGTGTCACAAAAATGATTAAACAACCAAAAGCTATATAAACTGAAGTCGCCAGTCGAAATAAAAATAATTTTGGAAGATGATGTCCCAATATTTCAACCACCTCGTCGAACCTCATATGAGAACTGGATATCAATCGAAAAGCAGAAATCTTTATTCCACAGGATTACCACAGGAAGTTTTGATTTGGAAGTTTTAGTTAACAGTAAAAGATTTATAATAACTTTTCACGTGGTTAAAAGGGAAAAGTTATGGTATACTACTTTTGTTGGAAATAACACAAAAGGTGAACATTGTGTTCAGTACAAACGAAGTCCGATTCATTTGAAAAGTTATTAAAGACGAAAAGCTTTTAGGGCAATATGTGTCACAAAAATTAAGTTGCCAGTCGAAATAAAAAAAATTTTGGACATCATCTGTACGCATCAAAAGTCTTTAAAGCTTTAGACTTAGCCACCGTATTATTTCACAAAGATTTTTTCAAAGTACCGTCTACAGAAGGGTTGCGCATGAAGTGTGAAAAGGGACAGTTTTTGAAGCGAAAAAGTACATTCCTAGGATACACAATCAAGAAAGCAACTGTTGCACCGACAGAAGATAGAGTCAAAGCTGTATCAATTACCAAAGCATTTTAGTCATCCCACCAGTTCAACAATAATTACGTTGTCCCACCAAGAGTCTCCCGTTGGGCTAATGAGTTTAAGTTTTCCGTTCACCACAGAGCAGGAACTCAGATAAAATATGCAGATGCGCTCAGCCCTCAATTGCTGCACATAACAACAGGTAGTTTGTGAGTTAATGGACAATAGCTAAAAACTAACTTTACCAGAATAAGCAGGCAAACTGGTATTGTCACTTGGATAAAGTCCAACAAACTGTTACCCCTTTAAAAGTCAAGAATAGATAAACTGATTGATAAACAAAACTTATTAACAAGAACAGCTCAGGAAAATAATGAAAGGGTACAAAAGGAAAACAGGATAACATTAAAAGAAACAAGAATACTCTGTAAATTATATTCTCCAAAATTATTCATATGATGGATTCTTAAAACTCATACAAATCCCAACTTCCTAACTTTAAAAACACCAAAGTTATGGCATTTCCGATCAATTAGTTATATGGCAGCTATAGGATATAGTCGGCCGATCCCAGCCGTTCCGACTTATATACTGCGTGCAAAGGAAAGAAGGGTGTGTGCAAAGTTATCTTTAAAACTGAGAGACTAGTTTGCGTACAAACAGACAGACGGACAGACGGACATGCTTATATCAACTCAGAACGCAATCCTGATCAAGGATATATCTACTTTAGTCGGAGATGTCTCCTTCACTGCGTTGCACACTTTTGACCAAAATTATAATATCCTCTGCAAGAGTACAAAAATAAAGATCGTGGGAATAAAACAAACTCAGTATGTAGTAGGAATAAAGATCAGACCTTAATTCTTTGGACTCATAAGGTCACACTCGAGAAAATAATAAAAACAAGAAGGGGCCCAAAATAACAAATACAGCAGCCGAATAACTGAATAATTAGAATAAATTCGGAGAAAAATAAAGTGTAAATTAAAGTGTAGCTAAATCAGTAATATAATCTGAATCCATATCCCGAAGTTATTTTGTATGTCTCCCCTACAATTCCATTTAGATTTAGTTAATAATTAATTTTTTATGTTCTTACAAATCAATCTATTCCCCTTTTTCTGTAACAGGTAGGCGTTTCCGACCCTATAAAGTATATATATTCTTGTTCAGGATCACTAGCCGAGTCGATCTAGCCATGTCCGTCTGTCCGTCTGTCTGTCTGTCCGTCTGTCTGTCCGTCTGTCTGTCTGTCCGTATGAACGCTGAGATCTCGGAAACTATAAAAGCTAGAAGTTTAGCATTTTGCATGTAGATTTAAGGAGTTCCTACGCAGCGGAAGTTTGTTTCAAAATGGTGCCACGCCCCCTCTGACGCCCACAAGCCACAAGCTGTGCCCACAGTTTTTATGCTATTATGAAAATTTTAATTGATATGTATTTGTTTCGTCAATACCTATCGATTGGCCTAATGAAAGTTTGCCACGCCCACTCTAACGCCCAAAAACCCATTAAACGTAAGCGTTTAAGCCTGGCTAGCGCCTACATTTCCGCCTTTCATGGCCCGTGGTACCAATGCATTGGGGTCATCTACGCAATACAATAGCATATTTATAGTAAGTTGTTTAGCTGAGTAACGGGTATCTAATAGTCAAGGCACTCGACTATAGCGTTCTATCTTGTTTTGTACTATATCAGAGTTACGTTGCAAAATTTGACAACAATTTCGTATAGCTGCTATAGAAACGATGGCAAAATTCAGCGCAAAATCGACATAGCTTCTTTTTTTTTTAGTAATATAAAATCAAAATCGAAATGTAGTTGTTTAGTACTGAATAACAATTGTAATTAATATTTTAGTCAAGACTTTTTAATTATATTAGTTTATGGATTTAATTTTTAAAAATACATCCATTATGATTGTGGACTGGATTTATTTATTAGGTAAATTTAAATAATAATGTACCACGTATAAAGACTAATTGGGCAAAGGAAATAACAACAGGATTCGAAGTGGTTTTTGCTTTTTTTACAAGCACTTTCACTTGATTACTGCAGAGAACGTATCGAAGCTGATATTTGATAAATGTTACAAATTAAATTTATCATACATTCAGGTGATTTAATTATCCAAAGAGTTTAGAATGTGACAATTTAAACAGTAAAACCGGAATTAAAAAAAATATTTTATCGCAGAAACTAATATAGAAATAAACAACAAAGAATTAATAACACAATTCTTGTATAATGGTATAATGTAAAAAGGTTGGATTTATGTTGAATAAATGGAATTATATCTGTTTAATGTAAAATTTTACGTTGTGGAGGAAATAAATAGCAGCAAATTATAAAATTATTTTTGTTTCTGTTTTTTTATTGCTTAAACTGTACCTATACTGCTAATATATTTATTCATAATTTTAGGCTTCTGCTAAAACTATTAGGCAACATAAAATAAGCTGGACGTGGACGGCATCAAAACAAGAAACGCATTAGAAAGTTTCCAACTTTTTTCACGCTTTACTGAGTGTATATTTTATAATATTTTTATTATTTTAAATACCAATTTAAAGGTAGACCCTCTTGAGCCAGCAGAGAAAGTTTTCAACAAGGTTCTACGGTGTGTTAAAAAACTGTACCCATTCAACACCCCCGAGATAACTGACAACGTAAATTAAATTAAGATCTTAAGATTAAGAATTATAATTAATAATAATCAGTAATAAATGTAAGAAAATAATATAATTAAACAAATGGAAAGATTGACGATGTTAGTGTTTATTTACTGATTAAAACGCGTTAAATTCATGATGAAATTTGATCAGTTAAAATGAAAATGTGATGAATAGCTATATGAAATGCAAATAATTACATATGTAATTAACTGCTGCGATGAATTACTGATAAAATGTAATGAATTGCTGATTTAAATGTGAGGAATTGCTTATTAAAATGTGACGAATTACAGATCAAAAGGTGATGAAATTTCACTGATCAACTCCTAGGTCATGACAAAAGTTAAATTCATCACTATTTCTAATGAAAATTCATCGATTATTCATCAGCAGGGGTGAATTTTTGGTGATGATTTATCAATTAAAAGGTGATTCACTAAAGAGAAGAACGAGAAGTTTAAGAGGAGCATCAGAATCACACAGAGATTCATCAGAGAGTAGCTTCTCTGAGGATTAAACTAAACGAGTTGGCAGGAAGATGACGGACCTTTTTGGTAGAAGGTTGACTGGAGTGCGAGGTTAGGATAAACTTAAGTCCGAGAGGCAAAATTAGTTGTGTTCGGCAGACGTTTACGAAATGTTAAGATTTTGGGAAAAGAAAGTGACAGAGACATGTTTATGCAAATCTAGTAAGCTAGGGGAAGTAGTTTAGTATCTGTTTTTATTAAAAGCAAACAAAGCTGGTTTGTAAGGGAAAGGAAGAACATTTCGAAAAAGAATGCGTCGAGAGTGTAATTTGGTTCAAATGCCACAAAACTAGTCATATTGCTAACAGTGTGATAAAATAAAACTTAATTGCACAGAATATTAATTGCACGGCAATGATGGATTCCGGAAGAGATCTAAGTCTTATAAGGCCTATTTTTTTAAAAAATTCGTTGGGGTGCAACTTCAAAATAAATAACAAACATCTCAAAGGCTTTGGAAGAGGTGAACTGATTACCACAGAAAGTTCTGACTTGGACGTTTTTGTTGACAGTATAAGATTTATAATAACTTTTCTCGTAGTTAAAAGGGAAAAGTTATAGTATACTACTTTTGTTGGAAATAACACAAAAGGTCGACATTGTGTTCAATACAAACGAAGTCCGATTCATTGGAAAAGTTATTAAAGACGAAAAGCTTTTAAGGCAATATGTGTCACAAAAATGATTAAACAACCAAAAGCTATATAAACTGAAGTCGTCAGTCGAAATAAAAATAATTTTGGAAGATGATGTCCCAATATTTCAACCACCTCGTCGAACCTCATATGAGAACTGGATATCAATCGAAAAGCAGAAATCTTTATTCCACAGGATTACCACAGGAAGTTTTGATTTGGAGGTTTTAGTTAACAGTAAAAGATTTATAATAACTTTTCACTTGGTTAAAAGGGAAAAGTTATGGTATACTACTTTTGTTGGAAATAACACAAAAGGTGAACATTGTGTTCAGTACAAACGAAGTCCGATTCATTTGAAAAGTTATTAAAGACGAAAAGCTTTTAGGGCAATATGTGTCACAAAAATTAAGTTGCCAGTCGAAATAAAAAAAATTGTGGACATCATCTGTACGCATCAAAAGTCTTTAAAGCTTTAGACTTAGCCACCGTATTATTTCACAAAGATTTTTTTCAAAGTACCGTCTACAGAAGGGTTGCGCATGAAGTGTGAAAAGGGACAGTTTTTGAAGCGAAAAAGTACATTCCTAGGATACACAATCAAGAAAGCAACTGTTGCACCGACAGAAGATAGAGTCAAAGCTGTATCAATTACCAAAGCATTTTAGTCATCCCACCAGTTCAACAATAATTACGTTGTCCCACCAAGAGTCTCCCGTTGGGCTAATGAGTTTAAGTTTTCCGTTCACCACAGAGCAGGAACTCAGATAAAATATGCAGATGCGCTCAGCCCTCAATTGCTGCACATAACAACAGGTAGTTTGTGAGTTAATAGACAATAAAAAGCAAACTTTGCCAGAATAAGCAGGCTGGTATTGTCACTTGGATAAAGTCCAACAAACTGTTACCCCTTTAAAAGTCAAGAAATAGATAAACTGATTGATAAACAAAACTTATTAACAAGAACAGCTCAGGAAAATAATGAAAGGGTACAAGAGGACTCATAAGGTCACACTCGAGAAAATAATAAAAACAAGAAGGGGCCCAAAACAACAAATACAGCAGCCGAATAACTGAATAATTAGAATAAATTCGGAGAGAAATAAAGTGTAAATTATTCACCCTGTAGCTAAATCAGTAATATCATCTGAATCCATATCCCGAAGTTATTTTGTATGTCTCCCCTACAATTCCATTTAGATTTAGTTAATAATTAGCTTTTTTATGCTCTTACAAATCAATCTATTCCCCTTTTTCTGTAACAGGTAGGCGTTTCCGACCCTATAAAGTATATATATTCTTGTTCAGGATCACTAGCCGAGTCGATTTAGCCATGTCCGTCTGTCTGCCTGTCCGTCTGTCTGTCTGTCCGTATGAACGCTGAGATCTCGGAAACTATAAAAGCTAGAAGATTAGCATTTTGCATGTAGATTTAAGGAGTTCCTACGCAGCGGAAGTTTGTTTCAAAATGGTGCCCCGCCCCCTCTGACGCTGTGCCCACAGTTTTTATGCTATTATGAAAATTTTAATTGATATGTATTTGTTTCGTCAATACCTATCGATTGGCCTAATAAAAGTTTGCCACGCCCACTCTAACGCCCAAAAACCCATTAAACGCTTAAGCCTGGCTAGCGCCTACATTTCCGCCTTTTATGGCCCGTGGTACCAATGCATTGGGGTCATCTACGCAATACAATAGCATATTTATATTAAGTTGTTTAGCTGAGTACCGGGTGTTCAGTTTACTGCTTGTCCCGATAGTTTGAGAGCGAACCGATCAGCTGATCGTTCGCTCATCTGGACCTGTGTAGGGCGAGGGCAGAGAAAACGAAACGCAACCAGAACCAACAGTCTGCACGGTCGAACAACGCTGAACGCACGCCGCCGGTCTACCGAAATTTGCACTTTATCATACTTTTGTTAATCTTGGAATCAGAATAATTATATCGCTTTGAATTTATCTTTTTGTGTTTGCCTTTGCCTGGGAACCTCTCGTACAATGATCTCTCGTTGACTTAATACAAGGGGACACAACTGAACATGGTGGCCCATGAGGGGACCCTGCAAAGCAAATACAGTTCGTAAAAGGTTAATTAGAATTCCGTTAAATAAATTTCGTCAGATCGACACGCCGGCTCAACGAAGCAGTGCAAAGAAGACGTCGATACATAAGCGCAGCAACGGCAACCCGGACTTTGCAAAGCGCCGTTATCTCTTCCCTTCCTCTTTGTGGTGTGGTTCTGGTATGCAAGCTGAGTGAGTTACCAAGTTGTGTGCGAGACAAGTATTACAGATTTATCTATTACATAATTATTCGGGGTGGTGAGTTGCGCAGGCCTTAGTCTTACACCTGCCAACATGAAACCTGAGTCGGCTGATTTGGACAAGATGGTGAATCTGCAATCAGATCGTCACCAAGCTGTCAGGTCTGTGTTACAGAATTTTAGGAAAGATTCGCAGGCGAGGAAAACTAAAATTTATCTCAAAAAAAGGCTGGACCAAGTGGAGGAATTACGGAACGCTTTTCGGGAGACGACCGAGTGCGTCGTTAATTTGGATGGATTTAGTGATTCAAGTTACGCCACGAAGAATTTCCAATCAGAATTCGAGGATCGTTATATGGACGCTTATTGCGCTCTCGCCGAAGACTTCGACAGGCTTGGACCAGAAAGTACTACGCCGACAGCAGCCGCCGGGAACGCCGACCCGGAGTTGCGAGTAAACATGCCGCAAATGTCGGTGCCTAAATTTTCCGGTGCGTGTGTGGACTGGCCAGGCTACTACGACGCCTTCACAAGTATAATTCATAACAACAACAATTTGAGCAATGTCCAAAGATTGCACTTTCTTAAGGAGTCGTTGCCCATAAGTCGTGATAATGACATTCGTCAGATGCAGCTCACGGATGTAAATTATGCAGTGGCTTGGGGAATGATGATCAAAAGGTACAACAATCCTCGTCTCGTTTTCTCACACCATATGAACGCAATCTATGCGCTGCCCAGATTGCAAAAGGACAGCACCGACTCTCTGCGGTCGATGCTAAGCACGGTCAATGTTTGCCTAGCTGCCTTCCGCCGCGTTCAAGCCTTGGACAGGGAATCGCAGCACTGGTTGGCGCATTACATAGCATCGAAGCTGCCCAAGGAGACCCACAACGCTTGGGAGCACCACCAAGGTAGCTCTTCAACGGTTCCATCCTATAGGGACTTGGAATCATTTCTGAACGATCGACTAGTCATAATGGATGCGATTGAGAATCGAAGCTCGTCGTACGACTCCAATGCTGGCCCAGGTTCAACAGACCCGATCAAACGCGTGCGAGTGCATAATGCACAGGAGCAACCAAGGCGTTCGAATAACCCTTGTTATTACTGTGGCGGCGACCACATCCTACGTCGCTGTCCACCTTTCTTGGCGCTGGACTGTTACAAGCGCAAGGACATAGTCAGTAGGGCTAAATTATGCGTCAATTGCTTGAGCAAGTCGCATGCCCTGTCTCGCTGCACCAGCAACCAGTGTTGTCAGGTTTGTGGTCAGCGCCATCATACGTTGCCGGTTCCGGCTCAGAACCAGCCTTCGAACCACGCTCAATCGCACCATCCGACGACGTCATCCAACCTTTCCTCGAAAAATTTACTTCTCGCTACGGCTCGTATTATGGTACGAAACCCGACCAACGGCCTGCAAGCAGTAATAAACGCTCTCGTCGATCAAGGATCTGAGGCAACCATAGTATCTGAACACGTTGTTCAGTCCCTTCATTTGAAACGATCTGCCGTCAGAGCATCCATTTTTGGGGTAGGACAAGGGGGCGGTCGTCGTTGCAAGTATACGGTCAACCTTGAAATCAACAGTATTATTAATTCCAATTTTTCTTTAGATGTTGATTCCGCATATGTGCTCAATTCCGTAACATCCGTCTTCCCCAGTCTCAACTTCTCGCCGAAGCGATGGGATCACATCCAAGGGCTCCCGTTGGCTGATCCAAATTATTACAGATCGAAACGAGTTGATCTCATCTTGGGAGT
Source organism: Drosophila carrolli (assembly GCA_018152295.1). Lineage (NCBI taxonomy): Eukaryota > Metazoa > Arthropoda > Insecta > Diptera > Drosophilidae > Drosophila > Drosophila carrolli. The sequence goes on from JAECXJ010000276.1 coordinate 587,173, forward strand.
GGACCTGTTGGCACAAATCATGTTGCCAGACACGAAGATTGGATTGCCCGACGAACCCATAGCTCAAAATACCCGTTTGGGATGGATACTATCGGGGCGAGCAGAAGGAGTTACAAAATCTTCCGAACTACGCTGTCATCGAGTAACTTTGGACACGGAGTCATTGCTCAAACGATTTTGTGAAGTCGAGTCGGTTCCTGATCGTTCTACGGAAACGGAGGAGGATACATGGTGCGAAACATTTTTTCCAGGAAACACATGCACGTCGATCGGATGGCCGCTACGTAGTACGATTGCCCTTTAAAACATATTTGGATCCAACAATGGTATTGGGGAGATCTCATCAAATGGCGCTGAATCGGTTTATTCAATTGGAAAGGCGTCTGTCGAACAACCCGGGGCGGTGGAACAAATATGTGGAGGAAATCGAGGAGTACTTTTCGCTTGAGCAAATAGCGCCTGCTGTGGGCAGTGAGAGCAGTCTAATGAAGCGCACATCTTCGAATATGCATGTAGCTTCATGCGTGCTTCCGCACCATGCGGTCTTCAAGGAGGAACTCCATTCGATCAAACAAAGAATCGTATTCGATGCCTCCTCAAGAACTAGTAACGGGAGATCATTGAACGATATACTTTGTATCGAACCCACTTTGCAGAACGACATGTCATCGGTTATACTCAACTGGCGGAAATATCGTTTTGTTTTCACGGCGGATATACAGAAGATGTATCGCTGCATAGATGTTCACCCAGAAGACGCCCAATATCAGCGGGAGTTTATGGCGGGCGGCGGATGGAGCCATCAATGTTTTTGCGTTATCGACATTGACCTTTGGGACGGCTTCAGCACCGTTCACAGCTATCAGAGTTATTCAACAGCTGGCAAAGGATGAGCAGCTTTCATTTCCTAAGGCCAAGGAGGTGCTGATGAACGAAATATATGTAGACGACATTCTTTCTAGAGGACATACTATAGAGGAGGCAGAGGATAAGCGGTTGCAGGTATCGGGTGCTATAAAATCCGCGCGCATGGAGTTGCGAAAGTGGGCCAGCAACGATTCGAGACTTTTGCTCTCGATTCCGTCAGAGTACCATTGCACTCAGACCCTGTTAAGTTGGGACACTACAGATCCCATAAAGGCTTTAGGAATGTATTGGCTGCCAAACAAGGACTGTTTTAAATACCAGATCAACTTCGAGATGCCAGTCAGCTCCACAAAGAGGATGATCCTATCCAGTATAGCAAGGTTGTTTGACCCGCTGGGTCTCATTGCGCCGGTCATCATCTCGGGAAATCTTATATTGAAGGAGGTTACCATGGCCAAGACAAAGCAGGCAGATGGCACGCAGACGGTTCTGGACTGGGACGACGCGGTTCCTGATAATATCGCAGAGCGATGGCGAGTATTTCGAGACAACTTACTGAGGATCGGCGAGATAAGCATAGATCGGTGGATCCATTACACCCCATCTTCAATATCCTGAGTGCAGATGCATGCATTTTGCGACGGATCTTCCACGTCTTATGCAGCCGCTGTGTACCTAAGAGTAGAGCATCAGGACGGAAGATGCTATACATCTCTGATGGCTGCAAAATCAAAGGTTACTCCCACCAAGCCCCTAACTATACCTCGAACAGAGTTAAGTGGAGCGGTATTGGCCATCAAATTGGTGAGGTGGCTAACTATGGCTAAGTTTCTGAGCTCCTTTCTGGTCCAGACTTTCTATTGGACGGATGCTACAATTGTGCTGCACTGGTTGCATGGAGACGTCAATAAATGAAAGACCTTTGTTGCGAATAGAGTCGCCTTCGTTTTGGATCATTCCACGCCAATTCAGTGGAGGCACGTTAGCACTACCGAGAATCCAGCGGATTGCGCTACACGCGGTCTCACTCCCATCGAGCTAAAGGACTTCGAGCTGTGGTGGCGAGGGCCAGAGTGGCTCGTACGCAATCAAGACTGTTGGCCATCGACAGATTTCGGTCAAATTGGCATTAACGACGCCGCTTTAGAGGCAAAGGTGGCAAAAATGCGAGTTCACCATGCAGTCCCGCAGCCGTCGTTTCTTGAGAGATTTTCAATACTCAGCCAGGCTTTACGAGTCACAGCCTACATCATGCGCTTCAAGGACAACGCGTCCGGCAAGGTAGACAGGCGCCTTGGGCCCTTAATCACTGAAGAGCTCGACTACGCTTTATTAGCCGTCGTGCGTATCGTACAGCGCGAATCGTTCGCAACCGACTTGTCTGCAGTAAGGAACTCCAAACGGTTGCCCTCGCGGAGCAAATTATTAAATTTGTCGCCGATATTAGAGGAAGGCATCTTGCGGGTGAGGGGACGACTTCGCCATTCTAGTTTGTCGCACGAACGTCGTCATCCGATAATCCTGCCAAGCTCTCATCATTTCACCGATTTAGTAATACGTCACTCTCACTGTCTAACCCTGCACGGAGGCGCGCAGTTGACTTTGGCAAACGCGCGTCAGCGTTTTTGGATCCTGACAGGACGGCAAGCAGTTCGAAGGGTCATACGGAAATGCGTTCGCTGCTTCAGAACGCGACCAACTACTACGGCTCAGCTTATGGGAGAGTTGCCCGTTCATCGAGTCAACCCTCCTAGTCGACCATTCATTGCCACTGGTGTCGACTACACAGGCGCAATAGAGATTAAAGCAGCGCGTCTACGAGGCACTAGCTTTTACAAGGGATACATCGCTGTGTTCATTTGTCTCGCAACCAAGGCGGTGCATTTGGAGGCGGTGACAGGTCTCACCACGGAACATTTTTTGCTGGCTCTGGACAGGTTCACCGGGCGACGAGGAATGGTTCAGCACCTTTACAGTGACAACGGTACCAACTTTGTTGGTGCAGACAATGTAATGAAGACGGTGTACGGTCAGCTTCAAGCGGATTACGAGAAGCTCATCGCCCCCAAGCTTGCATCGCAGCGCACAACATGGCACTTCAATCCTCCTCTGTCACCTAACTTTGGTGGGCTTTGGGAGGCCAATGTAAAGTCGGTTAAACACCATCTAAAGAGAGTCATTGCAGATCGTCGGCTTACCTACGAAGAGTTGTCTACGGTGCTCGTAAGCATAGAAGCGTGTCTCAACTCAAGGCCGCTTTGTCCTCTCACGGCTGACCCGGACGATCGAGAAGTGCTGACCCCAGCGCACTTCCTCATCGGAGACTCAATGCTGGCGCCGCTGGAATATCAACCACAATCCAGATCCTTCGCAGAGCAGTTCCTCATCCAGCAGACGATGATACGACATTTCTGGAAGGCTTGGAGTCGTGACTGGTTAGCACATCTTCAGCAAAGGCCAAAGTGGTGTCAGGAGACCGAAAGCCTTCAGCTTAACGACCTTGTCATTATCAAGGACGACAGGTTCCCCCCATCGCAATGGTTGCTCGGGCGTGTTATGGAGGTGCACCCAGGGACGGACGCACTGGTCCGGGTGGTGACAGTTAAAACTAAGCAGGGGCAGCTGAAGCGATCCGTAGCAAAGCTCTGTCCTCTGCCAATCCGCGCCTAGACGCACTCACCTCGATTTATAGACTGTATCTTGCCCACACATCTTGCTCTCATCTCTCCATATTAGATACCGAGGATACGCATCCGAGCTCGCTTATCATTACCACAGCCTGGAGAACCCGGACAAGCGAGGATGTCTGATGCTAGGTCTAGCATTAGCGGGCGGCATGTTCAGTTTACTGCTTGTCCCGATATTTTGAGAGCGAACCGATCAGCTGATCGTTCGCTCATCTGGACCTGTGTAGGGCGAGGGCAGAGAAAACGAAACGCAACCAGAACCAACAGTCTGCACGGTCGAACAACGCTGAACGCACGCCGCCGGTCTACCGAAATTTGCACCTTATTATACTTTTGTTAATCTTGGAATCAGAATAATTATATCGCTTTGAATTTATCTTTTTGTGTTTGCCTTTGCCTGGGAACCTCTCGTACAATGACCCCTCGTTGACTTAATACAAGGGGACACAACTGAACACCGGGTATCTAATAGTCAAGGCACTCGACTATAGCGTTCTATCTTGTTTTGTACTATATCAGAGTTACGTTGCAAAATTTGACAACAATTTCGTATAGCTGCTATAGAAACGATGGCAAAATGCAGCGCAAAATCGACATAGCTTCTTTTTTTTTTAGTAGTATAAAATCAAAATCGAAATGTAGTTGTTTAGTACTGAATAACAATTGTAATTAATATTTTAGTCAAGACTTTTTAATTATATTAGTTTATGGATTTAGTTTTTAAAAATACATCCATTATGATTGTTTTGAGAGAACTGGATTTATTTATTAGGTAAATTTAAATAATAATGTACCACGTATAAAGACTAATTGGGCAAAGGAAATAACAATAGGATTCGAAGTGGTTTTTGCTTTTTTTACAAGCACTTTCACTTGATTACTGCAGAGAACGTATCGAAGCTGATATTTGATAAATGTTACAAATTAAATTTATCATACATTCAGGTGATTTAATTATTCAAAGAGTTTAGAATGTGACAATTTAAACAGTAAAACCGGAATTAAAAAAATATTTTATCGCAGAAACTAATATAGAAATAAACAACAAAGAATTAATAACACAACTCTTGTATAATGGTATAATGTAACAAGGTTGGATTTATGTTGAATAAATGGAATTATATCTGTTTAATGTAAAATTTTACGTTGTGGAGGAAATAAATAGCAGCAAATTATAAAATTATTTTTGTTTCTGTTTTTTTATTGCTTAAACTGTACCTATACCTATAATTTTAGGTTAGGCTTCTGCTAAAACTATTAGGACAACATAAAATAAGCTGGACGTGGACGGCAGCAAAACAAGAAACGCATTAGAAAGTTTCCAACTTTTTTCGCGCTTTACTGGGTATATATTTTATAATATTTTTATTATTTTAGATACCAATTTAAAGGTAGACCCTCTTGAGCCAGCAGAGAAAGTTTTCAACAAGGTTCTACGGTGTGTTAAAAAACTGTACCCATTCAACACCCCCGAGACAACTGACAACGTAAATTAAATTAAGATCTTAAGATTAAGAATTACGAGGACGGAAGCTAACTTCGGCAAGCCGAAGTTTTAATACCCTTGCAGACTTTGCCGAAATTGCTAAAAGTGAAAAAGTAGCGAAAGGAATAAGGTATACATAAGTAAACTAGATTTGCATCGTTTCAAGTCAATTGCTTTTATACTGCAAAAATGTCATATACAAATAGAAAACAAGAGAGAACGCTATAGTCGGGTGCCCCGAATATCAGATACACGTTACTCAGGTAAAGGGAGTGCGAGGGAGATGGAGATAGAAACTTTGATCACGCATAACTTTTTAACGAATAGTCCGATTTGAAAAATTTCTTCTACATTTCGATAGGTATTGATAAACACAATAAAACTGCATTTTTACTTTTCCGAAATATTTAAATTTTTAAAATCGTATATAAGCGATTGTGGGTTAAAAGGGGCGTGGCACCTTTTTGAAACAAACTTGCGCTGCGTAGGGACTCCTAGAATCTGCATGCAAAATGCCAATCTTCTAGCTTTTATAGTTTCCGAGATCTCAGCGTTCATACGGACGGACAGACAGACGGACAGACGGACATGGCTATATCGACTCGGCTAGTGACCCTGATCAAGAATATATATACTTTATAGAGTCGGAAACGCTTCCTTCTAGCTGTTACATACTTTTGCACGAATACAATATACCCTTTTACTCTACGAGTAACGTGTATAAAAAGGGATACTTTCGCAGCCTTTAACAATTTTTCCTATCTCCTTTAAGATATAGACTACCGAGCGGCAAGCGCTTTTACCCTACTCAAGATATGCGTAAATAAACAAGAATTGGAAAAATTTATGTTAGTAGCTTACACACTGCGCGAAATATTCTGATAATCGTTAAATTTGGACCGATTTCACCCTATTGTTCCTATGGGAGCTATATGATATAGACGTCCGATCGGCACGCGCTTTCACCTTGATCAATGTATGCATAAAAAACAAGAGAGAACGCTATAGTCGGGTGCCCCGAATATCAGATACACGTTACTCAGGTAAAGGGAGTGCGAGGGAGATGGAGATAGAAACTTTGATCACGCATAACTTTTTAACGAATAGTCCGATTTGAAAAATTTCTTCTACATTTCGATAGGTATTGATAAACACAATAAAACTGCATTTTTACTTTTCCGAAATATTTAAATTTTTAAAATCGTATATAAGCGATTGTGGGCGTTAAAAGGGGCGTGGCACCTTTTTGAAACAAACTTGCGCTGCGTAGGGACTCCTAGAATCTGCATGCAAAATGCCAATCTTCTAGCTTTTATAGTTTCCGAGATCTCAGCGTTCATACGGACGGACAGACAGACGGACAGACGGACAGACGGACATGGCTATATCGACTCGGCTAGTGACCCTGATCAAGTATATATATACTTTATAGGGTCGGAAACGCTTCCTTCTAGCTGTTACATACTTTTGCACGAATATAATATACCCTTTTACTCTACGAGTAACGGGTATAAATACGATTTGGAAAGATTCATGTCAATAGCTTGTATACTGCGCGAAATATCCTAAAAATCATTAAATTTTAACCGATTTTACCCTTTTGTTCCTATGGGAGCTATAGGATATAGACGTCCGATCGTCACGCGCTTTTACCCTGATCAAGGTACGCATAAAAAAATAAGATTTTGAAAGATATATGTCAATAGCTTTTACACTGCGCGAAATATCATAAATTCTTGCAAGTTATATCCGATTGTTCCTATGGGAGCTATAGGATATAGACATCCGATCGGTTTTCAAACTTGATCTGCGTACACTTGTTTTAGGACGACTGTGAAAGTTTCAGATCGCTAGCTTTTAAACTGAGCTCGCAAACGGTATTGAAACAGACGGACAGACGGACGGACGGACAGACGGACATGGCTATATCGACTCCCCTATTGATTCTGATCAAGAATATATATACTTTATAGGGTCGGAAACGTCTCCTTCACTGCGTTACAAACTTCTGACCAAATTTATAATACCCTCTGCAAGGGTATAATAATTAATAATAATAAGTAATACATATAAGAAAATAATATAATTAAACAAATGGAATGATTGACGATGTTTGTGTTTATTTACTGATTAAAACGCGTTAAATTCATGATGAAATTTGATCAGTTAAAATGAAAATGTGATGAATAGCTATATAAAATGCAAATAATTACTGATAAATATGTAATTAACTGCTGCGATGAATTACTGATAAAATGTAATGAATTGCTGATTTAAATGTGAGGAATTGCTTATTAAAATGTTATGAATTACAGATCAAAATGAATGAAATGAAATATCACTGATCAACTCCTAGGTCATGACAAAAGTTAAATTCATCACTATTTCTAATGAAAATTCATCGATTATTCATCAGCAGGGATGAATTTTTGGTGATGATTTATCAATTAAAAGGTGATTCACTAAAGAGAAGAACGAGAAGTTTAAGAGGAGCATCAGAGAGTAGCTTCTCTGAGGATTAAACTAAACGAGTTGGCAGGAAGATGACGGACCTTTTTGGTAGAAGGTTGACTGGAGTGCGAGGTTAGGATAAACTTAAGTCCGAGAGGCAAAATTAGTTGTGTTCGGCAGACGTTTACGAAATGTTAAGACTTTGGGAAAAGAAAGTGACAGAGACATGTTTATGCAAATCTAGTAACCTAGGGGAAGTAGTTTAGTATCTGTTTTTATTAAAAGCAAACAAAGCTGATTTCGAAAAAGAATGCGTCGAGAGTGTAATTTGGTTCAAATGCCACAAAACTAGTCATATTGCTAACAGTGTGATAAAATAAAACTTAATTGCACAGAATATTAATTGCACGGCAATGATGGATTCCGGAAGAGATCTAAGTCTTATAAGCTTATGTTTTTAAAAAATTCGATGGGGCGCAACTTCAAAATAAATAACTAACATCTCAAAGGCTTTGGAAGAGGTGAATTGATTACCACAGGAAGTTCTGACGTTTTCGTTGACAGTATAAGAATTATAATAACTTTTCTCGTAGTTAAAAGGGAAAAGTTATAGTATACTACTTTTGTTGGAAATAACACAAAAGGTCGACATTGTGTTCAATACAAACGAAGTCCGATTCATTGGAAAAGTTATTAAAGACGAAAAGCTTTTTAGGCAATATGTGTCACAAAAATTATTAAACAACCAAAAGCTATATAAACTGAAGTCGCCAGTCGAAATAAAAATAATTTTGAAAGATGATGTCCCAATATTTCAACCAACTCGTCGAACCTCATATGAGAACTGGATATCAATCGAAAAGCAGAAATCTCTATTCCACAGGATTACCACAGGAAGTTTTGATTTGGAAGTTTTAGTTGACAGTAAAAGATTTATAATAACTTTTCACGTGGTTAAAAGGGAAAAGTTATGGTATAAGTTATTAAAGACGAAAAGCTTTTAGGGCAATATGTGTCACAAAAATTAAGTTGCCAGTCGAAATAAAAAAAATTTTGGAAGATGATGTCCCAATATTTCAACCACCTCGTCCAACCTCTTATGAGAACTGGATATTAATGGAAAAGCAGGAGTACGCATCAAAAGTCTTTAAAGCTTTAGACTTAGCCACCGTATTATTTCACAAAGATTTTTTCAAAATACCGTCTACAGAAGGGCTGCGCATGAAGTGTGAAAAGGGACAGTTTTTGAAGCGAAAAAGTACATTCCTAGGATACACAATCAAGAAAGCAACTGTTGCACCGACAGAAGATAAAGTCAGAGCTGTATCAATTACCAAAGCATTTTAGTCATCCCACCAGTTCCACAAATTTATTATCCCTGCGCCCTCACAGACGTCCTCAAAGATGCGAGTGGGTCCCACGTTGTCCCACCAAGAGTCTCCCGTTGGGCTAATGAGTTTAAATTTTCCGTTCACCACAGAGCAGGAACTTAGATGAAATATGCAGATGCGCTCAGCCCTCAATTGCTGCACATAACAACAGGTAGTTTGTGAGTTAATGGACAATAAAAACGTCATCCCTGTGATAAGCAAACTTTGCCAGAATAAGCAGGCAAACTGGTATTGTAACTTGGATAAAGTCCAACAAACTATTACCCCTTTAAAAGTCAAGAAATAGATAAACTGATTGATAAACAAAACTTATTAACAAGAACAGCTCAGGAAAATAATGAAAGGGTACAAGAGGAAAACAGGATAACATTTAAAGAAACAAGAATACTCTGTAAATTATATTCTCCAAAATTATTCATATGATGGATTCTTAAAACTCATACAAATCCCAACTTCCTAACTTTAAAAACACCAAAGTTATGGCATTTCCGATCAATTAGTTATATGGCAGCTATAGGATATAGTCGGCCGATCCCAGCCGTTCCGACTTATATACTGCGTGCAAAGGAAAGAAGGGTGTGTGCAAAGTTATCTTTAAAACTGAGAGACTAGTTTGCGTACAAACAGACAGACGGACAGACGGACATTATATCAACTCAGAACGCAATCCTGATCAAGGATATATATATCTTAGTCGGAGATGTCTCTTTCACTGCGTTGCACACTTTTGACCAAAATTATAATACCCTCTGCAAGCGTATAAAAATTGGAGCTATAATAAATATAGAAAAGGGAGTCTTGGAATATAAAGGGAAAACAGAAAAGTTAAAATATTATGATAATGAGGAAAAAAATGAAATAAGTTTAATTGAAGTAAATAATATTCTTCCGTTAAAAGAATTTATTATAAAAAAATATTTCGATGATAAAAGTAGCGAAAACACAGATTCATTATTTGTGGAAAATATATATCCCTATAGTGAGAAAAGCTTGGGATTCGAAAATCTTGAGAACGCCGACGTAGAAATATCCGTCAATAAAAATAAAAGTATCTTGGAAATTAAAAACAAGAGAGAACGCTATAGTCGAGTGCCTCGACTATTAGATACCCGTTACTCAGCTAAACCACTTAATATAAATATGATTTCTTGTATGTTTTTCGGACAGACAGACAGTCGGACAGACAGACGGAAATGTAAAAATTTCAAGCCCGTCGTCGTTGAGTTATCCGACAAACAACAGATAAATAATTTAGGTCACTATATTGAAGAAGAGCATGCAAAGATAAATATGCTAATTCCTTTTAGAACAGACATAAAGAGGGATATTAATCTTATTCATGGCAGGCCAATATATGGGAAACAATATCCGTATGCTTTATCTGTCACGGACTTCGTGAATAGCGAAATCAATAGAATGTTATCAGAAGAAATTATAAGGCCTAGCCGAAGCACTTACAATTCACCAGTTCTGGTAGAAAGGAGAAAATCAAGACGGAAGCCGTAAATTAAGATTCGTCATTGATTATAGAAAATTAAATGAAAGTACCATACCTGACAGGTACCCAATGCAACACCCATCAGTAATTCTATCTAATTTGGGAAAAGCAAAATATTTTTCAACAATAGATTTAGAATCAGGTTTTCATCAGATATTAATGAAAGAATCTGATGTCGAAAAAACATCTTTTTCAATAAATAATGGAAAAGACGAATTTTTAAGAATGGCATTCGGACTAACAAATGCACCAAGAATTTTTCAGAAAGCAATGGACGACATCCTAAGAGAACAAATAGGGAAAACATGCTATATCTACATGGACGACATTATAATATTCTCAAATTCGATTGAACAACATTATGAAGACTTAAACAAAATTATAAATATATTATTAAGGGCAAACATGACAACCGGTTTTCTAGGATACATCGTATCTTTCTAACGTCATCAAGACAGACCCAAAAAAAACTTATACCATTAATAAATATCCGCTTCCAAAAAATATTCGGGAACTAAGAAGTTTCCTAGGCCTTGCGGGCTATTATAGAAAATTTGTTTTAAATTACGCCTTCATAGCCAAACCTCTAACAAAATACCTTGGAGGACATAATGGCAAAATTTCAAAAAGAATGTCAACAAAAATGTTAATTAAGCGTGATGACCCAGCTATTAAAGCTTTTAACGAGCTGAAAGAAAATCTCATTGCTCAAGTAGAACTAGTTTAACCAGACTATAATACAAAATTTACCCTGACTACCGACGCTTCGGACGTCGCAATTGGTGCAGTGCTATCTCAAGAAGGTAAACCAATTGCTTTTATTTAAAAAACCTTGACGAAAACAGAACAAGTTTATGCAACTAATAAGAAGGAACTTTTAGCCATAGTATGGGCCCTTCAAAATCTAAGAAATTACTTATACGGAGTGATTGGAATTGAAATTCAAGCCGATCATCAACTATTATCTTTCGCAATTTCTGATAAAAATCCTAATATCGAAATGGAACGCTGGTACTCCTTTATAGAAAGTTTCACTCCAAAAGTCATTTATAAGCCAGGTACAACTAATGTAGTTGCAGACGCCTTATCAAAGATTCAGATCAACAACTTAACTGACAGTAACGAATCGGTCTCAGATCAAAACACTCAGCATTCAGCAGAGAGTAATTTGATATCAATCTTAAGGGAATATATTCCTCCTAATTTAACAGTAGGTATTCATTGTACTTTAGAGGACATTTATAGAATTCAAAAACCACTTAAAGATAATTTTATGAATACATTCTTGTATACAAGAATATTTGTCCAAGATGTAGAAAATTCTGAAGACAGAGCACTTATAATCGAAGAAACACATTGTAGAGCGCACAGGGGACAGGGTACCAATGCATTGGGGTCATCTACGCAATACAATAGCATATTTATAGTAAGTTGTTTAGCTGAGTAACGGGTATCTAATAGTCAAGGCACTCGACTATAGCGTTCTATCTTGTTTTGTACTATATCAGAATTACGTTTCAAAATTTGACAACAATTTCGTATAGCTGCTATAGAAACGATGGCAAAATGCAGCGCAAAATCGACATAGCTTCTTTTTTTTTAGTAATATAAAATCAAAATCGAAATGTAGTTGCTTAGTAATGAATAACAATTGTAATTAATATTTTAGTCAAGACTTTTTAATTATATTAGTTTATGGATTTAATTTTTAAAAATACATCCATTATGATTGTTTTAAAAGAACTGGATTTATTTATTAGGTAAATTTAAATAATAATGTACCACGTATAAAGACTAATTGGGCAAAGGAAATAACAATAGGATTCGAAGTGGTTTTTGCTTTTTTTACAAGCACTTTCACTTGATTACTGCAGAGAACGTATCGAAGCTGATATTTGATAAATGCTACAAATTAAATTTATCATACATTCAGGTGATTTAATTATTCAAAGAGTTTAGAATGTGACAATTTAAACAGTAAAACCGGAATTAAAAAAAATATTTTATCGCAGAAACTAATATAGAAATAAACAACAAAGAATTAATAACACAACTCTTGTATAATGGTATAATGTAACAAGGTTGGATTTATGTTGAATAAATGGAATTATATCTGTTTAATGTAAAATTTTACGTTGTGGAGGAAATAAATAGCAGCAAATTATAAAATTATTTTTGTTTCTGTTTTTTTATTGCTTAAACTGTACCTATACCTATAATTTTAGGTTAGGCTTCTGCTAAAACTATTAGGACAACATAAAATAAGCTGGACGTGGACGGCAGCAAAACAAGAAACGCATTAGAAAGTTTCCAACTTTTTTCGCGCTTTACTGAGTATATATTTTATAATATTTTTATTATTTTAGATACCAATTTAAAGGTAGACCCTCTTGAGCCAGCAGAGAAAGTTTTCAACAAGGTTCTACGGTGTGTTAAAAAACTGTACCC